>JAJLRJ010000005.1:12915535-13515535 GCA_024195265.1 Dendrophyllia cribrosa
ATGAAAGCAAAGAAATATGAAGTACTGAAAAGACAAAGTAACGACTAAAAACTCAATATTCCAAATTTCCAGAATAGACGCAGTTTGTTGAACGCCTGTCATGAAATCAAATTTGATGAACAATGTAACTACTTCCATCATTGTACTTTTTCTCCAAACTGCTGCTTCTGCTTTGCTCTTTGGTGGCATTTAGCGATGTATAACATGGAAATTATAAACACAGTTTCATTATTTCAGCGGGACAGTGTCGACCCTTGAAGTAAAGTCTCTGCGCAATTATTTCTCCGACTGTTGCATTGTGGAAAAATATAAAAATAAAAACTGGAAGTCAAAAATTTAAGTTTAATACAACTAAGAGTCAGTATTTCTAAAAAACAATGAGATGATACGTCTGCCCTTTATATGAATCGGACTGATGGCTCATAAGGGGTTGATTGAGTGTCGGTTGATGTAAAATTAATCACTTTTTGTTATGCCGCTGACTGGTTTTAATTACTTCGGCAAATGAGTAGCCAATACGGTATATTCAGCTTATGCACGCTGCTAGCTGCGCCGCTTATGCAAGCTCTGATCTACCGTTTAAAGGAACTTAGATGTCGTGTCGGAAACTCGGTTTTTTAAATTTTATTTTCAAGTTATTGTCGACAACCCGATCCGAAACCGACAACACGCGATCATGGGTCATCATGACCACGCATTTACGCAGTCTTATCAACTGAAGATACTAGATATGATTTCGCAAAAAAAGCTTGCATAAACGTTCATGACAGTTCTAGTTCAGAGGTAGTTCAGTTTACTGTTTCTTTGCCAGTAATGTAAGTTTTTTTTTGCCGACGCCGACGTCAAACAGACCACTATTCAAAAACCTGCGAGCAGAGTCGCATTTGATCTTCCAAGAAGATCTAACGCTGTGAAATTAATCTTTAAGTGCTGATCCTTTTAACTAAGTGTGGAACACAACTTTTGATCGATCTTAATTTCTTCCTAAGAAACCGATTTTTCTAGGAAGATTGAGATCGATCGATAACAACGAAAACGTTGTGCTCAACACTTAGTGTTTTTTTTTTAAGTTTCTGTCCTGAAAACAATATGCAAACGTAAACAAAACATTTTAGGATTTGGAATGTTAAGGTGAGATGTGTAATGTCGTGAAACTCAATTGCCGCCAAAACACCATGGCTAGGCCTATTTTCAAAGGGAAACCACTTCATGAAATGATAATAAAGATCCGGTCAACATGAAACATCATGTATTCCTAATGGTTATCCCTTTTTTATAAAGAAAGGGCACAAACTAGGACATCCGTCAAGCCTTCCGTTGCACAAGGCATTTTTTCTAAAGAAAACAAGGAACGCGAGTAGCAGATTGAACTCCGTAGAGTCACTTTAGTGTCTTTAGTTTCGTATATGCCACCAACACAGAATTGAAGTTGATGATTTACTCAGTGTCGGATATGAATAAAGAATGTCAATAAAGAACTAGCTTTAGACAAAACTCTAAAGTTATCAATGCCTTCTTGTTGTCACTAATTTATAGGTTGTTTGTTCATTGAAATTTCCGGTGAAAAGAGCTCGAAGGCCAACCCTCAAATTTCCCGCCACCGCAAAGGTCACTCGAGCCGATATCTCTACAAGTGTCTTACTCACGTTGACTGAAGTTGGCACATGACTTGTACACTTTGTTTGTTATAAAAGCGGGTGATCCGAGATCTCATTCCATAGTTGACAATTCAGTCGAGCTGTGAAGAACGCACTCAAATCAGAGCGGGTTAATAATCCATTCGATTCATAACGATTTTATCGTCGGTAAAGGTAAGATGAACCTTTTATCATGCGTTAACTATTTCTATCTCTTTTTTATGGCGTGATATTTTTTGAGAACCTTACTATATATTGGGGATTAATTCGTTTTTTCGAAGACATGTTCATCGAAAACGTGAGAAAACTACGTACCAACTATTAAATTAGGATTTTCATTACCAAATTATTTCTAAGGGCAGGCGAGTGTCAATTCAACAAATTCTGAATTGCAGCAATTATAACCTTTTGGATTTTCTTGGACACAGAATCATTTGAATCAAACTACTGACGTGCGATTTGCGTCGATTTGTGTTTTAAAAAATTAATGCACCTGACGGCAACAAACTTTAATCAGTTTATAACAATGTATTTTTTTAATGTTATTTGCCAAAAAGAGAACTGAGTTAAGAGGCGAAAAAGGAGAACTATTGAATATTATAAACCTTGTTTACACGACAAACATGTTATTAGTTAAATGAGAGTTAAGTTCATGATACGGTTTTAAACGCATTTGAACATTACCCTAGTTCGACGATTTGTTCTTCTATGTACGGCGAATTTGTTAAAATATCAAAACAAAATTCATCTTGAGTGATCGTATCCTTAATTCTCGTGACCTGTCTTATTGATTAAGTATTGACATTACAAGGAGAATTTTGATGCTGGTCACTATTGGGGCTATTGTTTATCTTACACCATCATTTCTTAATTAGTGATGTTATTCCATGTTTTAAACACCCTTTACCGCCAAAAAGCACCAAACAATAACATATTTGGCAAATGTTCTAAAAAAAATGTCCATTTGGCCTAGCCACAGGAGAGTCAATAGCTAACATTTGCATGGTCGCGCCATATGTCAGTTTTCAACTGGTAGCCTAAAAAGTTAAAAGAATAAATTCTTAGGAGGCTTGATTCTGGACATCTAAGAGTTAAGATCTTGTAAAGATAAAAGGGATCACTGAATCAGCAGAATAGCCTCAGTATAATGTAAACATATGTTATGGCTTAGTGAATTCCAAGCCTAAGCATCCCCTCCGGGCATTTGCATTTGTCCGACATATGTAATTTTCTATGATGCTTTTGTCGAAATGCATCTGGATGTGTATTGTACTGTATCATTTGTACAACACTTGTGCCAAGAATTTTGGACGATAACGGAATTGCACACACACACACACACACACACACACACAAAAAAAAAAACAATAATCAAAATTTAGGCATATGAATAACAAAATAAGGCAAAGTTTTTTATGGGGTTGCACTTGCCTGACACCAGAAACAAATTTATAATTGGTATGATAAAACGAAAACGCCCAGGATGTCAACACATTTCGTTAGCGGGGCAATGTTTGAATCAAGTCACTTCAACGCAAGGCCAAAGTACACCTTACTGCACTTTTCAATAAAACGCGAACCCTGATGTTCAAAACTCAACGAACAGTTTCGTTTTATACTGGTGCCAATATTATAGCGGTCGTCTCAGGAATTCGAAACGACGATGCTTTACGCAAAATGGTCAAAAGGTCTTGCTTGTGGGTTGTGATTGGGGGGGAGGGGGGGGGGGGGGGGGTACTCTGTAAATTTTTGGGCGGGGGTGTGCCGCTGGGACTCTGAGACCCTTAACCTATACTAGACTGCATTTTGCAACCCTATTCTAGACTAAAGACCGAAAAATCCTACCCTATCCTAGACCTTTTCTAGACTCGCTATTTTTTTCAGAAACCCGTTCACTATCACAGTCTAAGATACCAGGGAACAGTAAAAATACCGTACTGCCCATTTGCCAGTAAACCTTGTCTAGACTAAATTCTTCGTGCACTCACGCAACTGATCAGTTTTGCGGAAAACGATACCCTATTCTAGACCAAAAATCCCTGATTACTATACCCTATCCTAGACTAAACTTCCTGAAAACCATACCCTTCACAGCGGCACATATCCATATAGCTCATATATGGGAGAAACTCCCCCCCTCCTTTTAAGGGGTCCAATGTTTCTCGCCATAATTGTGATTAACGGCAGCGTAAAACGAAATCGTTAGTTAATGGGCTTTGAACATCAGAGTTTGGCTTTACTTGCTATATATTTCCTCTATATATTTCGTCAGCCATGTCCTTAAAACCACCTTCCGTGCACTCAAAATGATACCCCGTTCTAGAAATAGGTCAATGTTTAACACCCCGTTCTAGAAAAAATGGCTGCTGATAATTTGAAGCTTTCGTGCGTTCGAAATATTATACCCCGTTCTAGGAAATGTGGCAGTCTCTAAAATGGATACCCCGTTCTTGATCAGGAGTCCCAAAATCACGACCCCGTTGGGCGGCACATACCCGTATAGGTATTTTATAGATTTCAAAAGTATTTTCATAAATCTTCACGTGTCACCCTAAACGCTACGATAGCCTGATGGCTTAAAAATATCGGAGTTCCTTGTTCCTGAACACTCTAAGTGATACCAAACTTTACACCCCTAAACGAGACGACGAGCATCTACGTACCTTTCATATGGATGTCCGTAATGTATCGAAAAAGGCCCCTGAATTAGCCTAGTCAAGAGTAAAGCCTGGTTCACACTAGCGACATAACGACATAAGAACATGGACATAATGACATAAAGAAAAGATCAGTTTTTTCCGTATGTCGTTATGTTTATGTTATTATGTTCCTATCGTGTCGTTATGTTGTGTTGTTCACACTGGTGACATAAAACATCGATATACGTCGTGTTTTGAATTTGCGTGACCTCGCCGTTATGTCGTTTTAAAAAATGTATTATTGCCGTTTGGTGCCTTTAACCCTTAAACTCAGAGTCAATTATGGAGACAATTAATGTAGTTCTAACTTTTGAGTCTGTGGACGAAATGCTATGGTGTGACCATTCAAATATTAATGAAACCTCTTAGCAGTACTTTTTCAATATATTTCAAAATGAAATTTGGGATTTTTATTGAATGGTGATATTGATATTTGGCACTCTTGGAGTTTAAGTGTAAAATCGATGCTCTCCACCCCCCCTGTCCCCCCCCCATCTCTCCCCCCCCCCGCCCCCCTGAGCAAATCCTTCAATTCTAGAGACTGTAGTTTTCACCCAATGTAAAGATTTTTTCCTTTAAAATAAAGGTTCTAAGTTGCGGATTAGCAATAGACTTAGCAAACTAAGTTGTGATTAATAAAGTTTCTACTTTTCGTTCCATGTAGATGCATCGTGTGAAGATATCGATGTTTTTGCTCATCGTTTTGGCATTTCTGGCCGTTTCCCTGGTTGATGGCTATTGTGCGCGATGTTGTCATGCAAAATGGAATAATTGTATGGGTCAGTGCCGGGACTTTAAACAGTGTAAGAATTGCAATGAAGGAATTCGCACTTGTCTTGCCGTTTGCCCAGGACGCTGTTCTGAAAGCAGCACACCATCTCCACTCCGTAAACCGTCTGCCAGGATGCACAAACCCAAGATACACAAGCTAAATCGGAAATTGAATAAGCATTTTAAGAAGCTGCGGAGGCAACCAACAACCAGACCAACATCCAATGCAACACTGCTCCAAAATATCCAATGACAGGAGCCTTCCTGCCAAAAACTATTTCATTAAAAAAAAGCTAGTACCCTCCACCATTTGGTTAAAAGCCATGAACTTCACACATCTATATATTATCTCGACATTCGGTGTATTCGTAATGAAATGTCACATAAAATACAGCAAGTTCCACATTCAAGTCCCATGGCTGTAGTGCTTCCTTTTGGTCGATAAAGCGGTTTTCAATTGAGTATCGAAAGTAATTTCGCAGTTGCTTTGGTTTTGATTGTTATGCTTTGTGATTGGCTGAAAAATCTTGCGACACTTTATCAATGTATTTGCTTCTGATTGGTTCATTGTATTGTCTGCGTCTGTTGTGATTGGTCAGAGTAATTACTCGGTTTTAGTTTTAAGACAATTGAAAATCGCTCTATGTTATTTGCTGTAAAGTGTATGTGACAGACTTTTTTTATTTGCTTGATGGAATCTACATGGTGTTCTTTTAAGAAATCGAAAACAGCGGAGGAACCAAGAAAACTAGCATTCCTGTATTGACGTCACAGCCGACAATTCCTAATCTTTCTTCCTGTGCATGCGCGGTATTATACCCCCCACCCCACCCACCCAAGTTTTTTAGATAACTAAAGCACAGATAAGAAAAATCGACATCGAAAAACTTTTTTCGACTTTCTTATATGACAGAACACCATGTAGATTCGGTCAAGCAAGCAAAAAATCTGTCATATTCACTTTAATTTAAAACTGACATGAGTTTGGACATTCGCTTAGACATATGTATTGTTCCCAACCGCAGTCATAGCATAAGCTGATTGGATCACACTGACGAATGCATTGTAGCCACTGAGAATAACAGCAACCGGAACATTGATCGACTTCCGGTCTCGCTTCAACAGCAAACAACCCAAAGACAACTAACACCAGGATGAAAGCGACCTTGGTATTCTGAAAAAAAAAAAAAAAAAAAAAAAAAAAGAAAGAAGTTTATTTCTTGGTTGATTTTAAGATCATGCCACAGCACGGGTTTAAATAGTCATGCACAATGTTTCTCAAAGAGTTCATAAAAATATCTGATCTCCTAAATTGGAGTTAAATTAACTTCTTACACTGGAGTTAATTTTTTTGTAGTTATATCAACTCCAGAGTAGAGTTATTCTAACCCTAAAAGTAGTTATTTTGCTGTGTGATCAGTTTTTTTGATTTTGTGAGCGCTATTGTAGCTCGTTGATATGCATGGTGTCCGGCCATTCAAACTTACGAACTCCTCGACAAATCGATTTGAAAAGGTTTTAATTAAATATGGAACGTGGCCTAATTAGGACGCAATTGTCGACCTCATCCAGTTGATCGCACCTTAAAATTTACTTCGCACTTTCAATCGTTTGATTACCAGCAGCTGAACTAGAAAGAGATAAAATATTCCCAAACTTAATATGTTAACCAATCCCAGCCGTCTAATTCTGAACATTCAAACTATTATGCCGCGCGTGACAAAATCGGGCACTGTAGGTACATGTCGTAAAACACATTAGCACTCTGGGAGATGCATACCGACACATGGTTATGAATTTCACCCGCTCTGAAAAACAGGGGCTAAAGAAACGTATCTGACCCAATAATGACAGGCTGCAACACACAGCAATCACACCTGTTGAGGGTAGGGGGCCAACGAAAAGGGGAGGTCACACAGGAATATTTTAGAAAGTGAAAATGAGGCTATAAACGAACTAGCTTATCCTAAAAGAACAAACAAAGGGAGATATTGTGTAAACAAAAGGCAGGTTACCCACCCTTTCGTTGACCCCGAACTCCTAAGTAGGTCCGGAATTGAGACACTGAGCAGCGCCCCCCCCCCCCCCCCCCCCTCCCAAGATCAACGAAGAAAACGGGTTTAGCAGGTGAAAATAACAGAATGAGACGAACCAAGGATTGCAGTAACTCGATGACGTAAAACTTATAAAACATCGCAGGCGAGTGAGTTACGTGCAGACGCATGACCGGTGACATGATGATAACTGACTGCACCGAGCAGTCATTACTGGTGGGATACTAATTTCAATAATTTACTTCACTGATCAGTCTTCGCCGGTGGCATACCCATTTCAACAATTCACTGCAGTAAGCATCGGTGGCATGCTCATTGAATAACTCATCGCACTGATCAGTCTTCACCGGTGGGATACTCATGCAGTTTTTAAAATAACTCATAACACTGATCAGTCTTCACCGGTAGGATACTCATAATAACTCACTGCACAAAGCAGTCTTTACCGGTGGGATACTCGTGAATTTTAATAACTCATTACACTGATCGGTCTTCACCGGTGGGATACTCATAATAACTCACTGCACTAAGCAGTCTTCACCGGTGGAATACTCATAATAACTTACTGCACCAACAGTCTTCACCGGTGGGATACTCATGTATTTAAATAACTCATTGCCCTGAACAGTCTTAACCGGTCTTATACCAATTTGCTGTGAGGCGCGGGATTGCAGAAAATTGGACATATACTAAAATGCATAAAATGAACCGATGGTAAACGCGGAAAAAAAAGCAATAGAGCCAATTTTCTGCAATCCCGCACCACGCCCACAATTTGGGTGGAATATTCCTAAACAAGAGGCTACACTGGTAGCCTGTACTCATGCGCTTGCATAAGAAAGTTATACAGTTTATTTTAAATGGGTCACGCACCCTTCCCCCCTCAACGAATTTTGCGTCGTTTTCTGTACTCGCCGTGAATATTTAATATATTGATTCCTGGTCAAATCCACACTCGTCTAATATTTTCTAAACAGTGACTTCTTTCTGTTAGATTTGAAAAGACTACTTTTAAAAGCAATGAAATCAGTAAACGACTGGGCTATTTTTCAATTTTAGCAATTCTCAAAAACAGTATTACGCGACCATCTGTAATATAAGATTGCACAACTGTACTCGCTTTGAATATTTAATTTATCGATTCCCGATGAAATCCACACTCATCTTTTATTTCCCAAACCATGACTTATTTCCGTTACATTTGAAAGACTACTTTTAAAAGCAATGAAATCAGTAAACGACCGGGCTAGTTTAATTTTAGCGAGGCGACGCGTGCGAAGTTAGAACAGTAAAATTAGTTCTTGTTTTGTTTACATATATCAGATATTATTACGACTGAATTTGAGTGCGTTTAATAAACATTTCTCCAAATAACGAGAACACAAACAAAAAGTCAGTCACAAATTGATATCAACATAAATTCACATCGAAAAATCTAACTTATTTTACGGTAAAGTACCTCGGCTTGACTCGGCTGCTTGATAATTCTTTAAATTCCGCTTCTTCGAAAGAAACACAGCCTTAAGAGTACGAATCTACAGAAAAAAAAAAGAAACCAAAGCAAACATTTTCTTCATTCACAAAGCCTGTTGTTGTTCGTTTTTTTTTAAATTCGTATGAAATTTATACTCCCTTAATCCATTTGGAAGTTTCTTACTGTTCTCAACATTAATAGCGCTTTTTTTTTCACGAAGAAGTTCTAATCCATTTTTGTTATTCTATTTTTTTATTCTTTTCGGATCCTTTCTTTTTTCATATGACCCGTACGGCCCTGTGAGCTTTTTCTTTGCAAACCATTGATAAAAGTCCCGTATAAGGGCCGTTCGTGTATGACCTCGGCTTGACTCGGCTGCTTGATAATTCTTTAAAACTCCGCTTCTTCGACTGAAGAAACAGCCTCAAGAGTACGGATCTACAGAAAAAAAAAAAGAAACCAAAGCAAACATTTTCTTCATTCACAAAGCCTGTTGTTGTTCGTTTTTTTTTTTCTTTTTAAATTCGTATCAAATTTATACTCCCTTAATCCATTTGGAAGTTTCTTACTGTTCTCAACATTATTAGCGCTTTTTTTTTTCACGAAGAAGTTCTAATCCATTTTTGCGTCGACGAAGGAGACGCTTCCTAATCTTGTCGGCTAGGCGGAACGAATCGAGAATAGTGTCGGTACCAAATCTGCGCCATCTTGAAACGTCACAATAGTATCCAGCATGCTTAGCGCGTCGTCTAGGCGGAACCAATCGAGAAAAGTGTCGGTACCAAATCTGCGCCATCTTGAAACGTCACAGAACCAGAAACATGCCTGAAACGCGAATGCCATGTCACAACGAGGTACCTAAGGAGACGCACTTTAATCTGTGATTACTTTAGTTGTATTCTATTTTTTTTTCATATGACCCGTACGCCCTGTGAGCTTTTTCTTTGCAAACCATTGATAAAAGTCCCGAATAAGGGCCGTTCGAGTATGACGTGAGCGGGCCCGAAAAAGCCGTCCGGCCCAGCGAGGATTCCCACTAGATGCCGAACTAAAACAGTTTTGCTGCCGTATAAGTCCTCGTTTTTCAGTTGAAAATGAACCTACGATGAAAGTGGACATTTTATTATCCTGAAGAGCTAACCGATATGGAACTTCTCAAACAGCCAACTGATGTCCAAAGTAAAGACATAAAGTCAAAACTGCTCACAGATGAAGAAGTTCGTACTTTTGCTAGAAGTCAACAACAAGGAAACACTGTCAAGAAAACAACATATGACATAAACGTGGTTCACAGATTCTTCTCAGAATGTGGTGAAAAACGTAACGCAAGCTTACAGAAATTTCCCCGACTGAGCTCGACTGTCTTCTGTGTAATTTCTACATTTCAGCTAAGAAAACGAATACGAACCTGGCACAATGTTTTCACGAAGCATCCAGCGCTACTTAGATGACAACAACGCAAGTCTAAACATACTCAAGGACGAAGAATTCAAAGTGTCAAGGGAAGTCCTAAAGTCAAAGCGCCGTGAACTAGGAAGCATCGAAAAGGAAACAAACCAAACGCCACCGCAGCCCGGAAAAACGAAGATATTGAGCGCATCTTTGAAGAAAATAAGTTCGGCGTCCATGATCTCGAAGTGCTTTCGCGCACGATGTGGTTTTTGCTCACTCTTCACCTTGGCCACCGCGCCAGACACGAGGCAAGACAGATGAAAATCGGTGACATCGTTTTGAAAAAAGATGCAGCAAGTGGTGAAGAGTACCTGGAGTGGACAACCGAAAGGGAGAGCAAGACCCGCCACGTCCAAAAGCGTACGAAACAGGCGACAGGAAATGCCCAGTGTCTTGTTTCAAAGAGTTTATTAAAAGGTGACCACAAGAGGCCAAAACACCGGAAAGCCCATTCTTCCTGGCTGTTCGTTACCGGCGAAAACCTGACGATCAAATATGGTACCTAAACAGTCCAGTGGGAAATAAATAATATCGGCGAGTTTCTGTCAAGCGCCACGAAGGGCTTGACAATGTCGACGAGCAGCAATTTACAAACCATAGACCACTTTCATAATGGCGGCCGATTTATTTATTCTTTCAAATGTATGTTAATTAGCCTCACTGGCCTCGGTAACATGTGCAAAATTCAAAATAATTTTTACTCTAATATGAGGCCAGTGAGGCTAATTAACATTCATATAAAAGAATAAATAAATCGGCCGCCATTATGAAAGTGGTCTATTCCGTGAGAAAGACGTGCATCAAGACTCTTCTTGATTTAGGAGTGTCCTACGATAACGAGCACAACTGAGTGACCACAAAAGCCTTAAAAGTCTGGATAGCTATGCCGTGGCATCGCATCAACAACGGCTGGTTGGGAGCAAGCATTGGGGTGATAAATATCCAGAATCTTTGCCTTCCTTTAGCCATTAGCTCACCAGAACAAGCTCCGAGCATTTTAGCCTCGAAGAAGGCTAAAATGGATAGCTACGCCGTGGCATCGCATCAACAACAGCTGGTTGGGAGCAAGCATTGGGGTGAAAAATATCCAGAATTTTTGCCTTCAGCTCACCAGATCAAGCTCCGAACATTTTAGCCTCGAGGAAACGTCGCCATGTGATCCAGTCGTCAGACGAAGGGGCTTAGCGAAAATATTGTAAACAATTTCAATCTTTGTTATCATTCTCCAGGGGCACCCAACGAACAATCTTTGGTAAAATGTAATTTTTTACTCATGACAAATAAATTAAAATAAATGATATAAAAGTATTTCCAAGTGTTCTTCTACATTGCTGGGAAAAATATATCTGTTCCTTTTTCCCACCATAACACATAGGGAAATCTCCAGCCAACTGGATAAAACATGTCTGTTTCCCAGCCAGCAATTAAAACAAATGAATAAATGAAAAAAAAAAACCAATAATAATAAGTTACCAAAAGGGGCTTGGGAACTAATGAATCATTAATGGAACGATTTGAAGCTTTTTTTTATTGTTGTTTTATTTATTATTGTTGTTTTTGTTATTGTTGTTTTTATTGTTGTTTTTAGTTTTCTTTATTGTTTTGTACATTTACTGCCGTCTCGAACTTAACCTGTTCGGTTATCTCTAAGTACTGCTTAAATTTGTTACTATGAAGCTAAACCCTTTTTAAAGGGAACCTCCTGATTGTCAAAACAAATTGACGTTAAATTGTTGGAAATAAAGTCGAAATTTAAAATTTTTAAAAGAACAGGTGCACAGTCATATAATTTTAGTGTACAAATAAAATGGATATAAATATCGCCTATTTTCGCTTTCAAATTTCCCACGCGCCGCCATTTTGAATATTTATGACGTGTCATGGTTGCCGCTATTGTTAAGAATCGAAGTTCTTTTGTATGCAACAATTAGACAACCGTAACACGTCATAAATATTCAAATGGCGGCGCGCGGGAAATTTAAAAGCGAAAATAGGCGGTATTCGTATCCATGTTTTGGTACACTAAAATTATATTTGCACCTGTTTAAAAAAAACATAATAATTTAGACTTTATTTCCAACAATTTAACATCAATTTGTTTTAACAATGGAGGTTCCCTTTAAGCCCCAGTGTCCTCCGATTTTCATCGATCCAGTCTCTTTTCGATAAGCTCAAGTTCAGAGCCAGCACAGTTTGTTCTTGCGACTCCTTTCTCGTGTCAACCAGCGCAAAAATGGTACTGAATTAAAAAAATATGTACAGAATATTTTGCCAGTCAGCAAGAATTCCGCTTGGGAACAGATAAAGTGAGGCACAGATTCGTTGGGTGTCCCTGATTCTCAATGCGTTGTTAACTGAGGATCGAGAATGTAAAGTGAAGAAATGATCCTCGCAATTGTGTTTGCAATTGAAGCAATTGCAAAGAAACCTGAAAAATCCAATGTGTGTGACGTCATAGCTTGACAGTTGGTTGGAGCATTGCACCAGTAACGCAGAGATAATGGGTTTAAATCCTGTTTAAGCCCTGAAGCAGGCTTTTTTGCAATAGGCCATTTCCGAATTGCCTTTAGCCTCTCTATCAAAGCGAGGCTACGTGTGAAACCTTTCATATGAAAATGAGTTTTCATTCACATGCAAATAAGTTTTATTTGCATGTGAATGAAAACTCATTTTCATATGAAACGTTTCGCACGTAGCCTCACTTTGATAGAGAGGCTAAAGGCAACTCGGAAATGGCCTATTGCAAACACAACTGCTAGGATCATTTCTTCTCTTTACTCTGATATATTTTATGAACTGCATATTATGATTCTCTTAGAGATTTTTCTCGGCATTAGATTCTTTTTAATGTTGTATCTTGAGTTGAACTTTTTGTTGTTTGATTTTTTCGAAACATTTGGAAATGAACTCCGCTATATCTTTACTAGAATATATATATTTTTTTATATTTTGCTTTCAGTACAAAAAAAATGTACTGCTAGTTTGAACGGAAGTAGAACATTTATCGAAAAATTTACCAAGGAAAATTTATTTAAGAGCAGTCTATTGATTGACTATCTTAATTCATAGGCAGGTTTGTTAGTAATAAAACCGGGTTAAGCGCGGGCCATGTGGGCCATCCGTGGCTCGTGTGCAACTTTACCTTTTGTTAGTAATGTTTAGGTCAACGCATTTATATTTTGTAAATATCTGTCCGTCCTTATTTACAACTGCCGACGCCTCATTATCAATGAGCATTTGCCTATTTAACTCATGATCAGATATCGGTTTGATTCTCGACGTGTGTTAGTGGAACATTTTGCCTCGCTTTCGTGCGGTTCAACAGCACGGCTGACCATTGCAACGCTGGCTCAAATACGTGCTTTCCCTTCGCGAGCTCTTCCATCAGCCTGACGTGGTTGTGTAGGACGAGTTTTTAACTTTCTATATTTGATGAGTATATTTTGCACTATACTTTGCTACGCCGTGTCACTTAAGGAGTTGTTCGGATTTTTCTTTCAAAGCATCGTTGATTGCAAATCATGCGAAAGGAGCGACATAAACTCGACCTACAAACCGAATCACGAGTTGAGCCGATTTGCTCTGATCTTAGCTGTGGTCGCAGAAAAACGAACTGAGCGAATGCGCTCGGTGGCCAATGTTCCAAACGACCCATTGTGGTTGCAAGCAAACCGAACTGAGTGAATGCACTCGGTGGCCAATGTGCGAAACAACCCATTGTGGACAGGCAATTAAGAAATACGATGCTTTATAACTAGACCATCTGCTCGCAGCACTTTACCTTCCATTAGGAACCACTAGTACATTAAGAACATAATTTGTACACGCAAGTCATTCTGAAAATAATTGCATCGTACCGTATCGATCACGACGAAATTTAGTAAGTACATTTTTCAAACTGATCTACCAAATAACATTTTATGTAACAGATATCTTCAGGCGTTGATCTTTTTTACCATACATGACTCGCGTAAATTGTAGTAAAAAGAACGCAATGTGTATTTGGTCAAGAAGAAGTATAGTTTAGTTTAGTGCATTCGCCTTAAATGACGAATGGTATCTGTAACACAGAATTACTATAAGTAAGAAAATTAGACCCATTTAATTTTCGTTGTAACAGTTAAGAAATATTCGGTTAATACAGAAAGTTCCGCCTCGTTCTATTAAAATATTTTTTGTAGACAGTTGTCTTTGAAATCTATGTTGTTCTTGCTTCGAATTCAGTTAAATTGAAAAATACAAGTAGAAGTATATATATCAATATATTAATATTACTTCCTTTTTGTTCATCACTGTACAGGTTTTATCAATTTTGTCAATAGCACATTAATTTCATTATTTCTGTATGTATGTATGTATGTTATTTTTCGTTACTTTAGTTAAATTGGTTTGTTCTTCTTCCTTATACATTTTTCCTCGATCTCATTCTCCCCCCCCCCCCCCCCCACCACCCTCAAACTTGCAATCCAGAAGACTAAAGTATATGATTAGCAAGAAAACACGATATGTTTACTTAGCTATCCTAAAAAATATTATTCTGAAGAATAATGCATATTCAGACCAGTCAGTTATTTTTAATAATAATTATGAAGACAGCAAATGTGGCTTAATAGCCTTTTAGTCGTTACATTTTTAATCAACCCCTTAATCTTTATAAGGCAACTTACTTTGTAATGAACGCTCCCGGCATCTACTTAAAAAAATGCGGTTAATGTGGCTGAGAACACGGAAGTCTATAATAATATTTTAAACAATTTATGCGACTAGCCATTGACAAATATAGCGTATTGATATTTTTAGAATGCGGTTCGATTCAGTCATATCTTTTTAAAGGTAGGATATTCTTCCATAAAGACAATTAAATTGGTACACCCCAAGTCATTCAAAAAACTAGCTGCATCGTACCGTATCGATCACGGCGAAAAGTAAGTACATTTTTCAAACTGTTCTACCAAATACCATTTATGTAACCGATATCGTCAGGTGCTGATGTTTTTTACCATACACGACTCGCGTAAAATGTAGTAAAAAGAACACAATGTGTATTTTCTCAATTATTCAACAAGCGAAAAAGATTTTTTATAGTTTGGTGCATTCGCCTAAACAAAAACCGCATAATGTGTTACTCTACAAATGACGAATATAAATGATATCTGCAATGCAGTTACTATATGTAAGGAAACTAGACCCATTAAAGTTTCGTTGTAACATTTAGGAAATATTCGTCAACTTTTTGCCTCGTCCTACTAAAATATTTTACACTAACTAAAAATATACAAAAATATTTTTTGTAGACAATATCTGTTGCTCTTACTTTCAATTCAGTTAAAATGAAAAATATAGGACAGTGCTTATGTAGTAGTAGTGTGACAAAATATTAATGTTACTTCCTAGCTTGTTGTCCATCACTTCACAGGTTTTAACAATTTTTGTCAATAGCCTACTAGTTTTGTTTTTCTGTTATTTTTCGTTACTTTTATTAAATTGGCGTGTCCCTATTCCTCATACATTCCTCCTTCATTTCATTTTACCCGCCTTCCTCTGCAATCGAGAAAATCATATGATTAGCGAGGAAACGCGGTAAGTTTACTTAGCTGTATCGTATTGAATAGTCCTAAAAATAAATTATTCTGAAGAATAATATTATGTATATTCAGACCAGTCAGTTATTTTATGAAGACAGAAATTTCAATGTGTCTGAAAATTGTTTTAGTCGTTACATTTTTAATCAACCCCTCTATCTTTCAGGCAAAAAAATTAACTGCGAGTTTGTAATGAACGCTCCCGGCATCTATTTGAAGAAATACGGTAAATGTGGCTTAAAGAACACGGAAGTCTACAAATATATTTTAAAGCAATTGACTTGTAGCAATTGACAAACATAGCATGTTGGCATTTTTTATAAAGCAGTTCGATTCATACCTTTTTTCGATATCATTCATATATTTTCATTTCTTCCATAAATAGACATTTTGACTGCAAATCTGTCATTTTAAAATTGGGTAAATTGGGTTAAAATTTATAATTTATAAATCATTTTTTCATGAGAATGCGATGCCAATTAAGTATCTTTATTACCTAAGGTCCTAACTTACGTATTATTTAACAAAGATATTGCTGATCCAATTTGAATTTCTGCTTTTTAGCGCCGCTGCATGATTCTGCAATAATATAAAATTATATTTTAATTCCTTACTCCAAAAAAGACTATGGGAAGTCTGGCCAATTAAGTTTCTGTGATAGTTTTGGGGGACAAAAACATGGTAAAGCCCATTTTTGGTACATATAGTTGCTGTAACTTCCACCTGCTCATGAGGCAAGAAAGGCTTCCCGGAAAACAGCTGGGTTGAAACAGGGGGATCTGTCGGCAACTTTTAAACTTAAGATAGGATCGAGAAACATAATTTTTTTTAGAGAAACCGGCTTTTTAAAAAGGCGGCAAGGCTGTATGTTTGTTATCTACTTATTTCCAAATCGAAAGGGGAAATTCGCCATCGCTTAATTAAGTCTTCTATTTGGCGGCATGTCGATTAATGTAAACGCCAGCATCAATTTAACATGCCATAACTGAGTGGGGTGGAAAGTGCAATTACTTAATTGTCAACGGAAAGAGCCTTTTTCTTCCTGAGCTTGCTGCTGATATCTGACATTTTTCAAAAGGTTGCAATAATCCTCTTGATTTCTCGATTAGCTTGCTACATACACTTAATTTATCTTCAGGGTGCTGCTAATGAATACTTGATCTACCTCCGACAACGAATCCACAGTATTTGACAATTTTAATGTACTCTGCCAATGGTTTCGTGATAAGCAAAGAAAGAACAATTAATCAGCAAATGAAGATTAAAATCGGCAGTACATTTAACTATTATAGTGCGAAAGCGCGCGTGATATCGCTTAATACTTAGCCGACGAGGCCGTAGGCCGAGTCGGCTAAAATTAGGCGATATCACGCAAGCTTGAGCGCTATAATAGTTTTATAATTCAACACATTGATAACAAAGCACTGTTTGAAGAAAAAATATCGCCGACAAGCCTTTTATTTAAAAAAAAAACTTACATATGTTTTACCGCGCGAAACTTGCAACATCACACATCATGAATGAAAGTGGCGCCCTTTGCGCAAGCTTGAACACTATAACTGTTTTATAATTCAACACATTGATAACAAATCACAGTTTCGAGAAAAAATTCATTGAGATATACAACCTTTCATTAAGTAAAAAGGCTAACAACAATATTTTACCTCGCACCATTTCTTAAACAACACGCAGCGAATTCCGAAACTTTTGCCAAGCTAAAATTAATTTAGCGTACACAATCAGTTGAGAGTTAATTCTACGAAGAGCTTTCGTCTAAGCAAAGAACGGGACAGAGTAGTGACTACAGGAATTAAAACACAGTAAAATGGCATAGAATGTCTTAGTTACAAGTGTTTCGTATCTTAAAAAGTTCAATTCAGAATCAAAACAAATTGAACAAACGCACGGATTCGAACCTAAACATGGCGGCGAAAAGTCGGAAAGAACTGCAGCGTGTGCAGTAAGCTTATGTCTTACAAAAATTCACAGCTAAAGGATACAAGAAACGGTTAAAACATCGTACCTGTAGTTGATTTGGCTTTTTATTCCCTTCCATCAGCACCAAATTTTCAAACATCGAAGTACGAGCTGAGTCGATCAATGTTGTTTACAAGCTTGCTCGTTTTTAGCTCCTACAGCCGTAATGACGAGATAAGAAACTTTTCTGAGGAAGCATCAAGTCTATACCATATTCCAGAGGTGATTACCAAAGGAATTTTACGAAAATTGTGCTCCTTCATTCACTCCTTGTCGAGCGGTTAAACTTTGAACCAGTTTTCATTCAGCTACGCCAAGAAACAACACTGCGACCGCGACAACGCGAAAATTTCGCGCCTTTTTTGTCCAATCATGTGAACAATATTTTTTCTCTTTTCTTTTCTTCTCTTTTTTTCTTTCTTTTTCCTTTTTTAACTAATAGTTCACGCACTTTTTCGCCCAAAAACACGAAATTGCAGGCAGCAGTCATTTTCACTTTCCTTCAAAATGCGAAATTTACCGCCATCGCTGGTTCTACGCCATGTAGACATAACGTATATCGATAACTTTTTGACCATATTTGGGCAGTGTACCAATGTGTTGAATTATAAATCTAAATGGCGGATCAACTAGTTTGCTTCAATTTTTTATAGGCCGCTCAATTTATCTGCCATATACCCAATTATTCCTGTTGTGAGCCAACTCGTGAATACGAAGTAGTTTATAGTTTTTGGTAGGTTAACATTTCTGATCTGTCAGTCATCTCCGCCTTTACAATAATCTTCTTTACCGGCGATAGCGTTATTTAAAGCAAGTATTCCTTTTTGCCATATTAAACGGAGCAAGAATTTAAAAAAGTTCTCGGAAAGAATAACGTTTAATCCAAAGGTGTTCATTCCATAAGCCTTGTATTGCAGGATATATGTTTCAGTCTCTTGGATATCGTGATCGCGAACTAATCTTGTGGACGATTCTGACGTAAAATCAGCAACATTTTCTCGAATGTTTGAATAGCTGCTTTAGTGGAGGCGAATAGTCTTTGAAAAGTCATCTTCATTATTCAAAAATCATTTAGTTTATTATTTTGCTTTCATAAGGCAAAAATGTACTGCCACTCACATCAGAAGACGAAAACGCCACTTGTGTTAATGAAGATTTATCAAAATATTTTTTCCAAGGAAAACTGTTGATTGGCTATCCTAATTTATAGTTGGCTTTGATAATTATGTTTTAGCTCAACGCATTTATATTTCGTAAACAGCTGTCGTTTCTTATTTATAACTGCCAACGCATTGTTATTAAATATTTAAAGTCCATTAAATTTGAACACGAAAGTCATTTAGAAACTAGCTGCATCGTTCGATCACGTATTACTCTGAGTCTAGACGTTTGTACAGCAACGAAAAGTGAGTTCTACACACTTATCTACCACAAACCATTTATTTAACTAGCAGATACACATAATTGCAATAACTGTCATTTAATTAGCATACAAAGTATAGTACATTCTCGGATTTTAATAATTTTTAAAAGCAGTCATGCACTACGGTATAAGAACAGGTTTTTACACTTTTCCTTTTCATAGTGCAACTGTACACACTAACATTTTGTTCTCAGATAATGAGACGAACAGGGTAGCAATATATTTCCAACATGGATGTCATAGCCACGGTTACCATTTCAACTTTTACCCAGGTAAATTCCAAATAACAATATCCGCTGCACGTTTAATCGTACGCCGCTATTGTTATTTCGAATTTTCTTACTAGGTAAAAGTTAAAACGTGTAACCGTGGCTATTAATTCTCCCTTCAACCCTTTATTGAATTTTTTTTTCTTTATTAGTACTTCATTACTCGTAGCCACAGTTTCTATAGTACCTGTCGTAGTTTTGACCCGAAAGCATGCAGGATATATATACTTGGTTAAATGCAACAACGGAAGGTGATATTATTTTCCCGAATGAATTATTTTGCTTGACGGTGGCTTCTATCTATTGGATATTTTTAAAATGTGGGTCTCAAAAATTTTCGGTAATTTAGGTAATTCCCTTTATCTTAATTGCACGACTATGTACAGCTATAAACGTGTGGGTTCCCTGTCAAAGCTGCAAGCTGTGAGATTAAGCTATTTAATTCCTATTTTGCTGTTTTCACATTTCAATATGAATTTGGTCTATTATTTCAAAAACCGCAAGATTTCTTACTGTACTAATGATCTCTGGAATTGATGCAGTATGTAGTTAAGTCCTTTTTATAAATGAGGAAAATGAGTCCATTAAATTTTTGTTTTAAGAATTAAGAAATATTCAGTCAACAAAGAAAGGTTCCGCCTCATTCTAATAAGGTCTTTTTGTATATTATACCTTCGAAATCTATCTTTGCTCCGCTTAAAATGAAAAATACAAAGACAAAATAGTAGTGCGACCTTCCTTTTTCTTTATCACTACAAGTGCATTTCTGTTTCACTACATGTGCATAGAGTCAGCTCTGGCCTTTTTAAAAATGCAGTGTGTAGTTAAGTCCGTTTTATAAATGAGAAAATCGAATCCATTAAATTTTGGTTTTAAGAATTAAGAAATATTCGGTCAACAAAGAAAGGTTCCGCCTCATTCTAATAAGGTCTTTTTGTATATTATACCTTCGAAATCTATCTTTGCTCCACTTAAAATGAAAAATACAAAGACAAAATAGTAGTGCGACCTTCCTTTTTCTTTATCACTACATGTGCATAGAGTCAGACCTGGCCTTTTTAACAACCAGTTTTGAATAAAATTAAAGAGAACCGATGGCTCTGAATTAATAATGCAATAACATTAAAACGTATAACGAGAAACTGATTATTTTGTATAGCCATAAATTTTAAATTCGTATTAATTACTGTCCTTACGTCATTTCTGAAAACCTGAGTAAACTGGATCTCCATATTTCGCGAGGGCGACACATTTTCGGCCTTCTACCTTCGTGCGTGGGTTGGCGTGGGCTGGCGCTATGATCATATCACTGGTATAAGCCTCGCCCTAGCCATATCTAAGTAAAAAAACTGAAAACTTGATTCTATCAACAGAGTTGATAAGGTAAGCTGGCCACGGTAAGGAGATTCAAAAGCAAAGTTGCGTTTCGTGCGCTAGCCATTTTAAATATTCGTCATTTGCTTTGACGAAGGTCTATATAAAGCACTTCAAACAAATGTCGCATTAATTAATTTGCTGCGATGTTTAAGGCTGTACACTTTATTTGTAATATAACCAGTTATTCCCGTTGTGAAGTGATCGTCGAATTATTTGCAATACATATTATTAAAAGAAACTTACACCCGTCAACGAAAACAAAAGAAAATTATTCAACCTTTCAGAAAACTGGGATTCGGCAAAATCAAACTTCTAATAGATTGATTTAGTGTGGTATCTCCGCCTTGAGGCTGTAATGAAATGTTAAATACACTCTACCTATCTTGGCTATTACATTATCAATCTCCTACAGAGCTTTTATCGACATGAGATTTTCTGATGAATTTGTTGGGTTTGAGAGAAGAAGATTTGTTGTTCGATCTTTCCGATACATTTACTAATAACTAGCATCACTTTTATTTTCTTTCAGTAGACAAAAATGTATTGCCTGTCACAACGGAAGTCGAAAATAGGTTTTATTTTTGAGTTGATTAAAATTTATCGAAATATTTACGAATCAAAATTAACAAAAATATTTGATTGGCTATCTTATAGGGGGATTTAATAGCATTATTTTTTATAATTAGCTCGAGGTTAATTTACAATTTAATTCGTAAATAGCTGCCCATCCTTATTTTAAACTGCCAATACGCCTCCTTATCAGATATTTAAGAACAAAATTTGTACACGCAAGCCATTCAGAAGCTACAGCTGTAACGTACCTGAGCATACTAGGAAGCTTATACCAGCATCAAAAAGTAAGTACATTTTCAAGCTAATCACTGGCAAAAAACATTCATTTGACTAGATATGTTTCTGATTTTTTCCCCAAGATATACTACTCTTCAAATGATCTATGATATCTGTAATGCAGTTAAATGCAGTTATGTCGTTAGACATTTAACACGGTTTATTTCCTTGTTCTTCATCACTCAAAGGAAGAGAAAAAAAAAAGAGTTAGCACTGCCCTTTTCAATAACTTCGCAACAAACGAAGAAAAGAGAGCTGATGGCGGGTAGTTAGTCGTGCGTAATTTTGAAGCTTAACCCTCGGAAGTACACGCAGACTTATACCCCAGCACCGTGGTACAAGAGGGAGGGTTGTTGCATTGTTGCAACTCCCCCCCCCCCCCCCCCCCCCCCCTCCCCCTCCCCCTGGATTTTTGCGCTGTTCCAATATTTCGGAAATATTTTACCTCTAATAGATAGCCTGTGACGTGCTCTACAAGATAAGGTAAATATTATGGGTTGTGACCCTGCTGGGGGTCCGTGACGTCATCCAAAATGGCTGACAAGATGGCGGCCATCTTGGGTTTTACTAAAAATTCAAATTTATCGGAAAAATGCGGAAATTGTAATTTTTGTTGCTTGGGTTGCAAAATAACATACAATTAAACATTTTGATGCTTTTGATATAATTTTATATGTTTTTCACCAAAAAAGGTAAAAACCACGCATTTTTGTTCAAAAATTGCTCGACCTTCCGCTGCTTATGACGTCATATCTCGTTACCATAGCAACCAGTTGTCCCCAAACTTTACCAAAATGTGTCTCAAGGATAAACGAACAGCTAGCGAAGGCGGAATGTGCTAATCATAAATCGTCTTGAAAATATCCGAGAAAGATGCCACTATTTCAATTTGACTATCGCATAAGACTTGGATCTTACCGCTTTTTTAGCCGTGATGAAGGAACCGGCTATCCTCCAAGTTATGCTAACCGCAGATTTGCGCTCACACTAAATCACTGACTGAGAAATGAACTTAGAACAGAATCAATTACACCCAAATAGATTTCTCTAAAACTGGGCGGGTCAGTTTGCGGTTTAGGCCTACGTAAGTGTCTTGGCACTTTTAGAGATCTTATAGCTGGCATGGCTGACTGCTTAAAGCTGTTTAAAAATAATAAACGCCGATCAAATGTATTGATTAAAAGCAAAACTATAAAAACTAAATAACTTATTTCTACTAAATTAAAAAACTCAAATGTAATCTTGGATGGAAACGAAGTAACTCGATGTATCGGAAATTTTCGACTGCGTTAAATTCAATCATCGAGGCATTAAGCGCGCAATGCATTTTGGGTGATACTGGGCCTTGAAGGACCTGGTCGCAAAATATGGCAGCAAGAAATCAAGAGATATCAAGAGTCTAAAAAATTCAAACGTTTATTAACACAATCTCAAATAAACTAGAACTCAAGACAACGAGTCGCATTATTAATTTTCACATATATCATGATACCATAATTACTTTATTACTCGTAGCAGAATGCCAACGAGTATTAAAATGAGTAGTGATTCTGGATTACTTATTGACTCCTGTTCTAGAAAGTTGTAGAAAAGTCTTTTTTAAGTGTTTTTGAGATAAGAGTTTCCCATTGTGATTTCAAACACGAAATGATTATAGAACACCAAGAGAACGATATGAAGTAGCGTTTCGAAGGGAAATTCAACCATAATCAGTTTTTTGCGACACAAACTGGAAAACTTCTATTAATGACAAATGAACTGACTTCCGCGAATCATCTAAAAAGTTCTGTTAATCAGCTTTATTTTGAAAGACCAAGCACTTTCTCGAATGGCTACACACTTAGAAACATATATCGTGCTGTAGCGTTTAACTTGAAAATTTGAAAAATCTATTTAAAGTCCACAGATCGGTTTTAATTTTCCATACTGAGTTTGAAGTCAAAGAATAGGCCATTTACACGATGACGTCATTTGACTACAACTACCCGAATCCTTCAGTTTTTTGTTTTGTATTGCAAATTAGGGCTATTGTTATTTAAACCGCACTGGGATTACAAAATTTGAATAAGAAAGGAAAAACGAAATGAATTTTAAATAAGAACTCTATGAGTTGTGAAACCGGGCTTTAAGTGTACATAAGAAATTAAAAATTCGAAGCATAACCAGTAGACAGTGTAACTACTCTACAATCGAAGATTCACTGTGACACTGTAGAATCCATTGACTGTTTATTCTTCATTTCGTAGTTGTAATAATGGGATGCTTTTACATATAGCTGTGAAAAGTGAAAAAAAGGTATCAATTTCGCGAAACTGACAATCAATTTACAACATAAAAAAATGGAAAATGGCGAAACGAAACGTATCAAGTGATACGAACTTACATAAATATTGCCGGATTTGGCGAGAATTCCGGGCCCGGTTGTTCGAAAGCCGGTTAAATCCTAACCTGAGGTAAAGTTTTAACCGCAGGTTAATTCTGTTGTTCAAAGACAGGTCAAGGCTAACCTCGGGTTAAACAACGGGTTAAATTTAACCCTCATAGCTAGGTGGGTTAAAAAACTAACCTCGGGTTAAATCTGACAAATATTCTATGATTTACGGCAGTGAAACGTTTTCAAAAACAACAATTAATTCACGGAAAATGAATAACGTCCTCACTATAGCTGAGCGACAACCTTTTTTATGTATGACAGGTTGTGAAAAAACGTTGTAATGGCGAAATTAGCTCCAACGAGCACTAAACTCGTCACTTATCAAAAATGATGTGGTAGAAAAATAACAAGCGAGCGCGGTGCAGTCGTCAAATTGATACTCCGACACCCTGGCTTAGGGCCTGTTTACATGGAGGGAGGGTGACCCGGGTACCAGGGTCACCCTCCCAGCCGGGCTAACACATAGCCCGCCTTTACATGGGCGGGCTATTAGGGCGGGCTATCATGTAGGTGAGCCAGGAGGGAGGGGGCGTCTCTAGGCAAAACTTTGGTCGAGTCATCACTGCCAGTGTGACGTCACGTCATAGATCAGTGATTTTCAAAATGGCGGGCAAATTTGTTGTACGTTATGTTTAAAAAAAAGTGGAATTTCCTAAGGTTTGGATGATTAATTTACTTTATTCGATGTTACTCAGGATTCTAAAAATATAAGAGACTTGTTTGCGATAGTTTCCAGTAACATAGAGTATTCAAAAGCATCATATTTGGATTAGAAACCATTTACCAAGTGGCCAATACGTCGCGGAGTTTGTTCTCCCGTTAACGTTTTCTGGGAGCTCGTGCAGTGATGCGGAGACATTCTGATCCAAGAATAGGAGGTTTGGCACATGGTATATTAAGCTTGCTGTGTGCTGAGTTTCAATCCTTCAGTGCTTGTGGATCGTCTCATCAATCCCTTCAAAGTCAATGGAGTTGCATGTGGTGAAGACACCGCTACAAGCTAGTAGTTTATTACCGCTCCAGGTTGGCTGCAGAGGTCCTTAGCGGTAAGTGTTGGAATATTTTTACTTACAAAATAAAAGCAGATGCTTTATATAACATTTCTTCCTGAATTATCGTCAGTGAACACTCCTTGAGTCGAAAATCGACAATATTTTTGAAATTTTGGATCTGCTATATACAGGTCTCAGTGTACAGCAGTACTGTACATCATATCCATGTGGTTAAGTTTGGTTAAATAGCTGTCTCCTTTGTAAAGCAAAAACTTATGTTAAGCTTAAAAAGTTTTGATTGTTTGGTTAACGATCCAGTCTCTGGTAACCATGAATATATTTAATACACATAGTCAGATAGACAGTGGGCCATTCCATTTTTTATCCACCCCTCCCCCCTCCCCTATGGATGAGGTTAGTTTTTTCAATTTAACTTTTAAGCTTTTTTTAGAATTTAAAAAGAAAAGCTGACATGACATACATATATAGCCTATACTAGATTCAAAAGGATCCATGCATGTATATTATTATGTACATTATTAGGCCATTGTGTAAATCTGTTTTGTTACCATTTATTTATTTCATTTAAAAAGTTGCAAGCCACTGAAAACAGGTTATTAAAAATAGTTATGTTATGTTTCTTGCAGGGAACATCACCATCAGGTTGGGCAAACTTTATTGTTGTATTGTGAACATGTCACAGTGAATGGTGTTGTCTTTAGAATACTATGGTGGGCATAAGGATGGAGATCTTAAATATTTTTTAGTGTCCTGTGGTATATCAAAATATGGTGCAAAAGTAAACACAGTCAAACCCTGTTAAAACGGACATTGAAGGGACCATGAAAACTGTCCGTATTGAGCGGGTGTCCATAAAGCGGGGTTCGACTGTGCATGTGATTTGCCTGTTATGTAGATAAGGTGGTTTTACAAACCATTTTGACCTGATCACCGTGCTAATTAATAAACCTTGATGGTTTAATTCAACCATTTTTGCACAAGGATAACTCATGGACAATACACCAAAGCAAAGAATCAAAAATAGGAAAAAACAGTGGCATTTCTGAACAGTGTCTGAGCTAGCATCAAAGTTTTCCCCAATATTGTTACAGAAATTACATATGAACCCACAAGGAATGAATATGGTAGGGCTGATATGGTCAACACAGCAGCAACAGTTACCAAGTAAAGAGGAGCAGAATGAAGCTCACTGTCCAGTACCAAATTATGGGTTGTGCCAAGGTTTAACAAAATGCCATGAGATACAAAAAGGCATATTTGCCAATAGACTGGAAAGAAAAAAACTTTGATGCTATACTCCAAAAGTACTGTACTAGTGAAAATTTATATTGTGACTGTATGTTTAATTAATGTAACAAAATTTTGTAAACTGGATCAAGCAAAGATAAAAATATTCTCAAAATAATAACAGCAGGAAATAACAGTGTCTCAAGAAAAAAATTGTTTGTTGTTCTGTACTTAAACATTTGCTTTAAACAAATCCTTTACACAGAAAACAGAAAAATAAGTGTAATAACAATAAAAACATTCAAGGTTTGACAGGTTAATGTTTTGAAAAGCCATATTTTCAACTCTATTAAAAAAGGACAATAAAAGAGAGTACCATTTTTAGCACATCCAGATTTTGCATTGTTTGACATGTCATGTAATGCCCCACGGGAGTGAGGCATTTGCTTCTCAAAAGATTTTGAAGGGTACATAAAGAGAACATGGGAGTTTTGAAAGCCTTGGGTAAGATAATGAAATGACTGCTAACACAACATGAGCAAACAGGATAGCCATCACATGCACAATATAATGAATGTGTGGGCTAAGCAAGTAATACAGCAACAAGGCTGTTACCAAATATACACAACAAACTATTTTTATTCATCATTGTTTTACACTAAATACTACATGTATATAAACGCTCAGGCAGTCAACAGATTTAAACACAGGCAGTCAACAAGCTAACAAATTCAAACAGTCAGTCAAAAGCCAACAGGTTTAAACACGGGCAGTCAAACACACTTGGGTAGCTAACACATGGTAACAGCCAGCAGGCAGTCGAAAGCCAGCAAAACTTTAACACAGGCAATCAAGCCAGCAAAATTTAGAGCAACAAGCCAACAAAATTTAAACACGGGCAGTTGAACTAGTAAAGCTAGTAAAATTTAGACACAGACAGTCAAAAAGCCAACAAAATCTAGACACAGGCAGCCAACAAAGTGCACACACAGACTCTCAGGGCTCTCAACAAGCCAGCAAAATTGAAACACAGATGAAATCAAAACAACATCTTCGCACTTGAAGGGATTGATGAGCAAAATGGCTGATTTGATTGACAAAAACTAACAACGGCTATAAACGTACATTATCAAAGAATAAAACCTCCTTTTATGAGGTCGATCTGTTGAAAACGTAAAGAGAAAACGGCGATCGTTTTAGATCGACTACACCAGCCCGAAGTCCAGATAGCGGTCCCGCCACTTGTCCCGAATTATATTCAACAGAATTACAAACAAACGCGCACACAAAACAATAAACAATTTATACACACAGATAATATGTGCCACAAAGCTTACACACTTACGATCAATTAGTGAATAATAGCTAAAAAATAGCCTGTATTATCCCTCTCTTTCTTTCACTTCAATGGCGTCCCTACTCTAAACTGAGCAAGGCAAGCGAAGTTCTGACTCGTTGCTATGTGATGTCACACTGGTAGTGATGAGTCGGTCGCGACAAATAATTGAAAACAATAGAGTCACCCCCTCCCTCCTGGCCCCAATGCATTCAAAATGTTTCGAGTATAAAACTAAATAGTAAAATATTGCAGAATTAACAGTTAACTCTATTTGTAGCTAATAGAGTGTTCGCACATGACATCTATGAAAATTCAAAAATCTAAAGTACACATCCTACAAAGCCGTTTTTTAACATGATATGTACCAGTGTTATAATCTTTCGCAAAAAGTTTCAGGTTTTAACGACGTTTTGCTTCCCGGATTTAAAAAGGCTATAAATGTGTCACGCAATTCGTCACGTTATTTTAGATAAGCCGTGAAAATTGAAAGAGTTGAAAGTTATTTTTGAATTATAGATGTTTATAAGCCGATTTAATAGCACTTATAGTAAATACAATATTTTGTGATGACAGTTGGTGTAATTAAGACTTTGAATGTCCCTAAGTGGGGCACCAAGATGGTCGCTCCAAACAGTTCTTACTAAAAATGTCTAATACTCGTCGGCCTTTAACTCTTGAACGAAATGCTCTTGCGCTTCAAAATTTGGCCCAGATGTGTAGTTTTAACCCTCGGACGCAAACTTATACCCCCACCTTGCATGGTAAAAAAGCCCCCCCCCCTCCCCCCTTGGGTTTTTGCGATGTTGCAATATTTCGGAAATATTTTACGTCTAATAGATAGCCTGTGATGTGCTCCAGCGCTGCTAGGGGTCCGTGACGTCATCCAAGATGGCCACCATCTTGGATTTTACTAGCAATTCAAATTTATCGGAAAAATGCGGACATTGCAAATATTTTTTGCTAGAGTTGCAAAATAACATACAATTAAAATTTTTGATGCTTTTGGTAGCATTTTATATCCTTTTTTACCGAAAAAAGGTGAAAAAACATGCATTTTTATTCAAGAATGGCTTGACCTCATGCCACTTATGACGTAATATCTCGTTACCATAGTAACCAGTTATCACCGAACTTTACCAAAATGTGTTTCAGATAAACGGACAGCTACTGAAGACTGCATTTTCTAATCATAAATGGTCTTGAAAAAATCGGAGAAAAATCTTAAGGGGGTACGTCCGAGGGTTAAACTCTCTTCAATGCCATAAACATTTTAGAATCGAAAACTGTTGTTTAATGCTTCTGAATTTTGATGAGACGTCAGTGAAAACACTCGATAGTAGCTTCTTCTGATGATCTTAGAAGATTTGTTGAGAATTTCAAGGTCAAGCATCACAGACAAGAAAGAAAAACGGTGAGTCACATTCACAGATTTGTATTCTTGCGGCTACAAGAAGCTGAACTTTTTGTCCATCTCCTTCTATTTTCAACTTGAAAATGTTAACTAGTGTTGTGGAGGTCATTTGCGTGAAAAATCTTGAAGGTTATTTATTTGGAGTCAAAAATGAAATAAAGTAATTAGAAAAGTACTGGAATTAGTTTGATCTTCAGTTTTTCATTTCAACAAGCCGCTTGTCTGTTAATTTCTCAAACTTATACGTGACGACAGTTTTCTTGGATTCTCGGACATTATCCAAAACCTTTGGAAAAATGAAGTAGACTTGTATCATTTCAAAGAAAAGCGGATTCAAATAAAACACCACTTTTTACTGAAGTATATTTTTATCTTGTTTAATAATTTGTTTGATAGACAAATGGAATAAAAGAACACAATTACTTTTAATTGTAGTTTCATAACGGAGCTCTAGCGAGCCTTCGGCCCGCTCGCGGATCTGCTTACTCATAGAACCATGCCCGTAAATTTTCATGGTCATGGCTAGCGGAATGTTTCGCGGTCGCGTACGACGTCGTGCAGGGTTAGCTCGCGGGCATGTACGACGTCGCCCAACATGCGCGCATAACGAGGCTTTATTTTTAGCGCGCTTCTCGCGCCTACACGGCCTATGTAACGTCAGCTGCAGTTAACACTTTTGCTGTGTTTAGCGGAGAAAACGGTTTGCAAAATTGTTTTTCCCTTCTTTTTTTCGCGGTTTGCTACTCAAGACAGGTTTGACATTTCATAAACAGTGGTTAAGACTTTATTGTGTCTGCGTAACGTTGGAGGGATACTGAGCTAAGTGCTTATTTTTAAACCTCAGATTCCGTCTTTGGACAATTGAAGCTGTTTTCTGTTCTATATTGTGCATTTTTGATAAGCAACTAATTGTATAATGCAGTTATATCTAAAAAAAGCGTTCTAACAGGGACCGCGGAGCAAGGTGAAAAGTGGGAGGGCTGACAATTGTAAATAATTTTTTCATATTGAAAATCGAAAAAAGGAATAAAATCATAGTGGGGGCAGGGGGCGGGGGCGCAAAAAAGTGGTGGGAACGCGGCCCTACCAGCCCCTCCCCCTCCGCGGTCCCTGTCTAAAATATAAGAATTCAGGGAACTCCGCTGTTAGGCTATAAGCATACACAGCACCTTTTGCCTATTCACCGGTATAATTAAAGGAAGCTGAAAGGTGTGCTGATACGATGCGATGCAGTGGCGTAAAAAAGAGAAGAAAGGCAATAATTTTTGTCTAAATGCAAAAATGCGTTCACAAAATAAATTACTTTTAGTTTCGCACGCCGGTGCATTGGGTAAAAAAATAATAGTTTCGGAGCGGCCGGCGCTATTTGCAAGCTTTGCCGGTTTATTTTTTATTTCTAACTTGCTAAAGCTAACAACGAGCTTTGAAGCTTAAAAGCGTTAGCTTACATGTACATAACATGCGACCTTTTTTTGGAAAACGGTATGGTGATCTCTACTCTCCTTTTTCAATCTCTATATAATATTTTTTGAACTCGTGTTGTTGTTCTACCGCTTTTCATGGACTTATATATTACGCAAAAATGGCCTCTGAAGAAAGATTATCCGATAAAACAGAAAACTTCATACTAAATAACAGCTTGCCGGCGCCTTTCCTTCGAATTTTCACGTGTGATACCGTTTGGTCAGAGAAAATTTATAGTCCAACTGAGCACAAAATGCTACAATGATTGCAGCGTTGCAGGCCGTTGTTTTCCATTTCAGATATTGAATTTGGTAAAAACTATGATTTATCGAAATACTATAGAATTAATTTATCTCAAGAACATTGTTAAGAACTTTTTATGACTCAAATCGCCAAAAAATAAAAAATAAAAAATAAGAAGAACATTCAGTCCCGGCTCGTTCACAGCTAAAAAATAGACTTTCTAAAAAAAGGAGTGTATACATGATGCTGCGCTATGTAATAACGAAACTCTCTTCACGAACTACACGGCGGTTGCTTTACATTGAGCTCTCACTGCATTGCTGCAATTTTGTCAACTACTGTTTCACGTTTTCGCCGAGTTTATTTAGAGGTCCTTAAATAAAAACTGTGGAAATCTTTGACGCTTTATCGTTATAAACTGTCTGATTCAGACATTCACCTTGTTTACCGGTTGATATCTTGAGAAAACATTCAAAATTTCATTTTATACAATACGATAAAAATCTTAGTGCCATAGCAACGTACTGCTGCTGGGGAGCTTTTACTCAGTCAATGGTCATCATAGACGCAAAAGTTTGAGCAATCATCTTATAAAACAAAAAAAAAAACCTGAGTGCTGCTTATTACCGGCCGGCTTTCATTTGAATGGTCATACTATAGGATTTTATCCACAGACGCAAAGTTAGAATTGTACAGCGTAATAGACAGCATCACAGGACAGTACTACTCAATGGCTTTTTTTAAATGGTCATACTTTAGGATTTCATAGACAGACTCAAAAGTTAGAACCACCTTGTACAGCATAATAAACAGCACCACAGGAAATTACTGTACTTCTCAGTAGCTTTCATTTGAATGGTCACACTTTAGGATTTCATAGACAGACTCAAAAGTTAGAACCACCTTGTACAGCATAATAAACAGCACCACAGGAAATTACTGTACTGCTCAGTAGCTTTCACTTGAATGGTCACAATTTAGGATTTTATCCACAGACTCAAAATTTAGAACCGCCTTAATACAGCACATTAAGCAGCACCACAGGAAACTACTGCTCAATAGCTTACACTTGAATTGTCACATTTTAGGATTTCATCCACAGACTCAAAATTTAGAACCGCCTTGTACTGAAACAGCACCACGAGAAAGTACTACTCATAGCTTTCATGAATGGTCGCACTATTCACACAACACGACTCAAGGATTGACTCTGGGTGTAATAAGTGTTTGTAGCGAATCATTAAGTTTGTATGGTTATTGTTTGTTTCCGTGTTTGTTCTGCCTAAGCGAAGCGTTGTATGCATACTGGAAATACCCTGTTTCGATATAACAACAGTTTTCATCCTGAGAAAATGGTCCATGTCTGAAATTATAAATGGCTTTATGTTTAATTGAAGCTACAAGAGAAGAAATATGTCACGATTTTTATACTTCCAAGTATGAGTTCAATAAACTAAATGTGATATTTATCTATTCCTTCATTCAAGATAGTTAGTTGACGACCGACGCGAAATTTGCGCGGTTTTTTTAAAATCTGATATTAGATTGTTAAAGCAAAGGCGGCTTTTCATATCACCGACGGTGCCTTTTCAGAAACAACAGCTGTGATTCGAAGGTATTGAAAGCTGTTTTTGGTAAGCTTATCACTCAGATATTTGGTCGGGAGAACAGCATACTCGTTGAAGTTAATTAGTAGGCTTCCGCTCAAATATTGTAGCTGTCAGTTTGTAAGAACAAAAACGATACGATGCTGCATTAGTTTTATAGGCTGTCAATTAAAATCAATCGCCCAAGGAGTTAAAATCGAAAAAAAAAACAAGTAATTTTTGGTGTCATTCATTCTGATGCTCCAGAGAAAAATATCGCATATGCAAGCAGCATCCATTCGAGGACAAATGTGGCAAAGGGTTTTTCACAAAATTCATTAAATCATGTATCTTTTTCTCGCAGCTTGTTATTTTAAATCTGTATTTTTAGATATCACTGTAGAGAAACAACCGCCAATAATCATGAACAGCAAGCGTTGGCCAAACCATTCCAGTTAATCCTTTAACTCCAAAGAGAGCCCAAGATCAAAATTCAAGAAAAATTCAAAATTTTATTTTGTAAAATACTGAAAAATAAATAGTACCACGCGAAAGTACTGCCCAAGAGGTTTCATTTTAATGGTCGAACCATAGCATTTCATCCATAGACTTGAAAGTTAGCCTGCATTTCATTTCTCCGTAATTGACTCTGGGAGTGAAAGGGTTAACACGCAATTATTAATCTTCATGGATTCATTGTCTTGGGTCGTGGTTTTGGCAGGTTCAGTCCAATTGGTAATTAAATATAAGTAAGGTGCTTGAAATGTAATTCATTGCTATGCTATATGGTGTATCGCTTCAAAAGCTAGAACGTTATTCATCAATGGCAAAGAGAACCATCTAACAATATGACGTCCTCAGTCTAAAAGCTAATATCGGGTACTTTGGGAAGTGTTAGCACAATCAGTTTTCTGTAACTATGAATAGAAAGGAAAAGTCGACATTGTTAAATAATTGATAAACCAGAACACTCACGAATTAGTCGGCTATTATATACAGAGCGAAGAGAATTTTTGAAGGTGAAACTTTTGCGTATAGTCATTATAAAATGTAGATAAAGTGAAGCCTTTGTATTCGCATTTAGTTGGGTGCATGGATTTAAAGCAATACATTGTACTGTGTTAAACATGATCGACATTAGAATTAGCATAATTGGCGAACGCATCGTTTTGAGCAGTTCCAAAAAGCCAATTTTCTGCAGTGTACCTTACGCAACAAAATAAAAAGAGGGTGGGAAAGCTGTTCTAGCGAAATGAATTTGCCTTTGATTTTACTGAAAATAAAGTAATTCGTGTCAAACTTAATTAAGACTGTATTTGACCAATACACCTTGTTTATAAGATTTTACGAAAATGTATTGTTTTACTTTTGAAAGTACTAATACTGGTTTTTATTAGTTGTCAACAAATCGACTTATGAAATTTGTGCTTCACAGATCAACGAATAGTAAAGAAAGTGCTTAAGTGAGTGGACTGAAAAAAAGAATGAGAGATTAATCTTTAATATTTGTAAGATAACGCTCACTGTTAATCGCAATATTTCAATTTATGATATTGCCTGTGCAAATTTCCCCTATTAAAAACAAAATAAGACCAGAAGCAGTAATTTTCACACAGGAAATTGTTACGGTAAAGAAGTCGTAACCATTCAAATTGTCTCGCTGTCATAAATTAAAAAAAATTGTCCAAAGTGGGAAGCATACAGGCGAATGACAACATGAAACCGAATATTTAATTTGATGTTATGGACTTCATGTAAAGAACAACAAGTTGTGACAATTTTGTTTCGTCTTGCCAAATAAAGACATTTTTTTCCACGGCATTTGCGTGAATACACTTCATTTTTTTGGAAAATGAAATCAAAAGAAAAGTGCAAAGGAAGCTTGAAAGTTAAATTTAACAGTAGAGAAACAATAATTTTAATTTAAGTTACAAAGATTAGCTTATCTTATGTTAAATGTAATATTTAGCTAGCAAGCCGGTACGAATTATTTGAACTCGCACAGATTCTAATATTTTCAAAATACGGTTATTATAATTGAAAACATTGCCTGTGTTTTTGTAAGACGTTAAAAGCAAAGTTGAAAACAAATATTTAAGAATACAAAAGAAAAATATTGCTTAACAAGAAATTGCTAGAAGTAAGCGCAATTTGTTTTTTTTCGCAAAACACAAGGTAACACGCGCTACGGGATATCATTCAATTTCATATAAACAGACGTTCACATGAATTTGACCACCATGCTTAAAAGCTTTTAAGTACTGCAATAGTGTGGGCGTTTTCTCGTTATCATGCTGAAAAATATAGCATTAAAAAATGGTAGATTATCTCCGGCTCTAAATAGTGGAGAAACCAATAGAGAACTCCCCCAAATATGAACGAAAAAATGGTAAATAAATGTTAATTCGCTTTAGATGTTCCCGGTTGCTAAGTTAAAGAAACTAGACTTTTATTATGATTTATTGGTAACACTATATGCGACATGATTCATTACATCCTGTCTTCTTCGCACCCAAATCCTTACACTGAAACATCTGTCTTTCCTGCTACCTAAATCCATCATCAAGGTGGAATTCCAGCGAAAACCGAAAGCCATCAAAGAAGATTTATGTTCTCATGTCTAAACAAGTTGCCATTACAAGCGATGTGATTACAGACCGAACAATGCTTTTGGCGTTACCTCATTTAACTCAATCCTTTTTGTAATAGCGTTTCATTGCACGTCCTAATTGTGAAGTGCTAACCCATAAAAAGCGTTGTCAAAAGAGCTGAAAGCTTTCTAACGAGGTTTTTTTTTTCGCATGGGCGTGATTACAAAGAAATTAGGCGCGAGGATTATACAACATGCGGTTTTTTTTTGGAATATTTCTTACTCAATGAAGAATGGGTTCGGGGTAATTTGAACTTGACATGTAAAGGTTCTGTGGTAGATATGATGACAACATTTACTCAATCATGTCGTGTATGAATCATGGAATATTTCATGGTTTACCGAGCGGTATGCGCCCGAATAAATACGTTTAAACAATGTAAATAAATGGGAACGGAGCAGATAAAAACATGTGAGGAGCAAGCGTCCCTATTGTAGGCATTTCACCCACGGTTTAACTTTACAAACTTGAAATATCTTCCGCTCTTAAGAAATGAAACTTGTTTTGCAACATCATTGCCTTTAATATTGATTGTTATTTCAAGAGAAGCCTACACGTTTTACTTTCACTTCCGAATACTAAAGCATGCTCGGAACATCCTGTCACTTTTGATCTTTGGTCGTTTAATTAATTTTACCTTCGTGTAAATACACCGCCTTGTGTTTCCACGCATGAAGTAAATAAAATGTTTAACATGTGAAAGGAAAGCGACGAGATCGGCTGGTGTCATCCGGAACCTTTTTTAGTAATTATCTGTGTCCAAATTTCTCACCTGTTTCGAGACGCCCATGAGGTATTCAATGCAAATTAGGATTAAAAAGTATATATTGAGAACATAAAGCCTCCAGCGAACACGTTTGTATCAACACACTTGAGTGGCGGAGCTGTGCCATTTGCCATCTATTGGTGAGTCATATTCTATTTCTTTCCAGGAGTATAGAAATTACCGACTTAGTTTATATACTATTTTATTGAGTCTCTCTGATGTATATATTTACTGTAGAGTTTCGGCTAGGACTGTATAGTTTTTACGTAAATCTTGTAATCGTCTTCGAATTTTCATTGTCTACCAGAACATGGAAAGCGTTCCCCTGTTTTATTTCAAAAAGTGAAATCCGTTTAATAACGTTTTAGAAAAGGGCCGATACCTATTGTTAGGACTTAAATATAAGATTATTATTTCAAGACCTGGTGTACCTCGCAGCAGAATTATAACGTTTCTCTTAAGGGGTTTATTTTCGCTTACGTTAGAACGCTATGTCCGACTGAGCCGTTGTGGGAGGGGCGAGTTTTCCAACAAGAATTTTATAAGATTACAGTATTAATGGTGTTTTACGGATGCTGTATCTATCGTTAACTTGGGATACACATTTTGTCACACTGTGGTGCCTCATACGAGATGAACTTCACATGCATAATGTAGATTAAAGATAGCGCTAAAAATCAATAACTGGAACAATATCAAGGAATCCAATATTCTCAAATGTACTTGTTTTTGTCAAGGGAACAAACGTAAACAGATAAACAAAAGAAAATGAAATAATAGGTTTCTGTTTTTGTATTCCCTGAGAATTAATCTTTAGCCAAAGCATTACAATTTATTCTTTGATTTTGTCAGGAATGCAAGCGATCAGTGCGGATTGCTCCGTTCAAATTAAGCAGCTAAGTATATTGTTACAACAGGCAAAATATCATAGCATATTTTTCACCCGAAACTCGTGCTTTTATTAAAAAAATCAGGTCTTTGACTCGTTAAAGCCTCTTGTCTATCCTTGATAATTTTTCCAAAATTATTCAAAGCAGCTGTCAAAAAGTCCATCGTAATATCATTTGGTTTCTTAAAACAAGTGATAAAAATTTGTAAACCAAATCGTGATAACCTTTGTGCTTCAAATTTAAAGTTTATTTCTCTGAGTGTTGTTTCAGCGAAAACAAAAAAGCAAAGGATTCTCCCAATAAAACTAAAGCGTTGAAAAAAACTGTCGGCTTTCTAATCTCGTTTTCAATATTTATCACTTATCAAGATGATCGCTGTTTTACCACATTTTTATAACATACGTATTTGTACCTTTTGAAATTTATGCATGTTTTGTCTTTTTAATCTTCAGCTCAACACCTATCAAACAGTGATATTTTGTTTTAAAATAAAATATGATTTTCTAAAAGCATCCCTGCGAACTTTTTAATAAGCAGCGGACTGCTACTTGACAATGTCTTCAATAGTGCGTGTCGCATATATTCATTTTCTTGGGTTTTCATCCGATCGATTGTGCACTAATCCGGGCATTTTTGGCAACCGAAAACAGATCTTTTTTAACGCGCTCACTAGAATGTGTAAACAGCAAACGGATATTTTCGAAAACGCTGACGACATGACACATGATTCGTTTTTAGTGGCTAAAAACGTTGTATTAGTGTATTAGTTAATATGCGTTTTTATAACGTGAATGCATCAAAGTGATCGACGTGCTTTCGATAAGTAGGGCGGACATGGCCTTAATTCGCAGGAACTAACAAAACAAGGCTGACTGTACAACAACAACAACAACGAGTTCGTCCTTCAAAAAAAGATATTACACAAAAACAAATTGATTACAATAAAAAATGTTTTTGGTCCATCATCAACGTTTGTCGCAGTATCGAGGTCTCCACCGTAATAATACTCCACCAGAAACCCATAAGTGGGTTGAAACGTGCAACTGTCTCTTGCACGCTTCAAAACAAGCTTCCGATTATTCAATTTGCTAAGAAGTTGTTACAGCCATATTTGGAAAATCAAGGTAAAAATATTAACCAATCAGTTCGCTAGAACAACTTGCTTCCAATCTCCCTGGACCGAGAGGTTTCCAAATATGGTACTAAGCAAAAAATGAATATTTGGAAGCTGTGAATGCGCGTTACACGTTTCAACCCACTTATGGGTTTCTGACTCCACTATAAAAAGTTTCTTCAGATATCCATAAATATATTTTTTTCTCGACCACGTGTTATTCTTTGCACAGAATAAGAACTAGGAATTTTCTGGTAGGTGATGGGGATGGATGGGAATATGGTGTGCATGTGTTTGGGGTGGGAGAGTGGGCCGTGGGGGGAAGATATCGATATCTGTCTTTTTTTAAGTAATAGTGGTAAAAAACTGGATGTGGCAGCATAAAACATAATTCGTTATGAGATTAAGTAATAAAATGCGATTAGCTCGGCAACTTCCATTTCATGGTTTTGTGAATATTTGATATTTCATATTATATCTCGTAGTCATTTATTTTTGGTCTCTTTGAAATCGTGAAAATGTACTTTTTCTTTGCCGGATAGTTGCTCTTTTCACAATTTAACCAAGACACACAAACGTTTTCTATTTCCGACAACATTTTCGTTTGCTACAGATCTCTCTTTCCGTGAAAGTTTTACAGCGGCATGTGCCTGGTCAATTCTTGGATTATATTATTACGTTACTTTCCTAATGCATTTACAAGTTTTCAACGACCTTTATTTCTGTTTCAAAAACTTGCAAATGTTTCAGAGAGTTTCAGGGTTCGAAGTTTTTAATTTTTTTACCGCAATGCATATATGTTTTAAAAATGCTTTTACTTTAATTCATTATTGCGTGCTTTTATCTATGTGTTGTTTACATTTTTGTCTGACCTTAACGTATAAATCTTTTTTGCTGGGCCACTTTCAGTTCCTAAAATGTGGGAGTTTCGTCTAATGCATGTAATAAAGTATTTATATATTACCATTATCATTCCTTGCCAGAAACAAAGTCGATGTCAATATTTGTACTGTCATGCACCTTAATTTCGGTGTGATGAAAGAACCAGTGTTGCACTTTTATCTTGATGAAATCGAACAATACAACGTGTCTTAAAAATCCTATTAATTAGCAATTTCACACCTACATCGTACTTTGTTTTAAATCATCCTACTCATTAATTAAGGACTCCCTAAATTGTGTTATAAACTTACATGTAATTACTGTAGCTAATGACTAGTTTTTCTTCACCTGCGATAACATTTATGTGGACCTATTTTCACCATTGACTTATGTATTTCTCTCGTGGAGATAAACCTGCATTAAATTTAATATTTTTTAATCAAAGAAAAGTATATAATTTTTTTCCCGAGAAAACGTTAAACATTTTTAATGTATTTTTGTTGCACAATCGGTCGTTTCTTTCTTGTCTTTATATTACCCCATCTTTAATTTAATCTGTTATTGCCACTCTGTTTAACAAAAGTACAGCTGTCATTGTTTGTTTCAGCTTGTAATAAAGTTCGTCTTGGTGTGGAAGTGTCTGGGCGTGGTTTTAACTGGTGCTCTGTTCATTTGTTTTTCCCTTTTTATAGCTTTCGTGATGTCCTTTTCGTGCAGAAATTTACTAAGAACTATACAATATTTATATATATATTTATCAGAACATGCAATCGCATAGCTAAATAATGTTATTCAGAAGTCTGGAAAATAGAGAAAATAGAATTGGCTGTTTATGAATTTTTATTTCATGTTTTGTTGCATTTTTTAATACCAATCTGTGACATTTTATGAATAAACGTAAAGACAATGAAAAACATAGTGTTCGCACAGTCGTGAAGTAAATCTACTCCGCAATTCTGCCAAATCGCATCGAGAGCAGAAAAAAAAGCAACGAAATCTCTAGCGGCATTTAAATCAGATGTAAAATCAAGAATTATTGTTTTCTGTCAAGTTAAAACCATTTTGTCATCATAAAGGAAATTTACAATACACGAGTTTTAAAATATTGCTGTTTACATTGCATGATCTACAGTTTCACTTTATAACCGCAAGATTTCCATTTATTTAAGAACTGGTTTCCCACGGATTGTTATTCAAACTTGACAACACGCTTTTTCTTTTTTGCGGTTTTGTTTAAATATTTTCGCTGTTCACGACGTATTGAATCACGCCAATATTTCTTGGCATCGATTTACAAATTTTAAATACACCAAAAAGGGAATGATAATGTTCATTCACTTCTGTCTTTGACAGATGATTAACATCTTAAAATAAAAAAAAAGATAGCTGACTTGCGCAATTGCGAGCGTGCACAATATTCGATAATTTCTTCTTTTTTTTTTCGTGCCGGTCAAAATTATTAACTAATCCCGTTCTTCACGAAACTTACGAATTGAGCTCGCGACATAAAAAAGCGCTCGCTTTTATTTTTTAATGAATCTTGTTATTCAATACACCCTACTGAAGCAGAGTTGTAAATTGAACTTAATAGAATAAAAGATGCAAATAGCAATTGCAATATATCTGGTGCAATTGTTTCAAAGCTGCGAAATTCAAATTGGGCATACAAATGTGTTATCTCAATATGCGGTGAACGCAGTAATTTGCCACACGCATTTGTGACCACTTTATATATCATTAGATAAAATGAAAACCTCCAGCGCCGGTGAAAGTCATTAGCAGTCATATTCTTCTTGAACATCATTTATCAGTGTGAAAATCTTTCAGCTATCGAGAACATAAGCGAAATTGGCGAAACACATTTATTATGGAAACAAAACATGCAAATGAAGCGAGTGGGTGTCTTCAGGCTTATAAAGAGTCGATCACCCATCTGTTCTCGTCCATTCACTGCAATCTAGCCGGAGCAGACATAAAAAGCTTAAAGCACTTTCTTCTTTTCTACGTACGTTGGTAGTTTCACAAAATAGTGCAATATTTAAATTTTTCTAACATGTTAACTTTTGAGTTACTTTTTCATTTGTTAAAATCATAATCCACACTGCTTATGAGCAGGCGTTGGCTGGCTACCGCTTATCGTTAGGCGAACTCTTTCTTTTACTGCCAAAAACTAACCGCGGTTTGTTCTCGTTTTTAGGAAACAACTAACGTTGCTGAATTCTTAGTAACAAAGGAAGAAAATCATTCAACGTAAGTGCTACTTGTATTTGTTTTTTTTTTTTGTATTTTTTCCCCTTCATGTTTTATTTTTGTCCCCTGTTCTGAACACCGTTTTCCCTTTGTAATTGCTAATAGTGAATACAACGCTTTTGGGCCATCGTCGAGGTTATTGACTCACCGTAATTCTGTAATTCTGTATCGAAATAATTGTCGTGTATACGTAGCAAAAGGTCAGGTAAATTATTTTCGTTCTAAGTTAAATATCAAAGAAAGGAACTCTATTATGAGTCGCCCCAACATGACGCAAAAACAAGCAATTTAAAAAATATATTTCATTGAAATTATTTCCAGGTATTTCTCCTAATAAAAAATAATATTCGAACTGACATTTTTAGAAAAAAAAATGTTTTAATTTTAAATCATTTCTCTGGCGCTCATCGACAGCCGAAAAGAATTGTTTTTAAGTTCCTTTATGTCGAATGAGAAGTACTAAATAATTGATATTTCTATTCAATGTAATTGGAAAATTTGACTCAAGATTAAATTTAAGATTTTACTTCGATTAGCTTATTAGTACCATTGTTGTCTGACACTTTTCGTCAGAGCTGTTAATTTAAAAAGTAACAGAGCATTTGCGCAAATTGGAAAATTCAAGCAAGATTTGATCATTTACTAAAATGTGACCGAGCGTATGACTGACGTAGGTAGCGTTCTATTTGGCGAATTATTTGCTAATTTTCCGGTTTACTAATGCCGCAAACAATATTTCTTTTTTGATAAATAAAAAACGAATTAAAGAGTTTTTCCAAAAAAGACACTCATATAACGAACATTTGTTTGAGTCTCAAGCTAATTATTATTTATTGTGCGAACTGAGAAACACGTATGATTGGCAAATCTCATCTTCTCATCTAGTAAGATAATCAGCAGGAAGTCTACAAACAAGGCTTAATTCCCTGCATCGAATGAAATATTTATTATGGTTTATATAAATATTTCATGTTCATTAGAATAATTGCTTATTTGAGAAATATGTTTAATGCTTTATTCGTGGATATTTTGAGTTCTCAGGACCACAAAAATAAACATAAGATTTTTTTCCCTTTATTAACATAATTATCATAATTATCATAATAATTTAATAACTTTTGGACATAAATATTGAAAAGCGCAATACAATATAAAAAAAAAAGAAACAAATCTATATAATAAAGATTGGTTAACCCTTTCACTATGGAAAAGATGTAATTTAGTTCTAACTGTTGAGTCTGTGGACGAAATCCTATAGTGTGACCAGACAGTATCTAGATCAAAAATTCAATATTTCACAGACAAAGAAGGCCAAACTATGCATTATATTGTCATGAAATGAGTTCTAAAAACTATTTGTTGGATCTTTTTAAAATAAATTTAGTATTCCAAGTCATTATATGGTTAACAGGAAATTTATTCACAGAAAGAACACGATTTCTTCCCACAACATTTTAGAATTCTGTATTGAGGAAATTAACACGATTTTTGTTTTCCTTTTTGCTCTGATAAAACACGGTTTTTCAGCCAATCAGAGAGCTCGCGGCTACCAATCGATATTACGAACGTTCATAAAACAAAAACGAGATTTCAGTTTAGTGACAGGAGTTCGAAGTCTTGCTCTCGTTTGGTCTGAATTCTCATGCGTTCTCGGCGACTTAAATCCGCTTATTTTTTTTGGATAGCATATAGTAGATCATTTTTTATCATAAACATGTTTACAGAACGATATATAACAATAGTTCCACGGCGATCCCAACAGTAGCCTGCCCCTCCTCACTGAGATCCTTGATCCTTCTCCAGTTGCATTGCTTCTATACCACAAATAAGCCAGCCCTCTCTCCCTAACAACCCCGTTGCCGAAACATTGAACGACAGTATTGCCAAACTATTCTTACTAATTAATCCGGGCGCTAATTAACAAAAGTTACGCACGAGCCTTGGGGGAATATTATTGCCTATATTTCTATGCATTTCTATACTAAATTTTTTTGAAAACATGGTTGATGGAAATAATAGACCTCTTTCATAATGGCGGCCGATTTATTTATTCTTTTATATGTATGTTAATTAGCCTCACTGACCTCATTTTAGAGTAAAAATTCTTTTGAATTTTGCACATGATACCGAGGCCAGTGAGGCTAATTAACATACACATAAAAGAATAAATAAATCGGCCGCCATTATGAAAGAGGTCAATAGCATCCTCACTATAACTATGCGCTCAGACAAGGGTTGTATGACTCCAATCAGCCCGAAAATCACACAAAGGAGGTTGATAAATGAAAGAAAGAGAGTGGAGGAGAAAAAAAAAAGACTAGCGATAACCATTTCTTTTATATTGTGAACTTTTGAGAAGCACAGTGATCTCTCTCGCGGGCACATCAACGGAGCAGAATGGTTTTGAAAAATCTAATTATAAAAATATCTGTTTTTTTTTTTATCTGAGTGCTGTCAGTCTGTAAATTAAATAAGCCCGCCTCTCTTTTTAACCCTCTTCCCCCTCTGAAATATGGGGTGTTCCTTGGTGTTGCGGAAGTCACTGTTGGTTAGCTTTTGTGTTGTGGTGTGGGTATTGTTCAGTGTCTTTTGAATCTTTTGTTTTATGTCATTTGGTGATCACAGCATCCGCAACATCAAGAAACTACCAGAATATGCTTAACACGAATAAAACCTTGTGGTTTGCGGATTTAAGTTCCATAAATAGAAATCAATGCAAAAATTGTATCTTGCAGATGAAAGCAGCCCTCTTGGTCTTTGTTGTTCTGATGGCGGTATCAGTGGATATAGAAGCCAGTTGCTTTAGCGATTGTGATACCGCTTTGACCAACTGCTATCACAACTCTGTCCTTTGCTTTAGCCCAGATTCCTGTAATGGTTGCACGGGCAGTTTTACTGAATGCCAAGGATCATGCCGCAGAAAGAGAAACTTTATCACACGTTTTTTCAGAGATGAAGACGACAGCGAATAGAAATAATGCACAGCAGCTCGTAATTTACAAAGATATTAGTGGTTGTTGTCATTGTTTGAACACTTCTTATTTTTTACAGTAAATTCCAGTGTTTGTTTTAATGTTTTTTATGTTTCCTTAGTTGTACCAAGTGTACTTGCAGAATTTCTGGAAACAGTGAACAAAATAAATATTGTATATTAATCTAAAGCAAACGGCAAGATATCTGGCATGAATTAAATAAATGTATCTTTTTGAAACGAATAAAGATACAACTTACGTTTACCTTGTTGCAACGTAGGAAGTTATTTTTTTTCTGAGTTATTCAACAGTTGGTAAATTGTACCAAGTGCATTTTTTAGAGTTAGTTTACAGCCTTTTCCCGTATTGTAAGGGGCTTGATAGCTAGCTATATGTGGGATTTCCATCAAATTATACACAATTTTTGACAGGGAAATATTTGCGAGGTTATTTTTCATTAATAATCAGTCAATCTACAAACTTGAGGCATTTAATGGGGGTAAACCTTAACTACAGTTTAAGAATCGTTGCTAGGGACATTATTTCATGGTTAGCATTTCTCACGAGTCATAAATTGCTAACATCGTGGGAACTATGAAACTGAACACAAGACATCACCAAATGCGTAACTAGTGCCAGTCCCCAACCGCGCGCAAGAATGAAAAGCGCAAAAATTCAAAGGAAAAGAGATAAAAATTCAATTTTTTGGTTAATCATAAGCATCTGTAGCATGGAATTACCGTTTAAACGAAAAACAGGAAAGCCATTAAAGAAAATGCATGAAAATTCACCTTTAAGACGTCATCGCTTTTTCAATAACATGAATTCAGTAACAAATCCATGCTACAGATTTTTTTATTGGGATGTTCTTAAGCCGTTGACTTTTCTTTTCTTGGGAAAGAATGTAAGATGTTTGAGTTTTAAGGGTTTTTATGCTGTGGTCACGTGACTTACCAAATACGGTTGCGACTCGTAAAACTTGATGAAACCATGAACAGAACAGTACAGTTAGTACAGTTGGTGTGATATCTGCAAGGATTTTACCGACTAAATAAGTGTAGATGTAGATGAGAACGAACGTGACCAAACATCATAGCCGAGGAATTTAAGAAAACGATTATGTGACGTTCGGAACTCTTCCGTAGCAACCACCTTGTAGTTAAGGTTCTCTTCCCTTAAAGGGGCAATGCCACGGGAATTTGCTCTTTTTGGTCAAAACTCTATTAAATATTTGACTAAAAACCTTTGCTTTTTCACAAAATGCTCTTGGAGCACCGAGACGAAAATACCAAGTTATTCCGCGAAGATAGAACAAACCATAATGAGATTTAAACCGGCTTTCACTCCCAAGAGTGCCAAAGATGAGAATTCATATTAAATCCCAAATTACATTTTGCAAAATATTGAAAAACAAGTGGGGCATGCAAACGTACTCCCGACGAGGTTTCATTTGAATGGTCACATCATAGGATTTCGACAACAGACTTAGAACTACACTACATGTCTCCATAATTGACTTTAGGAGTGAAAGGGTTAAACGATAGTTCCAAGACACAATGGAAGAACTTGAAAAAACAAACAGGGCCAAAAACCCATTTTCATCCAGGCCATCGGCAGCCAAACTGACTTATTTAATAATTATATATATCCGCTTTATTGCACTGGTGCATATTTTTAAGTTTCCTCTCATACAAATGAGTTTTATAGCTTTTAAAAACTAAGATACTTCAAATTGCCCCTTTAAGATGTAACTATATGTGCAGTGCATATCATTTATCAAAGCTTTGTACTACGGTTGTGCTCATAAACTGGTCACAAGTTTTAATTGTTTGTTGAGCTAAGACCGAGGTCGTTTAACTTTCGGAGAAGGTAGGTGATGTAAAAACAACCGCCAAATGTTATAATAACTTTCGAACTTGAAGAAAAAAAATGCATAAATGTTGCAAAAAAACGTAAAGTTTTATTTCCTTATTTTTTTAATCCTTATCAATCGTTTCATTGGACGATTTAAAGGAACACTGTACCGCCGAAATATTGTCAAACGCCACCAAATATACAACTTTATTGGATAAAAAGATTCTATAGAGCAAAGCAGAAGCGGTAGCTTGGAGAAAAAGTGCAGAATTGCAAGGATGGAAGTGGATTACAGTTCATCAATTTTCGAGCACTAGGAACATGAGTTACAAATGAAGTTGTTGTTGATCATTAAAGAACACTGTCCCGGCTAAAATATCCTGTTTTTATGTTTATGATCATGATTATGATTATGGAGCTTGCTTTAAGCTTACAAAAGTTAAAATTTCACAAGAATGTCAAGTTTGATTTCTTGACGCCTGTCAATAAATCAAATTTCATGAACTGCAATCTACTTCAATCCTTGCAATCCTGCACTTTATATCCAAACTACTGCTTTTGATTTGCTCTATAGAATCGTTTTTATCCAACTAAGTTGTATATTTGCGGTGGTATTTGGCGATATAACGTGGAAATAAGCTAAGCGAAAATTTGCTATTTCGGAGGGACAGTGTCCTTTTAATTATAGATCAAACATCTTCGGATGTTCCTTGGAAGTTTTCGGACATCTTCGGAAGTCTCGTAGGGAAACTTTAAACGCAAAACGCGAACCATTTATAGCGCATCAAGGCCGAGCTGATTGTCTTCGATGAAAGAAATCATGAAACGACTGAATTTAAGCACGTTTTTATGTATAACCTAATTCTTCAAAATTGAAACCTTTTTAAATGCAAGCCAAAATTGCACAATATAGAACAGTAAAGTAATGAAATTAAGCTTAACTAAGGTGAAAAGGTCGGAAGCACAAAAAATGAACTCAAAAGAGCTTAGCTGTAAACAAATGCTTCAACAATCTACTAGCTTCAATATAAGACAAAATCAGGTTTAAAAATAAGCACTTAGCTCTATATTCCTCCAAAAACGCTTGACTTGCAGAGTTACGCAGCCTCAAATGCGGTCTTGTTTGAGAAATGTGAAACCAGTCTTGAATAGCAAACCGCGGGTAAATGCCGGGAAAAACAACTTTGCAAATGGTTTTCTTGGCTAAACTCGAGCTCAACGGTTAATTAAAAACCACCGACTCAACAAGGGTGTTGAGCGTACAGCTGACGTGATATTCGGTGGTGTAGCCGTGCGAAAAACGTTCGTTCGGACAGAATGACAGACGCGAAACATTCCGCTGGCCATGGCCATGAAAAATGACGGGCATGGGTTCTATGAGTATGGGGCTCCGCGCGGGCATTTGGCCCGCAGAGCTCCGCTAAAACAAAACAAAAAACTAGTAAATAAAATAACCAAAGCGAGTACACGCCGGACGTGAAAAACAGGACGATGCCCGGAACCATGTTCTCCAAACCAAGTCCGTGTTAGTCAAATAACTTCCCGGAAGGTTAGGGAAGAGCTTAAGGTTCAGTAGCTGATATGGACCTGTCTCAATTAGCGTTTTCATTTTGATCATGGTAGGTGTCAGTGTTTAAGACTACGCTAGCACGAACTTTGCCTGCTGGTGGAATCGTAATAGTGTCGTCTTGTTTTAAGTTCTTAAAATTAAGCTTGGGCGATTTAGCCTGTTGAACTGTTGTTCACGGATCTTTGTATTGTGTCTGCTCGTTCTAAATCAGGCGTTCTTATGGCTGACTGATGAACTTTGGCGACTATTTCAGTAGCTGGAATGTTACTTGGTGTCACTACGAAATTGAACCCTTTCTGTAGTAAGGACACCTCAGCATCGCTAAGGGACCGGGGGGATAAATTGATTGCTTATTTATTCCTGTCGATTTTTTGGTCGACAGGGAAGGAGAAGACCCTGGAAATGAGGTTGGTGTCCTGTGCAAGTTTCAGAAACTTACGTTGCTGCCGAAATACAGCCGTTACTTTCGGGTAGCCGTTACTTTCGAGTAGCCGTTACTTTTGGGTAGCCGTTACTTTCGGGTAGTCGCTACTTTCGTGTAGCCGTTACTTTCGGGTAGCCGTTACTTTCGGGTAGTCGTTACTTTCGGGTAGCCGTTACTTTCGGAAAGCCGTTACTTTCGGGTAGCCGTTACTTTCGGGTAGTCGTTACTTTCGGGTAGCCGTTACTTTCGGGTAGTCGTTACTTTCGGGTAGCCGTTACTTTCGGGTAGCCGTTACTATCGGGTAGTCGCTACTTTCAAGTAGCCGTTACTTTCGGGCAGTCGCTTCTTTCAGGTAGCCGTTACTTTCGGAAAGCCGTTACTTTCGGGTAGTCGTTACTTTCGGGTAGCCGTTACTTTTGGGTAGCCGTTACTTTCGGGTAGGCGTTACTTTCGGGTAGCCGTTACTTTCGGGTAGTCGTTACTTTCGGGTAGCCGTTACTTTCGTGTAGCCGTTACTTTAGGGTAGCCGTTACTTTCGTGTAGCCGTTACTTTAGGGTAGCCGTTACTTTCGGGTAGGCGTTACTTTCGGGTAGCCGCTACTTTCAGGTAGCCGTTACTTTAGGGTAGCCGTTACTTTCGTGTAGCCGTTACTTTCGGGTAGCCGTTACTTTGGGGTAGTCGCTACTTTCGGGTAGCCGTTACTTTCGGGTAGCCGTTACTTTCGGCTAGCCGTTACTTTCGGCTAGCCGTTACTTTCGGGTAGCCGTTACTTTCGGGAAGCCGTTACTTTCGTGTAGCCGTTAGTTTCGGGTAGCCGTTACTTTAGGGTAGCCGATAACTTTTGGATAGACGTTACTTTTGGGAAGCCGTTACTTTCGTGTAGCCGTTAGTTTCGGGTAGCCGTTACTTTCGGGTAGCCGTTACTTTTGGGTAGCCGTTACTTTTGGGTAGCCGTTACTTTCGGGTAGCCGTTACTTTCGGGTAGTCGCTACTTTCGGGTAGCCGTTACTTTCGGGTAGCCGTTACTTTCGGGTAGCCGTTACTTTCGGGTAGGCGTTACTTTCGGGTAGCCGTTACTTTCGGGTAGTCGTTACTTTCGGGTAGCCGTTACTTTCGGGTAGCCGTTACTTTCGTGTAGCCGTTACTTTCGTGTAGCCGCTACTTTCGGGTAACCGTTACTTTTGGGTAGCCGTTACTTTCGGGTAGCCGTTACTTTCCGGTTGTCGTTACTTTTGGGTAGTCGTTACTTTTGGGTAGCCGTTACTTTCAGGTAGCCGTTACTTTCGGGTATGCCGTTACTTTCGGGTAGCCGTTACTTTCGGGTAGCCGTTACTTTCGGGTAGTCGTTACTTTCGGGTAGCCGTTACTTTCGGGTAGCCGTTACTTTCGGGTAGCCGTTCTTTTTGGGTAGTCGCTACTTTCGGGTAGCCGTTACTTTCGGGTAGCCGTTACTTTTGGGTAGCCGTTACTTTCGGGTAGCCGTTACTTTCGGGTAGCCGTTACTTTCGTGTAGCCGTTACTTTCGGGAAGCCATTACTTTCGTGTAGCCGTTACTTTCGGGTAGCCGTTACTTTCGGGTAGCCGTTACTTTCGGGTAGTCGTTACTTTCGGGTAGCCGTTACTTTCGGGTAGCCGTTACTTTCGTGTAGCCGTTACTTTCGGGAAGCCATTACTTTCGTGTAGCCGTTACTTTCGGGTAGCCGTTACTTTTGGGAAGCCGTTACTTTCGTGTAGCCGTTAGTTTCGGGTAGCCGTTACTTTAGGGTAGCCGATAACTTTTGGATAGACGTTACTTTTGGGAAGCCGTTACTTTCGTGTAGCCGTTACTTTCGGGTAGCCGTTACTTTCGGGAAGCCGTTACTTTCGTGTAGCCGTTACTTTCGGGTAGTCGCTACTTTCGGGAAGCCGTTACTTTCGGGCAGCCGTTACTTTCGGGTAGCCGTTACTTTCAGGTAGCCGTTACTTTCGGGAAGCCGTTACTGTCGGTTATCCCTCACTTTCGGGTAGACGTTACTTTCGTGTAGCCGTTACTTTCGTGAAGCCGTTACTTTCGGGTAGCCGTTACTTTCTGGTAGCCGTTACTTTCGGGTAGCCGCTAATTTCGGGTAGCCATTACTTTCGGGTAGCCGTTACTTTCGAGAAGCCGTTACTTTCGGGTAGCCCGTTACTTTTGGGTAGCCGTTACTTTCGGGTAGCCGTTACTTTCGGGTAGCCGTTACTTTCGGGTAGCCGCTAATTTCGGGTAGCCATTACTTTCGGGTAGCCGTTACTTTCGGGAAGCCGTTACTTTCGGGTAGCCCGTTACTTTTGGGTAGCCGTTACTTTCGGGTAGCCGTTACTTTCGGGTAGCCGTTACTTTCGGGAAGCCGTTACTTTCGTGTAGCCGTTACTTTCGGGTAGCCGTTACTTTCGGTTAGTCGTTACTTTCGGGTAGCCGTTACTTTCGGGTAGCCGTTACTTTCGGGTAGTCGCTAATTTCGGGTAGCCGTTACTTTCGGGTAGCCGTTACTTTCGGGAAGCCGTTACTTTCGGGTAGCCCGTTACTTTCGGGTAGTCGCTAATTTCGGGTAGCCGTTACTTTCGGGTAGCCGTTACTTTCGGGAAGCCGTTACTTTCGGGTAGCCCGTTACTTTCGGGTAGCCGTTACTTTCGGGTAGCCGTTACTTTCGGGTAGCCGTTACTTTCGGGAAGCCGTTACTTTCGAGTAGTCGTTACTTTCGGGTAGCCGTTACTTTCGGGAAGCCGTTACTTTCGGGTAGCCGTTACTTTCGGGTAGCCGTTACTTTCGGGTAGTCGTTACTTTCGGGTAGCCGTTACTTTCGGGAAGCCGTTACTTTCGGGTAGTCGTTACTTTCGGGTAGCCGTTACTTTCGGGAAGCCGTTACTTTCGGGTAGCCGTTACTTTCGGGTAGCCGTTAATTTAGGGTAGCCACTACTTTCGGGTAGCCGTTACTTTCGGGTAGCCGTTACTTTCGGGTAGCCGTTGCTTTCGGGTAGCCGTTACTTTCGGGTAGCCGTTACTTTCGGGTAGCCGTTACTTCGGGTAGCCGTTACTTTCGGGTAGCCGTTACTTTCGGGTAGCCGTTACTTTCGGGTAGCCGTTACTTTCGGGTAGCCGTTACTTTCGGGTAGCCGTTACTTTCGGGTAGCCGTTACTTCCGGGTAGCCGTTATTTTTGGGTAGTTGCTACTTTCGGGAAGCCGTTACTTTCGTGTAGCCGTTACTTTCGGGTAGCCGTTACTTTGGGGTAGTCGCTACTTTCGGGTAGCCGCTACTTTCGGGTAGCCGTTACTTTCGGGTAGCCGTTATTTTTGGGTAGTCGCTACTTTCGGGAAGCCGTTACTTTCGTGTAGCCGTTACTTTCGGGTAGCCGTTACTTTGGGGTAGTCGCTACTTTCGGGTAGCCGTTACTTTCGGGTAGCCGTTACTTTCGGGTAGCCGTTACTTTCGTGTAGCCGTTACTTTCGTGTAGCCGTTACTTTCGGGTAGCCATTACTTTCGGGTAGCCGTTACTTTCGGGTAGCAGTTACTTTCGGGTAGCCGTTACTTTCGGGTAGCAGTTACTTTCGGGTAGCCGTTACTTTCGGGTAGCCGTTACCTTTGGGTGGCCGTTACTTTCGTGTAGCCGTTACTTTCGGGTAGCCGTTACTTTCGGGTAGCCGATAACTTTTGGGTAGACGTTACTTTCGGGAAGCCGTTACTTTCGTGTAGCCGTTACTTTCGGGTAGCCGTTACTTTCGTGTAGTCGTTACTTTCCGGTAGCCGCTACTTTCGGGTAGCCGTTACTTTCGTGTAGCCGTTACTTTCGGGTAGCCGTTACTTTCGGGTAGCCGTTACTTTCGGGAAGCCGTTACTTTCGTGTAGCCGTTACTTTCGGGTAGTCGTTACTTTCGGGTAGCCGTTACTTTCGGGTAGCCGTTACTTTCGGGTAGCCGTTACTTTCGGGAAGCCGTGACTGTCGGTTATCCCTTACTTTCGGGTAGACGTTACTTTCGTGTAGCCGTTACTTTCGTGAAGCCGTTACTTTCGGGTAGCCGTTACTTTCGGGTAGCCGCTAATTTCGGGTAGCCGTTACTTTCGGGTAGCCGTTACTTTCGGGTAGCCATTACTTTCGGGTAGCCGTTACTTTCGGGTAGCCGTTACTTTCGGGTAGCCATTACTTTCGGGTAGCCGTTACTTTCGGGTAGTCGTTACTTTCGGGTAGCCGTTACTTTTAGGTAGCCGTTACTTTCGGAAAGCCGTTACTTTCGGGTAGTCGTTACTTTCGGGTAGCCGTTACTTTCGGGAAGCCGTTACTTTCGGGTAGCCGTTACTTTCGGGTAGTCGTTACTTTCGGGTAGCCGTTACTTTCGGGCAGTCGCTTCTTTCAGGTAGCCGTTACTTTCGGGAAGCCGTTACTTTCGGGTAGTCGTTACTTTCGGGTAGCCGTTACTTTTGGGTAGCCGTTACTTTTGGGTAGCCGTTACTTTCGGGTAGCCGTTACTTTCGGGTAGTCGCTACTTTCGGGTAGCCGTTACTTTCGGGTAGCCGTTACTTTCGGGTAGCCGTTACTTTCGGGTAGGCGTTACTTTCGGGTAGCCGTTACTTTCGGGTAGTCGTTACTTTCGGGTAGCCGTTACTTTCGGGTAGCCGTTACTTTCGTGTAGCCGTTACTTTCGTGTAGCCGCTACTTTCGGGTAGCCGTTACTTTTGGGTAGCCGTTACTTTCGGGTAGCCGTTACTTTCCGGTTGTCGTTACTTTTGGGTAGTCGTTACTTTTGGGTAGCCGCTACTTTTGGGTAGTCGTTACTTTTGGGTAGCCGTTACTTTCAGGTAGCCGTTACTTTCGGGTATGCCGTTACTTTCGGGTAGCCGTTACTTTCGGGTAGCCGTTACTTTCGGGTAGTCGTTACTTTCGGGTAGCCGTTACTTTCGGGTAGCCGTTACTTTCGGGTAGCCGTTCTTTTTGGGTAGTCGCTACTTTCGGGTAGCCGTTACTTTCGGGTAGCCGTTACTTTTGGGTAGCCGTTACTTTCGGGTAGCCGTTACTTTCGGGTAGCCGTTACTTTCGTGTAGCCGTTACTTTCGGGAAGCCATTACTTTCGTGTAGCCGTTACTTTCGGGTAGCCGTTACTTTCGGGTAGCCGTTACTTTCGGGTAGTCGTTACTTTCGGGTAGCCGTTACTTTCGGGTAGCCGTTACTTTCGTGTAGCCGTTACTTTCGGGAAGCCATTACTTTCGTGTAGCCGTTACTTTCGGGTAGCCGTTACTTTTGGGTAGCCGTTACTTTCGGGTAGTCGCTACTTTCGTGTAGCCGTTACTTTCGGGTAGCCGTTACTTTCGGAAAGCCTTTACTTTCGGGTAGTCGTTACTTTCGGGTAGCCGTTACTTTCGGGAAGCCGTTACTTTCGGGTAGCCGTTACTTTCGGGTAGTCGTTACTTTCGGGTAGTCGTTACTTTCGGGTAGCCGTTACTTTCAGGTAGCCGTTACTTTTGGGTAGGCGTTACTTTCGGGTAGTCGCTACTTTCAAGTAGCCGTTACTTTCGGGCAGTCGCTACTTTCAAGTAGCCGTTACTTTCGGGAAGCCGTTACTTTCGGGTAGTCGTTACTTTCGGGTAGCCGTTACTTTTGGGTAGCCGTTACTTTCGGGTAGCCGTTACTTTCGGGTAGCCGTTACTTTCGGGTAGCCGTTACTTTTGGGTAGCCGTTACTTTTGGGTAGCCGTTACTTTCGGGTAGCCGTTACTTTCGGGTAGCCGTTACTTTTGGGTAGCCGTTACTTTCGGGTAGCCGTTACTTTTGGGTAGCCGTTACTTTTGGGTAGCCGTTACTTTTGGGTAGCCGTTACTTTCGGGTAGCCGTTACTTTCGGGTAGCCGTTACTTTCGGGTAGCCGTTACTTTTGGGTAGCCGTTACTTTCGGGTAGCCGTTACTTTTGGGTAGCCGTTACTTTCAGGTAGCCGTTACTTTTGGGTAGCCGTTACTTTCAGGTAGCCGTTACTTTTGGGTAGCCGTTACTTTTGGGTAGCCGTTACTTTTGGGTAGCCGTTACTTTCGGGTAGCCGTTACTTTTGGGTAGCCGTTACTTTCAGGTAGCCGTTACTTTTGGGTAGCCGTTACTTTCAGGTAGCCGTTACTTTTGGGTAGCCGTTACTTTTGGGTAGCCGTTACTTTTGGGTAGCCGTTACTTTCAGGTAGCCGTTACTTTCAGGTAGCCGTTACTTTTGGGTAGCCGTTACTTTTGGGTAGCCGCTACTTTCGGGTAGCCGTTACTTTTGGGTAGCCGTTACTTTCGGGTAGCCGTTACTTTCGGGTAGTCGCTACTTTCGGAACTCCGGGCGACCCGTCGCCGGTCCAAACGATGTCTGCGATTGGCGAACGATACAAATGCAGGGGTGGATTCAGGAATTCTGAAAAGGGGGGGAGGGGGGGTGGTTGTACACCTAAAATAAACTTCCTTCTAGGGAGGTCCGAGGGCATGCCATTCGCGGAAAATATTTCCGATTTTACCCTCTAAAACGCCATTTCCAGCATTCCTGACAATCCTGAGACATTATCTTTTCCTACCTTGTCAACTGGTGGAAGTGAAACAACTACATACAAAACAATTTTATTATATTATTTTTATGAGCCACAAGGGAGAAAACAAACGAGTCAAACAATTTAAGAGGTACAATATAAAAAATAAAACTGCTTTTCATGGAGGCCGTGTTCAAAAATATATTTAAAAGTTAACTTAAAAACGATGGCGACTTAGTTTTGTCTTAAATTCGCTTAAGGAAGACGCTTGTGTGGGTAAGTTGTTCCACAACTGAGCTCCACTGTATGAAAAACTTCTTTTCAGATAATCAGTGCGAGGTTGTGGAAGAACTAGTTCGGTTTTCCTTGGTATTCCTTAAACGATAAGCATTCGCGTTATCGCGATAAACAAATCTTGATCGTAGATATTCTGGTGTCATCCCATGTAAGGTCTTGTACATCATGATAGATTTCTTTTCTAATCTTTGATGACAGAGTTTACGGCACCCTAATGCCCGGAACACATCATCCAAATTACTATCGTAGCTCGCAGACATTAAAATGCGGGCTGCGCAATTTTGAAGCCTTTGAAGCTTTTCAGAAAGGCCCTAGTTACAGTTTCCCCACACCACACTGCAATAATCAAAGTAAGGCTGAACAAGGCTATTATAAACTTTGATTAAAATATTAAATGGGATAAGATGCCGTATTCGTTTAAATGCACCAATGACGGAAGCAAGTGCTGGACTACCCGGAACTCTACGGTATTTTGGAAGCCTTTTCAGAGGGTTTCTACGCCCGGCCGGCCATTTTGGCCTGGGGACGAGGTTGGGCACTGCAGTATTTTTTCTGTAAGGCAACAAAGGAAAAGAAACTAGTTAAACTAGTTAAACTGGATACTTGGTCAAAGATCGCGTAACCTAATTACGTCATACTCTCACTTCATGGTGTGCCTGCCCACAATAAGGCATAGCAATGAACCAATTGGAATAACGCGCATTATACTTTCGTTTACTTATTGTATAATAACACATTGAACATTAATAACATATCTTTCCTGTACTGCAGTAAATTACAGAAAAACACATTCGATGTTTGTCGTTCGACACTCTGTCTGTTTTACCGACAGTGTTACGCGCCAACTTTCTATCCACGAAACGAATCTAATTAATTTTCATAAGATTTTCTTTAAGCCTGAAAATTATAAGTTTCCTTTAAGGCTATCGGAATTGAATAAATGAAATTTGACACTGCAATTACCGCATATTCGGAGCAGGCAGATTTCATTTCTGCTTGTGAATAACTGGTTTAATAGGCTTACTTGACTACTAACTTGAATTTGGAAACTGGAAATTTTAGTTTCGCATTTTTGCCGCAAAAACGTGATGCTTGGATTGACTTAAATATAGTTTTAATTTGTGATTTTTTCAGTGTTTTTAAAGATCGCAACTTTGGTGGAACTTGCCGAGTCTATGAATTTCATGACAAGACAACCTCTTAACATTACATTCAAAAATAGAGCGTTTTCACTTGACGTCATAGCCGCCATATTGGTGTTCCCGTACAAAAGAATTTTAATTAACTTCTTTTGTTAGGAACACCAACATGGCTGCCATGGCGTTTGTCATTTGAGTCCCACGGGACTGAAGGTCACGTGAGTGAAAACGCTCTATAATGTCTTATTTACATTTTAAAAATATATATCACACAGAAAGTCAGTCTTCATCAGTCTGCTATCAGATCTTTTAAACGGGAGCTCAGTGGCAAAGGAAATTTGGAAAGTAAGGGTTGCTTGCTTTCAGGCGCAACATCTTAAACATCAGGAAATAGTCAGAAGATAAAAAAGGAAGTAGAAAGAAAAGTTTAAGGGTGGTTATAAATAAAATGGCTTATCCAAAAGGTATAAGTAATAGCCTCCAAGACATCATTATTTTTCTTTTGCGTCTAGAGACGTACATATGTTTTCTTTTTTGTACTAAAAAAATTCCAGGTAACTTTATACAACTTATTAAGTACAAACGTTCAGAAGTATTTAAACACATTTTGTTCAGATTCGGGCAATTTAATCGTGTGCTCTTGCGTTAGCTTAATGGTGGGTAAACCAGAAACCGTTTGAAGTGTTTGTATATAAAAAAGCGGCCGATTAATCTCCCGCGTTTTTAAATATACCACCTTCAAAAACGACCAAATAAAGTCAACATATTCCCAAACGCAATTCAAACCTACGCAGTCATTTTTCTAGATCTACTCCTCCGTATTTTTTCTCTTTTACGTATCAGTTCAATTTTATTTTCGACATGATAATTTACCTGTGGGAAAGAAGCCCACAGAAATATAAATATTGTTAATTGTTTGTTCTTTAGAAAACACGCCTTCTTTTCAAACCAGCTGTTCTTATTTAATAACGTAATCCTCAACGCGTGAAAAGTGGTGGGAATTTCAATCAAACTAAAAAAGAGAGATAAGTACGAGACAACTTCGTTTCCGTCAATACATTTTCAAAGTGACAGAAAGCGATGAACGCGTGAAGACTTAACGTCGTCAACTATCACATCAGTTTTACCTTTTCTTTACCTTCAACTCAAATAGCTGGATCAGGATAAAACATTTGAGTAAGAAAGTATTCTTTAATTTTTTTTCTATAATTTAAATATGAAGAGCTGTGTTTGGCATGTTTTGTAGTAAGTTTTATATCGATGCGCGTATTTTGTTGCTTAGATACAACTATCTTCTCTGCATTTTACGAATTTTATCTCAACCAAAATAAAAGTTTCGTTTATATCTTTATTTTACTGTTGCAAAAGAGAAAAATACACTCAAGAAAGCTTTTGTTTCTTTTAAACTCATATATATTGATCGAGTTTTCATGTTAAACGGAAAAACCGTGTTTACTTTGCGAATTTTCATTTCCGTTTTACTTTTAGTTTTTCTTTATAGTTCTATTTTTTAAAACAAAAGTTCATTGTCACAGTTTCTGTGGATTAATGTCTTATCAATGAAAATTTGTTCCAAGCATTTCTTGTACTGTTCGCTTTGTATTTTTCAATGTTATTATCTTTCGTTTCAAATAATCTTCATTGTGTTCCGGTTTTGACATCTTTCGTTGCCGCGTTTACTGAATGAGCTTACAATCTTAGATCTAAAGCTTAGCTTATCGACTTTGGATGTCAAACAAAATTACTGACGTATGGTCTCAATTCCTTTCACCCTTTCACCTGTACTTCAAAACGTATATTTTCTCTCATTACTGCGCTCACTTATGTGTTTGAGTTGACCAACGAAGTTTACCTCAATCAACTAATATAAATTCCGGTTTCTCCGGCTTAGCATTCGTAGAAAAACTTAATTAAGCAAGGCGCATTGGTGTAAGAACGCCTCGCGATAACATAGTAATAATATCATGTACAAGTCAAGCAATTGCATCTATCAATGTTACAATGAAAAAAAATTAGCAATTTATTCATTGAATATCTTATGTAGATCGACCTATTGATAAAAAATTAGTTACAGGCCGACTTGCCTGATAAAAACCCAATGCCAAAAAATATATTTTAATTATTATGTAAAAAATACAATAATAATAGAATCAGGGTTTCGTTTATGAAAATGTTCGTTGTGTTTGACATTTGACTGGCCGTGGGGAAAACAAGCTTACTTAATGTGCCGTAGCAACAACTTTTTTCGCGTTTGCATACGAAACATTTTAAGAATTAAAATTCAACATTTGCACCGGATATTTTATTTTATTTTGTTTGGCATGCAATGTCTTGTAATAACTTTCTCTGTCTATTTGGTCCATTGCTCCATTCCTTTATTTATCTATTATTTCTTTTTTTTCATTGATAGCAACTGGCCTTCGTTAACGTTCACTTTGTTCGCTTTGATTCCAGCTGCCTGGCACACTTGTCATTGTTTTAATCTATTCCCTTCCGAGGAGAAAACGAGATCTGAGCTGGTTGGTTTTAGTTTATCATTATTTCCTTATCATATAACTGTGAATTAAAAAAAAGTAAGGGTTTTAATTTGTTTGGCAAAGAAAAAGGTTTAAGGACATCTTATCAATAAATGCAACGTAATTCCCACGTTCGTCGGTCGAGAGCCCCGGATCATGAATTGGCGTCAAACTGTCATGATGGCAAACATGATCAAACTGAAGTACACGAAGCCTAATGGTCAATGGCTTAGTCAGTTTCCGCGGCACGGCATTTCATTATCGTTTTATTCCGGTCCTACTTAGTTTTAAAAGCGGCACTGGCTTGCGTTCGTTTCATATAGGCCTATATGATTTAACCTCGCATCTTTGGCGTTCCCATATATGCATGTTTTGTTTACAGTTTACCTAAGTGTCCCAGTTTCTGGTAATATAAATCAATCCCAGAGTCATCTAGCGCATCTTAGTGGGCCATTTTCATGCTTAATAACCTATAGCACTTACAAAATAGCTTGAACTAGCGAAAATCAATTGTGCCTTTCGCTCTAGGCTATTGAAAAAATGCCAATATAAGCTTATTTCCGACCGAATAGCGCATAAACAAAATAAACTCGAACTGCGAAACGTTCCAAACATTTATCAGTCGACAAAAAGTATTACGACTTGAGCCCAAAAGCTAAAAATAAAAATATATATATTATATAAAAATAATATTAATGATCGAATCTTAAGTAAGCCTTATTTCCGAACAACAACTTTTTTATTTTTTAGAAATCATCCCTTTACAACGACAGAGGTGCCGTTTATTGGTATCTGTCGGCCCATTGAAGAAAACAAATGATTTCTATAAAGATATATCATGATTTCCAGACTAAACTGCAAGTTTTAGAAAGAGCTTTCCTTTAATAAAGCAATATAAAAAGTATCGTGCATTTCGTTCCGGGCCATTGAATCAAAATATTAATCTTTCCTCGATCAATATAGCAGCAACAAAAGGCGAATCCACGATAATGGTCGTTCGTTTACAAGCAAATAAGCTAAGTGTCTCGCTTTTTGTTTTCGCTTTTCATGCCGACTTTTGTGGACACTTACAAACAAATAATTATATTTCATCAAGCAGACAGACAAGTGGTCTGTTCTCTTATTTCGCGAGAGAGGGTGACAATTATAATACTTCTTATGTTTGAATATCGATTTTATCTTATTCAGCTCTGTGTTGTCGCGTCAATGTAACAACCAACAGGTGGATGCAAGGCTATAGAATTGATTTGATTATAGTTTTGATGACACAAACATTATATATTAAATTCAGAGCACAGTATTCGCTCAAAAACGTGAATGCAAGCGGATGCAAGTCTTTGGAACAAATGGTTCCGCTGTTGACAAATCTCTAGGTTTTCTTTATTATAAAAAAACGGCTTAGTGCGTATACGTTCTAAACCCGTGAAGACACTTTGGGCCAATTTGAACGAGGACGTGTAAAGCGAAAAGACGATCAGCCACCAAATATTAGGTTGCCTACATTTAGTATTCACTCCCACACACTTTAATTCGCGTGATATATTGTTCTTGGGTCAAACAGCGTGATATTGTCACGAAGAATACAATACTGACCATTTAGGGTCACTATTAACCGCATGCCGTAGTCGAGTTTCCTTTGCTTCCTATAACCGGTGCTAAAATGGGTCACTTATTTAATGCCCAAAGAATTTTTATTTGACACAATTACATAAATAACGGTTAGACCAGAGTAATACAATCAAATTTGCCGAGACACTGGTTATAGTACTGTTATTCTGTGCCTAAACAGTAAGTTTGACTAGTGAATTAGAATTTTCAAGGAACCATGTTACTTGAAAATTAACATTTATTGTTTTTCATTTATTTCCTCAGAAAACCTATCTCACCTGAGACAAAAGAGGCGCGGAAGCCAAATAAGTAAAACTACCGAAAAAAGGTTTGTATTTTATTATTATGTTTTAATGTTATGTTCATTATATGAATTCAGGTTATTGCTTCTCAGCAGAACACCAGGGCCGCAGCTAGCATGAGGCGAACCGAGGCGTGCACTTGCCTCGGTAAAAAAATGTAATTTTGAATACAAGTACAAGCATTGGATCTTTCTTGTAAGAGACTATGCATAAAAAAATTAAAGAAGTGTGTTTTATTTCTGATAATGCCTCGGTAAAACAGCAACCAACTTAGGCCTTAGATGAAGGTAAATTGTTCCAGTTCAGTTTCTCATATATCTATAAATGAAAAAAGCTCTTAGCTTTTGAATGATAGGTCTGAAAAATACGACTGTTTCTGATGAATTACATAAAATATGAAATTGTTTGTTGGTTATTAGACATTATACATCATTTTCTGGTATAAGAACCTTGTTTATGAGAACGTTTTTTAAGGCCAAGATTCGACCCCGGCAAAGTTTAACAACGTGCTAAGAACGTGCCCAGGTTGAAAGCCTTACTTTGTCCCATCGTTTTTACCATGTTTACAATGAGCTAAATGAAATATAGTTTGGACCCCGGGTTTAGACCACGTAAATTACTAGAATGCCGCCATAAAGTGCTCGAATGATGCTAGAATGCATAAAGTAACATGACATTTTTTTTTGTTCATGTATATATATAAATTATATACATCGCCTATGTGCCCGATACGGGTTAACACTGTAGCAATAATAAAATAGTTCAGTTATTTGTATATCATCATTTTCCTTGCTGCGTCGTTTTCACTTCTTTTCTTGTTCTGTTTAATTATTTTGTACGTGTTTTTATGGAAATAGTAAACACATACGGAAAGATCATTGAAAAGAAGTTACTCGGTTTTTTTTCGCCTTGTATTCAAAACTACGCCTAACTGAAGTACTGCATCATATTTATCTATTAAAGAGCATCATTTTAGGCACCAAAATGATTTCTGTACATAATTTAAAAGTCTTAAAATAATGGAAAGTCTGTAAACATGTTGTAGCGCGCTTGTCTTGTAAAAAAAAATATATAAGACTCCCTAAGTTACTTAATATATTTTTATATAATAATCCAGGACGTGTCTTCTTGGAGTTAAAGCGATTGACCGACCGTTTTCAGAATCAAACTGACGTAAGTCATGCGAGTACTTTCTTGCGGTACTGTTTGTTTTTACGAAAATAAACATTGTTTTGGTCCATGTAACCTTGCCGTCAATCCTGCCATCAATGTGAAATGCGTTAGCGGGTATTTTGCTCGCGTGATAACGACGAAAAAGGAGCGCAGGCTCTTTCCGCTCTACAATTAAAACAACAGGAAAAAGCAATTCGGCAAAAGTTCAGTTTCAAGCACAAGGCATCGTTTAATTGCTGATAAAAGATCGTGAATTCACGTCTGAAATATGTAACAAATGAAATGAATGTTTTTTCTTGCTGTGGCGGCGGAAGCGAGGCGTTGGAACATAACTCTGTGCCCACGGTCCGGTCATCACTATTCTTCGCCGCCGCAAACATTCATTTTTGTTTAGTATGTATGGCGAATAATTACGTTTGCTACTTCCTTGACAACACATATTAATCAAACCTCACCGCGTCGTTTTTCTAGTCTTTCGATAATAAGGCCGTTTTAACCCTAATTTTCGTGCCAGAATGAAACTTTTAACCGAGTAATGTTTCTATTGAATTCGGACAAAATTGTGTGTGTGTGGCAATTTTAAGGTGTTTCCCTCCAGTTTCAATGCAGCCGCACCGACCATTTTTGAGCGGCCGTTTAAATAACTTTCCTTTATTGAATTGGTATGAATCTTACATAAAATATTGTACTTAGTTTGAGCGATTGCGATGGCATCTAGAAAATTCAAAACTATTACGATAAACTATGACATATGGCAAACAAAATATCTAAAAATTAGAAACTTTTGTCAAGCCGATTTTGAGTAAATCAGAAAAACATTTCGAACTTGTGATTTTGCATGTATATGAGCACATCCATAAGTTCCTCAATTATGTTATAAAAGTTTAATTTCTCAATCTCAAATTTACGCCAAAATGTGTGTTTAGTGTACGAGATGAAACTATGAAAGTTTGAAAGCGTTTCTCGTTTTAGTTTTGGAGATTCGATTTTCTATAGGAAACCATAGTTTTTTGACTGAGTCCTTGATATTGTAGTTTTAGCGCTTTTCTACATATTTCAAAAACCGCGAGATAGATTTTTTTAAAACTTTTATGGTCGTTTCTTTATAATATAAATAACATTGTCTCGAAGTTTCATCTTGATTGAAACATTGCAACATGGTCAAATAAAATAATAAAGTTCACCTAAAACGCGATTGAGACTGTGTTTTGATTGCACGGTTGAAGGCACACAAAGACGCTTTATTAATTCAGGTGAAGCGTTACGCATTTCTGCGTGACCATCGTGTTTTGCGGAGTAACGTTAGGGGCTGTGTGTTCCACGTTTAATATTTTTATCATGCTCACGAATTTCAGTAGGGCGTTTATTTCAAAGCAGGTTTTTTATTCGCATTTGACGTGCACTGGACACTCTCGGCATTTTGAATTGTAGGGAAGAAAAAGAAGTCAATGCGATTTGCATAATTCTCAACACGTAGAAATGCGTTACACTTCACCTGAATTAATTAACGCATCTTTGTGCGCCTTCAACCGTGCAATCAAAGCACAAAGTCTCAATCGCGTTTTAGGTGAACTTAATTATTTTATTTGACCATGTCAACCCCCCCCCCCCCCCCCCCCCCCCCCCTGGGTTTTTGCGATGTTGCCATATTTCGGGAATATTTTACATCTAATAGATAGCCCGCGATGTGCTCTACAAGATAAGGTAAATATTATGGGTTGTGGCGCTGCTGGGGGTCCGTAACGTCATCCGAAATGGCCGCCAAGATGGTATTGGATTTTACTAAAATTTCGAATTTATCGGAAAATATGGAAATTGGAAATATTGTTTGCTAGAGTTAAAAAATAACATACAGTTAAACATTTTGATGCTTTTGGTAGCATTTTATGTTTTTTTCGCTGAAAAAAGGTGAAAAACACGCATTTTTATTCAAAAATGGGTTGACCTCATGTTTCCTATGACGTCATATCTCGTTACCATAGCAACCGGTTGTCGCCAAACTTTACCAAAATATGTGTCTCAAGGATACACGAACAGTTACTGAAAACGGCATGTGCTAATCTTAAATGGTCTTGAAAATACCGGAGAAAAACGTTAGGGGCGACAACCATCCCCCCCCCGGTACGTCCGAGGGTTAATATGAGGGTCTGGATGGGGGGGGGGGGGGGGGGGGGGGGGGGGGGGGAGGGGGGTACAAATGTCAGTTGTCAGTTAAAATTTTGGCCATTTGTCAGTTGTCAGTTAAATTTAAGGCTATTTGTCAGTTTCCAATTAATTAAGTGATTTAATTATTTCTTTTTTTATCCAACATTTAGCTAAAAAGGCATATAAAATGTAAATTGTATCACTAATTTGAAAACAGGCGAGGGTGTGTAAGGCGCGACATATTTCGTGCGTGACATAACTATTTGGGGCCCACAGGTTTAGCTAAAACTGATTTTCTTCTGTACAACGTGAACTGCCAGAAAAAAAGCTCAGAATTAAAAAAATTGAAAATTGAACCGGTAATTTGTATGAGCATAGTAAACTTTTAATACGATTTAATACCTTGTGTGAGCAAAATCGCAGGAAATTAGTCTATATCCACAGATGTTTATTTTTTGCAAAGAGTTATTTTTCTTCGAGCGCGCGAGAGCGAGCGCGGAGCGCGACAGTGGCCGCGAAGCGGGCGCAAAAAAGAATGTATTTGTCTTTCCCCAGGGCCACTCCCTTGCGTTCGCGCGCTTTCAAATCCCCCGCGGTTTCTATTTTTCTTGCGATCTCGACGAACTCTAGACAAAATAGAGGGTCTGTGGACAGACTAGCAGGAAATAAGCCCAGTGACTTGCTCGGTCTGCTCGGCATGAATTAGTATTTCATTTGAAGGGGTGAAGTGTTTCGTTTCTATAATATTTTGTTTTTTAGCTGATTTACTGCGTGTTTTAATGCATGAATTTACATATGATCAACCGACACCACCAAAATCTGACGTGTAACGATCGCTCCAGGAAAGGCGTTGACAAGCATGCACACGCGGTGGTTCGCACCGCTGCCGCAAAGCTACAAAATGTAGTTATATTCTCGGCTACTGTAATTATAACATAAATAATTTCAAGAAAAATAAATATTGGTGCATTACGTGAAAACAACAACGAAAATATTCTGAAAGCGTAGCAATACCCAGAAGGTTTTCCGGACTAACTGGCATGCTTATATTTATACCAATACATGTAACAAATACACAAGCACTAAGAATACATACTGTTCGTTTCGCTTCCTGAGTCATCTGGCATACTTGGAAGCTCCAGCTTCCACTGGTCGTCCGTTGTTATGGCGAAGTTATCACTTTTCCCCGCGCCCGGTTTCGGTGCCATCCGATAATGCATTATATCGAAATCTCCAAGGCCGTATTTAATTGTTAGTTCCTTCAGGCCAAGGAATTGAATAAGGTGCTTTTTGAGAGCATGTACCGTATTTAAGTCATTTATCGGAATACGGCTTCTATGTCTTTCGAATGCCGTATCTGAATTTACGCGTTAAAAGCTTACAATCGCTTTAATAACGCTAGCATTAGCAGCCATCATGTAAGCTGGTGCGTGCTCGGGACTGGTTAGCGTGAGTTTGTAAATTCGATATCATAGGTGACGTCATAGGTGGACGCTAGGTGAAATGACCCTGATGTACATGGGTCATACAGTAAATTATTAACGAAATATGACACTCAAGCGTCCTGCTGCTAAGATTTAATATAAAACGTGCATTTGTTTGACGAAAAGAGTAAAACATTGTTAGGACGATAAGATCTTTTGTCAGTTGTCAGTAAAACCCTCTACAAATGTCAGTTGTCAGTTAAATGTTAGGCTATTTGTCACTTGTCAGTTGTCAGTTAGAATTTTGGCCATTTGTCAGTTGTCAGTTAACCCCATCCAGACCTTCTAATATATATCACCGTTAAACTCCAACATTTTCAGCTATTCGTTAAATAATTATTTTTTATCGAAAAAATGTATATAAAGAAATGTAATTCTTTTTAACTTCTCATTTATTTTCAAGTATCAATTTATAGTTATTGCAAATTATTATTATTCCTTTTTAATAAAGATATTTTCTCGTTTATTTGAAAGAAATTTGTTTTGAAGAAATACACTTAATTGAAATAGCGTTGTCATAGAAAAATGAAAAATGCCAAATAGGAATTAATTAACTTAGGCCCCATCCACACTAATGCGTTTTTGAAAACCTCCGGTTTTGCTTCCCCGAAAACGGATGAAAAGATCTGCGTCCACACTAGCGTTTTCACATTAGCCTGCGAGCAGGCTCACTTGTTTGGGGTATCGCGCGAGTATCTTGGGGCGAGGAAAAGTGAGCCTGCACGCGGGCTATTGATTTTTTAATTCCGCCCCTTGCGAGGTGTCAAGTCGGCATTTGACCTGTATCAGATAACTATCCAATAGGAGCAAAGCAAAATGTAAACAAACATGACAGAAAGTTGCACGTGAAGCTTTTCGCGGCAGATAGCAAAAACCAGTCGGCATCACAGCAAAAACATCCCTCCCTTCTAGTAAACAATTCACGGCTTCTTTCTGCTCTGGTTTAAGATCAATACTAAAGTCAGGATTGACCGAAAGCTTGAGAAACGCTTCTTGAACAGGGTCCACAGACGCCATTTTGGAAGTGGGATGTGAAATTGCCCTGGTTTTTGTCATAATTATGTAGCCTGTCATTTTTAACCAATCGGATCGCCCCGTTCGTCGGCGAACGCGGTGAATTAAAAAATCAATAGCCCGCGTGCAGGCTCACTTTTCCTCGCCCCATTCTTCTCGCCGGCTTCGCCGGCTCGCTTTGGCGGCTTCGCCGCCAAGATACTCGCGCGATACCCCAAACAAGTGAGCCTGCTCGCAGGCTATTTTCACATCGTTTTTGACCGCCCACACTTGGGGCTGAAAAACGATGATCCAAAGATGCGTTTTGATCACCAGACTCTGTTCGGACGTTTTTTCTGTTCAATACGCATGCTCCGATAGCGCCAGCGTTGAGTTGTGACGTTTTTGCCGTCCACACTAAAACTAGACCTGCGTTTTCAAAAGTCTCCACTCTGAAAAGCGTTTTCGAAAACCTCCGTTTTCATAGATAAACATCTCCGTTTTTGATCGTATTAGTCTGGACGATCAGTAAAAACGGATAAAAAAGTATGCGTTTTCAAACGAAAACGCATTAGTGTGGACGGGGCCTTAATCATTACAGCGACACGCGGCAGGATTAAGAGTGCAGCGGCTATTGTTAATTTAAATTAAGCGTGCAGCGGCTATTGTTATTTTGAAATTTACCTAGGTAAAAGTTGAAATCATATGGTAACCGTCCATGTTGGAAATATGTTGCTACCCAGTTGATGTCATTCTCTAAGAATAACTGTTACATGTGCACAGTTGCACTACGAAAAAGGAATAGTGCAAAAACCTGTTCTTAAACATAGTTCTTGTGCATGCTTTGAGAATTATAAAAATCCGGCGAGAATGTATTTTGTATGTCTAATTAATTCCTATTGGCCTTTTCTCAGTTTTCGTTTCTACATTTTTCATTTTTCTATGACAACGTTATTGCAATAGGCCATTTCCGAGTTACGTTATGCCTCGTTATCCAAGCGAGGCTAGGTGCACAACCTTTCATATGGAAATGAGTTTTATTTGCATTTGAATAAAAACTCATTTCCATATGAAAGGTTGTGCACCTAGCCTCGCTTTGACAACGAGGCAAAACGTAACTCGGAAATGGCCTATTAAGTGTATGTGTTGAAAGGTAATGTATGCGAAAGAAAACCTCTGTGAATATATATGAAGTATATGACAGTGATTTTTTTTATTTGCTTGATCGAATCTACATGATGTTCTGATAAGAAAATGGAAAAAAAAATTCGATATCGATTTTTTCTTCTCTGCGTTGTAGCCGTCTAAAAACGTGAAATTTCACTTCCGGTGTGTTACAAAACCGCGCAAGAAGAAGGACTGGAAATAGTCCGCTGTGACGTCAATACAAGAATGCCGGTGTTGAGGTTTCTCAGTTCCTCGCATTTCTTGATGCGCCCTGAGGAAGAAACATGGTTCTATTAGGGTGTGTTGTCTATGGTTGTAGCAATACGCACCAAAAAACGGAGGAACTGAGAAATCGCGACACTGGCATTCTTGTATTGACGTCACAGCTGACTATTTCCAGTCTTTCTTCTTGCGCGGTTTTGTAACACACCGGAAGTGAAATTTCACGTTTTTAGACGGCCCAAAATCGATATCGAAATTTTTTTTTCCATTTTCTTATCAGAACATCATGTAGATTCGATCAAGCAAATAAAAAAATCACTGTCATATACACTTTAAGGTAATTAATTCTTATTTGGTATTTTATAGTTTCTATGACAACGTTTCTGCAATTAGGTGTATCAGGATCTATACCAGATATTTTGAAAACATGGTTGGTGGAGATAACAGCATTGTTCTCACTATAACTACGCCCAGACAAGGGTTTTATGACTCCAATCAGCCCGAAAATCACACAAAAGAGAAAGAGAAATGAAAGAAAGAGAGTGGAGGAGTAAAAAAAAGACTAGCAATAACCATTTCTTTTATATTGCGGACTTTGGAGAAGCACAGTGAGCTCTCCCCCTCCCCCCCCCCCCCCCCGCCTGCCCCCCCCCCCCCCCCCCCCCCCCCCCCCCCCCCGCCTGCCTCCCCACCCCACCCCCTGGAATATGCTTAAAATAAATAAAATCTTGTGGTTTGCGGATTTTAGTTCTATAAATAGAAATCAATGTAAAATTTGTACCTTGCAGATGAAAGCAGCCCTGTTGGTCTTTGTTGTTCTGATGGCGGTATCAGTGGATATAGAAGCCAGTTGCTTTAGCGATTGTGATACCGCTTTGATCGAATGCTATCACAACTCTCTCCTTTGCTTTAGCCCAGATTCCTGTGATGGTTGCACGGGCAATTTTACTGTATGCCAAGGAACATGCCGTAGAAAGAGAGACTTATTCGCACGTTTTTTCATAGATGACGATTTACAAGGATATTAGTGGATGTTGTCATTGTTTTAAAAACACTTGTTTTTACATTAAATTCCAGTGTTTGTTTTAATGTTTTCAGTTTAGTTTTCCTAAGTTAATGTACCAATTGTACTGGCAGAATGTCTGGAAACAGTGTCCAAAATGAATATTGTATATTAAACTAAAGCAAATGGCACGTTACCTGGCATGAATTAAATAAATGTATCTTTTGAAAACGAATAAAGGTACAACTTATGTTTACCTTGTTGCAACGTAAGAAGTTATTTTTTCTGAGTTATTCAACAGTTGGTAAATTGTACCAATTGAATTTTTTGGATTCAGTTCACAGCCTTTTCCCGTATTTCACGGGGCTTGATACGTACTTTCCTGTAGTTAAAAAAAATATATACCTTGTGTGAGATATCCATCAAATTATACACAATTTTTGACATCGAAATGTTTGCGAGGTTATTTTTCATCAACAACCAATTAATCAATCAGGCATTTAAGGGAGGGGTGAACCTTAACTACAGTCGTTGCTAGGGACTTTATTTCAAAGTTAGCATTTCTCTCGTGACATAAACTGCTAACATGATCGTGGGAACTATGAAACTAAACACAACATATCGCCAAATGGACATTGTACTTGCGCAACTAGTGCCAGTTCCCAACCGCGCGTAAGAATGAAAAAGCATAAAACTGAATTCAAAGGAAAATAGTAAAAAATATGTTTTTGTCAATCATATTAAGCAATTCAACTTTTTAACATCTGTAACATGAAATTACCATTTAGATAAAAAAAAAGGAAAGCTATGTATGAAAATGCACCTTTATGACGTCATGGCTTTTTCAATAACAAGAGTTTTAACAAATCCATGCTCGATATTTTTATTGGGATGTTCTTAAGCTGTTGGCATTTGTTTTCTTGGAAAATAATTTAAGGGTTTTTATGTTCTGGTCACGTGACTTACCAAATACGGTTGTGACTCATAAAACTTGATGGAACCATGAACAGAACGAACGTGATCAAACATCATAGCCGTGGAAGTTAAGAAACCGATTATGTGACGTTTGGAACTCTTCCGTAGCAACCACCTTGTGGTTAAACAAGGACACTGACTATAAAAGGGATAGCTCCGCCCCCTCTTTGTCACACCATCACTGCTTCAACGGCTAATCAAAGATGGCTGACTGCGAGCAACACGGAGGAAGACCGTTGTCCCAAGAAATAGGTCTAATTCTACCTTTACTAGTTCAATCTTGTATAGGATTTATCTTTCACGAAAATAAAACTAAAAACATTATTTGAATTTATGCGCCTTTTAGCATGAATATAATATTTTAGCTTTCCAAATTTGAATTTTGCGCGGTATAAACGGTTCTCCATTGGCGAGCGGATGCACGTGATGTTGACAGTTCGGTGTCAAGTGTGAAATGACTGGCGGCTTGGCCTGGCCAAGGTTCCTTTTATAGTCAGTGTCCTTGTTTAAGGTTCTCTCCCCTTAATGGGGCAATGTCACGGGAATTTGCTCTTTTTGGTCCAAACTATATTAAATATTTGACTAAAAACCTTTGCTTTTTCACAAAATGCTCTTAGAGCACCGAGATGAAAATAACAACATGTACCAAGGTATTCCTCGGTGAGAACAAACCATAAAATAATGAGATTTAACCCTCGGACGTACAACAGGGGGGGGGGGGGGGGGGGGGGGCGGGAAGAGACATTTTGATAAAGTTTGGTGACAACCGGTTGCTATGGTAACGAGATATGACGTCATAAGTGGCATGAGGTCAAGCCATTTTTGATTAAAAATGCGTGTTTTTCACCTTTTTTCGGCGAAATATATAACATGCTACCAAAAGCATCAAAATATTTAATTGTGTTATTTTGCAACTCTAGTAAAACATATTTGCAATTTCCGCATTTTTCCGACAAATTTGAATTTTAAGTTAATTAAATCCAAGATGGCGGCCATCTTGGGGGCCATTTTGGATGACGTCACGGACCCCCAGCATCGCCACAACCCATGATATATACCTTAACTTATAGAGCACATCACAGGCTATCTATTAGACGTAAAATATTTCCGAAATATTGCAACATCGCAAAAACCCAAGGGGGGAGGGGGTGGGGGTGGGGGGAGTTTGGGAGTACGTGCGAGGGTTAAGTGATAGTTCCAAGACACAATGGAAGTACTTGAAAAAAGATCAGGGCCAAAAATCTATTTACATCCATGCAGGCCATCCACAGCCAAACTGACTTATTTAATAATTATATATATTAGCTTCATTGCACTGGTGCATTTTTTTAGGTTTCATCAAGAGAAAATAGTTAATTATTATCTCTTGGTTTCATTTCATACAAATGCTTTTTAGCTTTTCAAAATGATACTAGAAATTGCCCCATTTTTAGATATAGCTAGATGTGCAGTGTATATCATTTATCAAAGCTTTGTACTCCGTTGTGCCCACAAACTGGTCACAACATTTAATTTTTTTGTTGAACTGAGACCGAGGTCGTTTAACTTTCGGAGAAGGTAGGGGATGTAATAACAACCACCAAATTTTATCGTAACTTTCGAACTTGAAACAAAATGCACATATGTTGCAAAAATAACATTACATAAAATTTTAATTCTTTATTTTTTTTTATAAATCCTTATCAATCGTTTGATTGGACGATTTAAAGGGGCACTGTCCCGCCAAAATATCGCCAAATACCACGAAAAATAGCACTTTATTGGATAAAAAGATTCCATAGAGCAAAACAGAAGCGGTAGCTTGCAGAAAAAGTGCAGAATTGCAAGGATGGAAGTGGAGTACAGTTCATCAATTTTCGCGCATTAGGAACATGAGTTACAAGTTGTTGTTGATCATTAATTAGAGCAAACATCTTCAGACTATAATATTAATTTTATTGATGGATGACCCAGCTTTCCAATTCCCCTGAGGGGGGTCTTATTGAGCTTAGGGACAGACCATTTTAAAATTGGGTGTTTCTTGGTGTTGCGGAGACTATTGTTGGTTAGCTATTGTGTTGTGGTGTGGGTATTGTTTACTTTCTTTTGAATCTTTTGTTTTACGTCATTTGGTGATCGCAACACCAAGAAACTGCCCTTTTTGTGGGGGCGGTGGGGCAATTACCAATAAAAAATTCCTGCAGAAGAAATTTAAGAGAAAAAAAATCGTGCACAAGAAAAATAATCATAATAGAAACGTCTTGTTTTAAGTTCTTAAGGGCTTCTTGCATTTCCTTCGTGTATTGAGCTTGGGCGATTTAGCCTGTTGAACTGTTGTTCACGGATCTTCGTATGGTTTCTGCTCGTTCTGCGTCAAGCGTTCTTATGGCTGACTCAACTTTGACGACTATTTCAGTTGCTGGAATTTTAGTTGGTGTCACTGCAAAATTCAACCCTTTCTGTAGTGAGGACGCCTCAGCATCGCTGAGGGACCGTGAGGATGAATTTCTATCGATTTGTGGTGTTTGGTCGACATGGTGTTCTTGTGTCCTGCACAAGTTTCAAAACGTGCGTTGTTGCCGATCTTTGGTGGTATTAAATACTCTGAGTAACTCGAGTAACTCGCTGGCATCATTTGCCGAAAGAGCGGCTGTTATCCTGGCAGCAGATTCGGTTTCTTTTTTCATATCCTCGCAACACTGATTTGGACAGGTTCATATCAGCTACTTAACAAAGACCCAACGGAGCGGCTGAGCCGACAACTAAGAAACTGCTTAACTTGAAACGAGATGGACATATATCAGAAACAGTCCATAACAAGATCAGACCTAGACACAAACAACCACCACCAACCAACGCTTACACCGATACAGATTGCCGTTCTCCGAATTTCGTCTTGAGATCTACGTATTTCCAGTACGATTGGTCGATTTACGCAGCCATGGGGAGCCCAGTCTCCGCGGTTATAGCAATCCTTTACATGGAGAGTTTGAAGAACAGGCAATAGCAACTGCGCCATGTAAACCTAAGATCTAGAAGCGATATGTAGATGACAAATTTACCATCCTAGATCAAAACAATGTCCACGGCTTCTTACAACATCTCAATAATCAGCAGCTTATATGCACCACGATGAACAAAAACCACATTCACCAAGCAAGACGACCTTCTGTACAAAGACAGGCCGATTTCTATCGCGGAGATAAAAAGTGCCATTTTATGTCTTCCCAAATGGTGGTTGACGCGGACGGTCTGATTCTTCTGTTAATAACAGGGTGAGCCCTCCTCAGTTTACAATGCTAGATCATAAGTTATCGTGCTAATTATCTTCATTTTGTAATTGTGTAGATCTAAGGGTGCGTTGTTTTGGCAATTCTTGAATCTAAAAATGGATTTTTCGGGTTTCTTTTTACTAAAATCCAAAAACGGACCATGAATCCAAAAAATCCACACTGTGAGTGGATTCTCCAAATCAGATCTAAATCCGGAGAGATTTATGATCTAAGTTTTTTTTTTCTTTTCTTTTTTTTTTGTGGGGGGGGGGGGGGGGGGGGGGGGGGGAGGGGGGGTGTGGGTGGATTTGAAAATAGTACATCTGACAAGCGGTCTTCCATGCATATTGACTTGTCTCGCCATATATTCTCTCGATCTTGCGGTGATTATTCCGTTCCGTATATTTGTCAATACAGACAGAAGGATTAATTTGTGTACCATTTCTATAATTTACAGACTGATTTTGATGATTGTGTATGCAAATAGTGAGTTCAGTTGAACTACTGCAGATGATGTGCTTGTTTATAAAGCCTCATAAATTATTTGTATTCCATTCTAGTTGAATTCTAGGGCAGTACAAGAGATCCAGCCTGTCATGTCATAACAAAATAATCATTTTTCGGATATTTTGTTTATTTTGGTGGTGCAGAATCCATATGATCTGGGATCACAAATCCGTTTGCGGATTCTCCCCCCCCCCCCCCCCCCCCCCCCCAAAAAAAAAAAAAAAAAAAAAATACCCCAAGTTGGAATATGGCGACCGAATCATTTCGAGAGAACAAATATTTCCAGGACTGTTTTCCAAGTTTTCAATTCATATGATTTTCAATTTGTGTTAGGTTTCCTGGCCACCTCAACGATGCAAACTGTTATCAGAGGATACCTCGCATCGGAAAAGGGAAGGAACAGAGATCTACCTCGACATGCCCGTCTACTGGCAGATGGCGGCTATCCAGCAAGGGTACCTTTCATTATTCCAACAAGGATTGCCCACAACAGGAGGCAACGTTCGGCCAATTGTGCATTGCGGTCATTGCGAGAAAACATTGACGAGCGGATAACGACCGCGCAAACCTGGGCGTCGTCTCGACCCAGTTTTTGCGCGGCCATTTTCCGCTCGCTAATGTATTTTTTTTTTGTTTCTCGCCCGACGGACTAAGCTGGGAAAGAGGGGCTGCTCGTTGTCCAAGAACAATTCTACCAGACCGGATATTCGAATCTGGGAGTGTAAGGGTAAAGTAGATGTCGAAGGTTCATAATCAAAAAGTATAGGGGGTCTTTGACGTCATTGTTTACCGTTTGCCTCATTTGGGTAAAACAAACAATACGCTAACAAGCCAAGAGATATAAAGGCTTCTCAGTGATCGCACACAGTTTGCGTAAGTAGAAACACGGGTGTTAACCATCTGAGCACTAGCTGGAGTTGTTTTACGGTATATCCTAGTTCAACTCTTCGGTCACGCTTGCAAATAACCAACTAGTCTGCCACCTTCCAGTGGGGATTCTTACTATTAACCCAGTAAAACCCCCAAGGGGCGAGTTAATTCAATTGTTGATGAGGGGTGTTGGACAGGTAAACATGTCTCCTGTAAGACGTTGAAAAGAGTAGCAGCGCCTTATTTTAGATGTTAATGCTAGAGATCAGCAAAGAAATCGTTTTTGGCTGTCTCCGCAGCAGCGTCTTTCTTTTTACTTCCAGGATCCACAGAAAGATTCTTGAGATGGCTCACGTCCCAGAACTTAATACTTTGATCATGCGAACAACTGGCCAGCGTATTACCATCTCGTGACAGGCGCATTCTCTCCACGGGAAAGTCATCGTGTTCTCCAATGGTACCAACAAAACGGTTCGGTAAAATGTGCACAGCTCTGAGGGATGCAAGAAAGCAAACGGCAAGTTAATAATACCCCATCCACCGTATTTACAATGGACTCTCTCAAAGCAGAACACCCTCGGGACCGGAACATCCCTCGGGACCAGCTCTAGCTGTCCGTCTTAGAATGATGTACGCCATATAGAGAGCTTAGTTACAAACAATTAAGTGAATTCTACATGTACCTATTTTGCCTCATGAAAAGACTTCACAACTGCGTCGAGCTTAAAGGAACACTGTCCCGCCGAAATAACGAAATTTTGCTTACTTAATTTCTATGTTATATCACCAAATGCTACCAAATATACAACTAAATTGGATAAAAAGATTCTACAGAGCAAAATAAAAGCAGTAGTTTGGAGATAAAGTGCAGGATTATAAGGATAGAAGTGGATTACAGTTCATCAAAGTTGATTTCGTGACAGGCCGTCAAGAAATCAAAATTGCCATTCTGGTGGAATTTTGAAGTTCATGAGAGACCCTGGGAACGAGGTTGTCAGCCGTTATTTTGTGTCTTTAGTTCATATTTTTTGGCGTTCATTATTTTTGGCGATTTTTTCTTCCTATTCCAAGATAATAATGAAAATACGACATATCAACCAGGACATTGTTCTTTTAAAGTACCCATAACCCTTAAATACATATTTTCAGAATCAACTCTACGCACATTGAATAGTTAAATGGTGAAATATTTCTTGTTTTAAACATCGCGTTATTGAGTTATAGAGATTTGATTACCTGATTATTCCGTCCATAGATCCAGTGCACACAATACTGTTGCACACAGCCACACAGGAGTCAATAGATAGTGGATGACCCGGGAAACGGTCGCTTATGTCGCCCCATTCGCCCCACGAGAACAGGTTCAGGATCCCATCCCCGGTACCACACACTACCTTACGTCCACCCTACAAACAACAGAAACGGACGGCTCTGAGTATAAGCTTAGCTAAGAGACTTGGAAATTTGCTCCTTGGTCATCTGAGCTAGATCATTCATCTCGTGACAGAAGCCCGCCTTATCTTCAATTTTGGAAGGGAAGGGAAGAGAAGAGAAGAGAAGAGAAGGGAAGAATTATGAGTCAAAGTCGTGGGCAGAATTATACCATTTCAAGACGGTTACCTTAACAACTGCTAATGAAAGTAGTTCACTTTCCATGTTGTCCGACCTTTCCTCAATCTTTTGACGCCGAACGTTAAACACAGACAAAGTACCATCACCGCTGGTGAAAACAACAATTGAAAAGCAATGATCATTACTACACACAGAAAAAGGGGCCATGTAACAAGGATTTAACTGTCTGTTTGTCTTCAAACCTGTGATAAAATGATTGATACTCAACCTTCATCTAACCTGCATGCATGCTGATGCAGACGTCTCCTATCTCCATTGCTTCACTTGAAATAGCAAACGACTGCACGCAGGCTATCTTTAACGAACCTCTATATAACTAAGTCCTCGGTATAACAAATGATATTCTTCAGCCCGGAAAAATTACAAGTAAAAGGTATGGAACAGAACCTCGATGTAACGAACCTCGATACAACGATCCTCGTTATAACGAACACAATCCGGCAGCCCAAACGTAAAATCTACCCCGATATAACGAATAAATGTCAACGCAGTGTCAGCGCGCGACAAAAGATGAATGCGGAACAGACCAACAGTGTGTGCTATAGGGCAAAGGTATAACCTGTACAGTTTTCCAGTGCCGTAGTTATATGTACAGTGTACTGTAGCTTCATGCAGGCACTAAAGTACAAATGTTATTTGTTCAGATCCGGAAATACGTAACACCGTTACAAAACAGTTATTAACTACACCTCGATAAAACGAACATTTTGGTTGTTTTTTTCCCCCGCAAATTCCTTCTTTATATGTTAGTACGTTTGTACTGTATAAGTCTTGACTTTTCGATGTTTCTCCATACATTAGTACGTCCATGCATGCAGTAATGTCTTCTCTACGTTTCTCTGTATGCTAGTACGTTCAAGCAGGATTGGTCTTTCAATACTTATCAACATTTTATGTATAGCTTAGTACATTTAACTGTATCGGTCCTGTCTTCTCGACACTTCTCGGTATTTTGTTTTTAATATCTTTATTTTGGGAACACATGCATGTGAGCGAACGGGTTAATAACAAAGTCATGAATCTTGCACAGAGCTCAGAAGGCACCTGGCATAAATCGCATGTGGGAGCTGGGTTGGCGCAGTCGTGAGAACACTCGTCTCTCACCAATGTGGCCCAGGTTCGATTCCCGTACTCGGCGTCAAATGTGGGTTGAGTTTGTTGTTGGTTCTCGTCTTAGCTCCCAGGGTATTTTCTCCAGGTTCTCCGATTTTCCTCCCTCCACAAAAAACAGCATTTCCAAATTCCAATTTGATCCGGAAACAGTGGAGGTAAGAGCTACTTTTGGATTCTACTAAAATTCCTATTTATTTAAGAAATGATCCGCATAAGAAGGATAGTGCTGAACGGCAATGCTCGATGGAATGTCAACTATTTTCATTGTTACAACTAGTGATCTCATTGGCCTAGACTCAAAAACCGCTAAAAAGTTAAGGTTCAAGGTGCATAACGTCTAATTTCTTTAAGGTTTCAAGTATTTTGAGACCCAATCGCACAACATGCAATTTTTAAACGATATTGTATTTGGGGAACTTCATCAAAGAAGCAAAATTAGTAGCTATTGTCTTCTGCTATTCTTATTGGTTAAGCACGAACATTTCCTAAAATATATTTGACGCAAATGGATTTTCTGTATTTTTATAATGAAATATAATTATGAACCATCAGCTCCTCCTCTATTCTTAAAATCAAAGATATTCTATGTGGAAAAGAGCCAATGCCGCAGAACAATGAGGTTTACTATAGTTCTTATGTGAAGCATTACTTAATAGAGCGTTTTCGCTCACGTGACCTTCAGTCCCGTTGGACTCAAATGACAAAGGCCATGGCAGCCATGTTGGTGTTCCTAACAAAAGAAGTTAATTAAAATTCTTTTGTACGGGAACACCAATATGGCGGCTATGACGTCAAGTGAAAACGCTCTATTTGTACTACTGTATATTTGTACTATTTCACACCTTGTTGCTAGAAGTGTTCGATTTTCTGCATCGCAAGCCATATCAGAGATGAAATCTTCATTATCTGTTACTGTCAATACACTAGCTGCTTGTCTTGTGTCCCAGAACTTGTATGATCAAATGGAAACCAAAATGATAAACTAAATTATAATGAACATCCCAAAACATTTACATGTACATGTAATTAAATTAATTTGAGTCCCTCTAAAGGTGGAATGTCACTGGCATTTTTCTCTTTTTGGTAATCAGATTTAACTCTATTAAAAACAGTGCCACGATTTTGAAGGAGTCATTCCGCCAGTGCCAACACAAATGTAGGTTCTCATGTTCGCTTTATTTACAAAAAGAACTTGTCAAATAAATCCCTTACTAGACCTTTGCATTTCCGTCCCAGCTCTCCAAAATCCACATATATTTATTTAACAATAGTTCATCTATCGATGTAATCCAAAATGTTAAGGGGGGAGAAACTTAACTACAGTTTTGGAGTCGTTGCTAGGGACATTATTTCATGGTTAGCATTTCTCACGTGTCATAAACTGCTAATGTGGTGGGAACTATGAAACTGAACACAAGACATCACTAAATCGACATTGCACATGCGTAACTAGTGCCAGTCCCCAACCGCGCGTAAGAATGAAAAAGCGTAAAAACTCAAAGGAAACGAGATAAAAATTTGATTTTTTTGCCGAATCATAAGCAATTCAACCTTTTTAAAAATCTGTAGCATGGAATTACCGTTAGGCGAAAAAACAGGAAAGTTATTAAAGAAAATGTATCAAAACACACCTTTATGACGTCATAGCTTTTTCAATTACGTGAATTTTAACAAATCCATGCTACAGATTTTTTATTAGGATGTTCTTAAGCCGTTGACATTGGTTTTATTGGAAAAAAATGTAAGATGTTTGAGTTTTAAGGGTTTTTATGTTCTGGTCACGTGACTTACCAAATATGGCTGTGACTTACGAAATTTAATGGTACCATTAACAGAATGAACGTGACCAAACATCATAGCCGAGGAAGTAAAGAAACTCATTATATGACGTTTGGAACTCTTCCATAGCAACCACCTTGTAGTTAAGTTTCTCCCCCCTTAAGAGCCAGTGACTGTAAATATCGAGAATCACTGGACAGGCTCCCAAAATCGAAAATCCTGATAATTTGCCAAAAAGTTACTTTTGGGGAGCTATGTTCAAAAATATTATTGGAACTTTCTAGAAATTTATAATTTTCGAGAAAAAGGGGAAAAACGAAAATACCGGATTTTGCCTAATTAATTATGCAAAAATCACAGTTAAATTGACCAATTTTAGTACGCTTGTGCTGAAACAAGGTGCAACGCTAGAAAACGGGGATACGTTTTTTCTTTAGTATAAATCATCTACTTTCTAGACATTGTCCTTTTCAAAGTTTCGCAGCGATTTAGAAAGTTTCACGGTTTCTTTAAAATATGCCATCTCAAGCATTTTGTGAAAAGGCAAAAATTGAGCAACTTCAGTGGCACGAAATCCATCTTGGTATGTCCGATATCAAATCAAAACATACACAAGGATAAAGTTCGGCCCTTATACTGAAACAATATGAAATAAAAAATCTGGGCAATTCAGATTCGTGTTGACAAAACGAAAACTCCCCGACGCGCTGTTGTCAAATTTGCATAAATTAGCAAAATTGTAAATACCATAAGACTATACGTTCTGAGGAAATACGATAGACTGCCGAATCGACCCATGAAAATATGCCTTATCTATTCTTAGATGGTTTATTTGTTTTATCATAGCAGTTATCTATATCATTTTCGGCTTTGAGATATCTCAAATATAGAGGAAATCGGTAAAATTAGCCGCTTATTATTAAATAGTCGATTGTCGGAGTTGGGTGGCAAACGCCATGAAGCGGCGTAGCTCTTAAGTCAAGTACATTTTTTAATTGCAGTTTCTTCATAAAATGTTAATTCTTCTTTGGAAAAAAAATATTTTTTCTTCAAATATATTCTTAAAGGGGTTGTTTAGCGAGTACTAAAAGACTATTAAACAATGTTTACTAAACTCTAACCGGAAGTCATTCTAGTACACTTAACTGGCAAAGTCACGCAACATCGCGACCACGGTTTGTTTTCAAACGTGGAGATGTTCAAATGTTTTCATGTTAAGAGCTGTGGATAGTTTTCTCATAACCTGATCACAAATATAAACAATTAACCTCCAAATTATCTATGTTTATCACCTCTTATAACTACACGAGCAACTGACACGGCACAGTGACTACTAATTGATCTATTTCGCGCTGCAAAATGACTGTAATACAGTCATTTTGGTCACTATGGCGACCACTATGGCGACCTCAGAAGCCCTTATAATAATTATATGAAATACATTTTCAAATAATAATTATATGAAATACATTTATTGTGACCATTGCTACTATGCAAACTCTATTTGCATTGGTAATTAATACCCTGGGGATTATGCAAATGAGACTATAAAAGAAGTTACATGTGCTCCACCCCATCACTCGACTCGAGGCCGCAAAAGTGAAGAGCTTGGCAACCCACCCTCCCACCCGATCTACAAAGCCGGGCTTGATCCTCTCAGCTCCCATCTTCGCCTGGTCTTGGGCTTGTCCGTTTATTTTTTATTAAAGAAATAAAAAACGCGCCGAGTGCATTGTTGTGTTATACGGAATTTTTAGGAACACGAGAGAAGTACAGAGAAGCACGAGCTGAAGGAAAGTGCTTCTCGAGTGTTCTTAAAAAATGCCAAGTGTTTATGTAACCGAACAATGCTCGAGGAACAAGTTTTTATTATTTCTTCTAAAAAAAGACAACAAAGGGACAAAGTACTGCATGACGTATGCGCGTTCGTTTTTGAGATATAATGAACTCGGTTTGACCAATCAAAGCGCGCGCATTTCTTTGAGGATTGTGTAATTTATAGCGGAGCTTTCGCGGGCCGAAGGCCCGCTCGCGGAGCCCCATACTCATAGAACCTATGCCCGTCATTTTTCATGGTCATGGATAGCGGAATGTTTCCCGGGCGCGCGTCCGTAACATGTGTGTCGGTGCGTCGGAGAGTCGCGCAAGGCGAGTTCGCGGGCGCGTATGACGTCACAAAACATGCGCATATGACGCCACACAACATCCGGGATCTTAGAAATACAAAAAAAAAACATCCGGGATCTTAGCAATTTTAAAACCAAAGCGAGGCTTTGTTTTTCGCGCGGCTACACAACCGAATGTCAAGTCAGCTCAGTAAACACTTTTGATGTTTTGCTGTGTTTAGCAGAGAAAACCGTTTCAAATTAAAGTCGTTATTTCCCTGCATTTTTTTGCGGTTTGCTACTACTCAAGACAGGGATTAAGGGATACTCAGAAGCCGAACAACAAGCGATAGCAGAACGCTTTGTTTTCATGTCTTTAAAGGCACTTGTTACGCAGTCTAATCTTTAAATATTGTAGCCTGCGTTAAGGTGCATTTTCAAGGTTATCATCAAGGGAGGCTAGGGCATGAGCCGAGGGGAGTTTGGGCCCGGATTGATCCAGTCCGTGGGCGCTACAAGTTTTGATCCTTTGCGCGCGTGATGAGCTGTGCCGCTCGACTATCCACGGTGGCTTTTTGCTTATTCTTTGCATTTGCGTACAGACAATGAACCTGCAACGCAGTTTTCAATATTTGAGGATATATTATAAGACTGCGCCAGAACAGGTGCCTTTCAAGACACGAACTACTGACATTCTTGCGCGACGAAAATCCGAGTTATAGTAAAGTTAAGGAAACCCTTAACACGGTATAATTAGGTTCAAATCCAACATTTCCAAGGCTTGTTTTATCAGCGAAAAGAAAAGTCATGTGTTACTACTCACCTGCACGTGCAAGTAATAATTTTCTTTCGTCGTTGACGCTTTCAACGTACCTCAAGATATTGTAACCCTTCAAAACTGAGGTGTTACATGCTGATTACAGTCTTTTAAATGACTAACTCGACCGCTTTTTTTTTCGGAGCTTGCACCACAACAGAAGCAAAACTCAAAAAAGACATTCTTATTCCTAGTTGTTTACAAGTTGAAACCTCCCGCACAGGGTACCGTACACCTTCGTCTTTGGAAAATAGAACACCCAACTTGCAATAGCTTTCTGTATACGTGACCTGGTCTCCGGGCGCGGTCTGTTCAAAGGCTGGTTTATTATGCTGGCTTTCCAGCCGATATTTCGACGAAATGTCTTTCGGGGAAGATGATAAAATAAAATAAAAATAAATGCTGATACTATCAATGGTCACAATAAATGTATGTTATATTATACATTGTTGGGGCTTCTAAGGTCGCCATAGTTATAATTAATATATACTGAAACAGTGGATAGCATTGTTGGCGCGCTCTGATTGGCTACTGAAACTCGGAATAGCAAGTGCTATTCACCTCCCAGCAATTTGCGCGCGAAAATTGTAATCGTTGACAGGAATAAATGAGTTAAAAAGCATCATTTTCGTTATATTATCTCACTGTTTCAGTATATACTAAAACAACTATTCACCTCAGTGTAGGTGGGTAGTGGTGGATACTTTACCTCGCCGCTTCGCGGCTCGGTAAATATCCACCACTACCCACCTCCACTTCGGTGAATAGTTGTTAAATATAAACTGCGTCACAGTCACTTGAAATAGCTAATAGATCAATTAGTAGTCACCGTATCGTGTCAAGGGCGTGTCAATTGATCATGTAGTTATAACTCAGAGGTAAGAAACATAGATAATTTAGAGGTTAATTGTTTCTATTTGTGATCAGACTATGAAAAAACTATCCACAGCTCTTAACATGAAAACATTTGAACATCACGTTTGAAAACAAACCGTGGTCGCGATGTTGCGTGACTTTGCCAGTTAAGTGTACTAGAATATGACTTCCGGTTAGAGTTTAGTAAACATTGCTTTAAAATAGTCTCTTAGTACTCGCTCAACAACCCTTTTAAGAATAAATTTGAAGAAAAAAAACATTTTTTTCCAAAGGAGAATTAACATTTTATGAAGAAACTGCAACTGAAAAATGTAGTTGACTAAACAGCTACGCCGCTTTATGGCGTTTGCCTCCCAACTCCGACAATCGACTATTTAATAATAAGCGGCTAATTTTACCGATTTCCTCTATATTTGAGATATCTCAAAGCCGAAAATGATATAGATAACTGCTAAGATAAAACAAATAAACTATCTAAGAATAGATAAGGCATATTTTCATGGGTCGATTCGGCAGTCTATCGTATTTCCACGGAACGTATAGTCTTATGGTATTTACAATTTTGCTAATTTATGCAAATTTGACAACAGCGCGTCGGGGAGTTTTCGTTTCGTCAACACGAATCTGAATTGCCCAGATTTTTTATTTCATATTGTTTCAGTATAAGGGCCGAACTTTATCCTTGCATATATTTTGATTTGATATCGGACATACCAAGATGGATTTCGTGCCACTGAAGTTGTTCAATTTTTGCCTTTTCACAAAATGCTTGAGATGGCATTTTTTAAAGAAACCGTGAAACTTTCTAAATCACTGCAAAACTTTGAAAAGGACAATGTCTAGAAAGTAGATGATTTATACTAAAGAAAAAACGTATCCCCGTTTTCTAGCGTTGCACCTTGTTTCAGCACAAGCGTACTGAAGTTGGTCAATTTAACTGTGATTTTTGCATAATTAATTAGGCAAAATCCGGTATTTTCGTTTTTCCCCTTTTTCTCGAAAATTATAAATTTCTAGAAAGTTCCAATAATATTTTTGAACATAGCTCCCCAAAAGTAACTTCTTGGCAAATTATCAGGATTTTCGATTTTGGGAGCCTGTCCAGTGATTCTCGATATTTACAGTCACTGGCTCTTAAGTGGTAAGCGATGTGCTTCGCTTTAAATCCTCTTCTTTGCTATGAGCATATTCCATAGAGGTGTTGAAATCACAAAAAAGTGAGTTGCAATCAATTAAAAATTTCTACGTTAAACAAAAAGCCAAAGGAAATCTATGAATTATCAAAGGATATTTTAGATTCTGAGCATTATACTTGTACTGTATACCTATAGTTTCCGTGGCCACTTGCGCTTTTAAAACGATAATATTTGGACAACAACCGCTTTGCAACAAAATGGCAGCCATGTTTTCTTCTGAAACTCAAAACTTGAATAGTTATCTATTGCTGCATAATGGGTGGGGTTAGTTTCTAGAGAAACTGTGGTGCTGCGTCGGTGGGGGGATGAAACACGAGAATTTAGTTTTATTGACTGAGTCGATAAGGTAAATTGACCACCGTAAAAAGACTCAAATAGCTGACGTTTCGAGCGCTAGCCCTTCGTCGGAGCGAATCAAGGAATTGTGGGTAGTGTGTGGTTTTATATAGTAAGCGGTGGAGCTACGCTATTGGTGGAAATTTGGTGGCGTGAAAAACAAATGTAAATAAGTTGAATGAAAAGCGTTCGTTGATTCCGTGGGGTTTGAGAGTGCCGATTTGAAAGATGATTTTTTGTTCTAGGTTTTTACGGCTTTCTGTGTTACCCTGGTGTAGGGAAAGGCGGCAGATTGTCATGTGTTGTTTAGAATGGTTAGTAAGATTAAAATGGCCAGGGGCACCCAACGACCGAATGTTTCCAAATACGTCAGAAATGTCTAATATGTATTTCTCTACGCTTTAGAAGCCTGTTTGGTTAACTTGAAGCTGCCCTAAAAAATATTTATCTGTTCGGATATCTTAGGGGAACTTTGGTCGCTTCGAAAGTTCTAGGGGGCTTTTTTTTTCTCATCCGAAAGTTTTAGCTATCCTGATGGGTATTTTCGAAAGTTCGAGGACATGGAGTAGCCAATACTTTCATAAGAAAATTTTAGGAGACATTTTTTTATACTTGTGCGTATAGCAATTTAGCGAAAATACTAGGCAATATAAATGCTCATCCGAATATTATAGGCGTAAAACCTATTCATCCGAAAACGTTAGGGGGTGTAAATTATACGAATGGCACTGAGTCCTTCCTTATGGTTCCAAACAGCAGGATCTTAACTCAGTTGTTCTACTGCATTTATATGCAGGATTCATCTTTGTTCCGTTTGTTTTGTTTGTTTTAGCGGACAAAAAAAAAAAACATTCGAAAATTATGAGACATAAAATTATTTCCGAAAATTCTAGGGCAACTTCATGGTTTTCGCATTATTTCCGAAAATTCTAGGGCAACTTCATGATTTTCCGAAAAACGTCGAAAAGTCTAGGGAATCGCTCGGTGATATTTTTCGAAATTTTTAGCCAATCTTCCATCCGAACAGATATTTTACCGAAACATTTCGTTGGGTGCCCCTGAATGGCGTGCGACTGGTTTGGATGCGTCTTTGTCATTTTTTTCAACGTCTCGGAGATGTTCACGAAAACGGTCGCCCAGTCTCCTCCCTGTTTCGCCAATGTATATTTTTTTGCAAAAAGTACATGTTATGCAGTAGATAACATTTACGGAGGTGCATGTAAAACGATCAGTGATTTTAATAGATCGTTTGGGTCCTGTTATTTTGTCCGCGTTGTGAATGAAAGGACAAGTGTTACATCGTGTGCGTGTGCATTTAAAAGTTCCCGGTTCATCGTCAGATTTCAGTGCGCTCGTAACTAGAAAGTTGCCTATGTTTTTGTCACGTTTGAACGAAATTAGTGGGGGTTGTGAAAAAATTCTGCCAGTTTCGGGGTCGTTTTGAAGTAATTTGAAACTTTTTTTTTTCAGTCAAACAAGATGTTGAAAAATTCCTTCGCCGCGTGTAATTAAGAGCTTTTTTCCGTGACAAAGAAGACAATTCTAACACCTCGGAAAAAGATGTTTTTGAAACACTCAACGTTCGCAAATCAAAATGGACTCCCCCAGAGGGCCAGTTTTCTTCTCTAGATTTTTTCGTCAAAAAATGTCGTCACGATGTCCAAAAACTTAAATTCAACCGTCACACCAAAATTTCCAACCTTTCAACAGGAGAGTGGGCAGCGCTCAAAAGTCTTAGCAAACGACGCGACATTGTTATCAAAGCGGCCGACAAAGGCGGCGCGGTAGTTGTTTGGCGGACCGACCTTTACCGACAAGAGGCTTTTCGGCAACTTTCTGACACCGCTTTCTATGCCAAAGTTGATAAAGATCTCACTTCTACCAACCAAAAAATTGTCAAAGAAACTATCTAAGACCTCATTACTAAACAACATTACCAGCTACCGCCAACAATCTCATCATCACTACTCCTAGAACCTCACGCGTTTATTTCAAGCCAAAAATTCATAAACCAAACAATCCGGGCCGACCAATTGTTTCCGCTTGTAGCTGTCCTACCGAACTAATTTCTAGCTATTTAGACAAAATCATGGCCGCCATTGTCAAATCACTACCCTCGTACATTAAGGACACCAATCACGCACTCGAAATTTTCCAGGATTTCAGTTTTCCCAGCAAAAACAAATTAATTTTCACTATGGACATTACCTCTTTATATACCGTCATCCCCAATGACGAAGGACTTCAAGCACTAAAATATTTTTTCGACCAGCGCTCCATTCAAAACCCAAGCTCAGAAACACTGCTCCGCTTAGCCGAATTAGTTTTGACACTTAACTGATATTCATTTTCCCAAAACTACTACAAACAAGTAAATGGAGTCGCCATGGGCACCAACATGGGACCAAGCTACGCTAACCTTTTTGTAGGCTACGTCGAAGACAAATTTTTTAATCAGTACCACGGAACCAAACCCGAACTCTACGGCCGCTACATCGATGATTGCATTGGCGCTACCTCTTCCAGTAAAGAGGAACTTAATCAATTCATAACTTCTGTCAATACTTTTCATCCAGCTCTAAAATATACCTGGGAAATTTCCGAAACCTCAGTCGCTTTTCTTGACATTAATATTTCAATCAACGGTAACAGTTTATCCACAAGTGTGCACTACAAACCTACAGATTCCCACAGTTATCTGTTACATTCATCCTCACATCCATCGCACGTTAAAAACGCCATTCCGTATTCTCAATTTCTTAGACTTCGACGTCTATGTAGTGATGACTCTGATTTTCCAACAAATCAGAAGAAATGTGCCAGTTTTTCAAGAAACGTGGGTACCCTGATTCTGTTGTTAATACGGGCCAACAACGTGCACAACAGATCGACAGACAATCAGCACTACAAACGCCACAGAAGGAAGAGAACGAGAGAATTCCATTCACCCTCACTTTCCACCCACACAACAACACAGTCAAAAGCATCATTTTAAAAAATTTCAAATTACTCCAAAACGACCCCGAAACTGGCAGATTTTTTTCACAACCCCCACTAATTTCGTTCAAACGTGACAAAAACATAGGCAACTTTCTAGTTACGAGCGCACTGAAATCTGACGATGAACCGGGAACTTTTAAATGCACACGCACACGATGTAACACTTGTCCTTTCATTCACAACGCGGACAAAATAACAGGACCCAAACGATCTATTAAAATCACTGATCGTTTTACATGCACCTCCGTAAATGTTATCTACTGCATAACATGTACTTTTTGCAAAAAAATATACATTGGCGAAACAGGGAGGAGACTGGGCGACCGTTTTCGTAAACATCTCCGAGACGTTGAAAAAAATGACAAAGACGCATCCAAACCAGTCGCACGCCATTTTAATCTTACTAACCATTCTAAACAACACATGACAATCTGCGGCCTTTCCCTACACCAGGGTAACACAGAAAGCCGTAAAAACCTAGAACAAAAAATCATCTTTCAAATCGGCACTCTCAAACCCCACGGAATCAACGAACGCTTTTCATTCAACTAATTTACATTTGTTTTTCACGCCACCAAATTTCCACCAATAGCGTGGCTCCACCGCTTACTATATAAAACCACACACTACCCACAATTCCTTGATTCGCTCCGACGAAGGGCTAGCGCTCGAAACGTCAGCTATTTGAATCTTTTTACGGTGGTCAATTTACCTTATCGACTCAGTCGATAAAACTAAATTCTCGTGCTGCATAATGGGGGCTGACTTTTCTGGACATTGTCATTGCTTAAGTTAAATTCTGCACCATCCAAACCCTTTACCTTGACACATCCATCATCATCACCAGTGGCCATGAGGTTTTCAGTTATGACTTTCATGCAGTAAACAGGAGAACTGAATATCAGCAGAATGCATATTAATGAAAAATGGTCACAAAGTAAAAGTACAATGTATATCAGTCACATGAGCTTACATGCTGGTACATCAGCTGTGCTGACATCTTCAAGTGTCTCATTTTCATAAAATGAAACCACTATTTTAAAAGGGTCAAAATTCTCATTATACCACAGACGTGCCTGAATTAGTACGCAGGGAAGGAAATTAGCACTCGTCCACTTGCCGGACGAGTGTCAAATGTGTTTGGGCAAGTTCAAATTTTACATTTGTTGGTGCAGTTCTGAAAGAAACTCACCCAAATGCTGAGTGCTGTCACAAAATTAATAAGTTTCCAACTAATTGACTAAGTGAGAGGATTTAGAAAATATTTGGCCAAACCACAGAGCACAGATCAAGTGCATATGGAGTTACAAGTGTGCACATATATGGGAATCCAAGGAGCACCAATACAATGTACAGTACATGTACCGTATTTTCTCGATTAAACGCCAGGCCCCGAATAAACGCCAGGTGTAATAGAGGAAGTTGTAAGTAAGCCCCTCAAACGTTTATTTGTGGTATAATAAACTTAAGATTTAAGGGCAAGGTACACGGCTGCCAAGAGAAATGAATAATAACCCTTTCTTAAAAAATGGCGGGCGAGAAAAAACTGCTGATTCAAAGAAATGCCGGGTCCACAAGGCCAAGTTTGAAATAAACGCCGGGGGCATTTAATTGAGAAAATACGGTAATCCATTATCAATCAGTAACATCCATGGAAGTAACAAGCTATGAAACAAACATGAAACCTACTCGTGTGCTTTGTTAATTGCATGTGCAACCCCTCCTGTATTCATGTCAACAGCCTGCAATGACTTGTCTTTAGATGCTGTAAAAAGGTCTGAAATGACACAAAACACAGGTGAGGTGATCCACACAGTCGGAGTTTACTGAGCTTTTTAAAGGGAACCTCCACTGTTATAACAAATTGATGTTAAATTGTTGGAACTAACGTTTAGATTTCAATTATGTTAACCCATTGATACCTGAACCGCCCGTAACCGCCCGTACAAGACTCCACTGCTTTAAAAAATTGTAACTTTCTCAATCGTGCGAACATTGCCTTAACTAGCAGTTGTGAGCATTGACTAGAAAGTCTTTCAAATTGAGATACCCAATAAACACAAAAAAGTCAGCGATTTTTGCAGAATATCAGCGTTTGAATTTGGACAATAACAAAAATTACCGTTTTTAACGTCATAGAAAAACAACAAAAATCACGTTTTTGCCTTTAGTTTTTTTTATTCAAATCATCGTGGCAAACCCAAAAGTCAACATTTACAGCAAAATTCAGTCCTAGTCCTAGCTTAGCAGTGAATTTTTTTGCTCTTATTCGTTGCTCGGGCCTAGCTACAGCTTCTTATACTAGTGCATACTCACCTTGCCTCGATTTTCAACATCACCACCGCACTGCATGCTGGGAAAAACCCAAAAATTTTGACAGCGTTCGATTCTTTCCCCACACATTTCATATTTATACTAAGTCCACAGCCACTCCGACCCACCGCCGAAATTTCGCGCTTGTTGTATTCTCCTGTGGTCGCAACTTCCAAAATATGCCGCGGTAGGTCGAGAAATTCATCCAGAGTCGAGTCCCAAAGCCACTTCTTTTCCAGGCGGCCATTTTTCCAGTTCAACGAGCAACGAGCCAAATTCTTAAACGAAGTACAACACCTAACTCGCTTCATTGAGAAGTGGACTCAGAACTACCTCCAAGCTTAATGATGCTCACCAGGCAGCTACTAAAGATGAAAAATGGCTGTGAACTTACCAAAAATCGTAGATAATTCATATTGGACCCTTTATTGCAAATCAACCAAGCAAAATGAGATCGTCACAATGACGTTTCCAGTAAACTCGAGCCTTCAGTGTTTTAGAACAGCAGCACTTTCAATGGTAACTCCAAATATGAAGTCACGAAATCCTATGGGGCGTGTGCATGCAGAAAATCACTCAAAAACGTAAAAATCCTCAGGTGTGAATGGGTTAATAACAAGTGAAAATATAATTTTAGTGTGTACACACAAATATTGGATATGAATATCACCTATTTTCGCTTTTAAATTTCCTGCGCGCCGCCATTTTGAATATTTATGACGTAACTTGGTTGCCGCTATTGTTAAGAATCGACGTTCTTTTCTTTGGAACAATTGGGCAACCAAGTTACGTCATAAATATTCAAAATGGCGGCGCGCGGGAAATTTAAAAGCGAAAATAGGTGATATTCATATCCAATATTTGTGTACACTAAAATTATATTTCCTCCTGTTATTAACATAATAGAAATTTAAACGTTAGTTCCAACAATTTAACGTCAATTTGTTATAATAGTGGAGGTTCCCTTTAATAACAAGCAAACTGTGAAGTTCAATAACTCAACCGACAGTGTCATTTGTCACTGTCACGAATATCATAGCGGATGACTGTCTCTCAAAAGGTAAAAAAAAAGCCTGTGGTGGGGGGGGGGGGGGGGGGACTCACATGTACAGTAATAATGACAGGGATCGGAAATTTGCGAAAAACACCCTAAAAGGTACCAGAATCTCGTTTGATGTGCGTGGCTCAAAATAATTTTTACCCCTAAGAGGTACCAATTCTAAAACAACACGTCATAATTTTATTCTGTCATATTTTTTCGGCTCAATACCCTAACAGGTACATGTACCACGATAATTCTAACCATAGTCATTTTAGATTTTAGTGCCCTAAGAGGTACCAATCTACACATTTTGACCCCTAAAAGGTACGACAAGCACCCCTGTGATTTTTACATGTATATGGGATCCCCGGGGTCAAAAGGTCATGTTTATGGGTTGCGATTAGCAGATTTTACCAATTTTGTCAGTTCTAGTTTTCAGGGATCCAATGTTTGTCACTATAATTATGATTGATTGCAACAGAAAACGTAAACTTTACCTGAAAGATGTACAACTGTAGTAACATGATTTCTATCGCATTAATTAGGGATAATTTTGCTACAAGCTAGTTTGAATGACCCCCATCACTGTGTATTAGGCCAGTAGCCATTAATTTCTATTTTTTAAATTATATATCTTTTTTGTCATATTAGATATACATGTACCACAATCAAATTTGTGTATTACATGTAACAATCCACATTACAGGACAACGTACATGGATTGCACTTTGTCTAGTTAACAAAGCTCACACAAAACTTTCAATTTATTAATACAAAATAGCTAACATTACAATATACATGTACATGTATTCATTACACATCAGCCGCATTGCTCCATCACAAATTTGACATACAGTATTGCCATAATTTTCAATGTGGTACTGTTCAATTAATAAGTGAGTTACAGGTGTAATATACATGTACATGTATTATATGTACCATGATTATAAAATAAACACCTCCGATGTTTATTCATGATCTTTAGAATGTTCTCAAGTTGTACTAGTTTACAATTCACTATACTAGATCTAATAGGTGTTGAGTTAACTAATCACAATGAATACTTTCGCTATTGATATCATTACATCACTTACACAAGCCATCTTTGGAGAAGGACAATGCTCTGCAAGACTTCTTGTGATGGTGGAGATCTAACAGCAAATGATTCTCTTCAGGAACAGAATACGAGTAACTTGAGAAAAATAACAAGAAAATAACATCAGTTTGTACATTTCAGTGATGACGATAAATGCATAAATGCCATTTTTGCAAACAATCAATTGGTTTAAATGCACTTAAATATGAAAAACATAGTTTTGACAGCACATGTGTGGCCAGTCCACAGCCATTAATCCCAGCTGTGCCAAGAAGGAAAAACGTATGAGCCGATCCGAATAAGAACAGCGATTCTGAGTTGATTCAAACACCATTGTGCTACTTCACATGAACTTAATTCACTGAATTACAGAAGGTTTGCAATTAATGGCATCTGAATGTACAGGGCTTTAAACTTGAAAATTATCCAGGATAGAAGGCTTCTAAATACCCCTGGTGGCAAGCACCTAACAATGCTACAGAGGCATGTAATCTGGCAGCCAACTTGTAGAAATCAGCAACAGACCTGACTGTCTTCCCAACTGATATTAAAATTAAAGCATCGCTATTTTAAATCACTTTTTTCTTAATTAATTTTATTAATACACAGTTTGGTTGATTTAGAATTTGTTTTGAACATTAATGTTGCAAGGTTTTCATTGGACAAATGTCTGGTTAATTTGGCATTTTGACTGGTGAAAGCTTAACCTGGCCTGACAGACAGACTGAAACATATTTGTAGAAAACTTTCCATAATTACATGTAGCTTTGAACACCCAACACTTTTCAAAAAAAGATAAACCATGCTGAACAAAATTATCCAACCAGACTGACTTCTTGTCATGTCAATGTTGTCCCTGGACTGACAAATGATTTGCTTAGAGAAGACAATTATTTGCAGGCTCGATGTTGGGCCTAAGGTTTTCTACATTGTAGAACATCCTATTGGAACTGTATATTACTCTTAAGAGTTTTTGAAGATTTTACCTATACTTCTTGACACTAAAATACTCTCAGGTACATGTACAGTAATCTGTAGACCTAACCCTTCAGCTATCAAGAGTGCCAAATATCAAAATTCAAGAAAAGTCCCAAATTTTATTCTGGAAAATATGAAAAAACAAATGGTACCATGCAAACGTACTGCCAAAATGTTTTCATTTGAATGGTCACACCATAGTTTTTTGTCTACAGACTCAAAAGTTAGAACTACAGTACATCTCCATAGTTGACTCTGGGAGTGAAAGGGTTAAGCAATAATTTTTTATTGACATTATAACTTACACTGTGACTCTTCCTTCAATTTCTCCAGCAGCAATAATATCTCTATGAGGATGGAAGTTCAAATCAAAGACTTGACTTTTGAAACTTATGTCATCTGGTACACCATCTTCTGATGTCTTTAAAAAAAACATTTAATACAAAATGTATAGTGCCAGTATAGACTAAACAGCTCAAGCATTTCTCCAAAGAATGAATTAAAGAAACCAAAGCGTATTACATGTACCAGACAAGTATAACCTTTTTCATGATGGCAGCTGATTCATTTATTCTTTTATATGCATGTTAATTAGCCTCACTGGCCTCATTTTAGAGTAAAAATTCTTTTGAATTTTGCACATGCTATTAAACGAGGCCACTAAGGCTGATTAACATACTCATACATGTATAAAACAATAAATAAATTGGCTGCCATTATGAAGGTCTGTATACTAAACAGCTCAAGCATTCCTTCCAAGTATGCATTAAATAATTAATTTCATTATTGCAAATTTGATTTCATAACATACATGTATTTCAATATTTCATTTGGTAAGATTTCCGTATAACCCCATACATTAATTATGTATGTATGTGCTCTAGGCATGCTATCGCTTCAGCTCTTGTTTCGGTTTTAAGAATGGTATGCATAATTAATGCTTGGGGTTATATGGAAATCTTTCCTTCCACTTTTCAGATGAAGAATTTGATGATCAAGAGACAGTACTGTTGTAAACCTTGATCCAAGATTTTGATTGGATTCATGTGCAGTTTCCATGTGCTATGCTGGTGTTAATTTGACAAGTTTTCCCATACATGTGTATTTAATACATACACTGCCTATTGGTCATTGCTGTTAAATTCTCAAATGGCAGGTGTGTGAAGTTTTGTATTTTCACAAATGCATTTAAATGCAGTGTTTGAAATGGATTTCTAAAACTCATTAATAATACAGAGAACACAAAGGATTCAAATCACTACTATAAAGGAGATTTTGGCAATTTTATTCCTTTGTTTTCACTGCATTTAATGATCAGTTTGATCATATGATCGTTCGTTCATGTACATCATGTATGTTCACCGTGTGTGGCTCATCCCAGTTTGTTCCAAGCAAAAAATGTAGAGTTTAATATTCCATGTATCATCAAACGAAGGTAAGGCTAAAGGAACATCTCTTCAATTAATTTTCCTGTGGTACTACTTGACGTTTTTCTGAGATTTTGCCGATTCCCAGAAAGCCTCTTTTGTGGTGTGAATAGACCCTTCCACGGTTTTTTCAACTTTTGATATTGGCCATGTAGCGAGAATCTAACGACACTGCTGGAAAGAGCACCTCAAAATTAGTAAAATCACCAAGTGAGGTGCTCTTTCCAGCATTGTCGTTAGATTCTCGCTACATGGCCAATGTCAAAAGTTGGAAAAAACCGTGGAAGGGTCTATTGGACGTGACACATGGGTCACAAAGCGAGACAGCAGTCAGCAGCTTTAAGCACTCACCAGTTTCAGTTTCAAAATTATTATAAGCTGCACAAAAATTGTGGGAGATAACACAATAATATGGTAAACGTTCAGTTGTTTAAGAAACATACGTACATAGTTTAAAAAGCGATTCACTTACCTTCGTTGGCGTTGAATCACTCGATTGATCCGCCATCTTTTTTTTAACGCGACGCATGCTCAATTCGTTCTACCGCTGTGCAGCAATTTTCGAGCCTGCTCATTCATGTCAGCGCGCGGGACAGCCGCGGGACAGCGGAGATTACAGATAGAGAAGGAAAGATCAAAGATGGTAACCGACAGAGTTCAAACAGCTTTTATTTCGATGTCTTTCGATAGTTTTATTTTATTTGTTGCCCTTTTACCACTGCTTTCTTTTGTAACTTGTGTGATCATCGCTCTTATCTGGCATTTCGATGAAACTACACGGACCCATTGTGGCGTGAGTATGCACAACAGCCTGTGGACAATCTAACACAATACCCCCCCAATTCTCTATTTTCGAATTGCCCATAAAACACTTTGTTTGCCCCCCAAATTTTGCATAAACTATTGTTTTGAAATGCTCTTGGGAATATGCAGTCCTCCTATTGCATTTACAAACAATAGTTTATGCAAAATTTGGGGGGCAAACAAAGTGTATTATGGGCAATTCGAAAATAGAGAATAAGTTCACAGGCTATCTTGTACATGTAATAGACATTTATTTGCCCTATTTGATTGTTCAAAACTTTTTACTGGGTGCTAGACTTTGGCGAGAACGATTTTTGCACAAAATTGTTTCTGAATTCAAACAATACACAATGTACTTCAAAATCTTGCAGAAAAACCGTACAAAATTGAAAAAGTAACACCTTTCTTTTCTTAATTGAAATTTTGTTTGAACCCGATCGAACAATAAAACAAGTCAAATGAATTTTCATTTGCACTTACCTCTCCCATGGCAGGTTTTTTTGGTTTAAACCCCTTCTCTCCCAATAAATTTTGTTCATTTAAGCTCATCAGATAGGTGGTACAGTAAATAAATAAATAAATAAATAACTATATTTAGAGAGGAAAGCCACATCAGCCACAGCTGGTTTTTATGCAGGTCCTCTTGCCAGATCGAATTGGAATTTAGAATGTTGGTTTTTGAGGAGAGGGGAAAACCGGAGTACCCGGAGAAAAACCTCTCGGAGCAAGGAGAGAACCAACAACAAACTCAACCCACATATGACGCCGGGTCCAAGGATCGAACCTGGGCCACATTGGTGGGAGGCGAGTGCTCTCACCACTACACCACCCCTGCTCCCCTTGGGAGTATCTTGCATAGCTCCCCAGTAGCCCTACATAAGGCCGGTCCTCATTGAGTATGTTGTTATGACCACTTCCCAGGGCTCAAAAAAATTAATTTATTATTGTCCCATCATATGGGACAATAAATTATTAGATTTTTGTGTTGGGCAAGTGACTTTCCCCACTCACTTGCCTGATGGGCAAGTATACAGACAAGCCACCAGTGAATTAAGCTCAAGTAACAATTTATTTAGAAAATCTTGCCTGGGCAAGTAAAATTTAAGACTTATTAAAATTTTAAGTAAAAATACGAAAAAAGCAAGTGACACACTCGAACACCTACTCTGCGGTCTGGCCAGTACCTTACGCATGCTCACAGCCATATCACCCGGGCAGTGGCAGCCAGTTGTTTTTTTTTTAGCCCAGTGCTTCCCTAAGAAATTTCAGATTTTTGGAGAAAGGCTACTTCTGAGGTAGTAGATGGACTAATCTTATTGGACTGTACTTTTTTAGGTTCCAAACTATCTGCCATCAATCAGTGCTGCAATAGGAGATCATATGCCTGAGAAGTTTATCTGGTGCATTGGAATTGCTTTGCACTGTCTGCCACGGATATTACTGTTTCCAGCTGCTCTGCATAAACATTATAGGAAGACTCTGTCAGGCCAAAAATATAACTTATCAACTTGGTGGTTTTGGCTGCTCAATCTTTTAGCTAATATTTCACAAGTAGTGGAAAATGGAGCTCTCTTAACACTGACCTACATTTCTTCTACTGACAATTTTGGTAAGTTACTGATTGGGTTCTTGCTATTTAAAGCAAGTAAAATCTCTCTTTTCTAACCAGATCAAGTCTATTTCTCTGCCTCAGGTTCATTACTATAATCTCAGCCAAGGAAAAGTAAAAATCAAACTTCATTCCAAAGATACCCAAATCCATACGAAAAAAAAAAATGAACGACTTACACGTCACGACTTAGCTCACACCATTTGCAGATGAAGTAGCAAAGGCAGCACCTTTGTCCTCAGTTATTTTAAGACCCTGAGTCCATATTCCATACAAACTCCATGTTCCCTGCCTCACCAAACAATGAAATAACTCTGTGTTCTACTTGAAAATTCTAGGTTTCTAGCTTTCATAACATTTCAATACTGCAGTAAATTAAAGTTAATTTACAAATATGTGAATTGTTAATAATGGTCAATCAAAATTGAAAAACGCACTTGGCAACCCAGCAATTAATGCTTTTTATTTATTTATACTCATATTGGTGAGTGCTTGTGTTAAATTGTATGTCTGAAACTCAGGTACTGTGCATTATTGAAATAATTAACCATTGATAGAACATACTGTACTGTATAATTTATGTACATTATAAATTATTTGAATTAAGCTTATATGTTGAATCCTTTTTTTTTGTTTTAGCTGTACATGAAGCGTCCTTCATTGTATTTATGGTGTGCGCCATGCTCCATATGTTTCTATCATGTATTTTATTTAAGTTGACTTCAGAACAGCCATTGACCATAGAGGTATGTAAGATATTGAATAAACCATAGATACCCTGTTACAGTTTCTTCATGTATCTCAGGTTCCACCCCTACGGTCATAGTAGGAGAATTTAATAAACAAAAAATTGTTATGTGGTGTGCACCATTTTCCATTTGACTGTCAACAACGAAACAACTTTTGGTTCATATTGTTATACGTAATTGAACGTAGTAAGAATGATTCAGCTCTCTCTGAGTCCTTGTTAACTCAACGAATTGATTGTCTGACTGGTTATCAGAAACCAGGCATCAGTTTGATTCCTGTCAGGGACTCAGATTTTTATTTGTCCCTACACTCGTGACATATGATCACTCAGATTGACATATTTTTTTATATATAATTTAACATGGCTAATCATTTTTTCTCATTATTTTTAGGAATACAGTTGTTTAAAAAAAAAAGTCTGCATTATGTTTTTCAACTATTGCTCATTCGGCCTGGCAGTATATTTTTTCTTCAGACATAACTGGTACTGTGAACCAGGAAGTATCCTTTTTAAACTTTACTCTGTTGTAATTATGCTAGTTACATGTACATGTAAGCAGGCCGTCGCCACTCGGTCACTCACCTTAGACTAGTCTGTTTATTGCCTATTTTACTGCCTATTTTTCAACGTATTTGACTTTTAGGAGTCAAAATTAACTAGTTTTAGTGGGTGTATGGTTTCAAAACACAACACAAACAGCAGGGAAATAACATTGTAAACTGGAACACTCTTTGCTAGGTAACTTAGTGCTTTTTTTTTTACTGATTTCATTACTTTGAAGTAACAATTTGCCTAATTTTAAATTATTGTGCAATGTAAAGAACGTTTTTCTGTCTTATTTGAATTGGGCCAATGAAATGTGTTCCAACTTGTTCTGAGTTTGACAAAATAATGTGCCAGTGCATGCTTTTGAATGATGATGCAATTCATGACATGCAACAAATGCATGGGACTTTCTCCTGAATCAAAGGTGAACAACAAATTTAACACATTACATGTACATCATCCAGTTCTCTCTCATTTTAAACAATGCAAATTTACAACAACAACAAAACACTCTATTAAATAACAAATATTGATTTAAATAGTACCTACCCACAAATAGTTGAAAAACTAGTCGAGGCGGGTAGGTATAATTAAGTTAGGCTTAAATTTATGTCAAGATTAAAGGCATTTGGTTTGAAACTCATCATTTTCAAAACAAAATTTGCTTTACACGTGTAGTTGAACTTTTACATGATTATTCTGCCATCAATTAAGTTTAAAATTGAGATCAAATAGCCCACATGTCAAGCCTAATGGCTACTTGTTACATGTATAAATGCAGAATTGTGGTCTTGATGTTGCCCAGTTAGTGAGCATAAAAAACTTGAGGTAGGAAAGGCAAAAAAGTTACTTATCAGTTCATATTTTTCTTTAGAAATTTAAACTTGGTTATTTTTTTCTTAACAAATTTTGTATCACTGCAGTGTATACTTTGTTTGCTCTGTGTGAATACTGCACAATCGTGTCAAACATAGCATTTCACTGGTATAGTTTGACACTGCATTTCAAGGGAGCTGTAGTGTCATTAGCTTATAGTGAAAACAATATGTCAAAGATGTATTAACAAGCTGCACAGTCCTCAATTGGTTTCCTTACACAATAGGAAGCCTGTGGTGGGAACATGGTCGTGGCTTATTGGTTAGTTTGTGTCTTTCTTTCACAACCATTGGTGAACCTGTGATCTTTCCATGACACAGTGGTGATCCTGTGGTCAATTCGCAACGCAATGGTGATCCTGTGGTCTGTTTGTCACAAGCAATGACTAGGTATTCGTATTAAAGTGGTGGAGATGGTTGTGTGCGGGGTTCCACGGTATTCAGTTGGTACATTTTAATATGGATACAAAATAGTGGACAGAGTTATGCCAGGAGTCCATAACCCGGACCAAGCAACTGTCCAGTCATTAATTCTTGTTGCAGCGTTTTTACAGACTGAATTATTTTTAGATTCCTTTTTCTGGGAAATTAATTCATAACCCAGTGATTTTGTCAGCATGAGTAATGATTATACGGTAAAAGATCAGTAGGATGATGTCCAAATCAAGGCCTAAGATCATTCTTTATCTGCCCAAGATACATGAACCTCAATTCTATCTCTGCTTCTGCATTCTGTTTTCTCAGCTGGATACAAAATCCTCATCGCAAATGGTTGTGATTGGCCGGTAGTAATCCAAACTCGTGGGAAATTTAAAGTAAAAATAAATAGGTCTATGAAAACGCTGTGACAATGAAGTAGTACTTCCTGCGAGGAATGGCTCGATATTTTCGCTGGTTATATCTATGATCTGTCCTTGTGTCTGACATGACTGAATTTTAAACTCTGGGACCACGTGAGCTATCTATAAAAAGAGATGTCCGTATTTTAGAGCTATAGTTTGTTTGAATTTTGGTCTCTTGGCGACCAAGTAAACTGGCTGTATCGAAGAGGTGTGTGTAAAGAACCTTATGTGCGCTGTTATTCGACACAGCATTACTAGATTTGGCTACCAACAATGGATGAAGAGGAATTTAATGAAATTTGGGTTACTCACTGGGAATAGGTTCAAATTATTGTTTACAATTTATTATTTTTTATCATTGTCTTATAATTATTATTTATTGTAAAAAAAAATAACTAAAAAGAAAATATTTCACTTTATTTCCCCTTTAATTGGCAAATTTCTTAGAGAAATTTCACAGCTTATAAGCTTACAAAACGTTATAACTGAAAATAGATAAATTTTAACTATTTAAGAAATATCGCAAGTAAACTGCTTGGAATGGTGTTTCTAAGCCCCTAATTTAGAGTGTATAATCATTTGATAATTTATTGAGGGTACCCCAGACTCCGTTACAAGCATGCGCTATATTGGAGCCCCCCCCCCCCCCCCCTCCCCCCCAACCCCTTGAATAAAGGCACCGTCACAAAACCCCTTGAGTTAAGGCACCTAAACAAATTTACATTATGCAATACAGATGCCGCAGCGTTTTCAAGCCCCAGCAAAACCACACTTACCACCCGCGCTGCTTACTCGTCTTTTCTTAACAAGATAACTGTACCTCCAACTTGTGAAAATAGGATTTTAAATTGTGGGTTTACTAAGGACAACATTCATGAAGTATACTTGCTTCCTTTCAAAGTCACCAAACAGACAAAGTTAATTGCTTTCCAATATAAAATAATTCATAACGTCCTTCCAAACCAAATTAACCTGTTTCACGCCGGAAAAACTGAAAATGACACCTGCCCGTTTTGCAACTGTGAAAAACAAACAACCACTCACATGTTATTCAATTGCATCAAATCCAACACATTTTGGGATTCTTTTATAAAATGGTGGTACCACAAATTCAATCAAAATGTTAATTTAAATGAATACATAATTTTATATGGCTGGCATCAAAACACACCATATAATTATTTACTCAACTACGCTCTTCTTAGTGCAAAATACCATATTTTCGCTACCAGCATGTGCAACGGCTTTTTGGACTTTGACAGCTTTTTATTACGGTTGAAAAACGACATAATCATTATAAGAGAAATATCGTTTCAGAACAAATCTGTCGAAAAATTCAATTCCACATGGGCACGCCTATTGTAATCCTTGTGTTGTTTTGTTTTGTTTTTTTCATTTTAAATTTTCTCAATTTTACGTAAAAGAATGTTTGTATGTAAAATGGATTTATATAAAAGGTTGTTTGTATGGAAATAATAATAACAAAAATAATAATAACAAAAATAATAAAAAAAGAATGTAAATAGCGTAAAGCAACTTTTTGTAAGTAAGTTCTGTAAGTAATGTAACAACTAAGTAGTGTATTGTAAATACGTTTTGTATAGTTTTTTTTATCCAGTTTTTCTTATTTCTTTTTGTAATTAGTATTTTGTCACTGTTTTGTGTTAAATAAAGTTTATAAATAATAATAATAAAAAAAAAATTCACTTTATTTCCCCTTTAATTGGCAAATTTCTTAGAGAAATTTCACAGCTTATAAGCTTACAAAACGTTATAACTGAAAATAGATAAATTGTAACTGTTTAAGAAATATCGCAAGTAAACTGCTTGGAATGGTGTTTCTAAGCCCCTAATTTAGAGTGTATAATCATTTGATAATTTATTGAGGATACCCCAGACTCCGTTACAAGCATGCGCTATATTGGAGCCCCCCCCGCCCCCCCAACCCCTTGAATAAAGGCACCTTCACAAAACCCCTTGAGTTAAGGCACCTAAACAAATTTACAGTGCCCGCGCACTTCCCTCACTGCCATAAAGGGGCAGTGTAATAGAGATTTGGTGTGATTTTAGCCTGATCCAGGTGTTAAGATAGTGTGGAGCGAAGGATGGCGGCGCGAGACGGAAAAATACGAGAGTTGACGGAGGGGGATAGGCGCGAAACCCCCTCTCCCTCGTTTTCCCCGCTCGTTCGCGCCGGTTCTTAGCTGCTCCCGGGTTACACAATCTTAACATCTTCGAACAGGTTGGTGTCATTTCAAAAACCAAAAATGCCTTTGTATTAAAAGGGACCGATGCATGAAAAACTCTGAAACTTTGGCCTCGGGCATCCCTTTAATTAAAACTTGCGAACTGATTAAGGTGAACGCATCAACAAGTTTTTTTCGAGTCCCAATGAAAAATCTCAAGTACCTTGCAAGCAGAGGTTAGTTTCGCCCTGTGTGCATCTTTGGCGCACGCCGAAAAAATAGGACGAAAAAATAACCTCTGCTCGCAGGGTAAGTCACAAGCTAATTAACTACGACACTTGCTGACTTTGTTTATTACATCCTTAGAATGCGTCTTCAGTTGTGAGACCGGAAAAATAACAAGCAACTCTCAACGAACCCGTTGTTCGCACTTTTCAGCCACAGTCTGCCGGCATGTTTGCGCGAACAACCCGACACCTTTTGAGTTCTTTACACGCAGTTTTCAGCTAGATTTTACTTATTTCTTCCACCTTCAACAAAAAGTTTTCGACAAAACTTAGGGCGCTTACCATTTGTCAGAACTGGCCGGCCAGAACGGTCAGTTTGTAACTAGAATAATTGTTTTATAACGGTGTTACGTATTTCCGGATCTGTATTTAGCTACAGTACACTGTAAACATAACTACGGCACTGGAAAACTGTACAGGTTATAACTTTGCCTAGCCTGCGAATACAGCCGCCTCTCATCGCTCCCGGCCGCCAGGGGCGTTCGCGCGAACGCCCCTAGAGGCCGGGAGCGATGAGAGGCGGCTGTATTCGCAGGCTATAACTTTGCCTTACAGCACACACTGTTGGTTTGCTCCGCATTCATCTTTTGTCGCGCGTTGACACTGCGTTGACATTTATTCGCTATATCGGGGTAGATTTTACGTTTAGGCTGCCGGATTGTGCTCATTATAACGATCAGGATTTCGTTATATCGAGGTTCTGTTCCATACATTTTATTTGTAATTTTGCCGGGCTGAAGAATATCCGCGTTCGTAGTTATACCGCTGACTTCGTTATACAGAGGTTCGTTAAGGTCGCTGGGGACAGGTTCCGCTCATCAGTATGCATTTATGAAAAGAGTATGCACGAAGTGCGACGGCCGATACCGAAAATGCACGAAATATTCACGAACAGGCTCTGTAATGTTTCTGCATCAATAATTGCACGAGCAAACTGCTGTCTGGTAAAATACACTATTTTTCAACGCATTGTTCTTTCTGCATGAAGTGTTGACAGTAGCCCGTGGATTAAAATTAGCAAAATTACCATAAATTTATATCTTTTTCATTCGTGTTTGCTTGGGAAGCCTTCGGAAGCGTAAAAACAAGCAATTTTGCCGGTCCAAGAATTCAGCGCAGATAGAGAATTTCATGAGTTGACACTGCAGGGAGGTAAACTAGGTGTATTGTAGATTGTCATATCTGACTCAAAATTTTTAAATAGGCTTTCAAAGGGAAGATACGAGGCTTCAAATTCTTAACATGGACAATTTTACTCCTTTAAAAGCTTATAACTTTTAATTGAAGTTGAAATAAAAAAATCGGAGTCAGATATGACACAATAGACGTTTTGACGGATCAGTGAGTGGTGAAATCAACTTGCTTTGTGTTCTTCTCGAGGAGCAAACTTGGACACAAAACCACGTTTAAAAAAAAAAAAACTTTAGTTGCTCACAGCATTTCCGCAAAGTGCGATCCCTTCAATAAAAAACAATCCTTATGCACTTCCATTATTCGCCAATATCTCTGTTAAATTTTAGCGAAATTGGCTTTCAAACTTTCACGATATAACGTTTTTCAAAGTGACACCCCTGCTAAAATTTTGCCGTATGAATTTATTCATGGCCAGGTATCCCCCGCGACCTTAAATCGAGGTTCCACTGTGTAACGTATCGTTATAGCAACTTCAAAATAAACACCAAACACTAAATAAGTGTTAATGCGCCTGATCAGTTTGTGTTACCGCTGTATAATCTGAATATTTTCTGTAACGCATACATCAGAAGAGGTCGCGTCATATAAACATGGTGGCTAAACGCCTCCAATCACCCATTGCGTCCATATCCTTGGACAGCTTTGCTGTTGGCATTTGTTCGTTGCCACTGGTTTCATTTTTATCTTGCGTGGCCATTGCTCTTGTCTGGCATTTCGATGAAACAACACGAACCCACTGTAAGGTGAGCACAATCATTATTGACCAATGTGACGCCATTCGTGACCCTAATTAGCAATTCAATTCAAAACTAGAAATTTACAACTTGCAGTCAAGTCACGAAAAATTTCCGCTTTCACAATTTGACAAATTTCAGTATACAGCACCGCTCGGCATGATATTTGTCACTCACTTTTTAATATTTTTTTTTCTGTGGTCCAAGTTTGTGTACAAGTACTGTTCTGTCATTTTCTTTATATTTTAAAAAAATATAAAGAAATGGCTTGCTAAAAAAGCGATGTTTATACAAATAAAACAATTCAGGTGTGAGACGTTATTTTATTCCAAGCGTGTTGTATTTTGGCATTTGTTTGTTTATTTGAGCTTCTGTTCTGCTTCTTTATCAAAACATTTTCTACCACCATTACTTTTAAAGCCTGGTTTCATATGCCAGGCATATGTCGGGAAAATCCCAGACGATCGGGGATTTCGCTGTTTCCCGACCGTCCCAGATTTGGCCGACTTTGACTTATAAAAACTCTCAATCTGGGATGGTCGGAGACAAATCGGGAAAATCGGGAGCGTTTCTTCCCGACGCGTCCAGATTTCTGCGATGATATCGGCGATTTTCCCGACACTGATATCGGCAAAATCTGGGACGATCGCGAACAGCAAAATCCCCGATCATCTGGGATTTTTCCTACATATGAAAACCAGGATCACAAGAATTTTCTCTGCATTTTGTTTTATTAGTTTGGCTTTTTGCAGCAATAAGTGGCTCGTATTTCAATTCAATCGATATCGGTCCACGAATAAATACACAACTGACATCTGCTCTGACTGATGATATTGAAATTACATGCAGCACAACCGCGGGACCACTGTTGCTGTTCAGTTATAATTATGTAGATTACTGCTCAATGCGCAAATTTGCGGCTAAAAGAATCGATAAAAGTAATGCACATGTATGAAAAAATCTTTGACATGGACATCTGAACCGGGCATCTGAAGCTGTAGTGAAGCTGTTGGCTTCAAAAATCTTGGTCACGCAACCGGATTCCCACTGCCAAACATAGAAACAACAACAACAACAACAACAACGATTATTATTATTTACAGGTGCCCAAAACCGCAATACCGTGAAAAAATCGGCACAAACCTCAAAACCGTGCCGAAATTCGACGGAATACCGAAACCCCATTTTGAAATGCCAGGTTTAATATTGTCGGCTAATATTAAAATATAGACGGCAAGACTGATCCTAACGGCAAGAAGAAAACGATAAGAAACCCCCAAAAAAAATCAATAGGAGCGGCCATTTGGAAGACCGTCCACCAAAAAATCTCAAATTTTACTGCACATATTAAAACCACAGGACAACCAACACGAAATTAGGATTGCGTTCTTCGAACGCGATAATATAATTGCCCGATATTTCGGTTTGACAAACAAACCTTCGGGGGCAGAAAAACAAAAAATGAGTAAATACGTTATAAGGCCGTTAAATATAAAAGTTTAAAAATATGAAATCCATGATTATGATAGGTCAAGAGCGTGTCAGATTATAAGTGTCATGAATGAAGCTCATCGCGTCTGTTTATCCCGTATGGCTCCAGTGTCTTTGCCTTGTCAATAAGGTCTGCCTTACGAGCCTTTCGAACAGAGTCCCGGCTATTATGTATAAGTTCCAGAGGAATGAGCTGGATGTCATTGATTGAATGCTCAGGCAGGTTGTAGTGTTTGTGAGACAGGGGACGGATTAGCGAGTTGGTGATTTAGGATGGAGCGGCGATTGTTCACCAAAGCGTAAAAGTAACCAATGTAGTTTAACGTTTATTTAACAAATATTAACTGAAACTGTTAAAAAATGATTGTTAAATCAATCAGGAAACACTGACATACTCGTACAAGTAACAGTCGAAATATATATTTTTTTAAAAGCTTAAAATCATCTTTGACATCTTTCTGAACTTGTTTCAGAAACGACCAGAAACCGGAAAACCGTGAAGAATGTTTTTCTACCGAAACCGTCGAACAAAACGCTAAAAAAACCGCGTACCGAAGTACTGGATAATTTATTAAAACCGTAAAACAGCACTTCATGAATAAAATAACCGAAATGTTGAAACGAAATTAAAGTTGCCCGATACCGAAAACCACAATGTCCCCCTCAATATCTGTTCCGAAGGCCCTTGATCACTTATAAAGGACCAGCCGCCTGTTTACATTGAAAGAGGGTGACCCGGCTGGCTAGCCTTAAAAAAATAAAACATAGCTCGCCTTCCGCAGGAGAAGTACTCCGGATTTAAAGTGACAGGGATGTGCGAAGGGTTTTTTGGGGTTTGAAATTTTCGAATCAAGAGTTTTTTTTGGGTAAGAACATTTTGGCAAGTATTTTATGGGGTGGCTTGAGTGAAGTAGGGATGTTTTTGGGTATTAAAAACAATATTGCGCAGTGCCCGCGTAGTGCTACGAATGTTGCACAACCAAACTTAGCCGGCTTTTTATATTATTTAATCCCTTCTGGGTATTTTTAAGGTTCAGAAATTCAGCATGGTTTTTTGGGATGGTTTAACGGCCTTTCACTCCCAACAGTGCCAAACATCAAACTTCAAGAAAATTCCCAAATTTCATTTTGTGAAATATTGAAAAACAAATGGTACCATGCAAAAGTACTACCAAAGAGGTCACAGGTCACACCATAGGATTTCGTCCACAAACTCAAAAGTTAGAACTACATGACATGTCTCCATAATTGACTCTGGTAATGAAAGGGTTAATTTTGATTCGGTGGATTTTACTGAGTTTTTCTGGAAGCCCTAGGGATTTTTTCGCACATCCCCGTCACTTAAATCCGGAGGGGTGGGCCGTGTCGGTGGAGCATAACGCCTGGCCCTGGTTGTTCAAAGGGTGGATAGCGCTATCCAGTGGATAACACAATTGGTTTTTTTTAATGCTTATCCTTATCACTGGATAGTGATTTATCCGGTGGATAGCTGAACGTTTTGTATTTAATGAATTGGCTCATAAGAGCCTTTGATTGTTAACTTGTCTTTCAGTTTCCTGGGAAGTTCGTGCTCAGTTTAAACCGACGATGACGTTAAAAAACTAAAGTAAAACTTTATTCTAGGTTCCAAACTATTTACCATCAATCAGTGCTGCAATAGGCGGACATATGCCTGAGAGGTTTATCTGGAGAGTCGGAATAGCACTGCACTGCCTTCCAAGAGTCTTGTTGATGCCTTACGTACTACATAAATATTTCAAGAATACCCTGTCAGGGAGAAGGTACAATTCAACGACTTGGTGGTTTTGGCTGCTCAATCTTGCAGCTAGTATTTTACATCTGGTGGAAAATGGAGCCCTAATAACATTAACCTATATTTCTTCGACTGACAACTTTGGTAAGGCTCAAAATAATGTCATCACACATCATACTACAAGGGCGGAACAAAGTACAAAGAGCACGGTCAATTCCTCATACACTAGCTAGACCTCCTCATGAGTGCGGAATAGAGTTTCATCATATTTTAAAGCCGGCGAGTGGAGATTTTATTCCTGCCATTTATATGACAGAAAAAAATAATCTACTCTTGTAGGCTGTACAACTCATACACAATCCTCCAATTAAATGCTTGCATTCGGGTCACGTGCCCGTCCATTATTTGCCATGTAGGACAGCGCCATATAGGATCGCAATCTACTGGTTGTCGACGTGCTCTGCTGACGTAAGTGTAATTTTATGGGTTTGTACCGTCCTCGTGTACCGCGTCATGTGTACGTCAGCAATGCAAGTTTATAATAACAGCAAACGGGAGATAAGCGCGCAATGAAGAAAAGGTACCATCGCACTTTATTTAGGCTATCCAGTGTATTCGAACATGAAACCTTTCTGTAAATCTATAACTGGAGAATACTTGAAGATCAGAATTTCAACGTACACGTATTTCCTTGGTCGAGGTTAATAAAAATCTGATTTTTCTTTTGTTTTTGGTTGCCATTCCAGATGTACATGAAGGATCATTTATAGTTTTTATGGTCAGCGCCATGTTATTTATGCTGCTGTGGTGTATTTTATTCAGGTTGACAGCTACTCAGCCAATGACAACAGAGGTAAATTATCGCTGAAAAGCACAACCAGCTTATATCTTCGAGGAATATAATTATGTTTGCTAAAATTTACTGCCTCTGAGATATTCGGCTTAGGAATTGGAACAAATCAAACGTTATCTGTGTTAACACAGATCTTCCTTCAACAGACCTTAACTTCTTAAGGGCGAATGTAATTTGTAGTCTTAATTAGAAAAATGTACAAGTGCTTATTTATTCCAAATTGCACGAGGAAATTCATGTGATTACTTGTCAATAATATACATGAAAACAAAGAGAAAACAAACAAAAAAACAGAATATTTCTTTAGAGTTTAAGGGACGGACCATTTTTTTTTTTTTTGGTGGGGGGGGGGGGGGGGGGGGGGGGGGGGGGGGGGGGGGGGGGGGGGGGGGGGGGGGGGGGGGGGTTCGGCAATTACCCAAAAAATTCCTGCAGAAGAAATTTAAAAGAAAATAAATCGTGCACAAGAAAAAACGTGAAAAAGAGACTTATTTTGGTAAAAAAAAATTCTTGCAAATAGTGATGCTGAAAAGAAAAATTCATACTCAGAAGAAATTGCCCAACCCCCCCCCCCCCCCCCCCCCCCCCCCAAAAAAAAAAAAAAAATTAATGGTTCGTCCCTAAAAGTTTAATTACCAAAACAACAGTTCTGCACGTGCATTAAAAAGTTAATTAGCAAAATGACAGTTCTGCACGTGCATTAAAAAGTTAATTAGCAAAACAATTAAAAAGTTTAATCAGCTGTTTTGCACCAGTACGTGTTTCTAAGCCAATCAGAACCAATTTGTAATTTGCACTTGTGTTACAACTTTGCACTAGTGTTTCGTGCACGTTTTCTACTTTCTGCAACAAATTTCTGCAAGTTGCACAACAAAAATACATATAAAGGCCCGGATACGGTGCAACTTTTCTTGCAACGTTGCGTGACACGCAACGTGTGTGACGTGTGTGTCACGTGTGACACCCCGCAAAAAATCATGTTGCTCGCAATGTTGCAAGAAAAGTAACACTGTGTGCCCGGGCCTTAAGAGACTCTTAAGTTAACCAATCACAACCCAGCATGCATATGACGTTTTACTGACGTATGCGTCATTTTTTAGTAAGATAAGTTGCATGGTAATTGTAACGTGTAACATTGTACGTACAACCTGCAACAATTATTTTGCGAGACCAGTTAGACGAAAAATTGCAACGTATGGCAGCACCTTTACATGAAACCTGCACTCTGTTTTAGCCAATCAGATTGAGTATTTTTTTCATGCATATTAACGCACCCTTTACTGGATTGAAAATACACATTGCTAAAGCACAACTAGTTTGATGTCACTCTGCGTGATTATTAATGGGATATGTTCTCCCTTCACAGGAATACGCGTTATTTAAGCGAAATCTATGCACCATGTCCATTAACTGTTGTTCTTTTGCGCTGGCAGTATATTTTTACTTCAGACACAACTCGTACTGTGAGCTAGGAGGTATCCTTTGTGCGATGAGATGTCAAGTGAGACAATGTTTTCAGTTAGCTAGCTGGGTCATGTTAGTAGGCAAGTACGTACCGTAATGATTCGATTTAGCTCCTTCCTTCCAATAGGCGCCTCTTCCTCCCACTCCCCCCCCCCCCCCCCCCCCCCCCTCCCCCCTCCCTGAGTGTTTTTTGTTGTGCACCATTCAGCATGGCATCACAAGATCAACCGCTGTCATTTAGCTTCCTTTAATTGGCCTTAATACCGAATTACAAAAATGGGTCTTCTAGATTTTAAGTTTCTCGATAGTTATTTACATATAAGAGCACAACTCCTTCAAACGCAAGATCTCTTTGAAGACTTTGAGTTATAAAGGCCCGGCCAAACGAACGCAACATTTCAACGCAACATCTTGCAACGTGTTAACACGCGTTTGGCCACCCCGTTGATGGTGTTGGATGGTGTTGGATCAAATTTGACCATTTTCAAACTTGAGCTACAGTAAATAAGCACCCGAGCGCTAAATCGAATCATCACGGTACATACACAGGAAAGTAGGAATGTTGGTAGGTCAGTGAGGCAGATTTTAAATTGCAGTAGGTAGGTCGATCAAATAAATAGTGGGGGGATAATGGACGGCATTGGGTAAACGTATAAAAGTAGAACCGCGCTAAACTCTGTTGTTCTATTTATGCATCGTAAAGCCAAACTAAAATCACGTCCGTATGCATGTAAAAATCGCAGGACAAATCCACCTTTAGTACAATTTTGTTTTGTACGTTTGTTTTCTTTCATTTTCCTTAACATATATTTATCACTACAGTTTATACTCTCTTTGCTCTGTGTGAGTACATCACAGTTGTGTCAAACATAGCTTTTCACTGGCATTGTACATGGATTTTCACGGGAGCAGAGATTGCTGTCGGTTACTTTGAAAACAACTTTTCAAAGACGGCCTGACCGTTTCCTTCGATGAGTACTACCGATAAGTTATTGCTGGGCAGTACATTGGTTGGCCTGTGGAACGTTTATCAAAGCAATCTAAAAAAGCGCGAGTTGCTTCGAGTATAAATCTCTTATTTCTCTTAAAAAAATAATTGAGTAGTATGCGCGACATGTGAGGTAACTAGGATGCAAGCCTCGCATATTATTTTGTCTTGTACTTACAGCCTCGTCAATAGACTACTCTAAGAGACAAAGAGTAATGAAAGGCTGCTCGCATTCAAGCGAGTGACCAGCGGGCGAGGAATTAGTCATTAAACACGAGTTCTGAGTACACTAAGCGATCAATCTAATCATTTATCGTTTCATTTTCATATACAATGAGTGGAAAGACAGGAAAATAATTTTGTCATTTTAAGGATTTTAGTTTAGGAGTTGTATTAATATTATTTTGTGATAACAGGAATTATTGTTATTCAGATTCATTGCTTTGCTGTATAAAATATCAAAATCCAGTGTATAATTTTTACTCTCAGTTTTTTAGTACGATAACCATAACAAATTAAAAAAAATTAATCTGTTTTGTGACGTTGAGTTGTTGAAGGTTGCCGTCGTGATTGCGTCCCTGGTCTGAGCTTAGTAAATACAGTCAACCCATTACTGTTACTGGCATGGCTCACGATGGACACGTCTCTAAGACGGATACCTCTCTAAGACAAACACCTCTGTAAGACAGACACCTCTCTAAGACAGACACCCCTCTAAGACAGACACCTCTCTAAGACAGACACCTCTCTAAGACAGACACCTCTCTAAGACAAACACCTCTCTAAGACAGACACCTCTCTAAGACAGACACCTCTCTAAGACAGACGCCCCTCTAAGACAGACACCTCTCTAAGACAGACACCTCTCTAAGATAGACACCTCTCTAAGACAAACACCTCTCTAAGACAGACACCTCTCTAAGACAGACACCTCTCTAAGACAGACACCTCTCTAAGACAGACACTTCTCTAAGACAGACACCTCTCTAAGACAGACACCTCTCTAAGACAGACTCCTCTCTAAGACAGACACCTCTCTAAGACAGACACTTCTCTAAGACAGACACCTCTCTTAGACAGACACCTATCTAAGACAGACACCTCTCTAAGACAGACACCCCTCTAAGACAGACACCTCTCTAAGACAGACACCCCTCCAAGACAGACACCTCTCTAAGACAGACACCTCTCTAAGACAGACACCCCTCTAAGGCAGACACCTCTCTAAGACAGACACCCCTCTAAGGCAGACTCCTCTCTAAGACAGACACCCCTCTCAGACAGACACCGCTCTAAGACAGACACCCCTCTAAGGCAGACACCTCTCTAAGACAGACACCTCTCTAAGACGGACACCTAAAGTTGGTCTCTACCGCTCTTCATTCAGTCATTTCACTGTAACTAAACTCACATTAAATTGGACGGCTCTTTTGGGATGGACTAAGGCACTTACGACATAAGCATGAAAGCGAGGCCTAAGGGTCACATCGCAATTAAAATGGCGGAAGCGCAGCCTACAACTACGACAAAAAAATACCCCTCACAAATGCTGCGCTCCTGCGTTTTGTAATAATCGTTCCGATAATAGGAAAGACTTGACGTTTCATGCATTTCCTAAGGATCATTGCCGAAAGTTAGTTTCTCCATCGTCCACTTTCCAACGTCACTTTCCGTTACTATAACTGCTCCAGGAATATCTTATATTCACAAATCGCTCTTGTTTCCCCCGCCATATTAACTTTTTTGAAGTTTGCGGGAAATTTGGTGGCCCTAAGGCCTCGCTATCATGTCTGCGTCGTAGGTGTGTATCCGCATGACATTTAATTAATTATTCCAATCGAAACCTGACAAATACAATACTCTCGTCGTATCGCAGGTACCCTTTCTCAAACACCAACCCTATAAAAGTTTGGTTTGCCTGAATGCTGGGAACAGCTGTGAGGCAAGAGTAACCACTAGATCCTTTCCACACTACCAGAGCCCCTACCCAAGATGCACCATTGTCGTTGCTCCATCGCAAGGTCATGTTTACACGAAGCAGCTTATTGGCTGGATTGGAGAAGTACACCATGTTACGATAACCAAGTAAACTGGCTGCCACAACTGGGTCTGTTAGAGTCTCGTCGAAGTATATATCTGAATGCGCAAACGTTTCCGCGCCATCGTAACTCTTGGACATGATGCGGCAACGACAGTGAAAGTTTTGTTCGTTCCGCGAAGTCATCAGGATAATGCCGTCATTCAACTCGATAAGCTGCCCAGAAAAAAAGCAATGTCTCATTAGCATATTTGTAAACGAGATGAATGTTTATTCATTTGAGCTGTTGATCGCAAAGTTTCGACTGCTATTAGGTCCTATTACTGTTAGTCTTCATCAGGCGATGAGGTCGATTGTTTCGTTGTTTACAATAAAGATAGTGGAATCGATATTCCTGAAGCATGGATGCCGACAATCAAGAAGCACAACAACCGATCGATATTAACATCTACGTAGTGGGAATAATAATGAGGATCGAAATGCACCAACAGCAGCGAACCAACGTGCTACATGAAGCGACACATAAATCGACCTCATCGCCTATCTTTAAAAACTAAAGAATCCTGAAATACAGTAACTGCTGTTTTCTTCTTAGTTTGAAAAAAGATTCGCTTTTAATAGATTTGTTAGGTTTTAATTAGATCAGCTGAATTCCAAGAAAGAAAGATACGCGCAATTTCTAGCCTATTCCAGGCGTCCTGATGGTGCATGGGAAGTGACGGTGGGCGGCGCGGCAGATTTTCCTTTCGTAAAGTACTGTCGCTAAAATCGCAGCGACCGTTTACGAAAGGGAAATTTGCGGCGGCGCGCAAAGGAAGAATATTGCAAGTGCTGACGAAGGGAAAAGGATGAGAAAGAGAGCTAAGCGCCCTCTCTCCCCAGTTTCCTCGTTTTCTTCTACGCTCGCATTTTTTTCTTCGCGTCCGGCGCTCTCCTGACAATCTGAAAGCCATTAATTATGGTTACCTGTGATTCGTTAGGTTCGAATGAACCATTTTGAGAAATGTATCCAGCAATTCGCCAGGTGATGCCATGATCTGAAATTGAAATAGAATCACTTTCAAAAGAATCAAATTCTTTGAAAGAAAAAAAACTGGAGGTTTCTTTATGTATATATAACCCCCCACCACCACCCACCCACCCCCTCCCTTTCTCGAACGCAACAACTTACCATCACTGACAATGCAGAAAACTCCATCGTGTCCCGGGGAGGAATGACCACAAGTAACCAATCGGCCCTTGTGTGGATCTTGTTTTTTCTAAATGCATAAAGAGAATCGAACTGTTAAACTGTTTGAAGACTTAGGACTTAGGGCCAAACTTAGACCGCGGTTTTCTGTTTATAAGTGGGTCGTGTCAAGTATATATTGAAATCTTTTTCTAGTCTGCTCTATATGCCTAATGGACATTGTTTACAATCAATAACGTTTAAATATCAGGGTTGGTCCTATTGAAAATGGTTAAACTTCGTTGAAATTTGACTGGCCGTTATTTGTTTAATTGTTTGAAGCCTAAAGAGATTCCGGGGAGGGGGGAGTGCCTCCCATATAAAAGTGAGTACCTTTCAGGGGTTAAAATTCGTGGTTTGGTACCACTAACGGTGTTTAAATCGAAAACGATTTCTGAGTTATTCTTATAACTTTCAGAGAGTACAAAGCCAGAAAAAATATGCTGACAGGCACAACTTTTCGGGTGAAATCAATGGGAACCACACCACAAAACGGATTTCTGGTACCTCCAAGGAGTTGCTTTGAAAATTTTCAACGATCATCACAGTCAATTTTACATGGCAGTCCCCCTCCTGCCGAGGGAAAGATATGTACGAGAGTAGCATGAGTAGGTCTGCATGTAATCCTGCAAAATTCCTTTGCTGTGTACGTAGGCCAGCACTGAGACATGCCGTTAATTTCCCGGCTTGGATAAAAACTGCGACCCTGAAGTCAAACGATAGAGCCATGGTCCAGCATTTATAGCCTCCGTCTTTTTCTCCACGCATGCGCGCCGAGCTCTATAAAACTTTCATAATCCACCACAGTAATACTCTCCCAGGACTCTCTTGGTCTAAACACATTCTCGTCATGTTTTAATCAATCTTTAGGACCCATGTATAACTGCACTTTTGGCGGAGCGGTACAAGTGAAAACAGGGAATTTCACACTCTGTTCCCCAGACCTCAACGCTCTTGCCGACCGTAGAGAGCTAAGAAATGTTTGGGCGAGTGCGATAGTAAATCTTCCGAAACAGTTAGACTGGTTACGTCATTCTCATCTGTTCAGCCGCAAGAGCCTCGAATTCAGGCTCCGGCAACTAAGAGGGCCGGGCGGCTCCGAGAGACAAGAATTAATGCGGGTGACGTCACAATTGTTATTTCACATTTGTGCCGAGGATGACTGGGAACAAGGCAGGGGACTTACGTGGCAAAGACAACAAATTTACCCAGGAGCCGATTACCTGAATGCCGAAGCCCGGTCCTGGAGCAAACAAAGAAGTACCGATCTGCCCAGACAGGTTTAACGGCTTGGTCCATGTCAGTCCCAAGTCATCACTACTGATCAAAAATGTAGTGTGTTGAACACATTTGTGTGCACAGTGCGAATACACGACAAAAACGCGATTTTTCTCTTCATCCACAAACACCGTACCAAGGTTCAGACCATCGGGATCGTCACCATCGTCCTCAATAAAGGTTGTATTACCCCATGTCATCCCTTGATCTTTGGAATGTCTCACGGCCAGAAATTTTGGTCCCGAGTCGGCAGAGCTGTGCTTTCTTCCCTCCGCCAAAGCGATGAGGGATCCATCAGGGAGATACGTTATTATGGGGATACGATACGTGTTGACCCCCAAATCACCTGAAAACACAAATGGTCATTCGTTAGGGGCATTGTCACCTATTTTTCGAGAATATGAAAATAGTGGCCCGTTTTTTGTTAACAATTACTATATATTGTCTTTTGCCTGCATATAACCGGGATGGAAATCGATTGCAATTTGAAATAGCCTGTGAGCCCTATCTCCAACCAGAAGGCCAGTGTTGAAAAACCAACTAGCCAACTTTTTCAAGTCATTCCCTTCTATCTGCTCTTCTGTCTCGCAAAAATCGCAAAATTGAATATGGTTTGTTCAATGACTCCATTCGATGGAGGAATCACTTGATATTCTTGCACATGACGTCCGAGTAAAAATTTAAAAAAATATATAAACTAGTACTATACATCCAACAAAGCTGTTTCTAACATGGTATCTAGATACTAGTGTTACAATCGTTCACAAAAAGTTTCAGGTTTTTACGGTATTTTGCTTCTAATTTATAAAGGTTTTAAATGTGTCACGCAATTCGTCACGCTATTTCAGATATTAAAGACGTGAAAATAAACAAAATTGAATCAGTTGAATACCAAACTTCAGAGGAACACAGAGGTGAAAGCTAGCTGAAAAGGGTAACTTATAGCCTATGCTGTGGCAGTTGAGTCCCCTTGGATCGTCCTAGAAAACTCTGAGAAATTACCTTCCTCTTCTGGAAACATCCAAGGAGACTCTGCTAGCCCCCGGAAGGGGGGGGGGGGGGGGGGTATAGGGGTACTCCGCTATAATAGTGACGGAGAGGTGCCGAATGAGGCCAAGTTAGGCTAAACCAGACCTAAAAAACAGTCCAACGACCCAGAATATAACCTCCTAAAAGTCGTCCCTTTCCTCTCTGCATAAAAAGGTTACGCTTTTTGTCGAACCCCAAATACGTCCTCACCAAATTTTTTTCACCCACCAAATAAAAGTCCTCAGATCGCAAATTTCAAACGCGGCTTCCCGGTACACCCCTGTAACGATCTTTCATAGATCATGCGAGTTAACAAATAAGCTTTCAATCAAATCCTTATGTTTTAAATTTACCTTGCTTCCATAATCTGACCTCGTGGTCAATTATAGGTTCTGATATGCATGGGAGAAACCCCCCAGAAAGTAGAATAAAAATCCCCAACAAGGCTGGCACGGAAGTCTTGGCCGCCATAATACACCTTCCGGTTCTGTTGGACCCGGCAAGCCTCGTTTTCAGTGGTCAGAAAAATACTCTCGGGGGGTCTACTTCGAGTGGCTGAAAAAAACATAATGTATTTTAACATTTCTTTAAGAATATTTCTCGAGAAAACAAAAATGGTAGGAACAAGGAGTAAAGACAATGTAAAATTAGATTACATTTGATCATTTACGGTGAAAATGCATGTATTTATATATTTTTTAATTCAGTTAGCCAATAATACTCTCTCTACCCGGCTTAAACAACCTCATGAAATCACTGCTGACCAAAATTTATTTATGGAACTGTGACTCGCTGGGTTTTATCGCAAATTTTAGAAATGAATTAACGTTTATGTGATTTGTGGTATATTGTAAATGATAGTGGAATTTTTTTCGATACGAATGCTTGATTGTCTGATATAATGATATTATTAAGCTGCTAATGGACGCCATGGGAATGATTCTTTCTACGGGACCAGATTGGCAATGCGAGAAGTGCACTTTGATAAACCCGGGAAAAAACAACACATGTCAAGCTTGTGGTCGCCGAAAACAACACGCTGAAAGCTGGATTTGTAATGCTTGTGCTTCTCGAAACCCACAGTCGTTATTTCTTTGTAATAATTGTGGATCAGAGAGGTTTACAGCATCCTCCGTGATTCCGGACGCTAGTACAGTTAATGGTAAACAATGGACATGTTCTCGATGTACGTTGACAAATCCATGGAGAAATAACACTTGTTCGGCCTGCGGACTCGATCCAGCGCTAGTTGTGGCTGATCCTGCAAACGAAACAACAAGTACAGAACCTTCTTCGAATCGAAAGCTTTATCCTGACTTAACATTAGAGCTGTATCCCGAAATTGCTCAGCAAAGTTCTGAAGTCCTTAAATGTCATAAGTGCCAAAGTTTACTGTATGATAATGTTGGGCTGCATTGCACTGTATGTCACTCTCCGTGCCCTGAAGAGGGTTTTAAGCCCAGACCATTTCCTGAATCGTCAAAGCCTCGTGCATCGAAAGATCTCGACAACCAAGAATGGAGTTGCTCAAGTTGTACGTTTGAAAACAAAGCTTCCAATTCGGTTTGTGAGCTTTGCGGAAGTGGTCGTGAAGTTGAACCCAAACCCAGCACTTCAGGAGAAACTACAGATTCAAATAATAGTTTGATAAATGAGCTGTTTGAGAGAGCAAGTTTGGAGTCTGAGATAATCAGAAGTAATATTTTCTCAATAAAATTAGTAGTGTAGAAGTCTATCGAAAATTACGAGTCTCGGCGCATTTTAGCTGAGGGCCTCTTCATAATTATACATGAAAAAACTCATCCTTACATGTACCGGGCTGCTCAAATGAAGAGGCCTTGAGTCTCGAAATCTTGGCACTTAAAAAAGGCATCTTTGAACCTCGGGCTCACATTAAACAAATTGGCTGCAACCTTGAAAAGAAAACAGCAAACAACATGAATTATAAATAGCAAGACTGGAATGTATCTTTCAGTAGAAACACATCTGTTTTTTTTTTCAGTTCTTAAAACACAAATGCCGAGATGCCAACCTCTGGAGATTAAAAATAGGGAGTTTTTTCTGGGGGGTGAATTCCCCCCCCCCCCCCCCCCCCCCCCCCCCGAGGCGTGAATCGAGAGACATCGTCGCGAGCATCAAAGGGGGTCGGGAAATTTTTGGGGGCTTTACCCACTAAAACTACCATTTTCTGCATTCCTGAGACCCGAAAAGCATTTGGGAAGTTAAGATATGATGAAAGACCGCATTTTTTTTTTTGGGGGGGGGGGGGGGGGGGGGGTTTGAGAAAATTTGGGTTAAAATCTTAGCCTATTGTAGAGAAAAGATCCAAAGTCGCTTTTATCCAGGAGATTTGGTGACCCGTACGGAAGACCGGGAGATTCGTTCCGTATCCGGGAGACTCCCTGATAATCCGGGAGAGTTGGCATAAGTGAAAATGTGTGTGTGCGGTACATGGGGGGAGGGGCACTTATTAGAAGGGGGTGCTTATTTAATATTTTCAGCCTTTTTTTTTGGGAGGGGGGCACTAATTGTAGGGGGTGGTTGCTTATTTGGAGCTGGTCACTAATTCATGCAATTATGGTAATACCAACTCTTTCTATTTGTTAGGTCCAAGTGCAGTAGATACTAAATGGCCTTGCCCAACTTGTACCCTTGTCAATTCACCAACTACCATGGTGTGTAGTGCATGCGGCACCAAACAAAATGGCACAAGTGACAAGCAGAACTCTCCCGCATCTCCGGGACAAGCTGCTAACCCTGGTAGAACCATGCAGCGTCAGAAGAGTATACCTGTGGAGTCCCGAAGAAAGCGTGATGAAAAGCAAGCCAAAGAGCAGTGGATAAACATTGTCAAGTATTGTAAAAATGTATGTCTATATACATGCATTTAATTTATGCACTTAAATAAAATTTAATGTACATGTATACAGTATGTTGTAGTTAAAATTTTTCAATAGGTAATTTTTTTTAACTAGATAATTTTTTTCCTATTAAAAAACAACAAGATAAAAGTGCCCACTCCTCCTTTATTCTCATATTATCCCCCTGATGCCATACTTAGTCTACTAATCTCTATCTACATATACCCCCTGGAATATCTCCAGTGAAATTATGAAATAAAATAATTTTTTTTATAGCAATTACCTGGAGCTGAACTCGAGAAGTGCGAGAAGCACTCGCCTTTGGCTCATGCTTCTCTGCACTTCTCTCATGTTCTTAAAAATTCCTGCGTGCTAATATATACTTGTAACTCAATAATGCACTTGGCGCATTTTTTATTTCTTTAATAAAGCATGCATGCAAGATAGGGTACCAGCAGGGTTCCCAATAACTTTTTAATCAACTGTTCCATTTCAGTTGACAGCCGTAACAATGTGGCACATGGCCAAAAGGTCTTACTAAACTTTGTATTGAAACACTTAATTCACAGCTGTAACACTTACTAGTGACACCCCTCACAGGTGTTACGGGTTCAACTGAGAACTGAGAACAACTTCAACTGGGAACACTGGGTACATGCATTATTTTGTGGCAGTGTTTAATGAACTTACACTGTAATGTTACCCATCGCAGCACATGCATTTCTCTGGACATTAATTTGATAAGGAAATAGTAAACATGAACAAGTGCATTGTTTACTACTGTAGTTATTTAAGCATGCAGTAGTAAAAAAAGAGACATGAGAGAAGTGCTTTACGCACTTCTCAAGTGTTTTTTTATTCCACAGTGCTTTTCAGTGCGCGAGGAGAAAGTTAACTATTTCATTTTTAAAATGTCCCATTATTTGCATGCATTCATGTACATGTATAGGGGATTGTACAAAATTTATAACAACTTGATAAAGCATGCGTATGACCTAAATACATGTATAAGGCATGTGCTTTATCGACATATTATAATGAACTCAATCTGACCAATCATAGCATATGCATTTCTTTCAACATTTTTTTTATAAAAATTACATAGTATATATGTGATAATTACTAAATTTGTCTTTTTAATGATAATCTTCAGAATAGTATCCAATTTGTGGATGACTCATTTCCACCCACTGAAAAGTCCCTATACCTCCAGCCTCGTTTCTCTGAACACCCTCGTGTTGCAAATTGGCTGCGTCCACAGCAAATCCAGTCCTTTAGGAGTGGTGGCACATCTGCTATTCCATTAGCTGTATTCCGCAACCCAAGACCTGACGACATAATGCAGGGAGTTTTGGGTGATTGTTGGTAAGTTGTTAATGAAATACATGTAGTTACCAAAAACATTTAAAAGACAATATTATTTATGAGCGGAATCCTTTTTTCTTATTTTATACATGTAAATATATTGTTGTTTCAATTACTTCATTTCAAGGGTGTGCAAGTTTCTGTATCTGCAAGAACATCTTGAAAAAACCGTATGAAAGGCCAAAAGTCCCAAAAATCAAGTGTGTTTTAGGCCTTAAAGAGCATTCTCTTGTCAAAATAGTAACTGAAGTAGGTAAATGTATCTGACATGAATGGATTTCAACCAGTCCAAATAAATATTATGTATAGTGGAATTTACTGGTACAATTGTATCTGACACCTTTTACTTTACTTCTCTGCACTCAATGTTATGGTTTCAATTGTTTTTATAGTAATGTGTATTATTTTTCATACCAGCTACATTGTATGATTTTTGCAGGTTTTTGAGTGCTATGGCTGTTTTAGGTGAAAGACCTGAGCTTTTGGAGAAGATTGTTATTACAAGAGAGGTATAGTTATTACATATCTGTTGCAGATTTCCTTAATTGGCCATTGACTCCCAAGAGTGCCAAATATCAAAATTCAATATTCAAATTTCATTTTGTAAAATAATATTATGAAAAACAAAATAATTAATGGTACCATGCAAACGTACTGCTGAAGAGGTTTCATTTGAGTGGTCACATCACAGGATTTCGTTGACAGACTCATAAGTTAGAACTGACAGAACTAAACTACATGTCTCCCTAATTGACTCATGGAGTGAAAGGGTTAATAGAAATGCAGTGCTGGGAATAATTTTTCTTACTTAGAAGAACATGAGTCCTTTCAAACCTCCATTTTGATTTTTTCTGAGACACAATCCGTAAGCATACATGACATTCTATATAAAGAAGTTTTGCAATGCATTGTCGGGGAATTTCAAATGACACAGCCTTTTCTGAATTTTCTCGAATCAAGAGAACCTGTTACAGCAAAATAAATGGTACAGTCAAACAGCTTAAATTCTTTTGTAATGTTTTTGGAATCAATGCGATGAGTTAACAAGACTTTCAAAGGCAAAAGCTAAAGTAATTTTTATGCTCAGGCACCATGTCTGAGCATAATTTAAAATTGGTCAGACATTTTCGGATTTTGGTCGAACAATGTCCGATGACTGACTGTTATTTCCAGCAATGGATTTGTAGAGTATTTAAACCCCACTATAAACCTGTTCTAACTTCAGTGAGGGGTACTGTTACTAGAAAATGTTATACAATCATGTACATGTACTAGTGTACTGCTGTGCAATATAAAGTGCTGTTAAAAAATCAGATTTATTTAAAGAATTATAGGGTTGATAAAAAAGTTATTAATAACTCTCTTGAGTTAATTCAAACATACTTGCATGCACAGATCAGGGATGTAGATAATAGCCGGGAACCGGGGAAATTACCCGGCTGTGAACTTCATTTTTTGGGCTGTAAAAGCCAAGTGCAGCTTTAAAAGGTCTACGTTTTTCTCTTTTTTTACCTGTCTGTCAGTTATATATTCCCGCCTGTGAAAAACTGAATCTACATCCCTGACAGATGGTATGAGTTCTTGCCAGTTTGTATGTTCATTCATGGTCATTAGGAGTTCTACTAGCCACATTAGGCCGGTATCCCACTCTGGCTGATCTACATGTACAGAATTGTATGTAATGTCAGTGGTTTCTGGGTGTCCTCTGGATCCTTTGCCATGGAGTGGGTCACACAGCAACAAAGTGTGATGCCATCTCATTCAGATGAGTCCATGTCCACTGAGTCTATGTCTACAGTCTCTAAGAGTTTCTGATATTTATACTGTCTTATTATATCTCCATAAAGCTCGTTATTTGACTTTTAATATGTTTATCTCGATCTTGCAAGAATTCATAATGATGTTGAATTATTTTGTTTAAGAATCAAACAAAGGGAAGGTAGGAATGTCTTGATAAGACGTTTAATTATCTCGTCATGAACGCAGAAATTTGGTTGTTTGGCGATGTTATTTACAAAATAATGTAGAAATACACGACTTAATACACTCAAACTGGAGTACAATATGTAATTATGTTTACATTCAGATAAATCCTGAGGGAGCTTATCAAGTTCGACTTTGTAAAGATGGCAAATGGACAATAATCTTGGTTGATGATCTATTGCCTTGTGATCAATATGGGCGACCAGTTTATTCACAGGTAGAGTTACAGTGCAAAATACAATGTGCAGTTACACCTTTCAATTGTATGTTGTTATTATCATTTATTATCATTATTTTATGGACACTAATGGAGCCATAGTACAGACTCCTCTTTATTACTGTCAATTTACTTGGTCCAAGTGGGACAGCTGTTTCCTTTTTGTTTAATTTCATCTAAATGAAGAGTTGATACATTTCACAGGGATTCTGACAGGGTGCGGGGAAAAAGTTAAAATTGTGCAGGAGTTTTGAGGCAAATTGTGCGGGAAATAACTTCGATTGTGCGGGAAATTGTGCGGGATTGCGCAATCCTGTGACCAACCAAATATTCAATCACCGGTGTTCTAGCCAAGCCAAAAACAATATGACGGCATGTACTAAAACCAGGAACACCCGGAACACCGGAACAGCCCGGAACAGCCCGGAACAGCCCGGAACAGCCCGGAACACCCGGAACACCGCGGAACACCCCGGAACAGCCCGGAACACCCCGGAACATCTTGGAACATAAAATAAGATGTTAACGCTCCGGAAAAAAATCACACTTTTCACATGTAAAAGAAACCTCTCCATTTATACACTGTCACAATATAAACAAAGATAAATAGCGAATAAATACTGTCGGTTGTTAGGAAATAAATTTGTGATGGGCGATTTATTACATCTCGATCATTCTTTCCGTAGACTACAGCAAAGAAAACCCTTTAATTTGGATTGAACTTAAATTAAGAAGCCTGGAAAGTTCGCTTTTTTTGTTGTTCATTGTTTTGACATTCGCTAGAATTCCTGTTTAGATGTTTGCAAAAATCGCCACGTGCAAATCAAAAGTAAAAATTTGCACACATGACAGCTAGAACTTGCAATGATTGACATATCGATAACTCGACCTTGTCGAACATTTCAAACGCACGAAAAAACACAAAGTTTCTTCGAAATGATCAAAGATCCTCCAGTAAATTTCTACCCAATAGGATGCAAATGTAAGAGGTGTAGGCTTCGATATTTAATGGTGAAGATTCCCAGCAACTGAAAAGAGAACCTGAATCTTCATACAGCCTGAAGACGAGGCCATTGCATACGTTGCTTATTTCAAACACGACAGATGTCGCGAGGCGAAAAACTCACAAAAATTCCAGCGCACACTTGAAGAAACAGCTGAGCTAACTACCTCGCGTGGAATTTTGCTCAGCACTTTCCTCAAGTGTGCGGCAGGCTTAATGCGATGCACAAAAGGAGACAAGAAAACATAAACACGAATAATATAAAGAAAAACGGAGTGCATACCTTACCTCGTTGCCGTATCCGGCACGAGTAACAATGTGCTAACCACTATATCATATTACCGCATTTACTTACCACTAAACATTATGTAATAGTTGAATTTTTGAAAACGTGGCTAATGAAAATTACAGCAATTTCACTACAACAAACTCGAACAAGGCTGACCCCGAATAGCCCGAAAATCACAGACAACAGAGAGAAAAGGGAAAGGGAACGAAAGCGAGAGAAAAAAAAAGACTAGCAGTAGCGTTTTGTTTTTATATTGTAAACTTTGTACATAGTTTTTGAACAACAAAAAAACAACGAGAAACACACTCCCACGTGCTTACTCAGAGGAACCTGTTTTCAAAAATCCATTAGATACATAATTTTTTTCATGTTCCGCAGTGTTCCGGGCTGTTCCGGGCTGTTCCGGGTGTTCCGCGGTGTTCCGGGCTGTTCCGGGCTGTTCCGGTGTTCCGGGGTATTCCGGTGTTCCGGGTGTTCCTGGTTTTAGTACATGCCCAATATGACAGGGAGGAAATTCTGCATAAATGAAAAATACAAATAGACGTTTTACTTTGGGATTTAAAATGTACCCAGCAATCGCCAATTTGCGGCTGTTGTTTTTTTCACCAAAGTTTATTTGTCTCAACAAAATCACATTGCGTGACACGATGAACTCTATCGGGTAAAACCGAATGCTAACTCAAAATAAAATGTTTCCGATCTGAGCAAGTTCCTTTATTTAAATTATAAAAACTCCGTACATTTTATGTAGTGTGAATAATTTCCAGTAAAGGTTCACACAATTTTTTCGAGGGTTTGCCGCAAAAACACAACCTCGAGATGTATGCAAATTGCGTGCTAATGTAATTTGATAACACGTTTGTTTTTCTCACGAAACTTAACAGATCGTAGAGCATTTTCCTGAATGAAAACGTCTTTCATTGATTGAAAAAAATCAAATCTAGTATGCTGATCTGAACTTTTTCTCTTTTTCTCTTATCGGTCCGAAGTTCCAGCGCTTTAATAGTTGTCGTTTCGCAAACTTGAATTTACAGTTCTTTGCGAAAATAATTCAGACAGTGACATTTCGGCACGACAGGACGTTTCTCCGGTGTTTCTTCTTCGGTCCCCGACATCTTAAACTGAAAGAGGAAGCGAAAACGCTCGAAAAAATATCAACAGGCTGCTAAGAAAAACGACATAATGTCTGGAAAACGACAACTAAAAAGCTACGCGAAAAAATCGGGTTCGGCTATAGCACGGGCGTAGAGTGAGGGTCGGACACCTTTTTGAGACTTATATAACGTAATGTCGACACTTAGAATTTTATTTTCAATAAATTTTTAAGTGTAAAAAAGAAAATCTAAAATCCCCACTGAGGATTGAATCTGTGACCTCAGCTAGGCTTAGGCTTACATAGCCTACCGTACCACTGTACCACCTACAATCTCGGACGGAATAAAAAGAGAAATAACACCTCCCCTCCCCCCGATTCAGTGATGGATTCGCGCGAAAACCAAAACGCGCCATTTCTCCCATCACTGAATTGGGGGGAGGGGTGGTATTAATTTTTCATTTGAAATGTCCATGATTGTGTATAGGATTTCTACGTGACAAAACAAAGGGAGTTACTAATTAGACGGCCATTTGTCAACACATCTATCGCAGTATATAAAGGGTCTCTGACGCAGTCACGCGCGTCACAGTTTCACGGTAGCATCTAAGTTTAGGCATTACGGGCCGGTTATTTTCAGTAACACAGACTAAATATAATGCGTTATTCTTCGCACAACTTCCCAAAACACTACAGGCAACAACAAAGAATCATATCTACACTGGAAAATCTATATATGACTCATGCCATCCAGAAAGAGAATACCCGAAGAAACAAAGGCTGTTATCCAAGTCTTAAAGACCACTACAGATCTTACATTAGACAAGATCGCTGAACAATGCAAGGTTTCCATAGCAAGTGTTCACCGCATAATAACCGCCAAAGACAAAGTACCTGAGAATAAGAGACATTTGTGCGGCAGAAAGAAAAAGCTTACTCCTGAACACGAGGCATTGATTCTTGGAAGCATTGAAGAATTGAGACAGCTAGAGGGCTCATTTTCTTCGCGGCGCCTGATGGAGCGGTCAGGAATTCGTCATGTCACTGATCGAACTGTTCGCCGTCTGTTAAACAGAAATGGGTACTACTTCCTTCAGGCTCGTAAAAAGGGGCTTATGAGTGAAACGGACAAAGAGAAGAGAGTAGAATTTGCCAGAAAGATGCAAGCAAATTACCCTCCGAGTGTATGGACAGACACTATCGCCTTCTGCTTAGATGGAGTCTCGTTTGTTTACAAGACGAACCCCATGGATCAGGCCCGAGCTCCCAAAGGGAGGGTATGGCGAAAAAAATCTGAAGGTCTGACTCAAGGGTGTTTGGCTAAAGGAAGTAAAACTGGAACGGGAGGGAAAGTTGTCAAGATGATGGTGGCAATAAGTCACGGTAAAGGAGTAGTGATTTGCGAGAGATACGAAAAACTGGATGCGCAATATTTTGCATCTTTTATTGACCAACATTTTAACACCATGTTTGCACGATCTTGCAAAGGATTAACTCGACTGTGGCTGCAAGACGGTGATCCCTCCCAAAACAGCAAAACAGCCCGTGATGCTATGGCTCGTTGTCATTCCGAGCTTTTAAAAATACCGCCTCGAAGTCCAGACTTAAATCCTATTGAGAACATTTTTAACATTGTGTCTAGAAAGTTGGAAAAAGACGCTCTTAATGGAGCTATTACCCGTGAGTCATATGCAGAGTTCTGTGATAGAGTGCAGAGAACAATCTATGGTATTTCTCAGGAGTTGATCGATAAAACTATAGAATCTATGAGTAGTCGTATCACCGACATAATAGGAAACAACGGCGAAAGACTGAAATATTAAACTATTTTCCATCGTGTACTTGTACTATATTTAAATGATACTTTTACGTTTCAGTGACGGTTTACGATATATTTCATACGATTTAACGTGGGTTTGCGACGGTTTACAACGGTTTTTGACGATTATGGGCGATCAATTAAATAAACACTGATCTATGGCTATTTTTATACAGCGATGCAACGAAACCGTGGTAAATCGTAAAAAATCGTCGGGAACAGATTGTAAATCGTCGCATAGTATATATTCATAGATGAAAATCGTGTTAGAATCTTTTGTATGGAGAAAACGATTGTACAGAAAGAAAATATTAACAAACAAATATAGGTAAACAATGACAGACCGCTTCTAAAATACAGCTTTTATGAGTGTGCGGCTGATTGGCCTAGTGGCGCAGCGTGAAAGTCCTGTTTATGATGCATATGAGAACGCACACGGGTTCAAACTTCTCCTCTCCCTTTTTTTTTTTTTTTTTTTTTTCCTTCTTGGCCTTTCTTTCTCTCTTATTTGCTTTCCACCGGCTGAGGCAAGTCTATTTTGTATTTGCTATACCTAAAAGTAATAAAATATAGCTTGCACCAAGCAAGTATGAGCGTCTTCTTGTTTTATCCATTAACACGAGCAACCTAGTTCCGAACGAGGTTGTAACACGGGTACATTTACCGTTACTTTCATAACTAATACAATGTAGATTGAATGAAATAGAAGCGTCTCACTACTGTTTAATTAATTAATTAATTAATAGGAGCACAAGCGATCTGTTGTTGAATACTCATCGCTAAGTACAGCACAGTCATTGTCAGTTATCGATTTAAAATGAGTTCTGCGAAGCATCGTGCGCATGAAGCCACTTCAATCTGGTCGTTTTGCGCAATTTGTCGGCGAAACTGGAACGAATACCAGCGCACTGCCATCATTTCAGTTTCCCTTTCGTCTATGGCTCCTCCCTTCACGTACACGAAATCGTGTTTACTGGTACAAAAAATTGGTGTGTCCTCATTAAACTCGAGGTCCTTAGAAAAGTGTGACTTTGGGGCAGGAAGATGTACGGGCTGTCCCTCGAGCATTAAGAGGAAATCGTGCCATTGGATGGTTTGCGCATTCCATCGAAAGTCATTTAAAAATATGACCTCTGCTTTTTCAGCCCCCACCCAAGCAAAAGTGGACGAAGCAGGATTACTAAATGACTTATAAACTACATTTAAAGGATTAAGGATGAACGTTTTCCCTGTGTTAGCTGGTCCTTTTATAAGAATGTTTCTGAATTTTCCTCTCCCTTGCTCCAATAAATTCCTAACAGCCTGAGTAAAGGTGTCTTCCGAAATGTCATTCCACCGGAGTAGCTGTTTGGCACACTGTAGCCATTGTCCGTTGCACTGTTCGTTGCACGGGTCTTCCAGAGCGTTCTCTAAAATCTCCAGTCTGGTCATTCTCCTCCTGCGTAAAGCTTCACTGGCCTTCTCCATTTCCCACGCGGTTGCGATTACTTCTTCAACTACTTTATTTCCTCTGTTGACAACGAATTCAGCCAGGTCGGTTTTTCCTTCCGCTTTTTGGATGCTTGCGAGTGCGAGTAGTTCAGTTCTAGTTTTTATTTGCTTCGACACCACTATCTCCGACACTTGAAAAGAGCTTAAGCGCTGAGATCGCCTTCGTTTACTCGACGCCTTTTTCGTTGCCCCTCCACCTGTAGAAGCAGAACTTTCTTCATTTTCCTTCACCCCCAACTCATCTTCTCCGCTTGCAGAATCTGTCGCTGAATCCTCTAAATTGTCAACCCGTCGTCGTTTCGCACGAGCTTGACTTGCTGACATAGTTCTAGGTGGGCCTGAGTTGATTAAGTCTGGATGACCGGGAGACTGAAGAAAGTTTTCGTCTTCTTTCGTTGTGTACAACCAAGCACTGTAGTAATTCACGTAACGGTTTGAGAAGTGAACATGGACATTCCACTTGTGTTTTAAATATTGGCGAATGGGTAGCCACCGCTTAATCTTGTCTAGCTTTATAGCCATATGATAATGCTTTCCTCGCTTTTTATGCCTTTCTTGGCAGCATGACCACTGCACTATTTTCGCTTTTGGACCCTCACATTTTGAAACGGCTTCGCAAACTGCAGCAGCGAATGATTCTTTTTCAGGAAAAATACTGAGATCCGCTTGGCTATAAGTTAACAGATAGACGCTTCGTACTTGTTGTGGTGTGAGCTGCTGCAAATCGTCTTCAAAACCGTCAGATTGGCTCTCCGAGGAACTAGAACTCGAACTATACTGCGAGAGCAACTCCATTATTGTGAGGGGCTGAGTTCGCGACCTTCAGCGGAGATATGGAACGGTTATGTTAAATTCCCGCACAATGATAACAATAGCGGTTTTCACAAGGAACCTATCGGCTTCGTTAAAAGCAACATAACTTCACTTTTGGTCAAAGCTCAGAACATGCAATTATGCATATTTAATAGTTATGTCAATAGAGTAGATAACAAATAAAAACACATTCATTATGATACTATTTCAGTCATCTTTTCAATCCAGCACAGGGTTCCTTCTTTTCAGCTAACAAGTTCTTTCTGTTATCTTCATTTATTGAACGTGCGCCTGAAGCTTTTATATTCCGGAATGTGATCTATTTAGGTTCTTGTAACGCCAGTGTGAACCTCGGACAATCTCGGACGGAATAAAAAGAGAAATAACACCTCCCCTCCCCCCGATTCAGTGATGGATTCGCGCGAAAACCAAAACGCGCCATTTCTCCCATCACTGAATTGGGGGGAGGGGTGGTATTAATTTTTCATTTGAAATGTCCAAGATTGTAGCTTCTCGGGTTGCTTAGTCCTAAATTTAACTATATAAACTGCTACCCCTAACATCAACTGAAAGCTAACCAGTTACTACGTTATATAAGTCTCAATAAGGTGTCCGACCCTCCCTCTACGCCCGCGCTATAGTGTTTTCCAAAAAAATCGGTAGGAAGTCGGATAAAAACTGAGACTAGTTCCCAGGACGGCATAGAGAACGCCTTGTTGTTTAATATCCTATCGGCTATCTGTTCGAGGAAAGCCAGGGATTTTTCGATTGTTTTAAAGTAAAATAGGCTGAAAATAGCCTAAAACATTTCTCGAAATCTTGGTAATCAATAGAAATAAGTGATTTAATTAAAATTATAAGCAAATTTTTCAGTATTGTGCGGGATTGTGCGGATTTTTAGTAATTGTGCGGAATTGTGCGGGTTTGACCAAATTGTGCGGTCCCGCACCCGCGCACCCTGTCAGAATCCCTGATTTCAGAACAAAGGTATAGGAAAACTCTATCTCTCTAAAACTGGTTTCTGAGCTAACTCAATTTAAAAAAAATTAAATTGTTTTTGCCTTGTTGAAACAGACTGACTGTGTATATTAACTATTGTCCCATTGTATGTGTAGGCGCGTCGACAGCAGCTGTGGGTGCCATTAATTGAGAAAGCCATGGCCAAGCTTCATGGTTGTTACCAGGCTCTTACTGCTGGTCGTTGCATAGAAGGCTTGGCTACATTGACAGGGGCTCCTTGTGAAAGTTTTATGCTTCATGGTAAGGTGCTGGCCATCAAATAAGTCTTTTAATGAATAACAAATTAAATCAATAGTTCGAGATTGTAGACTCTGTGCATGTGCTGTATTTAAAGAAACAGTTGTTGAACCTGTATTGAGATGAATGTTAAGTGACGATGGATCAAACTCTGCAGAAACATGCTGGCATACTATTTTGTTAGATTACATTACACAGACCACATGTAGCCAAAGGTTTAGGAGTGCCTGATAATCAATGAAAACATTTTGTGGTTTATTATTTTTGTCTTACTGATTGGATAGAACATTTTGGTGTGAATTTTCTTTCGTTTTGTTTCGTTTTATTTCTTACACAGCACCTCTACACCCAACAAATGATACTGAGACCATCGACAAAGACATGATCTGGGCTCAACTTCTAAGCTGCAGAAGTGCTGGGTATGTAATATTCATGGGGGGGGGGGGACTCCCATATAAAAATGACGGGGGTGCTCGTCGGAAATTTTCGAAAAGCACCCTAAAAGGTACCAGAATGTTGTTTGATGGGCGTGGCTCAAATGAATTTTTACCCCTAAGAGGTACCAATTCCTAAACAGCACATTTCATATTCTGGGCTTCATACCCTAAAACGTACCGCGATAATTCCAACGGGGGTCATTTTGAATTTTAGCACCCTAAGAGATACCAATGTACAAATTTTGACCCCTAAAAGGTACGACAAGCACCCCCGCCATTTTTATATGGGAGTCCCCCCCCCGGGCAGACGATCAGCTTGATGTCATGTTTTCCTGTGTTCAATTGCTTATTCTGTCGGATATTATTGTTACAAAGTGGCATCCAAAATTTGTAAACAAGTAAGTTGGTTTAAACTTGTAGGTTTTTGATGGGAGCATCATGTGGGGGAGACACGCAGCCAGAGGAGGAACCTACCTTTGCTGCAGTTGGCCTTCAGACACACCACGCTTACTCAGTGCTGGACGTAAAAGATGTCCACGGTATCAGGTAAGAAGGTCAGGGGGACATTGAGTCCAGTAATTAATTCAGCACTGATAAAATGTATGCAACAAATTAAAAAGAGTATGGCAAATATACAGCAGCCCTGCCCTTTAGCCTAAAATAAACAGGAAAATAATGAAAAAAGGAAAATAGCAGGGCTTGAATAAAACACATGTACTATACTTAGGCAAGTGGCTTGAACTAGACTCTAGTTGTGAGTTACAAAAAATTGTACACTATTTCCTTATTGTTCAATTTGATTTTTGGTCTCAGAGGCACTCTGGAAGCTCTGTGAGAGGAACAAGACTCTCTTTTTCTAGTGATCATCGTCTCAAGTAAATTGCTCCACGTCACACCTCAAATAAAGAAAATCAAGGCTTAATTAAGATTTCTGGTCCACTTATATCACTGGAAAATAATGGTTATAGCCTTTTGCAGAATGTTCCTGCAGATAAGTCGCACCCCCGTTTTTGAGCTGAAATGTTTTTGCCAATGGGAAAAGTGTGGCTTTAACTATACATCGGTTTTTACAGTATAGTCCAGTAAACTTACCGGTCAAAATGAAACAAATTGCAACAGAAGCTTTTTCTTCTTTATATTGTTCCAAAGAGTCTGTAGAGTTGCCACAAAAAAATCGCAAAAAATCGGAGCACGGGAACACCTTCAAAATTGCATTTCTTTAAGGGGCTTCAAACGCGCGCTCTGATGTAACATGGAAACGAGGCTGAAACCGGAAGTCGCTTTAATAAATAAATGGCCACTATTCTTGCAATTTTTTCTCATGTATATTACTACAATGGCATCAGACATCATTCCTATCTCTTGTCTTTTTAAATAAGAGATGTAACGTGTCATTCTTGGAATTCTCAAACAGCGGCGGTCATTTTAGAAAAACGTATATTTTCTCTGCTCGTAATTTCTACAACATGCATGCTCGTTTCCTCAATGAAAAGCTATTTTCAGTTCGTTGACGTTGGACAGTTTCTATTTACAACAACAACAATTTATTTGTACTCTCAAGCCCCGCTGTTTAATTCGGGAAAATGCTTTTCGCCGTTTCGCCAAGTTACTTAATAATTTGAGAAGAAAATCGAATGAATTCGTTTTTAGGGAGTGATACTGAAGCAGCAATCAAAGGGACTCGGGTGCTGCAGGTTTGTCCGTCATGACGGGACGCATTTGCTCTTGCTCCACAATCCAGCCCCATTGCCTTGCCTCAGTCATACCGCAATCTCCTCCTTTCCACTGCCTCACCTGCAGATAGACTCTCATGCTGTGGTACTTCGCCAAAGCAGATGTAGGAGTAAAGCTTTGTGGCTGAACTTGGGCCTTCCTGCTTGCAAGCTTCTCGCAGCATCTCTTGTACTTCAGGCTATTCTCCTTCCGTTGAATACTGACACCAGGGCATTCTCAACAGCCTTCACAACGTCATCAGCAGATCCTGCACCACTGAATACTGAGGCTTGCTTTCGGAAGTCAACCAGTTGATTAATTTCTTAAGAGCCGCACCTTTACCAATGCCGAAGTGGTGTCACACCCAAGAAGTGCATGAATAAAGAAAATGTTGGCGCAAACGTCCTCTCCTAGTTTGTTCTTCACTCGCTTCATCGCCCAGACACGTCGTCTTGCGTTAGCCTTCGGCTCTGGTTTGAAGACAAAGTCACAGCTCGTCACACTGTAGTAATAACAGAGCAATACAATACGATCTGTATCATCACCTATGAGTGTCGTAATTTGCATAAATGCTAAAATGTAAAATATTGATAAATTTCGACGCTGTTCATATCATTGTTATACCGACGTTTCGGTAATGCTGCCTTCTTCAGGGTATAAAACTATCAAGAGAAAACCGTTCTTTAATTTCGGCATTGCCGAAACGTCGTTATAACAATTATATGAACAGCGTCGAAATTTATCAATATTTTTCATTTTAGCATTTAGTATCTACGCTGCGCAGGTTATTTCAATCTTCAACTAATTTGCATACGCGAGAGCTTTTGTATCAGAATTTATTTTATGAGATGCGTGACCTCACTGACTGCTGAGAAATATATTCAACACAGGAATTGAATTGAATGACACATGCAAAGATATTGACCAGTTGTTGGAATAACCTAAATGTAAATTATTTTATTTGCTTTGTTTTCTATATATTAATTATCTCAAACGACATGAATAGCTACTACTACTTTCCTTGGGTTTTAGCCTTTAGGGATTCTAAATTCAAAGAAAGAATAGCAAAGTTCCATTGAACTCAGCACTTACCTTCTCGAGATTTGGGTGATTTACAAGTGGTGAAGGAAAATATGTCTTCGTTATTGCAGTTGCACCGAGAACGTGGCACGCCTTCTTCGAAGTGAAATTGACGCGCCAAAAAACGCCTAGTCTCTTTCTAGCCGCCTAGCCTTCATGTGACGATCAAGTGTTACTAGAAACTCTGTTGCGTTTGTTAAAAGCTATTTGAATTCCATCCAAGAAAGCATCTATTATCGAGCAAATCCATCCTTTTATTATTGGTTTTGGGCACGCCAACCTACCCAGCCAGATTCTCTTGAAAATCGTTAATTTTTTTTTATTTTATAAGATATTTTCTTTGGTTTGTTCAGAAAAATAATAAAATCATATGTTGATCTCTTTTCGTAATGGGTATTGAGAGAGATGGTTTAGAGAGGTTTTTCCTTAAAAAAACGTTGACATTTTAGGCTGAGCCTCGTTTTCATGCTGCAAAAAATTGTGTCTTTTTAAAGTGCAAATTTTAGCACTTTCCCTTTAAGGGATTTTTTGCGATTTTGAATATGTTATTCACAATAACATTCTTTATCTAAAACCGTTAAAACATCTTCTGTTGCAATTTGTTTCATTTTGAGCCTTTTTTTTTGTCTAATGGTACTGGACTAGTATATTACATTGTTATTTTATTTTATGGATACAATGTATATAATTCTTCTGCAGACTTGTTCGTCTTCGTAACCCTTGGGGCCGGTTTTCCTGGACAGGAGACTGGTCTGATGCCTCCCCTCTATGGACCCCTGAGCTGAGATATGAACTCATGGCCCATGGGTCTGAGGAGGGAGTGTTCTGGATGTCCCTTGAGGACTTTATGAAGTAAGTATGGTTTTCACTTGCAACACTAGCACAGGTGCAAGCATCATTGAATATAATAAAGGGGTGTTTCTAGTTAAAATATGGTAAAGCAACCATACAGTGTATAAATTATAAGCATGTGACACATGAACTTAACACATACATGTACACTCCGACGTATAGGCAAATCTTTGTTTTGTTTGCTTATATAAATTAATTTATATTATATGACTGTTATAATCATAGTTATCATTTTTTTATTCTTATTGCTGGTCACATGTAAGTGCATTGAGACTCTAAAATAATGCACTCAAAACTTTTTACTATTATTATTATTATTATTATTATTATTATTGCATTTATTTGCTTTAAGTTCTGTTTGGTTCATTGGATTGTCCGCATCTGTTGTGATCAACCAGAGTGATTACTACATGTACTTGCATTTTAAATAAAGGGGTTAGTTTCTAATTAAAAGAAACTGTGGTGCTGCGTCAGTAGGGAAATGAAACAAAAATTTAGTTTTATCAACTGGGTTGATAAGGTAAAGAGCAAAGGGCTAGCTCTCAAAACAACAGGTTTTTGGATTTTGGTTTTACAACACTCAACTGAAAAACGCTCTAAACGATTATGAGTCTGTGACTCACTAGCCTGACTCACTAGCCTGACTCACTAGCCTGACTCACTAGCCTGACTCACTAGCCTGACTCACTAGCCTGACTCACTAGCCTGACTCACTAGCCTGACTCACTAGCCTGACTCACTAGCCTGACTCACTAGCCTGACTCACTAGCCTGACTCACAAGCCTGACTCACTAGCCTGACTCACTAGCCTGACTCACTAGCCTGACTCACTAGCCTGACTCACTAGCCTGACTCACTAGCCTGACTCACTAGCCTGACTCACTAGCCTGACTCACTAGCCTGACTCACTAGCCTGACTCACTAGCCTGACTCACAAGCCTGACTCACTAGCCTGACTCACTAGCCTGACTCACTAGCCTGACTCACTAGCCTGACTCACTAGCCTGACTCACTAGCCTGACTCACTAGCCTGACTCACTAGCCTGACTCACTAGCCTGACTCACTAGCCTGACTCACTAGCCTCATACAAAGGCATTTTTAGCTGTGACCTTGAGATTGAATTCATGCCCTGTCACGGTTTCATATCTCTCTTCTCTCTTTATTTTTCAACTCTTCAGTTGGCCATTTTGACATTTTATTATTGCATACACAATGCATCTGTCCTCTTATTACATCCTTGATGTTTCTATCTATTAATTAAGGATTGAATTCTCTCTATTTCAGATACTTTGACAGTGTGGATGTGTGTAAGGTCAGAGAGGGTTGGGCCGAGGCTAGGGCCAATGGCTGCTTCCCAGCTTTTGCTGGCCTGCCTGCTAAGATCGCTCTAGTCGATGTGTTTGCTACAACAGAAGTTGATCTGTGCTTGTTCCAGGAGGGAGCCAGGTAAAGATGTTGTTATTAGTCGAATATAGAAGAAAATGCACGAGTGCACGGAGATATAAGAAATGTCAAATCTCCAAACAGTTTATTATAACCAACTTTAATTACAAAGTTCAAAGCAATTTTCTGATTATAAATATTTTCCGAAGATTTAATGAATATACTGTCCAAAGGTTCTGGTTGTACTAAGTTAAACGTTTTTGAACATTTTCCAAAGATTTCCGAGAAAGATCCAAAGATAAAAGAAGATAAAATTGATATCTTTACTCTTCGCAGTGAAGATAAAATTGATAAATCACTCTTCACAGTGAAGATAAAATTGATATCTTCACTCTTCACAGTGAAGATAAAATTGATATCTTCACTCTTCACAGTAAAGATAAAATTGATATCTTCACTCTTCACAGTGAAGATTAAATTGATATCTTCACTCTTCATAAAATTTTTAATTTAATTGATGTTTTCCTTCCAGTTTTACTAGTATTAGAATAATTGGAAAAGTTTAATTCTCTTTTCACTACTTTTTTCTATGATTCTTTGCATCTAGTTTGTTTGTGTTGTTTGTTTGTTTGTTTGTTTGTTTGTTTTGGAGGGAGTAGGGAGAGGTTTTGTCTCAAGATAGTGTAATTACATGACCACCTCAGCTCCGTTGTAATTTTATCATTAAACACGGACCTGCGCTATAAAAGGAACCTTGGCCTGGCCAAGCCGCCAGTCATTTCACACTTGACACCAAACTGTCAACATCACGTGCATCCGCTCGCCAATGGAGAACCGTTTCCGGCGCGAAATTCAAATTTGGCAAGCTAAAATATTATATTCATGCTAAAAGGCGCATAAATTCAAATAATGTTATTAGTTTTATTTTCGTGAAAGATAAATTCTATACAAGATTGAGCTGGTGAAGGTAGAATTAGACCAATTTTTTGGGGCAACGGTCTTCCTCCGTGTTGCTCGCAGTGTTAGCCATCTTTGATTAGCCGTTGAAGCAGTGATGGTGTGACAAAGGGGGCGGAGCTATCCCTTTTATAGCGCGGGTCCGTGTTTAAAATAAAAGCTATTGTTATTATTATTTAGTCTTATTTTAATTATTATTATTATTATCACAAGAGTTTTCTAAGCCATTCTCATTCTAAACAAACCCTTTTTATTTTCATCTTGTTTTCAGAGGAATGGCGGAAGGCGTTAAATCTCTCCTTGATCTGTCAATCATTGTGTGCCGCACGTCGTCTGGCACATCTAGTCCCAAACCCCAATCGCTTGTTTGCCACAGCAAGAGGCAAGTGAAGGCCAATGTCCCGTGCAACGGTATTCTGGAGGAAGGAACTTACATGATAGGTACGTAATGCGTGCAGAGAGCTGATATTTCATGTTTGTTAATTTTGATGATTTTTGCATTTCCACAGCTTAAAGCATCTAATCACGAGCGACAATTCAAACCAGCTTTTGTTAAACTGGGCACCTCTAATGAAATATTGTCAATAAATTATAAATAATTAAATAAATAAAAAATATTAATAGCTCATAATTTCTAATCACAAGCTACAAACTGAGAAATGGCAATCACTGGAAATTACGAATAATATAGATGATGTGTAGGCATTATTTCGCTTATTACATGTAGTTGAGCTTATTCCACGTGCGTTGATTAGTAATTCCAGTTGTATTTTACCCTTCCATGTTCAACAGCGGGCGTAGAGAAATACGATCAATATCCAGTACTATATAAATGTTTTTACTGCGGAAGAGCTATCGTATGAATGATAGGATTTCATTCACCCACTCAAAATTTAGAACCACATTCTCTTTGACACTGCGGACGAAAATGTTTGATAATTTAGCCGCGCGAGAGGAACATTTGTTGTGGACGCAAACCTTGATTTCTGGAACAAATGTTTCCAAGTTTAGCCACATATATGAAGAATCAGTGTTTTCGCAACAATTAATGTTTTCTAGTTTAGCCAGGCTTACTGTTGATATTGTGATTTAGTTTGTTCAGCTTTCAATCACTGGCACTCGTTTGAAGCAAGAAGAAGCGAAGCCGTAGGAGCATCGTTCGTCAAAGGACTGGTAGATGAAGAACTTTTTCCAAACTATGTTCTGGCACTTCACAGTTCTCGCGGTGTGTTGATGGATCAAATTCCCATGCCAGATTTTTGTTTAGCTGACACGCTGCTTTTACTGGCTACAACAAACGGAAAACGACACGAGGTAACGAAGAATTTCTGAAACCATATTGATAACGCGACTATTTCTTGCGTTTTTGAAACGCGAATTTCTGAAATCATATTGATAACGCGACTATTTATTGCGAATTTGAAATGCGAATTTCTGAAATTATATTGATAACGCGACCATTTCTTCCTTTTTTGAAACGCGGATTTCTGAAATCATATTGATAACGCGACTATTTTTTACGGTTTTGAAACACGGATTTCTGAAATCATATTGATAACGCGACTATTTCTTGCGTTTTTGAAACGCGAATTTCTGAAATCATATTGATAACGCGACTATTTCTTGTGTTTTTGAAAAGCGAATTTCTGAAATCATATTGACAACGCGACTATTTATTCCGTTTTTGAAACGCGAATTTCTGAAATCATATTGATAACGCGACTATTCATTGCGTTTTTAAAACGCGAATTTCTGAAATCACATTGATAACGCGACTATTTATTGCGTATTTGAAACGCGGTCGCAAAAATGTCAAGTTGGAACTGTCCAATTGCAGCTTTTTGTAATTGGATACCCGTAATTGCACACCTAAGCTGCACGCACGTCAATAAGTTGTACTGAAATGGGTCGTTATGATAAAATCAATTCGTAATTAGATTTCGCGCCGTACAATTCAGGTGTAATGAAGCTGTTTAACACCTTATCATTTTATTTGGAGGGGGGAGGTGGAGAGAGTTGGAACAAGGCGGTGAGGGTTGAAGTATTTATGCTATGGATGTTCATCTATGCTTTCGCATAAATATGATTTGTACTATTGCAAAAGTCCATGACCCGTTCAGAAACCGTAGCACCTTAGCATTGTTTTAAACGCTGTTGCACATACGTCATATAGTGACACGGAGTTCTTTTTCTCAGGGAATTCCTGGAGTGACGTGCTATTACATGGCGCAAGGAATTGCGGGATTAATAGTTGTAGCGGAAAACCGCCGACCGGATCACCACTTGCTCGTAGATTGTGACTGTTCAGAGAGTTTTAACGTGGTGTCTTCCAGAGGTGTCCTTACGACAACTGACTGTGTTCCTCCTTTCCATAAGTAAGTTGAAAACCACTTTTCCAAAACAGGAGTCTCTTAAAAACAGTTCAGTGTTTCAGTATCGATATCGGTTATGTTAAGTTTCAGTTTGAAGTCTGAAGGGTACCAAAGATTAAAATTTAAAAAAAACTCCCAAATTTCATTTTGTAAAATATTGAAAAGCAAATGGTACCATGCAAAAGTACTGCCGAAGAGGTTTCATTTGAATGCACACACCATAGGATTTCATCAACAGACTCAAAAGTTAGAACAAATGGTACCATGCAAAAGTACTGCTGAAGAGGTTTCATTTGAATGGTCACACCACAGGATTTCATCAACAGACTCAAAAGTTAGAACAAATAAGTACTGCTGAAGAGGTTTCATTTGAATGGTCACACCATAGGATTTCATCAACAGACTCAAAAGTTAGAACTACATTAGACTCTGGGGGTGAAAGGGTTAAGGATGTGAAATGATGAAAACTCAGCGTTTTCTGTTTGTTGGCCTGAAAGACTCATTAGTCGGTTGTTGTCATCAACTTGTTAAAACCCAAACTGGTGGATGGCTGACCAGTTCGCTTTTAACAATTATTCACCGACACGGAGGTCATTAATCGTTTTTGTATGGAGTGGTTTTTATCTCGTTAATACGCAAGCGTAAACGAGATATGGTATACGGGTACAGATAGGCAAATTAGTCACTCCGTGTCCCTCAGTCGTAAACCTTTTTTTCCGGGGAGGTTGGGGGGGGGGGGGGGGGGGTACTCGTTTATATAAGCTACATGTATATAACAGCACCAAAGGATATTGTCTGAAATATGGTAAGGGTTTCAAGAAGCGCGCTGCACACCCAGTACCCGGGCTATTGTTAAATTGTAAACTCCTCAGGGTATCAGACGGTCCATGTGACTTCATTTGTCCTATCACGCGTCACTTCTGTGATAGTAATGGCGGCCGTCTTCACTCTTTCGCGTTGAGGTCATCTCTCTGTTCTTGGATTGATTTCTCGTTTCGTCTAAATGTTTAAAAGTTTGACTTTCACTGTCAATATGGTCAAAATGAAGAAGTCAAGAAATAATTTACTTCATGCTGCATAAGTATAAAATATAGTTTATTTTTGGTGAGATTTGTTTCACAAAGAACAAGACTAAAGAGGTATACTTGAAGTATACTTTAATTGTTGAAGTACAAATGAAGTACACTTTACAAATATACTTCATTTATGTCTTGAAGTATAAATGAAGTATACTTTAAATCTACTTTTTTACTGAGAACTTTAAAGTGCCCCCATGATCAAATTTTTGATTTTCATGTTTTTACATTTTCGTGTACTATTAGACTTTCTTACTCATCTTGCCAAATTTCAATCCATTACGAACATCAAAAGTTATTTTATTTTAACATTTATTTCCGAGAATTTACGGCCGCCATTAATCAACCTTGTTCCAAGGCTTGGTCGCGAATGGAAGAAAGTGACGTCAAAGACTCAAACATACCTCACGGGTTGAAATTATAATAACAATCAGCATAGAAAATTGCACGAAGAACAAGTCCAAAGTTTTTGTTGCTTTTCGCGTGATTTTCAATACTTATTGTTATTATAATTTCAACCCGTGAGGTATGTTTGAGTCTTTGATGTCACTTTCTCCCATTCGCAACCAAGCCTTGGAACAAGTATACTTGAATTATACTTTAAGGTACATGTAGTTGCCCTGGCAAATTTGTGCATATTTGATAATAAGAAATACAAGAATATTTTTATTCAAAATGCACCAAACTTTCCATGCACAATCTCTATTGAGGGCAAAACGCATCGTACAATTTTTTTTTGACATAATGACACCTTCAATAGTTAATAATTAACACTAGTGTATCCAAAAGATAGTAATTGCTGCGGTAAATTTGTTGTAATAATGCTGTTTTATCGCCTCGCTGGTATTACAGAATTTTCTCTTTCGTTTTTTGAGGGGAAGCAAAGCAAATGTAACCGGGATGAATCGACGAAAACTTCAGCTAATAAGACTAATTTTGTTTTGTAAATCACGCATCAAGTTCTTGCAATGTCTGTAGAATATTGTTGAGCAAAGGACGCGTTCACCACGAGTAAGGTGTGAAAATTTAGGTTTAACTTAATTATTGATAATGAATATGTTGCGTTACTAGCTAGCCGTATCGTGTTCGTGTCTCCACGCGCTCAGCTCAGGTTTCGCGTCCCTACGCGCTCAGCTCAGTCTTATCGACCGCTGTCGGAGTGATTTCAAAATAAATTTGTCTTTTATTCTGTACAATCTTCGAAAATCTTTGCTATCCAACGGTCCTATCACCATACCTCACAGTCCTCGCTCAACTCGCGGTAGTCTTCCACACTTCAGTTCCGATTTCGACTGGGACATGTTGGACCAAAATATTACAAATCTCGTAGCCAACAGCTTGAAGAAGCAAGCGAGGCTATTGTTCTTGGCGCAGTGCATTCTGGCCCAAAATGTGTTCGTGGCGCAGTGAATTCTGGTAAAAAGCGATCAATTCGAGATTTTTCCTAGTTTATATATTTTTTCATATATTTCTCTTAAATCCTGATTATGTTGCTGCTCACTCGCTGCGCTCGTTCCGCAGCAATAAATATTAACTTAAAATCGTGAACAATTTTTCATTTTTCTCACAACCATTTAGATATAGAACAAAAATCTAACTTTATTTTGAATTTGCATCCAACAATACAAAAATCTGTGTTCGACCCATAGGATATATAAAATTACCAAGAAGATGTCATCAAATTTTGATGTTTTGTGATCACCTTTCACTTCCATGGGCACCAATACCATAATTTTGAGATATCCGCTTTAGTCGAACACAGGGTTGTAGGCAGTCTCAAGTCTGAACTACATGCAAAGTTTCATTCTGTAAAGGGGGGGGGGGGGGGGGGGGGGTAACCTTGCAATGTACTAGCATCCCATCCAGGGGTAGTAGTAATACTCTCAGTCGCTTTATACTACAGAACCGGGTTGAGCTCCGGCAGTTGTGAGCCATTAGGTTTATGAAGACTTACCTTCCTGCCTTGCTGGCTGAAACAATGGACAATTTTTCGAAGTTTAAGGATTATCAAAAGCTTGAAACCTAACTACAAAACATCAAGAACAACTAAAATTAACCATACGTTGTTTCGTATTCATGAGATGGCTCTCAATAAATTACTCCATAAATTAGTTTTGTTTGAGATACACCGCAAAAGGGGCCGCCTCTTTGTTCCGACATCAATCTTTTTTTGTTATTCCATTCCCAATGTTTTCTTATTTACTCCATGTACGAGTTTATCCACTAAATTGGCAAAACGAATAGATGAATTAAACAATGAAAAACATTTACCACTCAAAAAAACATGGCTGATTTGATCATATTTGACAGAATTTAGGTTGTTGAGAAATTTATTTTTTGTTTTTTCTTCTTCCATGTACGTACATGTACTACAGCGCGCTATGGTCAATCAATTAGGGCGTGTTTATTTCCTGTTTACGTCCAATCAGAAGCGATTACATTTTACATAATACCGTGTTGAACTGCGATCTTTAGCAGAATTACTACGAGCCATCGAACGCAGCAACAGTCCTTCTACAAGATAGAATGTTTCGTTCGTGGACATTATCTTCCCTCGAGGAGAGCAACAGTTCGCCATATTTCTCCAGCGGGAGAACAGCAGCGGCTCTACACAGCGTGGTAAGCGATACCGAGAGCTCTCCGGACGAAGAGTTTATTGATCCTTTAACAACACAAATAGTCGACAAAAAGGCCGACACATACGGATCGATATGCAATAAAATGAGAGCACAAGAAGCAGATGAAAAAACAATGTACGAAAAACAGATGCCACACCAGCATGCAGTCGGACGTGGTTATCCATACCAGGCAGCACACGGCGCGGGATATTCTGACCAAGGAACAAGCTATCCGCTTCAAGGAAACGATCGGCTGAAAAGATGTCTAAGATATTCCTACCAACTGTACAGGTCTCCAGGATACTCTGACGTGGAAGGACCTCAACAATACCGATGGGACAGCCATTTCAGACGTCCAGAAAATTTATACCAGCATCAAGGAAACGGTCGGGTAAAGACTCCAGGATACTCTGAGATTGAAGCAAGTGCTGAATCTCGGCAGTACCAATGGAACTGCGCATTCAGCCGTCCAGTGTATTCATACCAGGCAAACAGCGGCTGTTCAGGATGTCACGACCACGAAGCAAATTCTCAAGCAAATTAACTCCCAGGAAACGGTCAGGTGAGACGTTCAGGAGTTTCATGCACCAGAATTCAATTCAGAGTCTTGTAGCAGTGCGCCGATGTGGTCGACAAGAGGTTTGTGAAGAGGCGAATCAGGGCCTAACAAAACGAAATGGTGTTTGCTATGAAACAGAAGATACACTGAAACAGTGAATATTTCTTGAGTCTTGGCAAAACGTTTTTAATTTGGACGGTTCCAGTTCACATACGATTGAAAAAAGTCAGAAATAGCGACATGCCGAGCAAAAAAAAAATGTTTTTAAGAAGAGCCATGCATTACAAAAATTATACATACAATAATCACGGGCGGCCAACGAATCAAATTTACCGAAGGCTTTAGAAAGTCATTTTTATGTTTCTTTGATGATTTAATGGCCGTTTGTAGGGATATTTGTATGAGCTACCAATTTTCGAGCTGTTCGGGTGCCTTACTGAACTGAAAATTAAACAGGCCGAAAATATCACTTACAAAATCTTTTTCTCCGAAAAAATTAGCTCAAGGATGATTTCCAAGGATTTTTTATTAAAGGCGGCAATTTGCCTCCCGATTTTTTTAGCTTGACTTTCTGATAACCAAAATTAGCATTTTTCATCCTCTCTAAAACGTCAGGCATAGATTTATTGGGTCAGAAAACATCAGTCTACCTTTCCGGCCGGTTTTAGAACTTTTACTTTTCATTCAGAAATTGTAATCCGAAAATTTGAGGGCGGTGTGAGCATCCCAAACAGTTATTTGGCGAAACAATTCGTTGGGTGCCCAGTATATTCTGTAAACTAGCTTTTAAGTTGTCATGTACGTAGTTTACAGTCAAAATATTCAGCGCTTTCTGCTTATACTATTTGACAATACAGTCAAACCTCTCTACAACGGCCACCTTAGGACAGACCTTTCTGGCCGTTGTAGAAAGGTGGCCGTTATGGAGAGGTTATCAATTAGAGGATTTGAGTCAGTGATTGAGAAGACGGGACAAGAAAACATGGCCGTTGTAGAGAGTACACAGTTTTCTTTAAACGCCATTCCGAGTGTTTTCCTAAACATTCCTCTTTGGGTGTCCCTGATTGATCGTGAACGGATTACATTTAATAGTAATAATTATTATTATTTATCTTAAAGGCCTACCTTCACCGACCCAAGACGTTGCGGTCTTTTGTTTTTGTTTTGACATGCTCCATTGTGCATACGCGTGATCTGATTGGTTGCACGCATTCAAGCGTGAATTTCGTGTTACACGAAATTCAGCACAGAAAGTGATCACGGCGCGCACAGCATTTTGGGTGAAGGTGGGCCTTTAAACAAGGACACTGACTATAAAAGGGATAGCTCCGCCCCCTCTTTGTCACACCATCACTGCTTCAACGGCTAATCAAAGATGGCTGACTGCGAGCAACACGGAGGAAGACCGTTGCCCCAAGAAATAGGTCTAATTCTACCTTTACTAGTTCAATCTTGTATAGGATTTATCTTTCACGAAAATAAAACTAAAAACATTATTTGAATTTATGCGCCTTTTAGCATGAATATAATATTTTAGCTTGCCAAATTTGAATTTTGCGCGGTATAAACGGTTCTCCATTGGCGAGCGGATGCACGTGATGTTGACAGTTCGGTGTCAAGTGTGAAATGACTGGCGGCTTGGCCTGGCCAAGGTTCCTTTTATAGTCAGTGTCCTTGTTTAAGATAAATCATCTTAAATTTATTCATATTCAATTTATCCATGATAAATTTGTTCATCTTAAGGTAAGAAAAATCACATATCTTAAGGTAAAATATTAAAAGGATAAATATAGATTTAAATATAAATATGTAAGGTAAGACGTTACAAATGTGAATAATTAAGAGTGCGCAAAACTATCTGGAATCTGATAGTGTTTATCTTCGGGCAGTGACGACTCTTACTTCTTAGGCCCGGTTCAGACGCCGAACTTTTCATGAGCCGAACCTAATACCTTGAATTAAGTACATGAAAAGTTCGGCGTCTGAATCAGTTAAGAACGGCTATTTGAATTTGGAACGGCTCAGCCGTTCTTTCCGCCTGGCTCAGCCGGGAATTTCGGCTTTGGAACGGCTTTGATTCAGACGCCGAACTTTTCATGAGCCGAACCTAATGCATAAATTATTATAACGACTGGTGCGTGTTCTGGCATCTTTGCCTGAAAATCGCTGACCTTTCGATTTGTTTCTCTTCAAACTGAATTAAGTTCGGCTAATTAAGTTCGGCGTCTGAATCAACAGGCGTACTTTTGTTAATTTGGGTCGGTCCAAATTCGAATTAAGTTCGGCTCATGAAAAGTTCGGCGTCTGAACCGGGCCTAACAATATTTGGTTTCTTTGTGCTTAGGCAAAATATCATTTAAAGGGTGGTCAATGTCAGAGCTGCGTTTCTTAAAAATTCTCCTATCTGCTTTCTCTAACAATTCCCTTATAGAGCAGTTTTCAATTGAGTATCGTAAAACCAAAACCAAAGTAATTACTCTGACCAATCACAGCAGTCGTAAACAATCCAATGAACCAATCAGAGCTCGAAGCAATTACATGTCGCGGGCGCCAAGCGCGGGAAAACGCGTGCGAGCAAGTCACGATTGGTTTTGGTTTTACTTCTGATTGGTCGAGAAAGTGGCGCGAGATTTTTTAGCCAATCACAAAGCGTAGCAATGCAAAACCAAAGCAATTGTGTAATTACTTTCGACAGTCAATTGAAAACTGCTCTATTAAGCTTACAAGATACATATCTTATTTTAAAGCACCTATGCAGAAAGTTCTGTATTAACTTAAGATCGGAATCCGAGGCACCATATCCTGAAAGTCCATGAGTAAAATTAGGTAAAACTCTAGTGTAAAACTAATATTCACATGGAACTTCCAACTTTAAAACGAATATTGCAATCATCCAACGTTAACCTCATTTGAGACTGAACGAATGTTGATTGGTTTGTTATTGACGGCGTTACGTGAAGTCATCATGCACTGCTCACATGCATGCCGAGTACTTGTTTTGCATAACTTGTTTCGGTTCATCCGGTACTAGGTTTTTACAGGTGTGAAGTAAAAAAAGGCCTTGTTCTTATTTTAGTCTTATGTTTTTTTGTAATTTTTCAAAAGATCACGATGTTTTTTAATTTGTAATGCATGTTTCCATGTGACTCACATCTTCGTCAGTTACAAAGAGTGTTTGAAAAACTGTTTGAACTTATAACAACGGTTTTTCAAACACTCTTTGTAACTGACGAAGATGTGAGTCACATCGAAACATGTATTACAAGTTTAAAAAAATCGTGATCTTTTTAAAAATTACGATTTATTTGCTGCTTTCTCGAATACATTTTTTTTCCGTTTGATGTGATATCATTGAGTTTGTCAAGCCTGGAAGCGATTAAATGTGTAAAATTACAAACAAACAAATTCTAGTGTGACTGTGAAACTCCGTTACTTTCGGATATTTAGTGCTCCAAAAACAACGCTTACAATACACTACTTAATACGCTAGCAAATCCTCAGGAAAATCTAAAAAAATCTTGAACGGTACTCCAAACCGCATTTATTGCTCATTCTAGGTTAATATCATTGAGGCAAAAAACTAACCGTTTCTCCCGTGCGTGGAAAGAGGACAGACAAGAAAACTCGACTGCAAACGCAAAGGTTCACCAATTTCCGAGACAATCATATGTTCTGGAATCGGCACACTTGCATTAAAGAAATTCTCGTTCATTTAACTAATATAAAAGGGCTAGCTTCTCCACGTCGAAGAAAAAAAGGAATATCATGCACTGCTCACGTGCATGCCGAGTACTTTTGGCGCTGTTTTGCATAACTTGTTTCGGTTCGTCCGGTCCCAGGTTTTTGCAGGTGTGAAGTTAGAAATGCCTTTGTTCTTGGATACAAACTTATTTTAGTCGGATATTTGTTTCCGTAATATTTAAAAAAGATCACGGTGTTTTTTTAATTTGTAATGCATGTTTCGATATGACTCACATCTTCGTCAGTTAAGATGCTGTTACACGTAGCAAAGGAACACGTCAGAGATAAACCAATCAACGTTTGTCATTTCAAATGAGACTACCGCCTTTCAATGACACGCGAACTCTGAAAATCAAAGCCCAACGGAGTTTTACGTTTAGAGCGCTTTTCAATTGAGTGTCGAAAGTAATTTCACAATTCCTTTGGTTTTGCATTGCTACGCTTTGTGATTGGCTAAAAAATCTCGCGCCACTTTCTCGACCAATCAGAAGTAAAACCAAAACCAACTGTAACTTGCTCACACGCGTTTTCCCGCGCTTGGCGCCGCCGACATGTAATTGCTTCGAGTTCTGATTGGTTCATTGGATTGTTTACGACTGCTGTGATCGGTCAAAGTAATTACTTTGGTTTTGATTTTACGTCACTCAATTGAAAACTGCTCTGACGCTACCATCAATCATAATTATGGCGACGAACATTGGAAACTTAAGGACGTTCGCGCTAATTGTTTATGCGCATCCTTACTGCGCACGCAATTCATGTCGCAACGCCATGCTACGTCATGCACGAGCGCGCGCGCAAGAGAAGAAATCTAAGCACATGAAGGGCTGGTAGCCGTTTTGTTAACTTTGCTTAGATTTAACTCGCTTGGATGGTCGGTGACCCCCATTTTTTTTTTTGATAGATAATTTTCTTTGCCAATACTCGACAGATTGTAAAAAAATGAACAAAAAATCAATGTAGGAAGTTTAAATTTTTTCCATTTTTCTACCAGCGCGACATCGAATCCTCGCAACTTGCGGCTGTCAGAGTTTGCAAATGCTGTTGTTTACAGATTAGATATCCTCTAAAGAACGTTACCAGTTGAACAAATTTGCTTAATAGACCCACTCATACAAAATTTGGCACAGAAAATTGCATTTTAGAGATTCATTAACAACATTTTTGGACTGACAGACATTGGGGCCATATCGAGTTGGGAAGGCCGATTTTTCGAAATTAGGGTCACCTTTCAGATATCTTATCACCGAAACGAAGTCGGTGACCCCCCATTTTTTTGGCATTTCTGATACGAGTAACACATTGCCTAACTGCAGCAAAAGTTTTATAAAAAAATCAATGTTAGAAGATTTTCGCGCGAACGTCCTTAAAGAAGAAATGGATTGAAATCCACCAATCACAATCCACAAACATGACCTTTTGACCATTTTGCGTAAAAGCATCGTTATTTACTTGCGGCGGTGAAAACGAAACTGTTTGTCGAGTTTTGAACTTTGAATTCGTTCACGATTGATAAAAGTTATTCTCTAATAATAAGCGGAACGCGCTGAGTGTTTTGACTAAGGCCTGAGGCCTGGCTTTAACCAGGAAAATGGTTTATTCACGATAACTTTAACTAACAAAGGGAATGCTGCTGAATCGAAATTTGGCAGCCACACAGAAAGGAGTTCTGATTGGTTCATTGGATTGTCTGCCTCTGTTGTGATTGGCCAGAGTAATTGCTTTGGTTTTGGTTTTACAAGACGTAACTGAAAACCGCTGTGTACCAAACCAGTAAATAGCTAGCCAAAAACAGTCACTTTATTTCTGACAAATGAGGAAAAATCTCGCGCGGAAACTCTTAGTCTGTCTACAGACCGACTCATTTTTAGCCCAGCGTAAGCGAGGCGAATGCGTGCGAGTACGAGCGCGAGCGCGTAGCGCGAGAACGAACCCCTAGGGCGACAAAATGTGGTGGTATCATGTAAACAAATGTAGAGCCATAAGAGGGAACCGGAGTGAACTCGCCCCGGCGCGAAAGTCGCCCCGGTGTCATGTAAACACCGCCTTAAACGTAAGGATTTTTGACAAACGCAAAAAGAAAAATAAATTACATCACTTTTATAATATTCAGTCTAAAGAAGAAAAAAAAAGGGAGGTCTCGAGCGAGACGTGAACCTGGGGCCATCCGGCTGTCATTCCGCGCGCCAATCCGCTCGGCCATCGTAGTCACTGACTTAGAACAGGATAAATTTAATTACTTCTAGGCAGATACCCATCAAAACGCGTGTCTCGGTTGAAAAATACTTTTTGATCCATTTTTATGTTGCATTAAAGACTCCAAATGCGAAACATCTTAAAGCTCATTGTTGTTTATATTCGTTTACAACAAATTAGTTATTGTTATGGCTGGATTCATGCTGTTCTTGTTACGAAATGGAAGGAGTGAGTGAGTGAGTGAGTGAGTGAGTGAGTGCTCATTTGCATATCTGTCTCCGTTACCGATAACCCGTTCATTACGCATGCGCGTATTCACGGGTTAAAAACACGGTATATCAGCCGGGACACTGTCTTTTTAACCCTTTCACCCCTAGAGTCAATTATGAAGACATGTAGTGCAGTTCTAATTTTTGAGTCTGTGGACGAAATCCTATGGTGTGACCATTTAAATGAAACCTCGTCAGTCGGTCATGTTAAAACGCAGACTGCAGACCGTGCAGACCATGCAGACTGTGCAGACTGTGCAGACTGAGTCTTTTTTTATCCTGATTATTTTGTTACTTTTCCAAAAACCGTGAACACTTTGATTTGATTTTGACATTTCCCATTGTGCAGCAACCAATCAGAAGTGACTCGAAACCGCAAGAAACCCAAACAAACGGTTTATAGTCACGAAACCACGCTTCTCTGTTTCTTTGCAAAAGAATCGTCGCCGCTTCGCTGTAGTTTTGCACCTAAAGACACTTCTGTAACTAACCAACCCAAACGAGTACCCCTTGCTTCTGTTCTCTTTTGCAGTTATACCGTCGTAAAATTTAAAATTTTATTTTTTCTGCTTTCGCGGTTGATTGGTTTGCGCGCGATTTTCTTCTCACGCCGTACAAAGCTTTCCCCCGTGACATTTCGTTGAGAAAAAATCGCCCAAACGGCCAAGGTTCGATTCGGAAGTTAAGAAATTTAAAACCTATAGAAGCAAAAGAAAAAAAACAGTGGGTCAGGTTTTTCAAACTTTATTAAGATTATTGCAGGTGGCGATTATTTTTCGATCCACAGAAACCCTCATGATTATCAGATATCATCGAATATTCTCGCCTTCAAATTTTGCAACTGCCGTATTGCAATTTAATAGCCACACACGGCAAAGTAGCTAGCTGCTGATCAGCGAGAGATCAAAGCAAAAGAAACGTTGTGCAGTAGCTGTAAAACTTACCGTGCTGGGAATAAAAGTTGACAAGTTTACGGCGAGTTTAAGCGGTACTGTAGTTACATATTTGCATGCTCGTAAGTTAACACTTTCTTCATTCACCGGAACAGCCGATTTTGTCCTCGCTCAGTAGCTTTTTCGAAAATTCACTTTTTCCAGAGAAACTAATCCTCAGGAACTGTCATGTGTTATTTTCCGGCTTTTTCGCTAAATGTTTTTGCGATACTGCCGCGACGGACAAGTGTTGTGTACACTGAACACTGACAAACCGATGAACGCGACAACTGAGCATGAGGCAAACGTATAGCTAAACGTCTGTCTGGTTTTTAGCCGTTACAGTAAAATCGCTTAGATTTCTACTTCATTTACAAAGAAAGACGAAAGGTAAACTAGCAATAAAAAAACTACAGCGAGGCGGCGACGATTCTTTTGCAAGGAAACGGAGAAGCGTGGTTTTAGGTTTCTTGCGGTTTCGAGTCGCTTCTGATTGGTTGCTGCATAATGGGAAATGTCAAAATCAAATCAAAGTGTTCACGGTTTTTGGAAAAGTAACAAAATAATCAGGATAAAAAAAGACTCAGTCTGCACAGTCTGCATGGTCTGCACAGTCTGCACGGTCTGCAGTCTGCGTTTTAACATGACCGTCCTTAGTAGTACTTTTGCATGGTACCATTTGTTTTTCAATATTGTATGATGCATGAATGAAATTTGGGATTTTTCTTGAATTTTGATTGTTGGCACTCATGGGAGTTAAAGGGTTAATAAACGGCATTTGTTGTATTTCAGGCAGGTGCTCATACTTCTGACCCAGCTGGAAGGCACAGACGGGTTCGCTGTTTCTCACAAACTCAGCTTTCGTATCTTGTCTGACAATGGCTACGGGGCATATGGCGCTCACCACACTCCACCTCTATCACCTGAACTGTTTGGAGTACACAGCGCGCGACCCTTATGACAAAGGGCTTTGCGTTACAAGAGAAGAGTGTTTTGAAAATAATGTTCCAGGAACGGTCCTGTCAACCTCGTTCCCAGGCTCTCTCTCTCTCTCTCTTACCGCCCTGGGAACGAGGTTGAGGTCCTGTTTGTAATGAAACGGGCTTTTACGCTTGGTTGTTGATTCAGGAATTGGAGCACTGCACCCATGACGGTATTTTATGTAGACCATTCGTTGGCTCTACCCTAGTCGCTTATACTGCTGTAAGAAAACCTCATCAAGTATACTCCCCAGTTTGAGGGTTTATGACGTTTGGAAACAAAGTAACAGGTCGCCTCCACCGCGGTCAAACGAGAGAAATTTGCAAACGTTAAGCAAAGTACTTCAAAGTTAAGGTTGTCATTTTCACTGTTTAAAGTTAAATATATTACCAATACACTGTCAATTCACTAAACGTTTTGAAAGTTACTGAGAAAGTTCTAAGCGTTTGAAAACTATGAACTGCAGAATTGTCGGCGCCATTTGCCAACACAATTTTGCTCAGGCACGAAGCGGTTTGGTCAGTTTTCAACGAAAAGAAGCTCATTATTTTGAGAAAGATGAAAAGATAGTTACATAAACTAATTATTTTATACATTCTTGCCCATGTTTCTACTTAACATTAAATGAAATCCCACTAAATAAAACGAAAAACGCCTCGGACGTTTGACCGCGGTGAATAGGTCGCCAAACCACGATTTTTTACAGAGGTTTGTATGGAGGAAGGGCAACTTTGCCCGTTGATCATGCAAATGCCTGTAACAAAAGTTCGAATTTGCGGTTTTACATCTTTGCTTCCAAATATCGCATAACCCTGAAATGTAGCTTCAAGTAATGATCCGCATAAGAAGGATAGCGCTGAACGGCAATGCACGATGGAATGTCAACTTTTTTCATTGTTACAACTAGTGATCTCATTGGCCTAGACTAAAAAACTGCTGAAAAGTTAGGGTTCAAGGTGCATTTTGTCTAATTTTTTTTAGGGTTTTAAGTAATTTGAGACCCAATTGCACAACATGCAAGTTTTAAAAGATATTGTATTTCGGGAACTTCATCAAAGATGCAAAATTATTAGCTATTGTCTTCTGCTATTCTGATTGGTTAAGCACGAACATTTCCTAAAATTTATTTGAAGCAAATGGATTTTCTTTATTTTTATAATGAAATATAATTTTTAACCATCAGCTCCTCCTCTATTCTTGAAATCAAAGATATTCTATGTGGGAAAGAGCCAATGCCGCATAACAATGAAGTTTGCTATCGTTCTTATGTGGAGCGTTACTTAAAATGTTACTACGGGCGTAGAATTATAATTTTTTTTAAAAAAAATCGATTACTTCAGGAGCTGGTTATCCTGTTTACTTGAAAAACTGGTATATGGCGAATATCGAGCCATATGCATACAGCTATTTCAGCAGTCTCCTTCGCAGCCGTTAAGAAGCGTTGCGTGACGGCCTGCATAGGAGATTACTATTTCGGCTAACACTCAGATCTAATTTTGCAGCGATAACCGTGAAACAAACACGGATTTAAAACTAGCAATACCACGTTACGTTTAACGTCAGCCTGAACGCGTGCAACGTCGTTTCGAGTTTTGAGATTGTTAGTGGAATCCTGGCCATTCCTCTATTTAAAATCTAATGAGCAAGAACGTTTTTATGGTTTTGTTCATTTTCGCAAGTATTTCAGACTTTCTTTGTTATTGTTTTTTATTTTATGTTTGCCATATCAGTGAGTATAAAACTTAAATATACGGGGGAAAAGTGGAGAAAAAAACTAAAAGAAACCAAGAGGCCGTCTATGGGTATTGGACAACCTCGTTACAAATACGTAAGCTATAAGTTAATAATACTGTTTTAGGAGTCCTAAAAGGATAAAAGAAAAAACACTGAAATAGCCCAAATTAAGGAAAAAGATAAGAAAGTGAGGGTTTTTAGTTGTTGAGAGGCACTCTTCCCAAACACTGATTTTAACAGTTTTTAAACTCTAAATATGAACAAAATAGATGTATAGCACAGTTTGACGTAAGCCATATTTAATAGCCGATGTTTCTCAATGAAAGTTGTTGTTCACGTCTTTGCCGAAAAGAAGGCTTTATTGAAATATCGATTAAATTCAAAGCTTATTATGCTGCACAGAAAGAACTGAAAAACGAAACACAACTTATTTCTTTTTTTAAGTATTTATAAAAATTTTAAGTACTGTAGGCATGAAAATAAAATTATGTAATTCCTTAAACGGAAATTGCCAGATGTATATTATCAAATCCTTCAAACTATTATTACTACATGAACACTAACCTCTACTTGTGCCATACCAATAGACAGACTGTCAGAGCACAGGGCACCCACACAAACTGTGACCGTATTTTTAAATTTAGAGGAAATGTATGAGAATACCGAAAAGGTTCACTTATCGTAATATACTGTGATGAATATTCATATATAAGATCAAAATAAAGGTATTTTTTTTACCTGAAATGTTGTTTGTCGTTCTTGTAGCTGAGCGTATAGTATAGTCTCTCTACTATACGCTTAAGTAAACGTCCGATGCAAAACCCTTCAAATCCCTTTAATTCGCCGTTTTCAGCTACAAGAACGACAACACAACATTTCAGGTAAAAAATACTTTTATTTTGAACTTATATATGAATATTTATCACAGTATATTACGATAAGCGAACCTTTTCGATATCTCCATACATTTCATCTATAAAATTTAAAAATACGGTCACACAGTTTGTGTGGGCTCCCTGTGGTCAGAGTTGACGGTAAATGTTGTCCGTTCTTGCAGTTGAACCTCTTGTTACAACCACTCGCGTAACCGACCAGGTTCAAAACCTCGTTCTCTCGCTTTAGGGGGCGGGAAGAAGAGAGACCCTGTCCCCACGAAACCCCGTTTTGTGAAATTCAAAGTAAAACTCTACAGTTGAAAGCTCTCGTTTAAGCGACTAATTCTAGTTAGGGACGCACCATTCGAAATGTTATGGGGGCGGGGGTTAAGGAGGCAAATACAAAAACAAATTAAGCAAGGAAAAAAGTAAAAAAATTCATGCACAGCATGCATCGATCCTCCCAAATTAATATCCATACCGTCAAAAAAAAATCCCCCCCGAAAACTTTAACCCCCCCCTCCCCCCCCAAAAAAAACATATTCTGCACAGCGAATTATCGTCCCTTATGATCACGTTTACCAAACTGGACCACAAGGTTCGCTTACAAGTAGCAAGTTCCAGGCGAACGAAGGATAGGCGACACGCAGAAGGAGAAATTTTGCAAGTGTTGACAGTAGTAGTAGAAGGCTGAACTTAACCCCGCTACGGCATTCCCCTGCATTCCCCTCATTAGCTATGCCTAGTCAATGACGTCACAATATGCCTTCCTGCATACTAATAAACGGAATGCCTTTTCATGACGTCAACTACCTATTCCTTTTGTCTTGTTGTATACTAATTTGGATTTCCTGCATACTCATTTGGATTAGGTGCCTAGTCAATGACGTCACAATATGCCTTCCTGCATATGTAATTAACTACCTATACCTATTCCTATTCCTTTTGTGTTATTCTGAAACAATAGAACAATAGGTTTGCCCAAACGTGCCCGCTTTATACCAAATCACTTCAAAACAAAACACAACTGACACAGATATCATTTTCAGACAGATCAAAACAAAATGCCTTGACCAGTACTCGAACCTGGGTTACTACGGTCACAACGCAGTGTCTTAACAACTAGTCCATCAAAGCTGTGGACATTATAACCGAATAAAACTAATTAGAGGTTTCCGAAACATTCAAGTTTAGAAGCAATAAAATTGCACAATATAAAAAACCGCTTCTTATTCGTATTTACCGCAACATTCTTATTGCCGCTACATCGCTAGTCTCTATGTCGATTTTTAGTTTGCCAGCCATTACCAACTTTAAGTTTTGATAACGTGACTTTAACGCATGTAATTGGTTGCTTTGTTAATCTTTCCGAGGTGCTAATTTTCCATGCAAATTTAGAGTTCAGTGTTCGCATAATTAAAAGTTTGAACTTTGAAGGCGATCTGGTAAAGTCACGTTATCAAAACTTAAAGTTGGTAATGGCTGGCAAACTGAAAATCGACATGGAGACTAGCGATGTAGCGGCAATAAGAATGTTGCGGTAAATACGAATAAGAAGCGGTTTTTTATATTGTGCAATTTTATTGCTTCTAAACTTGAATGTTTCGGAAACCTCTAATTAGTTTTATTCGGTTATAATGTCCACAGCTTTGATGGACTAGTTGTTAAGACACTGCGTTGTGACCGTAGTAACCCAGGTTCGAGTACTGGTCAAGGCATTTTGTTTTGATCTGTCTGAAAATGATATCTGTGTCAGTTGTGTTTTGTTTTGAAGTGATTTGGTATAAAGCGGGCACGTTTGGGCAAACCTATTGTTCTATTGTTTCAGAATAACACAAAAGGAATAGGAATAGGTATAGGTAGTTAATTACATATGCAGGAAGGCATATTGTGACGTCATTGACTAGGCACCTAATCCAAATGAGTATGCAGGAAATCCAAATTAGTATACAACAAGACAAAAGGAATAGGTAGTTGACGTCATGAAAAGGCATTCCGTTTATTAGTATGCAGGAAGGCATATTGTGACGTCATTGACTAGGCATAGCTAATGAGGGGAATGCAGGGGAGTGCAGGAGAATGCCGTAGCGGGGTTAAGTTCAGCCTTCTACTACTACTGTTGACGGAGCGCAAAGGCGTGAAAGAGACCGCTTAGAGTATCCTTTCGTTTTCCCCGGTCGTTCGTGCGCCGGTTTTTAGCCCTGGACAGGCTACAGTCAACTCCGTCTTAACCCTATTCGGCCTTGGGGGGGGCACAAAGTGCCCGCGCTAACTTTCAACATTCATAACTTCCTTAATATGTATTCAAACGCAATCAAACTTGGTGACTTTTCATAAAATTTATCTGGCAACAATTTCATATGACAATTTTTTGATCACTTGACTTGATGTTTCCATGGCAACAAGATTTTGACAGCCATGATTTTTGAAATTTGCATATTTATACCTTTGAATGAAGAAAAACAATGTTTATTGGTATAACTTTTATATTTTTACGTCATTTAGCGTTTATTTATTGGTTTTCATTAATTTTGGGTGAATTTGGACGGTTTTTAAGGGGTTTTAAAAAAAATTCAGAAATCCAAGATGGCGGATCCAAGATGGCGGCCGTATAACTAATTGCCTAATAACTACGTCATATGACGTCATCGTTCCATTGTGCGGGCCGCAAAGGAGATACTTTTGGACGTACTATGTACCCTCTTGGTTTCATTGTCATAGCCTTAATGTTCTTGAAGTTACGAAGGGGGGGGGGGGGGGGGAAGAGCCCCCCCCCCCCCCTCCCAGGCTCAGAAACTCAAAAAAAGCCCAGGCTGAATAGGGTTAAGCGACCACTTCCCGTAAATAACCGTTTTGTTTCTCAGTCAAATAGTGTTTCAAATTGATTTTTCTCTTAAGCGATCACTTTTTCCTGCACCAAGGGTTGTCGCTTTAGAGGGAGTTGACTCTACTTACAAAAGCTAATAAACCTTGCGAAACCCAAGTATAATATTTGCCCATGCCAGACATAATCCACATCACACGTATCGCATGCAGAGCGACCGGACTGCGCGTTTCACTGCGCTGATACAAACCTCGAACAAGGACTGACGATAGGAGATGAGTTAAAGCCTGCGCTTTTCCCGCGACTGAACAAGCATGATAATAACCTGTCATTATTAAATAAAGTTAACACTAGTACACTTAAAATTCCCATCTCATGTTTACTTCATTTATTTATGCTTCGTTTGATACGTTTACAATCGAGTTGACTTCAATAATAAAACGCTAGCCCCATTTTTTCCGCTTCTCCCATCACCTTTTACATATATCTCCCTCTGATCAGACTCGACGGGAGATCAGCTTAACGAACGAAAATATTCCCATGCGGATTTACCACGTTTTTAACTTGATTCAAGGCATTTCGTCCACATGGGTCATGGGTGGGCCAGTTTCCACTCTGAGTGGAGCTCTCCCAGTAGTAGTAGGTCTTCAACCAGGTGGAACTCTTTGAGTTGTACAGATGTGGACCGTAATTGGCTGAAGATTCCTTAGTCAGCACGCGAATCTCGTCGGGTGCCACCCCTTGGCAGACAGAGCCGATGTTTTTAACAACACGGCAACTCAGACTTCCAGCTCTATACTCTACCAAGCTTCCTTGACCCTCATTGCACGCGATCCAATGGTTAATGTTAGACTTGACCATGAATTCGTGGCCGATGTGCTTCCATAAACTAAAGTCCATGGCTCCCCATTGAGTCTCACTCAAGGGTGTGGTCTTTGATTCCGGAATGTCTCCATTTGCTGGCCAAGAGGGGCGTGGCGTGATTGCGTTTCCTCCACTCACAAAATTCCTGTAATACAATAATAAAAAAAGACAAACATGCATACAATACAATCATGCATATGATGTATGTTTTAAGTATTTGATTTATATTTCAGGGATGAATTTGTATTTTAATTATAAACCCACATAAAAGATGTGGTCACTTAAAAATCTACAACGATTAAATATGTCATAATATAACTATTCAATAATTTACAGACACACGGCCAAATGGAATCTATTTATTAAATAAAACACACTTTTTAGCCAATCAGAGCGAGCGAAGCTTCTTAGTCTATATAATAACTTACGCATAATTTGTGAAGTGATAGCTGTAAACTAACGTCCAGCCTCCACCGTCTGTTTGTTGGTCGCAGTAGGCCTGGAACGACTGTCCCCCATCCGGGTTAATCCAATACAATCCTGACCCACCCTGAGGATTTTCATCTCTTATAACTTTGCAGTTCTTGCCAGGGTGACTCTGGTCTTCACCTGTCTTTACAGGAGGTTTGGTGGTGGTTGGGGGCTTAGTTATGGGAGGTGCTTTAGTGGGCTTTTGTTTTCCTAAACAAAAATTTTTTAAATAAAGTAGTTTGATATATTAGGGCTTCTTATACTTTTTGCCTTGAAATCATATTTCGCATAAAACGCAAGTTTTGATAGTTTTTAGATTGTATCTGTTGTAGTTAATTTTTTATCTCAGGTAATTTTTATTTTTCCATTGTTTTGGGGTATGGCAATATATGCTAATGAATTTGAAACAAAGGAAAAACAAAAATTACCTGAAATAAAAAATTAACTGCAACATATCAAATAGGCAACATAAAGGCTTGGTTTCCAGGCAACAATGATTATAATTATTATAGCAAACATAAGACATAGTCCTTAATTCTAAAACAGTAAGTAAATATTAAGCAATCAGTTTTCATAAACAGAAACGTGTCACATCAACATGTTCCTAGAGTCATTATACATGTTCAAGGCATTTGTTTCGGTCATTCCGATTTACTCAGCTTACGTACTTGTATGGCCGCAATAGCGGGCATTTCCAGAAGGCGCCTTTGGCAGCTGATAGACAAGGAATCCGCTCGGACATCTTTTTACCTTGATGGACACTTTGTGAGCACAGCAGTTACCACTTTGTGAAAAACATACTTTCCTTTTGCGGACCTTTCCTTCTTTTCTGGGATTATTACCAATCATGAAACCAGGAAAACTGGTACCACATTGTGTACCGGATTGGCAGTCTTCCTTTTTCAGCCTGTTTGAATGAGAATTTTAAATATCCATCGTTTTATCAAAAGAGCAACGGCATAACATTCTGCAATTCTCCATTTAACAATTTCGTTTACTTTTTCATCAAAGCTATGAGATAAAATCGAAAATAAAAAATATCATGTCGACTAGACCGGGCTTTTTTGGGTCTTCTGGTACGGGGGGGGGGGGGGGGGGGGGGGGGGAGGGGAAGGAAAGTTCAGCCACCCCTCCTTCTAGAATAAAACGTTACAAAATCTTAAAGTTGAGGTAGTTCACGTGAAATTTAAGATTGCGGCCGTTCGAAGGAAATGACATAATTCTCCTGTCATATGACGTCATTACGTCATGTAACCTGTCCTTAATAATAGGCACACTCCAGTTGGTTAGATCCTCCAAGTGTCATTGTCTTACCTTTAACACTATTGAAGTTAAAGAAGGAGAGCGTACTGCACTCCTCCGGTCCCAGAAGACCCAAGAAGGCCCGGTCGGAGTAGTGCTTAAAGTTAACGGTAGTGCTCGTCTTAGTTTTGGGGACCAAGGAATGCTCGCTCGGAGTAATGCTCGTCTCACTTTTTATTGAAAAAAGTATATGTGTTCTCACGGCTAAGAGACACGTCATTGCCTTCAAATTATCATCACTTTTTGGATGAAACCCTCTTTTCCCCTTTAAAAATTGTGTACATGCTTTTAAATATTATTTTGTTTTATACTATTACCTCTTGGAGATACAAATATATTGTAGCTAGCCACGTTCTCGTTACGAAATTCTGGAAGTTCTTATAGTATTCCTTTCCAACAAATTTGGAAGCTTATCCCCGTCATTTCTATATAAAAAAATAATCTCCTCCTCCCCGCATCGTTAGTTTTGGCCTCATAATCGTTTGCGCAGAGATATTCTACTTTATCTAAGACAGCGTAGTGTGGGGTCAGTATAGTATCCATACGACTAAAATAGCTTACAAAGTTTATTAGTGCAGCGTGGAACTGTTGTGTAAATGTAACTGATTTATGCTGTACCTGTTTGACAATTTGTATCCTGCTTTACCGGTAAATCGATACCAGTCTCCCGCCTGTAAATCATTAGCGTCGCTCTTCCCAGTGTCCTGAGTAAATTTCCGTTCTCGGTCAGCCTCCGACAGTTCTGTATATGACGAACAAGGGTCGCTTCCTAAAAAGGATATTCAGGACATCAACACTGATTCTGTAAGGGGCTGGAAGTAATATATCAAACACGAAGAACAGTGTTTCATCAGAATATCAAAATACCGAAAATTGGGTTAAAAAGCGAGGCGAAGCCGAGTTTTCTTAATTAACCGACTACGAACACGAGGAACCATGCCTTAATTCACGCGAGTAATACTGAAACCCAAGCTATACTGTCCACGCAGCTGCTAATTCATTAAGTCAGTTTGATCATAACCGTGATAGTCTCTTGATACCCTGATCTAAATTAGCATAGATTTTGTTGATTTTAAGCCTCAAAAAAGTGTTTTATCAGGTGTCAAAACACATCGTTTTATTCAGTACCCCCTAACATTTATCTATAACCATGCACTAAGAAACGAAACCATTTCTGGATGGTACACTGTGTCTTTTGGGGTCACATGACCAGCCACGTCCTACATTGTGCAAAAACTTGGAACTTTCAGATTAAAGCATAAGAATTCACGCTCTTAAAAACTTCCGTTTTTCCTTCCTTAGTGTTCTAGGACCTTTGTGAAAATCACCTTAATGACATAGCTTCCTCTTGAAAGTTTAATTATTATCAATTTGCAAAGTACTACATGAAATAAAAGGGGGGAATTTCGAAAACTTTTATAGCTGCATAATTAGTCATTGTTTACCTTTAGACCCAGTCCCTCTCTAAAGTGAAAACGTTGTAGTTCACAGACAAATAACTTTGGAAAACCCCGATTATTTCCATAAACCTTGTAGTAATGGTCATTAATAAAAGGCAAATTAAATAGAAATAAAATTGTTTTCCAATAACTAGTAAATTTGGATCGAAATAAATTGCTAAAAATAGGGTGTAGAAAGTCACGTGACGCAGCAAGTCCATTCATGGAAGCGAAATGAACGCACATTTATACACTCACAGTATTTAACTACATTTGTCAACATTGTTTGCCGGGGGGAAGGAGGTGTTGCGCCAAATTGTGAGGGCAAAAAGCTAGCCCAATAGTAGCACTACATTGTGTGCAGTACTACTAAGTGTCAAAACAACTTCTGACCTCCATATTGTAGACTGTGATGACACCTTTCACAATCATTATATTAACTGAAACCAGTAGGCAGTTAACTTCTCGACGTGAAGAATTTGCATGTAACCCCTCTCTCGAAGGGAAAAGCCCTGGGAACGAGGTTACATGTAAACGTGCATTTGGCCCATCAGTAAAATCGAACATAAAAGCGAACGAGAAGAAAACTGGTTGTTATGATATGACCCAACTTACGATCGATCCGCATAGATAGTTTAATTTGAGACCAACTGTTATTATGGACAATAGTGCCATATATAGCAACACTAGTTACCACCACTTAAAATATTAATTTGTAAATATTACCGTCAGCTGCTTTAAGAGATGGAATAAACGAAATTAGGGCTATCAGGCCAAAGAACTTCATCGTGACGTTTATATCTGATCCGCTTGAAACGTCTCTGTGTGAGAAAAGGGAAGCATTTTAAATAAATTAGGTGCAGTCAACAAACTTAAGGTATATAGTTTTTTACATCGATACAACAAAAGGTTCAATTCTATAAAAAGAATGCTTTATACCACAGAATCTGTACTTTTCCCAATTAAGAACCTATTCAAGATGACTAAAATGCGAGGCCATGAAACCGTAAAAACGAATGAACTTTTACGGTTATGATAAAATTCATTGGTAACCCTCGCACAGTGTGTTAAGGGAAACGGGAATATTTTTGGGTTAATATTAGTTTGAAAGAAAAAAGGAAATATTATTTTAAAGAAATTCAATGCATCGATATCCTTCGTGTGACATGTTCATGTCAGTCCACGTTATTGCCCTTAAATAATATATTTTTCAACAATGAAATTTATTTGCTTGTCAAAGACAAACAAATAATTATCAAAAACGTTCTCCTGCTGTTTTTTATTTTTGAAAGATACAACATCATAAATACAAATTACATTCTATTTAAATTTAATCAAAATACATGTAGCTACGCTTAACTATACGTATTTATAGTAAGACTATATTGTTTATATAACTGAAGAAATATAATTTTCATTCTATTAAGACGCTCAGGTGAGAAATGCAATGAGAGGAGTCATAAAGGAATGTGAATAGAGATGATTCGGGGAGTGAGAAAGGATCATCTGATATAACGAAGGGGCAGAAATTGAGAGAACCTTGCTTTGCTTTTTGCAGACGCATAATTCATTTCCAGTTTCTTTAGAATTGCGTGAATTAAGAATAAACTGAATTTTATGCCAAAAACGGGAAGAAATTAATTTTCTTTTACCGATGTATCTTGTTAGCTGGAAGTTTCTACCGTAGAAATGCATGGCCACTTTAATTGAACATTATCAGGACCTATCAGATTAACCACCAGTTTTTGATGAGCGTAAAAGTTCACTTAAGGCTTGAGAAAGTCATAATATTTCGCCGTTTAAGGGATATTTGTATCAGCTATCAATTTTCGATCTGTTCGAATGCCTTATACAGTCGAACCTCTCCTTACGGACACCTCTCTATTACGGACACCTCTCTATTACGGACAGTTTCCTATGTCCCGACAAAATTCTCACATATTTTCTTTAAAAAAGACCTCAAAAATACGGACCCTCTCTAATACGGACAACGGACACTAAATCTCGGCCCCAGAGAGCAAATTCATATAAACGTAACCTCTTTATTACGGACACTCCGGTGATCAAGTGATGATAGTTTGAGTAAGTATATACAATTTCCTGTTTGTGGTTACAAACATACATCGAAAGACATTTTCAGAATCGTACTTTATATTACTTTTTCACATGCAGCATTGCATTGTAGTTCGTTTTGTTTTAAAACAGTGATTCGTATACCTTATGTAGCTTAGAATTCTACAATGTAGTACACTACTGATAGACAGTGTCTCAATGCCGTATATTAATCAATTAAGATGCAGTTAAAAGACGAATGTGGGCCTGTTTTTAGTTACTGAACCAAAACTGTCAGTAGAGTCTTAAAAGGAACGTCATCGTGGTGACCTCTATAATACGGACACCGCTCTAACACGGACACTTTGCTCTGTCCCTTCGGTGTCCGCATTAGATCGAGAGGTTCAACTGTAGCTGAAAATTCAACTGGTCGAAAGTGACGTTAGGAACAAAATCCTTTTCTCTGAAAACGTTAGCTCAAGTATGGTTTAAATTTCCAAGATTTTTTAAAGTGAGCTCATTTGCTTCCCGAAATTTTAGTTGGTCTTTCTGAGAACAAAAAAATAGCATTTTTCATCCTCTCAAAAACTTCAGGCGTAGTTTATATTGGGTCCGAAAATATCAGTTTACATTTTCCGGTTTGAGAACCACATGATCAACTTTTTATCTAATTGTAATCCGAAAATCTGAGGGTTGTATGAGGAGTCCGAACAGCTATCTGGAGAAACAATTCGTTGGGTGACCATTAGTTTAATTCAACGGTCATGAATATATCTTCAGCAAGCCATCAGGTTCCATCCCTACTATTCCACGGTGTTAACATCACACAAAATAAACGATAAAATTCAAACAAATGTCTAAGGAATAAAATTGGAAATCGTGTTTAACTCAAGAACAAAATGAAACTGACCAGATGTGCGTGAATACAAAGACATGATCATTTCAGCTCTACATCTACGTATACTTACCAGTCAATGTGATGGCACAATGAGGAGGACCTTAATCTCCTTAAGAGGACAATTCGGGACCAAGCTCAGTTCTCCGTGCGGCAAATAAACACGCTGATATTCTTAAAGTCATTAAGCGGTTGTTACATAGCAATATGAAACTTTTGATGGAAATATTGAGCCGCTATTATTTGCCCTAAGCGGGGAGCAATACAAATTCGATGTAATGAAAATTAAAGTTTGTTTAAATTGTTATTAAAAAACCCAAAATCCGCGGATAATGTTTCTAAAGCGGCCTCTTGACACAGGCGAGATTTATCCGGCGGTCTCGGCAGCCATTTCAAGTTTATATCGATTGTACAATTTACCGGCCAGCAATTGATGGATATTCGCTGACGAGAGGAGGGCGCGTGCATCCTTGAGAAATCCCAGCGGGATTTTTTAGAATGACGTGTTTTATGCCAACTACACATGCGTTGCTGCATAATCGCAAAAAGTCGCATTGCAAAATCGTAATAACTCATACATCAAAAATTCGCATCGAAAGTCGTAGGTAGTTTCAAGAGGTGATTGTATACCATATTGCGAAATTATAAAAATCCCTGTAAAAATGTCACCAACAGTCAGTGAAAACGCCGCCATTCAGAAAGAGACTAATGATACAAAACTCTCAAGACCTTCTGAAATTCTGGTAAACTAATGATATACGCGTCTTTTTTATCAATTGTTTCATATTTGTATAAAGCCTCTAAGGTGGTTAAATCAAATAATTTTAAATAACCAAGCAACACGTTGTTTTAAGAACCACCAGTACAGATGTATTGTCTCAGTTCCTTGACTGTTATTCCATTGTGTCAAATCAAGCTTCAGTCTCCCAAGAAGAATTAGAATATGAGATAATATAATTAAAAAACTGGTTCATGTCCTTCTTCTTGGTTACACCAATGGTTCCATCGCAGGGCTCTACGAAGAATCCTGTGTCATGGTATGGTGGCCATCAACTACATCTTGATCTTTACAGAACGTTGGAAGTTTTTTTAGTGTTATTATATAAGATTTTACCTTAATTGGTATAGGTTTTTTTCTATATAATTATATCCTAGCTTTATTAGAATTTGTCTTAGTTTCTTTATTAGTTTTTTTTATTGTAAATATTTTTTTTAATGCTCCTATTTGATAGCGGTTGCTTTTATCACTAAAAAAAAGCGTATATCCAACTTCTTTGCATCTTATACCTTGTTACGGTAAAAGTGGAAAATAATGGTACTTGTCAGTGTAATTGTACAAGTCGTATAGTAATTATTATTTGTTATACTCACTGCCGTAGTTGCTACTGAATGAATGTGCAAACTATAATTATAATGACAATTTATAAAAGGCCAGAAGATGGAAGTGGTTATGATAGGACATGAACTTAGATTGGGATATAATCATTATTATGAAGCGTCCTTATTTTTTTTTTTTTTTTTTTTTTTCATTTTCCATGTGTGGGGGATTATAATTTTTGTACCACTTACTTTAAGTGGCAAATTAAGCTAATGAAATACGAATACCTGACTGAGTAAAGGGACGATATTCATTAGAATATTGAGCACGACAGAAATTAATATCAAACAACAATGGCAATGACCGCAATAAATAGATTGCATGATAAATTCCTTTTCCAAAGATATTTTTACAGTGGAGTAGCTCTGACAGTTTTTCGCTTATCTTAGGTTATGGCTGTTGTCAACGTTTGGTAATAATTGAATATCATGACTTGTGCAGTAAGAGAGGAGTCAAATAACCATCTGGTCATGTTAGTGGTTTGGGGCTATCCCTTATTGCGCTTTTTAATAACACGTGGAATCTGAAATTCAAATCACCAGCAACGGTTGCGTTTTACACTGCCGTCAATCATCTTAGCTTACCTCTCAGGAAGTTCAAAAGGTCACGTCCGTGCATTATGATTGGTAGATTTCGATCCATTTTGTTTGTTTCTTTTTTACATGGTCCGTTGGCTTTCATATTAATTATGATTGACGGCAGGGAATAACGCAACCGTTTGTGAAGATTTGAATTTTAAAGTGCCTATGAAATGAATTTTTTTTCTTCGTTTTTCATTAGTTTATTATGTCCAAAGAACGAAAACAATAATCATTTCCCGAGGAAAAGAAAGAAAATCGGTTTTTTAGCCCCTCCAAGATGCGTCACTTCGGTTGAAAAGTGGCTCCAATTTTTGGAGAGCCTGGGGGCGAGTGGGCGTGCGTGATGACGTAAATTACGTAAATAGTATGACACATTGGTTTGTTTACGCTATAATTCCCTTGGAATCCTTTAGCGTGATGGTCATTTTGCCAACGTTTTTGGCTGTACAAATGTCAGACAGCGCCTAATTTGTTTCTTTACAGTCCTCTGAAGGTGAAGAGGATCAGTTTCGGATCACTCTTGATCAACTGAAATGATCGTGTCCACTGTAGTTTTGCCGTAGCGAGACGAACCAACTATGCCGCTTGAGCGAAGGAAGTGAACATGAAGAAGACGGACTTTGATCATTTAGATTATTGAACGTGAAAGGTATACATTTCAGTAGCACAGCGTCTCAGTAGTTCGCCAGTTGAGTTGTAAGCTTATTGAACGCAGAGGCGTTTTTGTTATTTCTTTTTAGTGGCTCGTTGACTAGCGTTTATCGAACGCGAACGATATATTTGTAGTACAAACAATCATGATATTAGCGCATTAGCGACTCGGCCGGTCTTCTCTGAAGTTCATTGATCGCGCGTGGAGGTTATGAACTTATTTTATCGGCTTGGCACAGTCGCTCGTCTACTTAAAGTTCTTTTTTCAATGCGAAGGATATGTCTTGGCGGCTTGCTAGTTGAAAGTTTCTAAATTATACTGATATGTTATGCATATCCGAGGTGGTGTTTTTTAGGCGGCTTGCTGAATTGAATGTGCAAGGTGCCTTGATAGCGTATTTTTTTATTTATTTATTCAAAATGTTTGAACTCAAGTATATACGTAATAATTATGCTTCTTAGTTCAGTGTCTTGCCAGCGATTGATCGTTTCTGAAAATTTTAACCACTTGGCGGCTTGTAAGTGAGTTCAAAGTATCGTGTTTACATTTATGTCTGATTTATATTTCATTGTATAAAAATTGATCTGATCGAACACGCAATGATTCAGCGATGTATTTTGTTTCGAATAGTCTTACGCATTTGTACGTGTAGATTTTTGATAGATGTTCCGTAGAATAGACGCCTTCCAGTGAACACTTGCGTCGCTGCACTTTGAATTTTATAATTCGGAATACCGTATAAACATTTATATCATCGGCTCGCCAGTCAGTGCCGATCGAATCAGTATATTTTTGTAGGCCTCACTGACTTCGACGGCTCTCCAGTCGAGCCGAGGCTTGAAGGAACTTCCCAACAGGATATGGATTGGAAAAATTATGCTTGATTAAACGGCCTCACCGGCCGGAATGTTATTTTCTTTTGCAAAATAATATTAATCTTAACAATAAGCGCTTTCATTGAAAACAACATCGCTTGACGTACCCTTTCCGATGTCGACGGACAAATTTCGTGTATTTAGCCGGGCTATTTTCCTCAGGAGCAAAATAAAGCTTTGTTACACCCTCTGTTATCGAAGAATTCTAATATCTCGTATGTTTGGGGCCGCTCGCCACATAATATTGGTCCACCTCTAGCGACGTCTCTTGTCAGCTCTCTTGTTCTCTATATTCCCGCAGCAGTTTCTACAACTATTTACGTCACAGTGTAATATGACACTGGTTTTGGCCGCGCACAAATTGGAGCCACTTTTTAGCGCCAACAACCAAACTTTGAGACCATAAAAAAAGCATTTCGCATCGTCCCTAACACTTTAAACCTTTTATTCCAAGGTCTAAAAAGGTGAAACTTTCGATACATCAAAAAATAAATTTCATTTCATAGGCACTTTAAATTTCGCATGTTATTGAAAGGCGCAGTAAATCTATATAATTTCTGTGGGATTTTCAGTTAGCGATCGTGGTTTCAAGTGTCGGCTTCTAAATGCAGTGAATGTTGTGTGGTCTTACTTTTTAGACATAATTCTCAAAACTCAAAATACTCTGGAATCAATGCAGTTGTGCAATGGGTTAAGACGCCACGAGTTCAAGCTGTGTGCAGCTTCTTGTTCTAATCTAATTTTGGAGAAAAGAAATAAATAATTTTTTACTATTACAAAAGAATAGTTTTCGAGCCATCGTATACACTTGTAAAATGAAATTGTACGTATTCAGCAAAAGAACAGGAATGATCAGTCATACTGACCCTCGTTTTATTGACTCCTTATTTTACACGTTTTCGTTTAACAAACCCGAGTGAGCTGACACTGTTATAGGCAAACTTACTAGGTACAAGGTGTAACTAATGATAACTCATGTTGAGTTCTACAGTAATTATTCTGTTGATGTCCTTTTAAATACTTTAAAAATTTCGGAAATTCAACTGTCGTTTTCCTTGTAATGCGATTAACTTGAAGCGCTTGTCTCAGGAGCGTTCCTTATCCTCCGTAGCAAAAATCCAGTCATTGGCTGGTATCCACTCGTTAAAAGCAAAATTGTATACCAAAGAACCTGCTGGTTTTACAGTGACCTAAAAATATATAATATGCAATATGCGGTTTGTATTACAGTATTTCCAAACTTTGCGTCACTGTAGGTAGCAATTAAAGCTAATTAAATATACTATTTATTGGGCGTTAAAGAGATATTTGTGGAACCAAATTAAAGCAGTCTTCAAGCGAACACCGATACAACGTAGATACAAATTTAAGAGGTGTACTATATTTCACACTGCTGATGACATGCAACTAATCCCCATTGAAAAAATTATCTCTAACCGAGACTCAATACGTAAGGCCAAAGAAGCCTTTTTAATCTCAAAAGGCAGAACACTTGTACCTTATGGCCTAAACATTCGCGAAGAAACATACCAATTATTCATTTTCGTATTATTTAGTTTCCTTTTACAAACATACATCGAAAGACATTTTCAGAATCGCACTTTATATTACTTTTTCACATGCAGCATTGCATTGTAGTTCGTTTTGTTTTAAAACAGTGATTCGTATACCTTATGTAGCTTAGAATTCTACAATGTAGTACAATACTGATAGACAGTGTCTCAATGCCGTATATTAATCAATTAAGATGCAGTTAAAAGACGAATGTGGGCCTGTTTTTAGTTACTGAACCAAAACTGTCAGTAGAGTCTTAAAAGGAACGTCATCGTGGTGACCTCTATAATACGGACACCTCTCTAACACGGACACTTTGCTCTGTCCCTTCGGTGTCCGCATTAGATCGAGAGGTTCAACTGTAGCTGAAAATTCAACTGGTCGAAAGTGACGTTAGGAACAAAATCCTTTTCTCTGAAAACGTTAGCTCAAGTATGGTTTAAATTTCCAAGATTTTTTAAAGTGAGCTCATTTGCTTCCCGAAATTTTAGTTGGTCTTTCTGAGAACCAAAAAAATAGCATTTTTCATCCTCTCAAAAACTTCAGGCGTAGTTTATATTGGGTCCAAAAATATCAGTTTACATTTTCCGGTTTGAGAACCACATAATCAACTTTTTATCTAATTGTAATCCGAAAATCTGAGGGTTGTATGAGGAGTCCGAACAGCTATCTGGAGAAACAATTCGTTGGGTGACCACTAGTTTAATTCAACGGTCATGAATATATCTTCAGCAAGCCATCAGGTTCCATCCCTACTATTCCACGGTGTTAACATCACAAAATAAACGATAAAATTCAAACAAATGTCTAAGGAATAAAATTGGAAATCGTGTTTAACTCAAGAACAAAATGAAACTGACCAGATGTGCGTGAATACAAAGACATGATCATTTCAGCTCTACATCTACGTATACTTACCAGTCAATGTGATGGCACAATGAGGAGGACCTTAATCTCCTTAAGAGGACAATTCGGGACCAAGCTCAGTTCTCCGTGCGGCAAATAAACACGCTGATATTCTTAAAGTCATTAAGCGGTTGTTACATAGCAATATGAAACTTTTGATGGAAATATTGAGCCGCTATTATTTGCCCTAAGCGGGGAGCAATACAAATTCGATGTAATGAAAATTAAAGTTTGTTTAAATTGTTATTAAAAAACCCAAAATCCGCGGATAATGTTTCTAAAGCGGCCTCTTGACACAGGCGAGATTTATCCGGCGGTCTCGGCAGCCATTTCAAGTTTATATCGATTGTACAATTTACCGGCCAGCAATTGATGGATATTCGCTGACGAGAGGAGGGCGCGTGCATCCTTGAGAAATCCCAGCGGGATTTTTTAGAATGACGTGTTTTATGCCAACTACACATGCGCTGCTGCATAATCGCAAAAAGTCGCATTGCAAAATCGTAATAACTCATACATCAAAAATTCGCATCGAAAGTCGTAGGTAGTTTCAAGAGGTGATTGTATACCATATTGCGAAATTATAAAAATCCCTGTAAAAATGTCACCAACAGTCAGTGAAAACGCCGCCATTCAGAAAGAGACTAATGATACAAAACTCTCAAGACCTTCTGAAATTCTGGTAAACTAATGATATACGCGTCTTTTTTATCAATTGTTTCATATTTGTATAAAGCCTCTAAGGTGGTGAAATCAAATAATTTTAAATAACCAAGCAACACGTTGTTTTAAGAACCACCAGTACAGATGTATTGTCTCAGTTCCTTGACTGTTATTCCATTGTGTCAAATCAAGCTTCAGTCTCCCAAGAAGAATTAGAATATGAGATAATATAATTAAAAAACTGGTTCATGTCCTTCTTCTTGGTTACACCAATGGTTCCATCGCAGGGCTCTACGAAGAATCCTGTGTCATGGTATGGTGGCCATCAACTACATCTTGATCTTTACAGAACGTTGGAAGTTTTTTTAGTGTTATTATATAAGATTTTACCTTAATTGGTATAGGTTTTTTTCTATATAATTATATCCTAGCTTTATTAGAATTTGTCTTAGTTTCTTTATTAGTTTTTTTTATTGTAAATATTTTTTTTAATGCTCCTATTTGATAGCGGTTGCTTTTATCACTAAAAAAAAGGCGTATATCCAACTTCTTTGCATCTTATACCTTGTTACGGTAAAAGTGGAAAATAATGGTACTTGTCAGTGTAATTGTACAAGTCGTATAGTAATTATTATTTGTTATACTCACTGCCGTAGTTGCTACTGAATGAATGTGCAAACTATAATTATAATGACAATTTATAAAAGGCCAGAAGATGGAAGTGGTTATGATAGGACATGAACTTAGATTGGGATATAATCATTATTATGAAGCGTCCTTATTTTTTTTTTTTTTTTTTTTTTTTCATTTTCCATGTGTGGGGGATTATAATTTTTGTACCACTTACTTTAAGTGGCAAATTAAGCTAATGAAATACGAATACCTGACTGAGTAAAGGGACGATATTCATTAGAATATTGAGCACGACAGAAATTAATATCAAACAACAATGGCAATGACCGCAATAAATAGATTGCATGATAAATTCCTTTTCCAAAGATATTTTTACAGTGGAGTAGCTCTGACAGTTTTTCGCTTATCTTAGGTTATGGCTGTTGTCAACGTTTGGTAATAATTGAATATCATGACTTGTGCAGTAAGAGAGGAGTCAAATAACCATCTGGTCATGTTAGTGGTTTGGGGCTATCCCTTATTGCGCTTTTTAATAACACGTGGAATCTGAAATTCAAATCACCAGCAACGGTTGCGTTTTACACTGCCGTCAATCATCTTAGCTTACCTCTCAGGAAGTTCAAAAGGTCACGTCCGTGCATTATGATTGGTAGATTTCGATCCATTTTGTTTGTTTCTTTTTTACATGGTCCGTTGGCTTTCATATTAATTATGATTGACGGCAGGGAATAACGCAACCGTTTGTGAAGATTTGAATTTTAAATTTCGCATGTTATTGAAAGGCGCAGTAAATCTATATAATTTCTGTGTGATTTTCAGTTAGCGATCGTGGTTTCAAGTGTCGGCTTCTAAATGCAGTGAATGTTGTGTGGTCTTACTTTTTAGACATAATTCTCAAAACTCAAAATACTCTGGAATCAATACAGTTCTGCAATGGGTTAAGACGCCACGAGTTCAAGCTGTGTGCAGCTTCTTGTTCTAATCTAATTTTGGAGAAAAGAAATAAATAATTTTTTACTATTACAAAAGAATAGTTTTCGAGCCATCGTATACACTTGTAAAATGAAATTGTACGTATTCAGCAAAAGAACAGGAATGATCAGTCATACCGACCCTCGTTTTATTGACTCCTTATTTTACACGTTTTCGTTTAACAAACCCGAGTGAGCTGACACTGTTATAGGCAAACGTACTAGGTACAAGGTGTAACTAATGATAACTCATGTTGAGTTCTACAGTAATTATTCTGTTGATGTCCTTTTAAATACTTTAAAAATTTCGGAAATTCAACTGTCGTTTTCCTTGTAATGCGATTAACTTGAAGCGCTTGTCTCAGGAGCGTTCCTTTATCCTCCGTAGCTATAAATCCAGTCATTGGCTGGTATCCACTCGTTAAAAGCAAAATTGTATACCAAAGAACCTGCTGGTTTTACAGTGACCTAAAAATATATAATACGCAATATGCGGTTTGTATTACAGTATTTCCAAACTTTGCGTCACTGTAGGTATCAATTAAAGCTAATTAAATATACTATTTATTGGGCGTTAAAGAGATATTTGTGGAACCAAATTAAAGCAGTCTTCAAGCGAATACCGATACAACGTAGATACAAATTTAAGAGGTGTACTATATTTCACACTGCTGATGACATGCAACTAATCCCCATTGAAAAAATTATCTCTAACCGAGACTCAATACGTAAGGCCAAAGAAGCCTTTTTAATCTCAAAAGGCAGAACACTTGTACCTTATGGCCTAAACATTCGCGAAGAAACATACCAATTATTCATTTTCGTATTATTTAGTTTCCTTTTACAAACATACATCGAAAGACATTTTCAGAATCGTACTTTATATTACTTTTTCACATGCAGCATTGCATTGTAGTTCGTTTTGTTTTAAAACAGTGATTCGTATACCTTATGTAGCTTAGAATTCTACAATGTAGTACACTACTGATAGACAGTGTCTCAATGCCGTATATTAATCAATTAAGATGCAGTTAAAAGACGAATGTGGGCCTGTTTTTAGTTACTGAACCAAAACTGTCAGTAGAGTCTTAAAAGGAACGTCATCGTGGTGACCTCTATAATACGGACACCTCTCTAACACGGACACTTTGCTCTGTCCCTTCGGTGTCCGCATTAGATCGAGAGGTTCAACTGTAGCTGAAAATTCAACTGGTCGAAAGTGACGTTAGGAACAAAATCCTTTTCTCTGAAAACGTTAGCTCAAGTATGGTTTAAATTTCCAAGATTTTTTAAAGTGAGCTCATTTGCTTCCCGAAATTTTAGTTGGTCTTTCTGAGAACCAAAAAAATAGCATTTTTCATCCTCTCAAAAACTTCAGGCGTAGTTTATATTGGGTCCGAAAATATCAGTTTACATTTTCCGGTTTGAGAACCACATGATCAACTTTTTATCTAATTGTAATCCGAAAATCTGAGGGTTGTATGAGGAGTCCGAACAGCTATCTGGAGAAACAATTCGTTGGGTGACCACTAGTTTAATTCAACGGTCATGAATATATCTTCAGCAAGCCATCAGGTTCCATCCCTACTATTCCACGGTGTTAACATCACACAAAATAAACGATAAAATTCAAACAAATGTCTAAGGAATAAAATTGGAAATCGTGTTTAACTCAAGAACAAAATGAAACTGACCAGATGTGCGTGAATACAAAGACATGATCATTTCAGCTCTACATCTACGTATACTTACCAGTCAATGTGATGGCACAATGAGGAGGACCTTAATCTCCTTAAGAGGACAATTCGGGACCAAGCTCAGTTCTCCGTGCGGCAAATAAACACGCTGATATTCTTAAAGTCATTAAGCGGTTGTTACATAGCAATATGAAACTTTTGATGGAAATATTGAGCCGCTATTATTTGCCCTAAGCGGGGAGCAATACAAATTCGATGTAATGAAAATTAAAGTTTGTTTAAATTGTTATTAAAAAACCCAAAATCCGCGGATAATGTTTCTAAAGCGGCCTCTTGACACAGGCGAGATTTATCCGGCGGTCTCGGCAGCCATTTCAAGTTTATATCGATTGTACAATTTACCGGCCAGCAATTGATGGATATTCGCTGACGAGAGGAGGGCGCGTGCATCCTTGAGAAATCCCAGCGGGATTTTTTAGAATGACGTGTTTTATGCCAACTACACATGCGCTGCTGCATAATCGCAAAAAGTCGCATTGCAAAATCGTAATAACTCATACATCAAAAATTCGCATCGAAAGTCGTAGGTAGTTTCAAGAGGTGATTGTATACCATATTGCGAAATTATAAAAATCCCTGTAAAAATGTCACCAACAGTCAGTGAAAACGCCGCCATTCAGAAAGAGACTAATGATACAAAACTCTCAAGACCTTCTGAAATTCTGGTAAACTAATGATATACGCGTCTTTTTTATCAATTGTTTCATATTTGTATAAAGCCTCTAAGGTGGTTAAATCAAATAATTTTAAATAACCAAACAACACGTTGTTTTAAGAACCACCAGTACAGATGTATTGTCTCAGTTCCTTGACTGTTATTCCATTGTGTCAAATCAAGCTTCAGTCTCCCAAGAAGAATTAGAATATGAGATAATATAATTAAAAAACTGGTTCATGTCCTTCTTCTTGGTTACACCAATGGTTCCATCGCAGGGCTCTACGAAGAATCCTGTGTCATGGTATGGTGGCCATCAACTACATCTTGATCTTTACAGAACGTTGGAAGTTTTTTTAGTGTTATTATATAAGATTTTACCTTAATTGGTATAGGTTTTTTTCTATATAATTATATCCTAGCTTTATTAGAATTTGTCTTAGTTTCTTTATTAGTTTTTTTTATTGTAAATATTTTTTTTAATGCTCCTATTTGATAGCGGTTGCTTTTATCACTAAAAAAAAAGGCGTATATCCAACTTCTTTGCATCTTATACCTTGTTACTGTAAAAGTGGAAAATAATGGTACTTGTCAGTGTAATTGTACAAGTCGTATAGTAATTATTATTTGTTATACTCACTGCCGTAGTTTTGTTTTTTATTTTTTTTTTATTATTTTATTTTTAACTTCAACCGTCATAACAGACATACTTACAATTGTCAAGATTTCAAGATTATTTGCATTACAGCCAAAAACCAGCCGCGCAATTGCTGAATGAGGCTTGTATTATAAAGAATTAATGCTTAATTATGTTGATAAAAGAGAAAATTGACATTTATTTACAGTACACCCTAAAATAAAACAAAAACACACCCAAACATACACACAAAAGCATACACACGAAACTAATTAAAGGGGGGAAATGTCTTTTGGCCATTTTTCATAAAAGGTTTCTAATTTATTATTCTTAGTGGAAATATATTTTTCAACTTGGTATTTAATTCTTACTTTAAATTTGAAACCTTCTATGTTTGGAAGTACCTGTTTCTTTCTACAATCCCATAAATACAATTTACCAATTAATATCAGATAATTTAACAAGGGACATTTTGACATCGTTATTCCAATTGTAACCTCTCGTAAACGCAACCCGTGAAATTCCTTTGTTATTGTTAAATAATACTGTTCAACATTTTTCCACAACATATTTGAGTGCCGACAGTAAAAGAGAAAGTGACATAATGTTTCCTGTTCAGTCTTGCAAAAAGTACATTTGTCATGCTGGAGATATCCAATTTTAAAAAGTTTTGCATTGGTGTAAAGTATTGAATTTAAAACTTTATATTGAAAGGATTTAACATAAGGCTCCTGTGCTGTTAAGTGGAGAAGGTTGTAAACAATTTTTAAATCTTCGTCAGATAAGCCAAAATCATGTTTTAAATTCTTTGCATTATTAGGTAATTGTGCTTTATTTGATACTATTAATGAATAATAGTCTTTCGTTTTCTTTTCCGCTATGTCAAAAATCTCATTTCCCTTTATAAAATAAGTATTATCTGTAAAGGTAGTGTACTCTATTATTTTCAAAGAGGAAGGAATTGCGCGCCTAAGACCTGTCCATGTAAGAAAATTAGTTTTCTCAACTATGTTATTAATTACATTAAAGGATTCTATGTTGTCGAGATTGAACAAGAGATCTTTAATGATACGTATCCCCAAGTCATAATAAGATTTATAAAAAAACTGGTTTTCCATCTATTCTTATATCTTTGTTATTCCAAATTATACAGAGCCGTTCTTTATTAGCTAAAAAGAGATTTCGAAAATCTAACCAACATTCTAAAAGTTCTCTGTAGAAACCGAGTTAATTGAAAGATCGTCCATTGCATAATTACATTTAAAAAGCAAAAGACCACCAACATTACGTAGGAGATATAACAAGTAGAATTTCCACGTACTTTCGTTATCGCTGAAAATACGTTTTAGCCAAGCTAATCGTACAGCTTTGACCAAGCTTTCAATATCTGTCATTTTAATGCCACCGTCTTCATAACTGTTTATTGAAGAGAGCCTTGTTACTTTATCCTTTCCATTCCATAAAAAGGAGAAAATCAAACTATTCACTTGTTTGATGATTTTACTTGGAGGTGAAAGAACCGAAGATATAAAAACTAGTTTTGGAATAAGTAATGACTTGATTATAATTACTTTACCATAAATGGACAGTCCTCTAGATGACCATATATTTATCAGCTGCTTTATGCTGTCAACCTTCCCTTGATAATTTTTGTACCACTTACTTTAAGTGGCAAATTAAGCTAATGAAATACGAATACCTGACTGAGTAAAGGGACGATATTCATTAGAATATTGAGCACGACAGAAATTAATATCAAACAACAATGGCAATGACCGCAATAAATAGATTGCATGATAAATTCCTTTTCCAAAGACATTTTTACAGTGGAGTAGCTCTGACAGTTTTTCGCTTATCTTAGGTTATGGCTGTTGTCAACGTTTGGTTATAATTGAATATCATGACTTGTGCAGTAAGAGAGGACTAAAATAACCATCTGGTCATGTTAGTGGTTTGGGGCTATACTTTAAATCTATATAATTTTGATCAAAGCTATCGCCGCCACAAAAAAATAATTAAAATCAACAAAAACACGTGTATTAACTCGTGGCGCAGCCGACGAGTTATCAATGCATTTCGGTTGATTTTTCTTCATTGTAGTCACAAATAGCACTGCTTTTATTTTAAAGTTTCCCGTATTCCGCGGGACGACGCACACTAGTCTGATTGGTTGACACGCGACCTCGTGATCTCGCATTTTGCATGATTTCAAGATGGCGGCAAAATCTTTCCGAAGCAGAAGGAAAAATTACAGCGTTCAAGTTTTCAAGACAATGCAAGGCGTTCAAGGATGGGTAGGACCGTTTGATATTGTGCTCGCCGCTTATTGCTGAGTGTGGGATTTTCGGTTAGCGATCTTGGTTTCAAGTGTCGGCTACTGAATGCAGTGAATGTTGTGTGGTCTTACTTTTTAGACATAATTCTCAGCTTATGTTAAGCACTTAAAATACTCGGGAATCAATACAGTACTGCAATGGGTAAAGACGCCACGAGTTCAAGCTGTGTGCAGCTTCTTGTTCTAATCTAATTTTGGAGAAAATAAATAAATAATTTTCGACTATTGCAAAAGAATGGTTTTCGAGCCATCGTATACACTTGTAAAATGAAATTGTACGTATTCAGCAAAAGAACAGCCGAATGACCAGTAATACCGACCCTCGTTTTATTGACTCCTTAATTTACATGTTTTCGTTTAACAAACCCGAGTGAACTGAAACTGTTATAAGAAAACTTACCAGGTACATGGTGTAACTAATGCTAACTCATGTTGAGTTCTATAGTAATTGTTCTGTTAATGTCCTTTCAAATACTTTAAAACTTTCGGAAATCCAACTTAAAGCGCTTGTCTGAGGAGTGTTCCTTTATCCTCCGTAGCTATAAATCCAGTCATTGGCTGGTATCCACTCGTTAAAAGCAAAATTGTACAGCAAAGAACCTGCTGGTTTTACAGTGACCTAAAACATATATAATACGCAATCAATTAATACAACGAAATATGTGGTTTGTATTATAGTATTTCCAAACTTTGCGTCACTGTAGGTATCAATTAAAGCCAATTAAATATACTCTTAATTGGGCGTTAAAGAGACATTTGTGGAACCAAATTAAAGCAGTCTTCAAGCGAATAGCCTAGGCGAACAAGAGGATTGGGGCGAATCACATGAGTCGGTCATTAGGATGTGGGTGTCAGGCCTCACACCTCTTTCACTCGCGCTCCTCCACAGGTATCCCACCCTCTTTCACTCCTCCACAGGCCTCCCATCCTCTTTCACTTCTCCACAGGCATCCCACCCTCTTTCACCCCTCCACAGGCATCCCACCCTCTTTCACTCCTCCATTACCGCCGACGTTCGGCGAAACCAAAATCGGAGCCAAACACTAACCAACACAGCATTAAAACTCGCCCACTAATAAAGCAAAAGAAACAGAATGATATGGTAAAATAGTTACATAGGGTTTACGAAGGGTTTATGATCTAAGTGTCGACTATCACAATGAATTGGTCTCCCAGGAACTCACGAACGAAAATTGGAAATATTAACGTTACCCGGTCTAATTTCCAGGCGTCAAATAACCCTTTTTCGTTGCGTTTTATTCCCACTTTTGTCAAAGTGCCAACCGCTTCCTTTACCAAAATAAATTCATCCTCTCTGAAAAACAAAATAAATGTAATATAAGTAGCAAGTGGATTGGATTATGTTGGCAGGTTTTCTTCCGTTTACTTCTTTTTGTTTGCTTCATTGTTAGCTTTTCAGTACTTACTTATACTTACCCTAAATATAAGAGAGTGGTCGCTTAGAGATAAAAAAAAACAATAGAAAAATTCAAATCTTAATTTAACACGGTAAAAATTCATCAGGTTGGCACAAAATAAAATACAACTACATGATAATTTCTACTAACAATATTATTACGTATCTTAATAATATACATGAAAAAATTACTCGATTCTGATTAGCTAAGAGCAGTGCAGTTCAAGTGTAACACCAGTGCAAAATGTGTAACACTAGTGCAAAAAGTGTAACACCAGTGCAAATTACAAATCCAAAAAAAAAATCCAAAAAAAAAATTTTGCAAAAAAAAAAAAAATTTCCAAACAAAAATGGATGCAAATTTTTTCATGTATAATTCAAATTGCACCAGCCGAAGCGGCTCGTGCAATTTTGAGCTTTTTGAAAAACTCACTCGTTCAAATTAATCCCAAATTGAACTCGAAACCGTATGATTACCTATACATAAAGTCTATTAATAAAAATGCTACTCAAATGACCAACGTTAAAAGTGGTCGCGCTCGCTTACGAGAGGTTTCGACTTTAACGATTTGACTGAAAATATTTTGGTCTTTTGGAAAAGTGGTCGCTTACGAGAGGTGGTCGCACATAGAAGTTTGACTGTATACAAACTTAATTAATATTTGACAGAGTTCTCTTCTAGTTGAAATGAGCTGTGTTTCAAATTATATAAAAGTTAAAGCTGTGTTCACGCTAGAAACGTTTACGTCTTCTCAATTGAACTTCTTGTTGTCTCAATTTGCCACTTCAGAAACTTCAGGGAGACCAAACACCAGCGTTCGGCACTAGGAATTCTTGGATCGTTTGGGTAACCAGCGTTAGTTACGATAAGGTCATGGTTTGCAAACGCAACTATTCACCAATCATAGCTCATATTGTTTACCCCAACGATCCCACAAATCTCAGTGCCAAGAGCTGGTGCTCACTCTCACCACAGTTTCTGGAGGGACGCATGCCAAGCGCTATATTTAGTGCAATGTCACTATCTAGATGTCTGATCCGAATTCCTTCTTTCTTAGAAAAGAAAAATAGAAATAATTCTTACCGTCCACTCTCAAACAGATTCCCTGACTTGGTTAATTCCACGACACTTGTGTTTCCGTTATCACCAAAGATTTGTATGAACACATCTGCATCAGTGCCAGTACCAGGCTCATCATCAGAAGTTGTCACGGTCACACGGTACAAAACTGAAAATATGCAAGGTTATATTTAGCCTGAGAGAAAGCCCTCAAAATCTGGGGGTGTGGTTCGTGGAGTGGGGAGGGGTAGGGTGGGAGTAAGAGAAGCTATCTCTCTCTTCTTCCACTTCCCAACCTACACCCTGGAGACAACTGAATCACATGCGCATGCTGTCACTTTGCGTATAACCTAACACCGAATAATGAGGAATGTAGTAAAAATGAAAGCACACAAAAAAGGGTTCCGCAAAGAAATAAATTGGACTAATAAGAGTAAGACAGTGGCAATCCATCCATCCGATCCTGGATGGTAAAGCGCATCCGCCATGATTGTACGTTGATGGTTAACGGTAAAACGTTTTTTTTTTATCAATACTGATTTAGACAGGTTAACCACTTCAGTCATACCTGCTATCAATGTTGGCCCTGTAAACAATATGTGAATAAATAAAGAAAGAAAGAAAGAAAGAAAGAAAGAAAGAAAGAAAGAAAGAAAGAAAGAAAGAAAGAAAGAAAGAAAGAAAGAAAGAAAGAAAGAAAGAAAGAAAGAAATAATGATAACAAACGTTTGTCCATTTGATGCTTAAAACCTTTGTCCATTTTATGCTTAAAACATCCTTTTATTTTCGGTTGACTAAAGCTGTGTTCACATCTGCAGCACCGAAACGTGTTCAGGGTAACTGATGATGTTTCGATTAAACTCGTTTTCAATAAACATGTTTGCAATTTCATTATTTACATTAGTTTTGTAATTTCAAACACTTTTCATGCCAGGTTCTATAACTTAAACTATAATAACGGCAAAACCACAGCGACAAACCAATGAAGAGTGCCGGATCTAGCCCCAGTTTACGTAGAAGGTTTGTTATGCAAACCGAAATATCGGACAAATATATTCAACTGTTTGTTTGTTTTTTTTATTTCACTTCTGTCGCTATCTCTTCTTCTTGCCGTAAGGATCAGTTTGCCGTTTTTATATTTTCTATAACTTATGCGGTTTAACGAAACACACATCAAAGATTTCTAAATTACACTTATTAAAGTTTAAGAACTGAAAAATGGAGCTCAAACTTGCTGCTGTATGATTAATTAATCTCACTTGTAAAGCCCTCGTCTTGCTTAGATCGAAACTAAACCTCGTGAAGTAGTTTTAATCATGGTTCGAATAAATACAGTGTTTCAATCATGATTCGCGCAATGGATCGCCTGATATGAACACTTACATAGTGAAACATGTTTCGTTCATGATTCAAACTAAACATGTTTCGCCCGAACGTGAACGCAGAAAAAGCCATTTTGACGGCTTACGATTAAACAATTAATGTATCTATATATATATATGGAGACACAAAGGAAAAAGACAATATTTTTAACGAAACTCCTATATTTCGGCTACATAAAATAGCCTTCATCAGGGAGAATATTGTCTTTTTCCTTTGTGTCTCCATATTTTTCACCGGGAAAAGTCTTTCAGACAATTACTGGATGCTTGTGATTATTATTATTATTATATATATATATATATATATATATATATATACACAGCAGTTTGCAAAAATTTTGAACCTCCCAAAATATATCATTATATCCCTGCTCCCTGACAATGCTATATATATTTGGATATAATGATATATTTTGGGGGGTTCAAAATTTTTGCAAACTGCTGTATAACAGCCTAACAGCGGAGCTCTCTGCAAAGAAACGATGATGATAAGCTTAACTTAAGTGAAAGGTCGGAAGCACAAGAAAAATTAGAATTAAGATTGACGACCGGGCTATTTTTCAATTGTAGCAATTCTCAAAAACAGTATTACGCGACCGTCTGGTGCAGCACAGTTAGACTGCACAAAAACTCACAAAAACAACTTTTTCTCGGTCTAGAATAACTAGTATGGCTAATTCCCGAATAAAATACACCCGTTGCGTATCGAAAATTTCCCGGGAAAATTGCAAAACATACACAGACATCTTTGCGCAAGGCGACGCGAGTAAAGTTAGAACTAATATATATAGTTAGGTTTAGCCTAACAGCGGCGCCCTCTGAAGACCCACTGAACAAGCTTAACTAAGATGAAACTTAACTAATAGGTGAAAGGTGGGAAGCACAAGAATTAAGATTAATATTGACGACCGGGCTATTTTTCAATTTTAGCAATTCTCAAAAACAGTATTACCCGACCGTCTGCACAGTACATTTAGACCGTACAAAAGTTCACAAAAACAACTTTTTCTCCGTCTAGAATAACTATTACGACTATTTTCCGAAAATACAGTTGTTGCTTGTCAAAAAATGCACGAAAAACTGATTTGGAAATCAAAATTGCAAAAATACACAAAAGGCATATTTGCATAAGGCGACGCGAGTATAACATCTAAGTCTTGTTTTGTTTACATAAAATCGCTTTTCAATCTCTGTAATGAATGAACAAACACATAAAAATGGACAACACAATCTTCTTTCGAAAAATTTTATTCAAATCTCCATGAGTTTGTTTAAAAGCAAACGCGTACCATTTATAGCGCATCGAGGCCAAGCCGTGTCTTTGATGAAATTCAAGAAATTAATACAACTGAATTTAAGTTACACGTTTATAAACAATTCTCCAAAACATAACGAGAACACAAACAAAAAGTCAATCATAGATTGATATCAAGATAAATTCCCATCGAAAAATGTAATTTGTTTTACCTTTAAGTCCCTCCGGCGACTACTGTACTTGGAAATTCTTTAAATCTCCGCTTTGGTGCTGAAATCCGTAAAACGAACCCATCTCTTCACATTGCTAAAACCGTATATAGTTCCTCGAAGCAAGATTTTATCCCTGAAAGCTCTTCTCTTTCCACTAAAGCGACTTCTGAGTATCCCTTAACTAGTATCCTGTCTTGAGTAGCAAACCGCCAAAACAATGTTGGGTAATAACGACTTTAATTCTCCGCTAAAAACAGCATAAAAATCCTGCAACGGCTAAAGTGTTTACCGAGCTGACGGCTGTGTAGCCGCGCGAAAAACAAAGCCTCAAAGATCCCGGATGTTTTGTGGCGTCACACGCGCATGTTTTGCGACGTCATACGCGCCAGCGAGCTAGCCCAACGCGTACGTCGGGCGTTCGGCGGCGGGCGTTCGGCAAGCGCACAACGCGCCCGCGAAACTTTCCGCTAGCCATGACCATGAAAAATGACGGCATAGGTTCTATGAGTATGGTGCTCCGCCGGGCCTTCGGCCGCGGGCTCTGCTATAAAAGTCTTGTTTTGTTTACATAAAATCGCTTTTCAACCTACTGGGGTAATGAATGAACAAAACACATAAAAATGAACAACAAAATCTCCTTTTGAAAACTTTTATTCAAATATCCGATAGTGTATGTTTAAAAGCAAAAAGAGTACCATTAGCGCATCGAGGAGATGTCTGGCTGAGCACATGTGTCTCCAAAACTAACGAGAACACAAAGAAAAGTCAATTACAAATTGATATCTACATAATATAAATTTCCATAGAAAAATGTAATTTCTTTTACCGTTAAGTCCCTCGGCTGCTTGAAAATTCTTTAAAACTCTGCTCCTTCGTAGGTATGAAGTTCCTCGAAGAAAGATTTCATCGCTTAAAGCTCTTTCCTTTCTGAGTATTCTTTTAAGCTTTCTCTCTCTATTTTGAATATTTTAAATGTGTGTTATTGCAAAATCACGACCGGTTTTGGCCGGTACGGCCATCAATGGGTTAAAGGAGTTTAGCTTTAAACAAATCCTTCGATGATCTATTAGCTTCAATTATTCTAAGACGAAAAAATATATATTCCTCCAAAAACGCTTGACTTGCAGAGTTACGCAGCCTCAAATGCGGTCTTGACCACTGTTTGAGAAAGGTGAAACCCGTCTTGAGTAGCAAACCGCGAAAAAATGCGGGGAAAAACGATTTTCCAAACCGGTTTTCTCCGCTATAAAAACACAACAAAAGTGTTTACTGTAGCTGACGTAACATCGGCCGTGTAACCGCGGGAAGAGCGCGAAAAACAAAGACTCGCTTTGATTTCAAAATTGCTAAGATCCCGGATGTTGCACGACGTCGTACGTGCATGTTGCGAGAAGTCATACGCGCCCGCGAGCTAACCCTCCGAGTTCGCGCCCGCGAAACATTCCGCTAGCGATGAGCATGAAAAATGACGGGCATAGTAATAAAAAAAGTAATAAAATTATGAAAACAGACAAAATGTCCTGTTTGATAAGGAAGGCCACTGTAGAAATAAAATCACCATCGCAACCCAAACTCTTTTTTCTCAATTTCTCATTACTGATGAAATCAATGCTGATTTTGCTTTCCAAGTTTGTAGCCAAAAAAAATAAATACAATAGTGGTCTAACAGTAATTATTTTTGTAGCATAAGTCTGCTTCAAACAGACGGTGTAAAGTAATGACTCAGTTAGACGGCTTTAGTATGCTAATATTACATTGCCTAAATCTTTGACAACTGTTGATCAAAAGAAAATAACTATTTTTTTCAAAAATATATATTTCAAATGGGGAAAACCATTTTAACACTTCGTAAGTCTCAGTATTGCATGCATTTTGAAAGGGTAAAAACGTCTTTTTCAGTAAGCGACTGAAAGATACTTAGAAAAAAATTATTTGAATGTAGCTTAACACAAATTCCAATATAATCAGGGCTAACTTTATTATTAATTATTTTATTCGGCTTTTCGTTTTTATTTTTCATTCTTATTATTTTTTGTTTATGGTAGACGAACTATAAATAAAAACACCAGGAAAAAACTATTGTATGGGAACTTGTGCAGTTACTTGAATGATTCTGAAATGCATTTATAGAGGAGAGGAAAACTCTAGATACCTGTTTTGATGGATCTCTTGTTGATTTCAGCCGCATTAATTTCACCAACACTGCGCGGTTTGGTACCAATCGAGCATTGACTGAAACATAACATCACCAGGCTTAAAGTCCACCATTTAAAGCCACAATTCACGATCATTTTCACTTAATCCAAGTCTCAACATACAAGCAAAGATTAACTGCTTGTTGGTCTCTGTGCTTGTGGCTTTTTAATATATTCACATTGAGAGTAGCTATCCAGTGATATTTGTTCAGTTGTAAACATTGTTATGGAAAAGCACATTTGCATCTTCAAAACTGATCTCTCGACAAAAGATGACTCATGATTAAAAAAAAAACAATTGATTAGTAGTTCAAAATTTAAGATAAGACAAAGCTGATGCTTACTTCACAGTGATCAAGCCCGCGCCATGACGTAAAATGTCGGGAGTCGAACCCGGGACCTCTCGCACCCAAAGCGAGAATCATGCCACTAGACCAACAGGCCGATGTTCGCTTTTTATTCCAGTAAAATATATACTAACCAAATACCTGTTTTGCGACACGCTGATACCCAAAATGCACCTTGATTACCTGTAACAGTGGATTGATGTTCACGTGCTCATCAGTTTGCTGAAACGTTGCTTTAATTAACTAAATTGAGGAGTCAACCATTCTTATAAATGGGGTTAGTTTCTAGAGAAACTGTGGTGCTGCGTCGGTGGGGGGATGAAACACGAGAATTTAGTTTTATCGACTGAGTCGATAAGGTAAATTGACCACCGTAAAAAGATTCAAATAGCTGACGTTTCGAGCGCTAGCCCTTCGTCGGAGCGAATCAAGGAATTGTGGGTAGTGTGTGGTTTTATATAGTAAGCGGTGGAGCTACGCTATTGGTGGAAATTTGGTGACGTGAAAGAGAAATGTAAATTAGTTGAATGAAAAGCGTTCGTTGATTCCGTGGGGTTTGAGAGTGCCGATTTGAAAGATGATTTTTTGTTCTAGGTTTTTACGGCTTTCTGTGTTACCCTGGTGTAGGGAAAGGCCGCAGATTGTCATGTGTTGTTTAGAATGGTTAGTAAGATTAAAATGGCGCGCGACTGGTTTGGATGCGTCTTTGTCATTTTTTTCAACGTCTCGGAGATGTTCACGAAAACGGTCGCCCAGTCTCCTCCCTGTTTCGCCAATGTATATCTTTTTGCAAAAAGTACATGTTATGCAGTAGATAACATTTACGGAGGTGCATGTAAAACGATCAGTGATTTTAATAGATCGTTTGGGTCCTGTTATTTTGTCCGCGTTGTGAATGAAAGGACAAGTGTTACATCGTGTGCGTGTGCATTTGAAAGTTCCCGGTTTATCGTCAGATTTCAGTGCGCTCGTAACTAGAAAGTTGCCTATGTTTTTGTCACGTTTGAATGAAATTAGTGGGGGTTGTGAAAAAATTCTGCCAGTTTCGGGGTCGTTTTGGAGTAATTTGAAATTTTTTAAAATGATGCTTTTGACTGTGTTGTTGTGTGGGTGGAAAGTGAGGGTGAATGGAATTCTCTCGTTCTCTTCCTTCTGTGGCGTTTGTAGTGCTGATTGTCTGTCGATCTGTTGTGCACGTTGTTGGCCCGTATTAACAACAGAGTCAGGGTAACCCACGTTTCTTGAAAAACTGGCACATTTCTTCTGATTTGTTGGAAAAATCAGAGTCATCACTACATAGCCGTCGAAGTCTGAGAAATTGAGAATACGGAATGGCGTTTTTAACGTGCGATGGATGTGAGGATGAATGTAACAGATAACTGTGGGAATCTGTAGGTTTGTAGTGCACACTTGTGGATAAACTGTTACCGTTGATTGAAATATTAATGTCAAGAAAAGCGACTGAGGTTTCGGAAATTTCCCAGGTATATTTTAGAGCTGGATGAAAAGTATTGACAGAAGTTATGAATTGATTAAGTTCCTCTTTACTGGAAGAGGTAGCGCCAATGCAATCATCGATGTAGCGGCCGTAGAGTTCGGGTTTGGTTCCGTGGTACTGATTAAAAAATTTGTCTTCGATGTGGCCTACAAAAAGGTTAGCGTAGCTTGGTCCCATTTTGGTGCCCATGGCGACTCCATTAACTTGTTTGTAGTAGTTTTGGGAAAATGAAAAACAGTTAAGTGTCAAAACTAATTCGGCTAAGCGGAGCAGTGTTTCTGAGCTTGGGTTTTGAATGGAGCGCTGGTCGAAAAAATATTTTAGTGCTTGAAGTCCTTCGTCATTGGGGATGACGGTATATAAAGAGGTAATGTCCATAGTGAAAATTAATTTGGTTTCGCTGGGAAAACTGAAATTCCGGAAAATTTCGAGTGCGTGATTGGTGTCCTTAATGTACGAGGGTAGTGATTTGACAATGGGGGCCATGATTTTGTCTAAATAGCTAGAAATTGGTTCGGTAGGACAGCTACAAGCGGAAACAATTGGTCGGCCCGGATTGTTTGGTTTATGAATTTTTGGTTTGAAATAAACGCGTGAGGTTCTAGGAGTAGTGATGATGAGATTGTTGGCGGTAACTGGTAATTGTTGTTTAGTGATGAGGTCTTGGATAGTTTCTTTGACAATTTTTTGGTTGCTAGAAGTGAGATCTTTATCAACTTTGGCATAGAAAGCGGTGTCAGAAAGTTGCCGAAAAGCCTCTTGTCGGTAAAGGTCGGTCCGCCAAACAACTACCGCCCCGCCTTTGTCGGCCGCTTTGATAACAATGTCGCGTCGTTTGCTAAGACTTTTGAGCGCTGCCCACTCTCCTGTTGAAAGGTTGGAAATTTTGGTGTGGCGGTTAAATTTAAGTTTTTGGACATCGTGACGACATTTTTTGACGAAAAAATCTAAAGAAGAAAACTGGCCCTCTGGGGGAGTCCATTTTGATTTGCGAACGTTGAGTGTTTCAAAAACATCTTTTTCCGAGGTGTTAGAATTGTCTTCTTTGTCGTGGAAAAAAGCTCTTAATTGCACGCGGCGAAGGAATTTTTCAACATCTTGTTTGACTGAAAATTCGTCGGTTTGTTTCGCTATAGGAACAAAGTTTAAACCTTTACTAAGAACAGACCTCTCTGGGTTAGAAAGCGGCAAATTTTCCGGAATGGTAACGACGCCATTGTGACTATCGAATGAATGGTCGCCGGATAATTGAGGACCTATTAACTGTTCAAGTTTTTGGGTCTTGATTTGGTTAAGGCTGTTGAACAGTTTAGCATTGAGTTCTTGAATTTTAGCGCGAATTGATTGTACTAAGACAGCTGGACAAATTTTGGAAAGTTCGGAACGGTATTGGATAATTTCCTTTTCGAGATTGTTACGTTTAAGGCACATAGCTCTGATGGTGATCCTCATAATATTACGCGAGAAAGAATTTTGGGCATGGTGAATTTCGTGAAAATATTGTTGATTGGAATCAGAGAATGTAGAAGCGTGAAAATTTGAACGAAACCCTTTAGGAATGACTTTGGATTGGAGGCAACGGCCGATGAAATTGATGTGACTACAAAACCTAGTTTTGGTAAAGATGTGAGTGGCTAAACGAAAGGCTAAATTAGTGGAAATGGGGGGAAAAGGAATAAGATAACTTACGATTTCCTGGCGTAGCTCCTTGGTGAGTGTCTTGAGGTTAGGCATCGTTGTCTTCGGTTCGTTCGGTGAGAAAGCTGTTGAGTAAGAAATATTGATGTAAAAAGTTAATGGTCGCAGCGAATAAACAACAAATGAATGGGGTTAGTTTCTAGAGAAACTGTGGTGCTGCGTCGGTGGGGGGATGAAACACGAGAATTCTTATAAAGTAACATATAACTGGATATATTGCAATAAAAACTTGAAAAATATAGCAACAATCCTTGTTTGAATTCAGCTGTAGAATGTTTCTTTTGAACTATGAGATTATTTCGTCCAGTTTGACGCTAGTTATTCTCGGTGTTACTGTTTACTCCTTGTACGTTTTTCTCCATTGTTTTCTATACAATACAATACAATACAATACAATAGTTTATTTAGACACGTAACGCCTAGGAGCTTACAATCAAGCTCGTTCAAGATACGTACGTGCAAAATATACTAATAACAATGGGATAAAAGGCAAAAAATAAGTTTTTCTATAATAAGATTTGCCTTGAAAAGTTTCACTTGCTCGTGTGTAAATAGAAACTTGTCAAGATTTTTCTTGTCAAGTGCACTTGTTCAAAAGCTGGCATGCTAGCTTTTGAACAAGACAACTTGTCGTAGAAAAACTTGATAAATCACTAAACTTGCTTGTCTGTATGCTCAACAAGTCAAACTTGACAAGAATCGTTGCGAAATCGCGGGCGCTCAGCGGTCTTGTTGTTTGGAGTAGCAGTCATAGCGGATAACAACATGGCAGCTAAAACTGTTCGTTAGACCGATTCATCGCTTCTACTAGAATATCTTCGAACAAGAGAAAGTTTGTGGAATACAAAGGCGGAATCCTATAGAAATATAGAAACAAACAAAAAAAAGATTGACTTCGAAGAGGTTCTTGAGCTCATCACGGGAGCTGAAGTTCCTGATATTGATCTTGCCATGCCATTTCTCCCTTGTTAAATAAATGTAAGCCGATGTCGCTTTTAGCCATGGTCAACGAATAAAATGGCGTTGAGTTTTCTTCGTACGCCGTACAATTGTATTGCTGGCTACAAAGAAAACTTGTCAGAGATAACTTGTTTATTCGTTCACACAGAAAATTTGCTGGTCTAAATCACTAATATACCTAAGAAACGTATAATTTAAAGGATAAAAAAAAAGAAATTATCGTTGGAGGATCCGGGTATCGATCCCGGTACCTCCCGCATGCTAAGCGGGCGCTCTACCATTTGAGCTAATCCCCCGCAATCAACATGCCCAGTCACACTTAACCTTTGGTGGCCGGTTATTTAAACTTAGACCGCGGTTTAAGACAATTGATGGACCTTCACATTTGTTTATGAGTGGGTCGTTATAAGTAGATAAATGTTTCTCTAGTCTGTGCTATAGAACTTCTGGACACTGTTTACAGTAAATAACGTTTACATTTAAGGGTTGGCGAGTTTCAAATTGGTTTAGACCGCGGTTTTGTTAAACACCGTCAAAACTTCGTTTAAATAACTGGCCCTAACACTTTAAGATAAATCACAACTACCGAAGAAACGTACATATAACTAACAATACTGCGACTTTTGTGGGTTCGCTACTTACAATAATTACTTTCAAAAATCCGAGTAGAAAAGGCGTTTTTTTATATATGACAAGTTCAGAATCTCATGTCAATATCTGGTCCGTTAGCTCAGTCGGCAGAGCGTGGTGCTGATAACGCCAAGGTCGTGAGTTCGACCCTCACACGGACCAATGACATTATTTTTTTTAACCTCTTCTGTTTCGATTTTTCTTTTTCTTTTAATTTTTTTTTCATTGCTTTCCATAGTAAATAGAGGATATTACATGGCCGCGCGAAGATACGAAATTTCTCTTCGAGTGTTGAAAAATATTTCACGAGTGAGCGCAGCGAACGAGTGAAATATTTTTCAACACGAGAAGAGAAATTTCGTATCTTCAAGCGGCCATGTAATGTTCTGTTTATTATATAAACACCAATGAAATCAAACCATTTCACTTTAATATTTTTTTGTAGTCCTAAAGTAGAACAACGTGAGCAACGGTGATCTTTTCACGTGTGAAGATAACATGTTATTCTCACGTGTGAAGATATGATGTTTACGCGCGAAAGCTCACCTGGTATTTCATTGGTGTTTATATAATAATAAATACTATTAGTGTAGAGAATTTTTCGCCTGAACAGAGTCGGGGTGTTCGCTTTTTTCAAACATTATTCCACAAGCTTCCTCAGGAAAATTAACGCATGGACCTCTAGCAATTTCACTCAAAAAAGTGAGGGGGTGGTCTATCTTCTGAGGCTTTAGCCATGAGAACTCAAATGTTTGGTAGACTAAATTGGACATTTTAGCACGCAGATTATATGCAAATAAGGTCACGTGAACTGTCAGGGTTATTTTTAGGTTAAAAATATTTCATGCAAAATGGCAACACTTTTCACCAATACCTGGAGGCTACCAGACGTTGTACGAGTTTAAGGCTATTACGTACTTCATTTCTGCGCTTGGCCTTTTTAAGATTAGTAAAAAAATAAAGGAAAAATAATAAATTACTATTACGGGAGACTGGGTACTAGTACAAATTACCGTTTATTTTCGAACTTAATGAAATAATCAACAAAGGCCAAGCGCAGATTTTTTGTTGCTGTTCTTGGGACTTATCTGATAGCAATAACATTTCATTACGATCGGTATAAACTGTTGCCATCTTTGCTGAAAGTTTTTTCTGGATTTTGTGGCCGTATTAAGTCACGTGACCTAATTTGCATATGTTATTTCTGACAATATTTACTCTTTTAAAGTATTGAGTCCTCATGACTAAAGCCTCTTGAGATAGACCACCCCCGTAGTTTTAGGCGTTAAAACTAGAGGCCCTTGCCTTAATTTACCCGAGTCGGGCGCTATGATTTATATGATGGGTTCGTTTGGGATCATCCCAAAGTCAGTGTCAATGTAAATTAGTGACTTTGAGTATTCAGCTAAGCATCATTATTATACATTGTAGTCACTATCTGTCTTCTCATTGGCTAAGAGCCTACAGTTAATTTTGGAAATCAGCTCACCCTACAGATTATTCACTAATCTGCAATCTGAATAATCTATAGAGGGCGCGCGCAATGCATGATTTCCTTGAGCAATGTCAAGTTCACGGGTAATGAATTTTATTCACAGAAGTGGAGGTGGCCAGTGGTGGATATTTACAGAGCCGCGAATATCCACCACTTGCCACCAACACTGAGGTGAATAGTTGTTTTAGTATATACTAAAACAGTGGGATAATATTATAGCAAGAAAATGATGACTTTTTGAAATTGGTTTAGACCGCGGTTTTGTTAAACACCGTCAAAACTTCGTTTAAATAACTGGCCCTAACACTTTAAGATAAATCACAACTACCGAAGAAACATAGATATAACTAACAATACTGCGACTTTTGTGGGTTCGCTACTTAACAATAATAACTTTCAAAAAGCCGAGTGGAAAAGGCGTTGTTTTATATATGACAAGTTCAATGACATGTCAATATCTGGTCCGTTAGCTCAGTCGGCAGAGCGTGGTGCTGATAACGCCAAGGTCGTGAGTTCGACCCTCACACGGACCAATGGCATTTATTTTTAATCTCTTGTTTCGATTTTTCTTTTGCTTTTGATTTTTTTCATTGCTTTCCTTTCGTGTAGAGAATTGTTAGCCTGAAAAGAGTCGGGATGTTCGCTTTATTCAAACATTATTCCACAAATCAGTCACACTAGTTATTCTAGACCGAGAAATAGTTATTTTTGTGCGCTTTTATGCATTCTAAATGTACTGTGCAGACGGTCGCGTAATACAGTTTTTGAGAATTGCTAAAATTGATTAATAGCCCGGTCTTCAATCTTAATTCTAATTTTTCTTGTACTTCCGACCTTTCACCTAAGTTAAGCTTATCATCATCTTTTCTGTTCAGAGAGCTCCGCTGTTAGACTAAGCCTATCTATCTATATTTATTATTTCTTTGCTAAGCGTTAATGTCGTGTAACTAGCCTCTGCGGGAAAAAAACTTAGAATGTTAAAATACAAAGAGTAAAGCTGGAAGCAGCTATCAAACTACAGAACAGTAATGTTCTACTAGAAATCTGGTGGTCTCTTTCTGAACCTGCTGTCCCTACTGAAATCCCAAATGCGCAGGCTTGTATTAATACGAAAAGCGACGGGTTTATTTTATGGAACATTTACGGAACAAGAATATATCATTTAAAGGGAATAAAGGAAAAAGGAAGTTGGAGGATCCGGGTATCGATCCCGGTACCTCCCGCATGCTAAGCGGGCGCTCTACCATTTGAGCTAATCCCCCGATGACGCACAAAAGTGGTTCAATAATTAAATGCAATCAACATCCATAGCCGCTTGAGCTTTAACCCTTTAAGATAGATCGGAACTACCGAAGAAACGTAGATATAACTAACGATACTTCGACATTTCCTGATTGGTTCGCTAGCTACTTACATCATCACAATAATTATTGTAAAAAAGCCGAGTAGAAAAGGCTTTGTTTTCATTATATATAACTAATTGAATGGAATGCAACTATCTGGTCCGTTAGCTCAGTCGGCAGAGCGTGGTGCTGATAACGCCAAGGTCGTGAGTTCGACCCTCACACGGACCATTGACATCTTTTTCGACCCTCTTCTGTTTCGATTTTTCTTCTGTTCATTGCTTATATTTATTGATGTTTTCCGTATTGTCTTTTTATCTCGTCGTGGTTATCAATTAAGAAAACCATGAGATTTCCTGGCGAATCTGTGCCACCTCAGCATATTCCTGTTTTTCTTTCCGTGAGCTTTAATTTGATTGCTTTCGTTAATGTTCGACCCACTTGTAGTTCTCGAAACACAAACGTTATAGTATTATTTTAGATCGGATTGTTCCGTAGACAGTTTGAAATAAGTTTTAGCCTGACGTCTGACAGATGTTTTGGACCTGTACAAACTTTGAAACACGAGGCTAGTACGTTACGAAATTTGATCAATCACAACAGTCATAAATTTGCTCGTTTATATAGGAATTGGTAGCAATGTTATTTTTTTCAGGCAAAATTAAAGACTCCGGAGTGATACATTGTATATCCTTTGCTTCTCATGGCCTCAATGAAATTTACTTTGACCTAAATGTCTACTGTAGCAGATCTCAAAGGTAACCTACTTTTATGGCGTTTCTTTTAGACAATCCAGTTACAGACTCATCTAATCTAGATTATTTGGATCAGTTCATATAAGCTGGAACAAAAATAGGAAAAAAGATCGATCCATTCCGTTCATGGTCGTGTCGTTCGTTCGTTCGTTCGTGTCTTTTAAAGCGGCATTCAGCATTAAACCATATAGACGGTAATATTGAGCGGCGACCAGGATACCGAAGTACGTGTTTCTCACAAGTTTACAATATTCCACTTTTGAGGTGGAAAGTAGGGCGATATTTTGTTTGGGCTCTACAAAATCACACAATTATAGGAAAAGTGTTATTAAACGAGCCATATTAAACGAGCTGAAATGTGCGGAACGCTATGACGTGGCTTGTTACAAAAGGGAAAGTAAGTGATAGTTTCCCTCGACGCTTCGTGCAGCGAACCGAAGTATACAGACCGCTGTTGCATGTCTTGTTATACAAGGGAAAGTAAGTGATAGTTTCTCTCGACGCTTCGATAAACGAGCTGAAATGTACAGACCGCTACGGCGTGTCTTGTTACAAAAGGGAAAGTAAGTGATAGTTTCCCTGGACGCTTCGAGCAGCGAACCGAAGTATACAGACCGCTATTGCGTGTCTTGTTACACAAGGGAAAGTAAGTGATAGTTTCCCTCAACGCTTCGATAAAACGAGCTGAAATGTACAGACCGCTACGGCGTGTCTTGCTACAAAAGAGAAAGTAAGTGATAGTTTCCCTAGACGCTTCGAGCAACAAACCAAAGTATTCAGACCGCTATTGCGTGTCTTGTTACACAAGGGAAAGTAAGTGATAGTTTCTCTCAACGCTTCGATAAACGAGCTGAAATGTGCAGACTGGAATGCATGAATGAATGAATGAATCGTTTTATATTAAATCAATACTTGCAATTCGTAGATTGAATTACTATCGACAAAAATATTTACAATGACTTGAGATTAAAATGGATCTGAATATAAAGGATTTTGTTACAAGAGGGAAAGTAAGTGATAGTTCCCTTCAAATCAAGCAAGAAATAGCTTACATTCAAGATATAGATGTTACGCTGGGAAAGTTAATGTTTGTTTCCCTTTATTTATACGGTCAGCGAACCGAACATTGTTTATACTGCATCAACGAAGGATATATTATTCTTTTGCGACCGCCATTGTTGCGAGTATGCACATTACGACTAATGTTGTTGACACATTCTATTGTTTATTTATAGCAATTAGCGATGTGGAGGAACTGGGAGGCGCAAACCCATCAGCGTCAACAGCCAGCGTAGCGAGAACTTTAGCGATGAGTGTTCAAACTCGCAACTGGGTGGTGATAGGTTTCTTCATGCCCACACACCGCAGTCAGTGCAGAAAGGGACTTCGACTTCTGGCGAATTCAAAGATTTTGCCTCCGAATATTCTATTATGAGTTTCTAGTGGCTCCAAAGACAAACAAGGCTGTTTGAAACCAGCTTCGAGAAAACACCAAAAAGGCAGATAATGGAATGCAGAAGTGCCAGAATTGAAAATATTCATGACTTCAATGTATGCAATTCATCAAGCGTGTAAAGTGGCAACAGGTGCAGTAAGAGACAACCTCGTACATGCTTTGGCGTTATCCTTATCTGGAAATAGGGAGCGCAACATAAGACGCAGAGAGCTCTTGAGATTAGATCTTAACACGCAGTTCAGTGCATTATGCAATGTTTCGACACCAGTCACCGCAGAATTGTTTGGAGAGGATGTTAGCAAAGACATCGATGAGGTGTCAAAGGCCAACAAGCTGGGCAGAAAATTGGCACCCCAAAGAAGAACCGTGGTTCACGTTCCCATCCTTATGGTGGATACCAGGGTAAAGGTTCTGCTTCTACTATGGCTAGAGGGCGCTATTCTAGTAGACGCTTTACTAGATCTCAGCCTTTTTTGGGAGAACGCGGAACTAATCGCAGGAGGCCAGGACCCAAAGCTGCCTCTACACAAGGACGAGCCACAATTAGAAACCTTTCAACAGGTTAGTCATACCAGCAGGGCAATTGAGATACTGTTTGCACGTATGGCAACAAATTACCTCATTCATTTGTTTTACAATGTGTAACTGGTTGCTTCATTGTATTTGGCTGTGAGCCACCTCATGTCAGAAGTACAATTACCTATGAGCACAAGTTTCCATCAACTCAATAGCAGACTATCGATTTAGAGATTGAAACCATTTTACAAAAAGGGAGCATTGAACTGACAGCTTCTGAACCTGGTGAGGTTATTTCACCTAATTTTGTGAGACCCAAAAAGAACCAGGAACTTTTAGGGTTATATTTAATCTTAAATTACTCTATGATACAGTCACCTATCACAAGTTCAAAATGGATACTATTGTATCAAGTAACTATCAGCTACACGACTCATGAAGCAAGACTGTTTTATGTCTTCTATAGATTTGTAAGACGCATATTATTCTGTGCATATTGCACCAGCCTTCAGAAAATTTCACAAATTTGTTTGGCGTTATAGATTTTTCCAGTTTACAGCATTGCCTATGGAGCTCACTTGCAGTCCAAGAATTTTTTATTTAAGTCCTCAAGCCTGCTTTCTCTACTTTACGAACCCAATTTCGGCATTCATGTTTGGGCAATATAGATGACTCTTATTACACAGAGAATACTTTTATTCTACGTCGCGAAGTTACCCTTCATACAGTTTAACCCTTCACACGACTGGGGTTTGTTATTCACCCTACCAAGTCAGTTTTTTCATCCTACGTAATCGTTGAACTCTGTGAACAGGAGAGTTACCGTTACAGGCAGGAGTTTCTATGTGATAAACAGTTCTCTATTCGTCAGGTAGCTTCCCTCATTGGAATCCTCATTTCATCCTTCCCTGGGGTTGAATTGGGCCCCCTGCATTACAGGACTTTAGAGAGAGAGAAAGATTTTGCATTCAACGTTGCCTCAGGGAATTTTGAAGAGGCTATGTCTTTGTCCCCAGAAAGTAAGTCAGATTTACAATGGTGGGTTTCCTCGCTCCCTTCAGTGAACAGAAACATTGATCATGGAGTCCCGGATGTTACGCTTACCACCAATGTCTCCCATTTGGGGTGGGGGGCTACAACAGGAATTGCCTACACCCAGGGACTTCGTGCACCCCACAAGGGATCTCAGCACATTTACGTGTTAGAGCTTTTGGCGGAAAGTTAGGGCTAGAGGCTCTTCTTCCTAAAGCCCAGAAACTTCACATTCGGATTGTTTCTGACAACATGACAACAGTCACATACATTTACGCTATAGAGGGTTGCAAGGCCATCAAATGTTACACTCTAGCAATAAAAAAAAAAAATTGGTCATTGGCTGTCATGAAAAACATCTGGATATCTACAGCCCAAATTCCTGGTAAAGAGAACATCCTTACAGACCATTTGTCGCCGAAGTCATCGCGAGAAAAGTGAGACATCTGAGCCCGCGAATAGCATATCCTGCGGTAGATTGAGCATGGAAGCGAACAGAAATATCACAAAGAAACATATGGAGATTGAAATATTTTACGAAATATTTCTTGACGAATCAGCGAAAGTAAAAATGTGCAACCGAGACATGCTAGTTTGTTGTATTAAGAAACACATGGTACAAAAATCAAAGTGGAGACTTCAAATTTCATGTTTCCTTTTGAACGTTTTCTGCGAGCAATTTTTGCGCAAAAAATTGTAAGGCGTAGTGGGAGAATGTATCGAAAATTCCGAAACACATAGTAAATAAATAGCGATTGTCGGCTAACCGAATGTGATCGAAAAAATGTGCAAGTGGATTTGATAAAACTATATGTTAAACTAACTCACTTTTCGATTCACAGCTCCATGCGGTTAATTTCGATGTTTCCTTTTTGCATTTGAAAAACATGAAAAATGGCATTCAGCTGAACATCAGGCAGCAGTCCACGCTGAAATCCCAAAATCCACTGTCTTCGAACGGTGATATTTCGGCCGTCTTTGCTCCAATTTTGCTCCGAGAGGCATCGTTTGAAAGAACTCTTTCTCTAGTTTTATTATTCTTCTGTATTTTTGACCAGTGGTCCCTCTACTAAAGCGAATTTCCCTTCAAGTACACCTCATTTTTGCGTATCGCAAGCGGTATTTGAGCCAAAAGTCAAGATTTCCATTCAGCGGTTATTACCATTTATGCGGGAGTTTCGAGATTTTCGAGCCAAAATTTATGCGCTATTTACACGATCTGCCATGTCGGACCACGTCTCATGGAAAGAGCAATTAAAAACTAACTTTCAAATTAACATTTCTGATCAAAAATCATCTTTACACTATATTTTTGAGCAACGATCTGGAAAATGCCTGACAATAACAATCCCCCACAAGGTACTGTTAAGATGGAGAGAGCTCAAACAAGTAATAGCAAACGTTTCTTATCAAGACCTATTACAAGCGAGTGGATCACATCTACCGTTTACGTTAAAAGAAAATAAAAGGGTTGAAGAGGCTTTACGGACACTGGCCGCCATTTTGTTTTACCAGATTGCCGCTGATAACTCCGCGGGCTCAAATGTCCCAAATTTCTCGCGATGTCAACCCAAATGTGGAAATTGAGCTGAATTCTCATACATTCCATGATATAGCAGTGCATTTTGGTATGCCAGACATTGACCTCATTACAAATAGACTAAATCACAAGGTTAATGTCTGTTTCATGGAAAGCAGACCCATGGTAGAGTTTGCTAACCAAGGCATTTTTTCCAGACATTACTGAAGTCTTTATGTCTTCCTGGTAAGAGAGTACCCAGCAACAGTGCAATGTATACCTCAGCAAGTGGTACCAGTTTTGTGTATCAATTAATTCTATGCAACCCATTGTCATGATGTGTTAGAATTTCTTCATGACCTTTGTAAGAAGGGATTATCCTATTCAACAATCAATACTGCCCGCTCAGCCTTATCTGATGTCTTATGGGAGCCACCTTAAGCGCAACAGATTACTCCGTTTACAGTCATCCACTTGTTATATATTACATTAAAGGTGTCTTCAATTCTAGGAAGCCTGTGCTGAAATATTCAGAAACTAGGGATGTTTATGTTGTTTTGCATCATTTGTCTTTAATGTACCCGCTTGTAAAGCTCTCATTGAAAGAGTTTACATTTCAGTTAGTAGGTTTATTTGCGCTTCCTTCAGGACAAAGGTCTCAAGCGTTAGCAAGCATGGACATCAAATCGATGAAGAAAGCCCACGATTATTATCTGTTTGATATTAATGAGCACGTGAAACAGAACAGGCCAGGATACACAATCAGTTCTATTTATGTCAGGTAATGCCAACAACAAGAACTATGTGCTTACAGAACACTGGAGAGTTACCGCGTACGTACCCTACCTCTTAGACAAGAGGGAAGTATGAAGTTGTTATCATAAGTATCATATGATTAGTATCATATCATAAGTTAGTATCATATGTTAAGCCTTATGCGCCAGTCGGACGGTGGATAATTTATACTTTACTTGGCTTAGGTGGTATTGACACTACTAAATTTAAGGCCCATAGTACGCGGTCAGCCAGTACAAGCAAAGCTAGTCAAACTATTCCTTCAGATACCATTTTGAAGAAGGTAGGTTGCTTTTCGGACTCAACTTTTCGCAAGTTCTACAACAGACCAGTTGTAGCTGATGATGCTTTTCAATGTTACAATAAATGTTTTTTTGTGACTATATAGTTGTCCACAATTGCTTTAAAATCTCATGTTAACCGGAAGTACGTCACTGCGATTTGGTAGAATTAGAGATTAAACGAGACTTACCTGTAAGTTGAAGTTTGATAAGAATTCTACCAAATCCGCAGTGGTACTGAGGGTTAACATGCCCTCCCTGATTGTTCCCCTCCTCTATCCTTGTGGGAGCCTCAATTTTACACCAATGGTCTCTGGACGTCTTTGGATCTCCGAGAATTACAGAGTTCCTCTGTTAATTGTGTCCACAACCTTTGAAGTCTGACTCACGGCGGCGCGTGTACATCTCATGTTAGCCCTCAGTACCACTGCGGATTTGGTAGAATTCTTATCAAACTTCAACTTACAGGTAAGTCTCGTTTAATCTCTAATTAACAATTGAATCTCTGGAGACCGTAAGGCATCCTTGAATTTTTGTGATGAATCATTTTCCCAGAAGAATTGTTTTGGTAAGCTATCACTTTCAGACAATGCAAGTTACCACTGGACTTTTCGCTGTTCCGAGATTGAGCGGGAGAATAGGTCAAGTTACGTGTTCCAAAGCATCATAGGGCTGTTTTCGGGGACGCTTCTCTATAACTCGTCGCTTTTGAGGAGTCACAGTCCAAGGAAATATCGAAGGAAGTTAAGTTCTGCATATTCTTTCTCCCCAAGGGAAGTGGTCTCCAAAAATTAATACAAGTGTTTTGTGCATCACCTTCAAGTTTTCGTTGCGTATGAGTTTTTTGTACAAACGCATCGCTTTAGCATCACTCGGCAGCGTGTGACACTCTATCTGGCGAGTTCCTCCAGTTGTGCAACCTTTTCATTCATTCATTCATTTATTTTGTCATTCACCTGGCACACAACAGTTATTAAATAAATTTACCCATTTTACAACAACCAAAACACAAAGCTTACCTACTACGAGAAATTTAAGCAAATGGCGTCCCCCAAAACAGCCCTATGATGCTTTGCGACATGCAACTTGACCCAATCTCCCGCGCAACCTAGGAACGGCGAATGATCAGACAGTCAGACGGCTCTTTAACTAGAAAGTTCGCGACACATGAAAACAGAGCTTGATCACATATCGCGCATTCAATGTCCCAACTTACTAAACAAGTGCATTATTCTAGCGTCGAATTATTTTTCTCAGAACTTTACTCTAAGTATGACTCATGATTAAAAAAACAATTGACTAGTAGTTCAAAAATGAAAAAGAAAAAGTTATGCTTACTTCACAGTGATAAAGCCGGCGCCATGATGTAAAATGTTCGAAATAAACATGAAAACGCAAAACACAAAAGGGCCTGTCCGGGAATCGAACCCGGGACCTCTTGCACCCAAAGCGAGAATCATGCGACTATAAGACCAACAAGCCGATATTCGCTTTCTTATGCCAGTAAAATATATACTAGGCAACTGTGAATACCTGTTTTGCGACATACTGATATCCAAAATCGCCTTGATTACCTGCAATAGTGTATTGATGTTCACGTGCTCATCAGTTTGCGGGGACTTTGCTTTAATTAACTCAATTAAGGAGTCAAACATTCTTATAAAGTAACATGTAACTGGATATATTGCAATAAAAACTTGGAAATATAGTAACAATCCTTGTTTGGATTCAACTGTAGAATATAATGTTTCTTTTGAACTATGAGATTATTTCGTCCAGTTTGACGCTACTTATTCTTTATATAACTGTTCACTCCATGTACGTTTTACTCCATTTTTAGGTGTTTTAACATAATGCACGTTACAGACGATCACGTTTTCTATAACAAGTTTTGCCTTGACAAGTTTTACTTGCTCGTGTGTAAATAAAACTTGTCAAGATTTTTCTTGTTAAGTGCACTTGTTTAAAAGCTGGCATGCTAGCTTTTGAACAAATAAAATAAATAAATAAAATAAATAAATCGTCTTCATAGTCATAAGCCGAGACTAACAAACCTGTGGCCATCGGATTCCGGATCGAATTGGAATTTGGTGGGAGGCGAGCGCTCTCACCACTGCGCCACCCCTACTCCTCCCCCCCCCCCCCAGCTCCCCGCCCCCCTGCTCCCCCTGCTCGCCGCCCCCCTGCTCCCCCCCCCCCCCTGCTCCGCCCTGCTCCCCTAAGACAACTTGTCATAGAAAAACTTGATAAATCGCAAAACTTGCTTGTCTGTCTTCTCAACAACGAACACTTAAAGGGACACCTCCAACCAGGGTGTGCTTTGCGACATTTTCTGTAATACAGATATTGCTAAACTCGCGAGTGTCTTTGTTCATCCGATTCTATCTTTGCAATCTTTAAGGCTAGATGTATAAGCTATCTATTTAACTAGAAATAGTGTTCACTATAGCTGTCCCCGCTTTTGATAACCTGTTTATGGGATGTGTATTGAATATAAATACTGTGCATACGACTGTTGAAAAATTAACGTTTCAAGCATTTTATTGAGGTTAACATCCATGTAAGTAGTCGACATATTTATCTGTAAATTTGACAATGGAATCTATTACAATCATATAGTATTGTATTTATATTCTGTGTAACAGCAACATATTGTATGTTATTAAATTCGTGTAATTCTTGAAATAAAAAGAGGTCACCAGAAACCATTACAACAATAACAATCTGACAATATCGATGCAACTCTGAGTTTTCAGTGTTACAAACGTTTGAGTTGAGATTCATTGTTCTGTTCTGAGATATTTGCGATCTGTTGGATCGAGTCTGTCGACCCCGTTGCTGATTTGTGTCTGAAAAACCAAATTTATTCAGTACTGTTGAATGCTTTTGAATTCAAAGAAATCACTGAAGTGCAAAATACTCACCTTAAAATGCTTCTCGAAGATGGCGAAACGCGAACTCGTAGATGCAAGACCTTCAAATGCTGCAAGATGCGGGTGTGCGGAAAACTCAGACCCGGCGGAAAACTCAGACCCAGCGGAAAACTCAGACCCAGCGGAAAACTCAGACCCAGCGGAAAACTCAGACCCAGCGGAAAACTCAAACCCCACGAAATTACAAAAGAAATAAACTTCACTCATGATCAATTCTTTTCACCTCGCGTAAAATGTTTTATTGTCACGCAATCACCCCTACAGTGCAGATTTACTTTGATTCAATACGGCCGCTGCCAGAACAATTGAACTGTAATTTAGTCGTCGACAGAATGTACTTCCTGTTAATTGGCAACTGAAATAACAAGATAACAGCGAGATATTTATCTTGCCCGGTTCATCGTTGTCGATCAAACAGGGAAAAACTATAAACATGGTTTAAAATAGCAGCCGGCACTTCGGTTGCTTTTCACTGAAAAAATTTAAAAAAAAGAGTCCCGAAAATTTTAGTCAAATTTAGTCAGTTGTATTCATTCCTAGTTATTCATGGTGCTAGACAGAACGGATTTCCCGTGTTTGCGAGTGTAGAAGCGCTCAGAGTTGCATATTTTACGCTTGAGCAAACACCTGAAGAGAGCGCCATTCAGGAATCGCAACAAAACACGTTAATTAGATGAATTTCGAGGCTGATATTATTTTAGCACTTCAAAGCATGCGATGTGTCCAACAATCAGTTAATATTATTTCAAGGTTTCTAGGAAGAAAACTTCTTGTAATCTCGTGGGGACTGAGTTTTCCGCTGGGTCTGAGTTTTCCGCCGGGTCTGAGGTCTGAGTTTTCCGCACACCCACAAGATGCTGCTAGAAGATGGCGAAGCTTGGAGGTAACGAAACGCGACCTCGTGGTTGCAAGTACCCGACACCACCGTGCGCGCTTGCTAAAATATTACCCGAGACCACCGAGCGCGCCTAGTTTCGTCAAATCGAGAATGCTTCACCCACTACAAACACATTTTTTACTTTTTCAACAAATATTCTTTGTCCTTGTATGTATACACCCGGGGAATGCTAGGGTGCCTCGTCGGGTTTTGGCCACTGGGCCAAAACCCTGCGGGGGCAAAGATGTTTAGGTTTTCATAATTTGATTTTTTTGTCCATTTTGGTTGTGAAATTTCGACTAAAGAAAGAAAAACAATAAAAGCGCGCGCAAAGGACAGTGGTTGAAGGAGTCCCATTAAATACATGTAAGCCGATGTAAGCCGATGTAAGCCACGGTCAACGAATAAAATGGCGTTGTGTTTTCTTCGTCCGCTGTATAATTGTATTGCTGGCTACAAAGAAAACTTCTCAGAGAGAACTTGTTTATTCGTTCACACGGCAAATAAAACTTGTCAAAGAAAATTTGTTATTCATACACACGAGCAAGAAAAACTTGCAAAACTTGTCACTTGTTATAGAAAACTTGCTCATCTGCGAAAGTAGCGTATAATTTAAAGGAAAATAAAATGAAAAAATTATTATTGGAGGATCCGGGTATCGATCCCGGTACCTCCCGCATGCTAAGCGGGCGCTCTACCATTTGAGCTAATCCCCCGATGACACACAAAAGTGCAATCAACATGACATAGCACTTAAAATTTAAGGGCCGGTTATTTAAACGAAGCCTAACTCAGACCGCGGTTGAAGGCAATTAATGGAACTTCACCTTCTGTTTACAAGTGACTGTATAAGTGGGTCATTTTAAGTACTAGATAAATGGTTTTTCTAGTCTGTGCTATATGGCTTCTGGACACTGTTTACAGTGAATAACGTTTAGTTTACATTTAAGGGTTGGCAAGTTTGAAATTGGTTTAGACCGCGGTTTTGTTAAACACCGTCTAAACTTCGCTTAAATAACTGGCCCTAACACTTTAAGGCGGATAAATCACAATTACCGAAGAAACGTAGATATAACTAACAATACTGCGACTTTTGTGGGTCCGCTACTTACGATAATTACTTTCAAAAAGCCGAGTGAAAAAGGCGTTGTTTTATATATAACAAAATCAATCATATGTCAATATCTGGTCCGTTAGCTCAGTCGGCAGAGCGTGGTGCTGATAACGCCAAGGTCGTGAGTTCGACCCTCACATGGACCAATAACGTTTTCCTTTTTAAAGGGGCATTGTCACGCAGATTTTGCTGTGTTTTGGTCAAAATACACTAAATATATGACAAAGTACCTTTGCTCAAACATAAAATTGCATTTAGAACACCAAGAAGATAATATCATGTGATTTATTCAAGGAAGAACAAACCATAATAAATTTTTCTGCGATTTTTCCATGACTCTTGGGAGGAGCTTGAAAAAATTGGCCAATTTTTTCAAGTTGCATCCATTTCCATCCTGGCCATCCGCAGCCAAAGATAACTAATACTAGTTTCTGTGCACTCGACGAGTATTTGTTAACAAAACTGGACCATTATTTCAAGGTTTCCATTCTTGGAACAAATATGTTTTTTGGCTTTCCAAAGTGATACTAAAATTAGGTGACAGTGTCCCTTTAACCTCTTCTGCTTCGATTTTTCTTTTGCTTTTGATTTTTTTCATTGCTTTCCATAGTAACAAAAACTATTAGTGTAGAGAATTTTTCGCCTGAAAAGAGTCTGATCTGAATGTTTTCTTTATTCAAACATTATTCCACAAGATCGGGCGCTATGATTTATATGATGGGTTCGTTTGAGATTATCCCAATGTCAGTGTCAATGTAAAATAGTGACTTTGAGTATTCAGCTAAGCATCATTATTATACATTGTAGTCACTATCTGTCTTCTCATTGGCTAAGAGCCTACAGTTAATTCTGGAAATCAGCTCACCTTACAGATTATTCACTAATCTGCAATCTGAATAATCTATAGAGTGCGCGCGCAATGCATGATTTCCAAAAGCAATGTCAAGTTCACGGGTAATGAATTCTATTCACAGAAGTGCGGAGGTGGCCAGTGGTGGATATTTACCGAGCCGCGAATATCCACCACTTGCCACCGACACTGAGGTGAATAGTTGTTTTAGTATATACTAAAACATTGGGATAATATTATAGCACGAAAATGATGACTTTTTGAAATTGGTTCAGACCGCGGTTTTGTTAAACACCGTCTTAACTTCGTTTAAATAACTGGCCTTAACACTTTAAGATAAATCACAACTACCGAAGAAACGTACATATAACTAACAATACTGCGGCTTTTGTGGGTCCGCTACTTACAATAATTACTTTCAAAAAGCCGAGTGGAAAAGGCGTTGTATCATATATGACAAGTTCAATCACATCTCAATATCTGGTCCGTTAGCTCAGTCGGCAGAGCGTGGTGCTGGATAACGCCAAGGTCGTGAGTTCGACCCTCAAACGGACCAATGACATTTATTTTTAATCTCTTCTGTTTCGATTTTTCTTTTGCTTAATTCTGATTGTTTTCATTGCTTTCCTTTCGTGTAGAGGTTTGTTAGCCTGAAAAGAGACTGGGGATGTTCGCTTGATTCAAACATTATTCCACAAATTAGTCACACTAGTTATTCTAGACCGAGAAATTGTTGTTTTTGTGCGCTTTTATGCAGTCTAAATGTACTGTGCAGACGGTCGCGTAATACAGTTTTTAAGAATTGCTAAAATTGATTAATAGCGGCCCGGTCGTTAATCTTAATTCTAATTTTTCTTGTTCTTCCGACCTTTCACCTAAGTTAAACTTATTATCATCGTTTCTGTTTAGAGAGCTCCGCTGTTAGACTAAACATATCAATATATATATTTATTATTTCTTTGCTAAGCGTTTATGTCGTGTAACTAGCCTCGGCGGGAAAAAAAACTTAGAATGTATACAAAACATACAAAGAGTAAAGCTGGAAGCAGCTATTAAACTACAGAACAGTAATATTCTACTAAAAATCTGGTGGTCTCTTTCTCAACCTGCTGTTCCTACTGAAATCCCAAATGTGCAGGCTAATATTAATACGAAAAGCGACGGTTTATTTTATGGAACAAGAATATATCATTTAAGGACGTTCGCACTAATTGTTTATGCGCATCCTTACTGCGCACGCAATTCATGTCGCAACGCCATGCTTCGTCATGCACGAGCGCGCGCGCAAGAGAAGAAAATCTAGGACATAAAGGGCTGATAGTGGTTGCATTAACTTTGCCTAGATTTAACTCGCTTGGATGGTCGGTGACCCCATGCAATTTTTTTTTCATAGATAATTTTCTTTGCCAATTCTCGACAGATTGTGAGAAAATGCACAAAAAATCAATGTAGGAAGTTTAAATTTTTTCCATTTTTCTACCCGCGCGCCATCGAATCCTGCCAACTTGTGGCTGTCAGAGTTTGCAAATGCTGTCGTTTAAAGATGAAATTTACTTCAAGAAACGTCACCAGTTGAATAAATTAGCTGAACAGACCTACTAGCATAAAATTTGGGAAAGAAAGTTGCATTTTAGAGATTCATTTGCAATATTTTTAGACTAACAGACATTCGGATCACACCCCGTAAGGAAGACCAATTTTTCAAAATTAGGGTCGCCTTTCAGATAGCTTATCTCAGAAACGAAGTCGGTGACCCCCTCATGTTTTTGCATTTCTGACACGAGTAACTCATAACCTAGCTGTAGAAAAAGTTTTATAAAAAAATCAATGTTAGAAGATTTTCGCGCGAACGTCCTTAAAGGGAATAAAAGAAATAAAAGGAGGTGGAGGATCCGGGTATCGATCCCGGTACCTCCCGCATGCTAAGCGGGCGCTTTACCATTTGAGCTAATCCCCCGATGACACACACAGTCAACATGCCATAGCACTTAAAATTTAAGGGCCGGTTATTTAAACGAAGCCTAACTTAGACCGCGGTTTAAGGCAATTAATGGACCTCCACATTCTGTTTAATATATATAGTTAGGCTTAGCCTAACAGCGGCGCCCTCTGAAGACCCTCTGAACAAGCTTAACTAAGATGAAACTTAACTAATAGGTGAAAGGTCGGAAGCACAAGAATTAAGATTAATATTGACGACCGGGCTATTTTTCAATTTTAGCAATTCTCAAAAACAGTATTACCCGACCGTCTGCACAGTACATTTAGACCGTACAAAAGTTCACAAAAACAACTTTTTCTCCGTCGACTAGAATAACTATTACGACTACTGTTAAAAAATACAGTTGTAGCTTGTCAAAAAATGCCTGAGAAACTGATTTGGAAATCAAAATTGCCAAAAATACAAACATATTTGCATACGGCCACGCGAGTGAAGTTAGAACTATAATAAAATTCAAGTCTTGTTTTGTTTACATAAAATCGCTTTTCAACCTATGTAATGAATGAACAAACACATAAAAATGGACAACACAATCTTCTTTCGATAAATTTTATTCAAATATCCATTAGTTTATGTTGAAAAGCAAAACGGAAAACGCGCATCGAGGCCGAGCCGTGTCTTCGATGAAATTCAAGAAATTGATACAACTGAATTTAAGCTACACGTTTAAAAACAATTCTCCAAAACTAACGAGAACACATTAACAAAAAGTCAATCACAGATTGATATCTAGATAAATTTCCATTGAAAAATGTAATTTGTTTTACCTTTAAGTCCCTCCGGCGACTACTGTGCTTGGAAATTCTTTAAATCTCCGCTTTGGTGCTGAAATCCGTAAAACGAACTCATCTCTCGCATTGCTAAAAACGTATATAGTTCCTCGAAGCAAGATTTTATCCCTGAAAGCTCTTCTTTTTCCACTAAAGCGGCTCCTGAGTATCCCTTAATTAGCATCCCTGTCTTGAGTAGCAAACCACGAAAAAATGCAGGAAAATAACGACTTTAATTTAAACCGTTTTCTCCGCTCAGTAAACACAGCAAAACATCAAAGTGTTTTCCCAGCTGACGTGACATTCGGCCGTGTAACCACGCGAAAAAAAAGCCTCGCTTTGGTTTCAACATGACGTCGTACGCGCATATTTTGCGACGTCATACGCGCCCGCGAGCTAGTCCTCCGCTAAGATCCCGGATGTTGTGAAGCGTCATACGCGCATGCGCGCTAGCCTTGCGCGACACACATGTTTTTGTTGCAGACAGCGCCCGCGAAACTTTCCGCTAGCCATGACCATGAAAAATGAGGGCATAGGTTCTATGAGTATGGGGCTCCGCAGCCGGGCCTTCGGCCCGGCTAGGCTCCGCTATAAGTGACTCTATAAGTGGGTCATTTTAAGTAGATAAATGTTTTTCTAGTCTCTGCCATATGGCTTCTGGACACTGTTTACAGTAAATAGCGTTTACATTTAAGGGTTGGCGAGTTTGAAATTGGTTTAGACCGCGGTTTTGTAAAACACCATCTGAAACTTCGTTTAAATAACTGGTCCTAACACTTTAAGATAAAACACAATTACCGAAGAAACGTAGATATAACTAACAATACTGCGACTTTTGTGGGTCCGCTACTTACGACTAGTAGTAATTGGAAATTAGGGGAGTGCGTTCGACAGGGTGGGGTGATGGTACAAGGGGGTGAGGAAGTGGGAGGTGGAGGTGAGGGCCAATAGGCGGTGGTGGTGGGAAGGGGGGGGGGGGGGGGGGGGGGAGGCTGGTCAAGGAGTGGCAGTTATTATATTGTCATATTCTCTGGATATTTTCAGTTTAGAACTATAAAATCCAAGTCTTGTTTTGTTTACATAAAATCGCTTTTCAACCTATGAAATTAATGAACAAACACATAAAAATGGACAACAAAATCTTCTGTTGAAAAAAATTTATTCAAATATTCATTAGTTTATGTTTAAAAGCAAAAATAAATAACATGATTTGGCAATAGCAGTTATTGTAAAATTTGACGTCAACAAAGACTTCCATCTTTACCCATATGCCCAGTCACTGCCTCAGCTCAATTATCAATTATCAGTTGGCTTCCATGAAAGACGGCAGCTTCCTCTTGCACTTGCATGGGCAATAACAATTCGCAAAAGTCAAGGACTTACCTTACCTACATGTAAGGCATGGGTAGATAACCTGAGAAAAGAAGATAAGAGCAAAAAAACTTGAAGTAAGGGAAAATTAAACTAAGAGTAAATTACCTTAAACACATGTTTGTCCTACTTATACGTAATTGACAAATGATATTATTGCAAGTCTTATGATAATTATTAATCGGGGGAAGCACATACATTCCCCTAGCTGTAAAACCATGTCTAAACACTTTGGTTGGATTATAACAGAACTAATGATGGTGTTCAGTGTTATGAAATCTATTGTGCTAATGTCATTCGGTCTAGTCTGTCTTTCTCAGTCAGTCGATACCGCAAAGTATTTGACGATTTTAAACTTGTTAACCGCTCATAGGTCATTGGCTCAATAACATCTGATGATAATGTTTTATTCCTGCTAAGAGCTACATACGAGACTCCTGGAGTTTTATATTGGTCGAGTCCCACAAGTCTGAGCGCAGAGAGAAGTTGAATCTCCTAAGAAAAGCAGCTGAATTGACACATCACAACTCGCTATCGTAGTCGGGGCGAATCGCAGTGTGTTTCCTAGAAAACACACCACTGCACAGTTTTCTGATACAATAGTAGCTTCAGTCATATTTTCAAGGGGAAGTTCGAATAAATCTACAAAACTTCACTTACCTTGGGGAAAACTGCGAAAAACAGCAAAGGCAGAAGAAAACACGAAGGACAGCACGAATTATAACAAAAACAGAAAAACATGGTCGTCGTCGAAAGTATTTTCACTGCACTTGTAAATACCAGTTCCCGGCGGCCGACATGAGATCGAGGCCATTTGTGGCAGCCAAAATCATATGGCATCGCGATTGATACCCGCGGGAAAAGGGACTGAAATAGTATGCGTCCTCCTTCGTCGAACGCAATAATTACTTTCAAAAAGCCGAGTGGAAAAGGCGTTGTTTTATATATCGGCAAGTTCAATCACATGTCAATATCTGGTCCGTTAGCTCAGTCGGCAGAGCGTGGTGCTGATAGCGCCAAGGTCGGGAGTTCGACCCTTACACGGACTAATGACATTTATTTTTAATCTCTTCTGTTTCGATTTTTCTTTTGCTTTTGCTTTTGATTTTTTTTCATTGCTTTCCTTTCGTGTAGAGATTTGTTACCCTGAAAACGGAGTGGGGATGTTCCCTTGATTCAAACATTATTCCACAAATTAGTCACACTAGTTATTCTAGACCGAGAAATCGTTGTTTTTGTGCGCTTTTATGCAGTCTACTAAATGTCTTGTGCAGACGGTCGCGAAATACAGTTTTTGAGAATTGCTAAAATTGATTAATAGCCCGGTCGTCAATCTTAATTCTGATTTTTCTTGTGCTTCCGACCTTTCGCCTAAGTTAAGCTTATCATCATCGTTTCTGTTCAGAGAGCTCCGCTGTTAGACTAAGCCTATCTATATAATTATTATTTCTTTGCTAAGCGTTAATGTCGTGTAACTAGCCTCTGCAAATTGCAAGAAAAAAACTTAGGTAAGGGTAAAGCTGGAAGCAGCTATCAAACTACATAACAGTAATGTTCTACTAAAAATCTGGTGGTCTCTTTCTGAACCTGCTGTCCCTACTGAAAACGACGGTTTATTTTATGGAACATTTACGGAACAAGAATATGTCATTTAAAGAGAATAAAAGAAAAAAAGGAGTTGGAGGATCCGGGTATCGATCCCGGTACCTCCCGCATGCTAAGCGGGCGCTCTACCATTTGAGCTAATCCCCCGATGACGCACAAAAATGTTTCAATAATTAAATGCAATCAACATGCCATAACACTGTCTTAAGATTTAACCCTTTAAGATAGATCGCAACTACCGAAGAAACGTAGATATAACTAACGATACTTCTACTTTTCCCGATTGGTTCGCTAGCTACTTACACCACAATAATTATTGTAAAAGAGCCGAGTGGAAAAGGCTTTGTTTTAATTATATATAACAAATTGAATCGAATGAAAATATCTGGTCCGTTAGCTCGGTCGGCAGAGCGTGGTGCTGATAACGCCAAGGTCGTGAGTTCGACCCTTACACGGACCATTGACATCTTTTTCGACCCTCTTCTGTTTCGATTTTTCTTCTGTTCATTGCTTATATTTATTGATGTTTCCCGTATTGTCTTTTTATCTCGTGGTTATCAATTAGGAAACCATGGGATTTCCTGGCGAATCTGTGCCACTTCAGCATATCCCTGTTTTTCTTTCCGTTAGCTTTAATTCGTTTGCTTTCGTTAATGTTCGACACTTGTAGTTCTCAAAACACAAACGTTATAGTACTATTTAAGATCGGATTGTTCCGTAGACAGTTTGAAATATGTTTTAGCCTGACGTAACAGATGTTTTTTACCTGTACAAACTTTGAAACATGAGGATGGTACGTTACGAAATTTGATCAATAACAACAGTCATAAATTTGCTCCTTTATATAGAATTATCAGGCAAACTTAAAGACTCCGGAGAGATACATTGTATATCCTTTGCTTCTCATGGCCTCAATGAAATTAACTTTGACCTAAATGTCTACTATAGCAGATCTCAAAGGTAACCTACTTTTATGGCGTTTCTTTTAGACAATCCAGTTACAGACTCATCTAATCTAGATTATTTGGATCAGTTCATATAAGCTGGAACAAAAATAGGAAAAAAGATCGATCCATTCCGTTCATGGTCGTGTCGTTCGTTCGTTCGTTCGTGTCTTTTAAAGCGGCATTCAGCATTAAACCATTTTTTGTTTGTATATGCTTTTTAATGGTCTTAATCTTTAAACAGCGTTTTGTAGTTGCGATAAGGATGCTTTCTACCTTTTCGAATGAGGAGTTGATATTCTCGGTTGGTGAGAAATCATGCATGTATTCCTGTATTAACAATTGAATCTCTGGAGACCGTAAGGCATCCTTGAATTTTTGTGATGAATCATTTTCCCAGAAGAATTATTTTGGTAAGCTATCACTTTCAGACAATGCAAGTTACCACTGGACTTTTCGCTGTTCCGAGGTTGAGCGGGAGAATAGGTCAAGTTACGTGTTCCAAAGTATCATAGGGCTGTTTTGGGGGATGCTTCTCTATAACTCGTCGCTTTTGAGGACTCACAGTCCAAGGAAATATCGAAGGAAGTTAAGTTCTGCACATTCTTTCTCCCCAAGGGAAGTGATCTCCACAAATACATGTGTTTTGTTCATCACCTTCAAGTTTTCGTTGCGTATGAGTTTTTTTATACAAACGCCTCGCTTTTGCATCACTCGGCAGCGTGTGACACTCTATCTGGCGAGTTCCTCCAGTTTTTTGTGTATCCTGGCATACAACAGTTAAATTTACCCATTTTACAACATCCAAAACACAAAGCTTACCTACTACGAGAAATTTAAGCAAATGGCGTCCCCCAAAACAGCCCTATGATGCTTTGCGACATGCAACTTGACCCAATCTCCCGCGCAACCTCGGAACGGCGAATGATCAGACAGACGGCTCTTTAACTATAAAGTTCGTGACACGTGAAAACAGAGCTTGATCACATATTGCGCCTTCAACGTCCCAACTTACTAAACAAGTGCATTATTCTAGCGTCGAATTATTTTTCTCAGAACTTTACTCTAAGTATGACTCATGATTAAAAAAAAACAATTGACTAGTAGTTCAAAAATGAAGAAGAAATTCACAGTGATAAAGCCGACGCCATGATGTAAAATGTTCGAAATAAACATGAAAACGCAAAACACCTCTTGCACCCAAAGCGAGAATCATGCGACTATAAGACCAACAGGCCGATATTCGCTTTCTTATGCCAGTAAAATATATACTAGGCAACTGTGAATACCTGTTTTGCGACACACTGATATCCAAAATGCACCTTGATTGCCTGCAATAGTGTATTGATGTTCACGTGCTCATCAGTTTGCGGGGACTTTGCTTTAATTAACTCAATTGAGGAGTCAAACATTCTTATAAAGTAACATGTAACTGGATATATCTTGCACTAAAAACTTGGAAATATAACTGATATAGCAACAATCCTTGTTTGAATTTAGCTGTAGAATGTTTCTTTTGAACTATGAGATTATTTCGTCCAGTTTGACGCTACTTATTCTCAGTCTATTGCCCTATTCACACCAACGGTTAAACATGTTTAAATGTTGTTTAGTTTAACTACGTTTTAGCCTCTATCTTGAACGTTTTGAAATGTATATGACTCAAACTACCTGGAATGGTAATAAAGTCAATAAAGTTTCTTTTAGTAAAGATTTCACTCCAAATATTACGGGAGGTTAGGAGGTATTTTTCTAAACCTGTTTTAAACTAAAAAACATTTAAACATGTTTAAGCGTTGGTGTAAATGGGGTATATATAACTGTTCACTCCATGTACGTTTTACTCCATTTTTAGGTGTTTTAACATAAAGCACGTTACAGACGATCACGTTTTCTATAACAAGTTTTGCCTTGACAAGTTTTACTTGCTCGTGTGTAAATAAAACTTGTCAAGATTTTTCTTTTCAGTTGTTAAGTGCACTTGTTTAAAAGCTGGCATGCTAGTTAATAAAATAAAGTAGCGTATAATTTAAAGGAAAATAAAATGAAAAAATTATTATTGGAGGATCCGGGTATCGATCCCGGTACTTCCCGCATGCTAAGCGGGCGCTCTACCATTTGAGCTAATCCCCCGATGACGCACGAAAGTGCAATCAACATGCCATAACACTTAAAATTTAAGGGCCGGTTATTTAAACGAAGCCTAACTTAGACCGCGGCAATTAATGGACCTCCACATTTGTTTATAAGTGACTGTATAAGTGGGTCATTATAAGTAGATAAATGTTTTTCTAGTCTGTGCTCTATGACTTCTGGACACTGCTTACAGTAAATAACGTTCACATGTAAGGGTTGGCGAGTTGAAATTGGTTTAGACCGCGGTTTTGTTAAACACCGTTTAAACTTCGTTTTAATAACTGGCCCTAACACTTTAAGATAAATCACAATTACCGAAGAAACGTAGATATAACTAACAATACTGTGACTTTTGTGGGTCCGCTACTTACGATAATTACTTTCAAAAAGCCGAGTGGAAAAGGCGTTGTTTTATATATGACAAAATCAATCTTATATCAATATCTGGTCGTTAGCTCAGTCGGCAGAGCGTGGTGCTGATAACGCCAAGGTCGTGCGTTCGACCCTCACACGAACCAATGACATTTTATTTTTTAACCTCTTCTGTTTCGATTTTTCTTCTGCTTTTGACTTTTTTCATTGCTTTCCTTTCGTTTAGAGAACTGTTAGCCTGAAAAAAGTTGGGATGTTCGCTTTATTCAAACATTATTCCACAAATTAGTCACACTAGTTATTCGATTTTAGACCGAGAAATAGTTGTTTTTGTGCGTTTTTATGCAGTCTAAATGTACTGTGCAGACGGTCGCGTAATACAGTTTTTGAGAATTGCTAAAATTGATTAATAGCCCGGTCGTCAATCTTAATTCTAATTTTTCTTGTGCTTCCGACCTTTCACCTAAGTTAAGCTTATCATCATCGTTTCTGTTCAGAGAGCTCCGCTGTTAGACTAAGCCTATCTATATATTATTTCTTTGCTAAGCGTTAATGTCGTGTAACTAGCCTCGGCGGGAAAAAACTTAGAATGTACAGCTATTTCAATTAACGTTGTCGGGTGAAAGCTCAAAGCTCAAAGCTCAAAGCCTACACGTCAAGACCGAACGAGTAAACCGAGCGCCTGTTCCAGGCATGCAGATAGTTGGGAGTGGTGAAACGAACAGAAACGGCGCGAATGAGCGATAAGACGAGCGGGAAAAACGTTTATTTTGCGCCGCTTCCAACTTTCTTGGCTTGTAGCTTTAAGCTTTCATCCGACAACGTTAATTGAAATAGCTGTATACAAAACATACAAAGAGTAAAGCTGGAATCAGCCCAGTATCAAACTACAGAACAGTGATGTTCTACTAAAAATCTGGTGGTCTCTTTCTGTCCTTGCTGTCCATGCTGAAATCCCAAATGTTCAGGCCAATATTAATAGGACAAGCGACGGTTTATTTTATGGAACATTTACCGAACAAGAATATATAATTTAAAGGGTAAAAAAGAAAAAAATATTTTTGGAGGATCCGGGTATCGATCCCGGTACCTCCCGCATGCTGAGCGGGCGCTCTACCATTTGAGCTAATCCCCCGATGACACACAAACGTGGTTCCATAGTTAAATGCAATCAACATGCTATAACCCTTAAACTTTAACATTTTAGTTAGATCGAAACTACAGAAGAAACGTAGATATAACTAACGATACTTCGACTTTTCCCGATTGGTTCGCAAGCCGACTTACACCGCAATAATTATTGAAAAAAAGCCGAGTGGAAAAGGCTTTGTTTTAATTATATATAACAATTTGAATCACATGTTAGTATCTGGTCCGTTAGCTCAGTCGGCAGAGCGTGGTGCTGATAACGCCACGGTAGTGAGTTCGATCCTCGCGCCTACTATATTGTCTTTTTATCTCGTGGTTATTAATTAGGAAACCATGAGATTTCCTGGAGAATCTGTGCAACGTCAGCATATTCCTGTTTTTCTTTCCGTGAGCTTTAATTCGTTTGCTTTCGTCAGTTCATGTTCGACACTTATAGTTCTTAAAACACAAACGTAATAGTATTATTTAAGATCGGATTTTTCCGTAGACAGTTTGCAGTAAGTGTTAGCCTGACGTCTGTTTGTCTATTTGTCTCTTTGTTTGTTTGTATGTTTGTTTGCGGGTTCTGGAAGACCACGTGCTCTTGATCTAAACTAGTTCACCAAATGAAACGCAAAATCTGAAAACAGATTCAGCTAGATTCGGATACCAATCTAAACGATCAACCTAGGGATGTGATTTGTACAGATTGTAATCAAAGATCAGTGGTCTGTTCCTAAATAAAACGCAAAATCGAATTTCTATCGCAGAATCCGGATTTAGATTGATTAAGTAATGCTTCACATAAGAACTATAGTAAACTTCATTGTTCTGCGGCAACGGCTCTTTCCCACATAGAATATCTTTGATTTTAAGAATAGAGGAGGGGTTGATGGTTCATAATTATATTTCATTATAAAAATACAGAAAATCCATTTGCGTCAAATATATTTTAGGAAATGTTCGTGCTTAACCAATCAGAATAGCAGAAGACAATAGCTACTAATTTTGCTTCTTTGATGAAGTTCCCCAAATACATCTTTTAAAAATTGCATGTTGTATGATTGGATCTTAAAATACTTGAAACTTTAAAAAATGTAGACTTTATGCACCTTGAACCTTAACTTTTTAGCGGTTTTTGAGTCTAGGCCAATAAGATCACTAGTTGTAACAATGAAAATAGTTAACATTCCATCGTGCATTGCCGTTCAGCACTATCCTTCTTATGCGGATCATTACTTAAAAGAAACGCCACCCTACAGTGCACGTGAGAAGAAGCTCTGACTTGTGCGAGTCGCCACTGGACTAGGTAATCTGCGAGTAGTTGCGAGTTGCGAGTTGCGAGTTGCGAGTTGCGAGTTGCGAGTTGCGAGTTGCTAGTTGCGAGTTGCGAGTTGCGAGTTGCGAGTTGCGAGTTGCGAGTTGCTAGTTGCGAGTTGCGAGTTTAGGGTTGGGGGTTGCGAGTTGTGAGTTGCGAATTGCGAGTCAGCGAGTTGTGAGTTGCGATGAAAAGTCCGAATTCAACGGCACTGCAATCCATCAGCCCATAAGATATTTCCGCCAAAAAGAGATGTGCTTCCAAAGAGTGGACTAATGTTTTTAAGTAAGCGCTTGCACTTGTATTGCAATAATCTTCGTAAACCACATATAAGCTTATCTCGCGTTCCTTCTACAACCTCGGACAAAACTGTTGAGACACTCTTCATCTATTTCTTAATTTTAGGCCCAATTTCCGCGTCAACAAACATAAAGAAATCCCCCCTCCCCACCCCCCATGCAATGTTGTTTTGTTCTAAAAACTGTCTGATTCAAATACAGTAATACCCAAAACAACATTGGAAGGAGGGGGAGGGGAGGGCGCATATTTATATTGTGGTGTGGGAAATTTGTTTCAGAAGTATACCAAAATGTAAGGGTAATTTCAGTTTGTCTCAACTAGTTTTGTCCGGGGTTGTAGTATTTAATAGCGAGCTGTAGCTAAGTATAGACTTATGGATTAAGTGTATGTGGTAACGTTTAACAGTTGTGTTCCGTGGGACAGGCGAGGAGTTCCTTTCTATAGCAATGAAAGCTAGTATTATTGTAACTACATAGATTAATCTGAACCAGTATAGTTATGGCTGGCAGTCGTTACTGGCCACAAACAGTAGTCATAACTAGAAAACTAGAGGTTACAAATTGTAATGATAATGCTGCGAGCAGATGCTAGGCAGTAAAACATAACGGAAACAGTAAATTTACATACAGATTTTGATAATTTCATAAATTTATTTATTGGGTCAATTACCATCATTTTCAAATTACATAAACGAAAAAAAGCAAAGCTGATTTGCCATTATTGCGTCGACGAAGGAGACGCTTCCTAATCTTGTCGGCTAGGCGGAACGAATCGAGAAAAGTGTCGGTACCAAATCTGCGCCATCTTGAAACGTCACAATAGTATCCAGCATGCTTAGCGCGTCGTCTAGGCGGAACGAGTCGAGAAAAGTGTCGGTACCAAATCTGCGCCATCTTGATTAAACATATATATATATGCTGGATGCAACTTCCAGACATTGAGATATCTACATTTATTTAGTCGGTAAAATCCTTGCGGATATCACACCAAGTACTAAGGCGTATCATTTCAGAATCGGAGAAATATAAACCGAAATGAAATCAAGACAAATATACTATTTATGCCGGAAAAATCTGAGATCTTTCGGAGTACACAGCACGGCAGAATTGAAGGATTTTGCCCGATTCCACGGCGACAGCGTGAATTTGTTTCATGTCGGCCCGACGTTTTTGCCTGCGTGACATATCTCGTGATATAGCCTCTTTCAACAGTGGCTGAAACTGAGGTACTAGAAAACTGAGGTCAAGACGAGATGATACGGTATAAGGAGACGCACTATAATCTATGATTACTACTAGTTTATAGCTAATTAGATCCTCAATTTGGATCCGGTGCTTCTGTTTTGTTACGTTGGTCCTTGCCTTCAAAATTGCAATCGAGTTACATACCATATAAGTAGTTCTTTGTGATCCATTGTTCAATCGGCAAACTATGAGCACGTAAGGCAACACTGAAAAACTCATAAAAGAACATTGCCTTTCCCGTGAAATGTCACCAAATCGTTCGTGACCTTGATGAATGCTCTTTGTGATCCATTGTTCAATCGGCAAACTCTAAGCACGTAACAACGCTGAAAAACCCATAAAAGAAAACATTGCCTTGCCCGCGAAATGTCACTAAATCATTCGTGACTTTGATGAATGCTCTTTGTGATCCATTGTTCAATCGGCAAATTCTAAGCCGCCGACTGCGTACCGCGTAGGCAACACACTTGAATTATTTAACGACTGCGTACCGCGTACCGCGTACCGCGTAGCAAGAAAAAATATTGCCCTGTCCTCTTGATTATTTAACGACTGTGTTCCGCATACCGCGTAGGCAAGAAAAAATATTGCCCTGTCCTCTTGGATTATTTAACGACTGCGTACCGCGTACCGCGTAGGCAAGAAAACATGTTGTCTTGTCATGTCTTCATGCTGCCACTGCGTACCGCGTACAGACTTTTTTCCTGAGGCACTCGAAATGGCAGGGTATTCTGCAGTTACTCCGGTCCATTGTTCTGCATTGTTCAATCGGCAAACTCTGAGCACGTAACAACGCTGAAAAACTCATAAAAAAACATTGTCTTCCCCGTGAAATGTCATTAAATCGTTCGTGACCTTGATGAATGCTTCCAGCAACAAATAAGTTTGAATTTGCCATGATATATTTGCAAATATCGAAGAAGCGAAGAGAAGCGAGCATGTGCTATGGACGGACATGGACGGCGAAAGCATCCAGATCCAGGCGCATCTAAGTTATGATGACACCGCTGGACGTACGCTTGCTCAAAATCATCGTGACAAACATCAAAATCGAGACTGCAGCAGCATAACATAAAGCGCAGGGAAGCCAAGCAACCACCGGCAAACCAAAGATTAGTGTGCTACTCGCCTGGGGGCTCGCAGCAATTAATACAAATATAAATACAACTGAGACGATGTGATAACATGCCGAACTAAGCGGACTTGTAAACATAAAATAATCCGACAAAAGAATAACGTGAAACAATGTAAAACTAAAGAGGAAGAATGTAAACGTTTTTCTAACCTTGTCCAGCCTTTGGGACCACAGAAAACGGAACAAAAGCGCTAAACAAGCGACTAACACACGAGCGAATTCTGATCGATCTAACACGACCACGCTACAGAATCACACTAAAATCACATGACTATAAATGGCGCGAATCTCGAATGTCCCGAATGCAGAGGAGTATGGGATGATGGCTCCTGATGTAGAGAATTTTAAGCCTGAAAACAGCCAAGATTTTCGCTTTATTCATCAATTATTCTAAAAGCTTCGGGCGCTATGATTTATATGCGTTCGTTTTGGCTCATCCCTGGCCATTGTCAATGTGAAATGGTGATTGAGAATTCAGCTAAACATCATTATTATTTGGAGTTGCTAAGCGTAAATGTCATTTAACAAGCCTCTGCGGAAAAACTTAAAATGTTGACAAACAAAGAGTAAAGCTCGAAGCAGCTATCAACTACAGAACAGGGATGTTCTATTAAAAACTTGGTGGTCTCTTTCTGAACCTGCTTTCCTTTTCCTTTAAATCCATTTGGAGTGAAATTTTAAGGCTGGTTTTCACTAACGACGGCGTCAGAGTCGGAGTCGTAATCAGAAGCGCAGAGCGTTACGATCTACTGAAAATCAAACCGACGGAATCGGAAGAAGATTAATACGGAGTCGCGGAATCGGAAGAAAATGGAACTGTTCTGATTCTTCCGACTGCGATTCCGTCGAGCTTATGACTCCGCCTACGACTCCGATTGTCGATTTTCACTAGATCGGAAGCGCTCTAGCTTACGACTCCGACTACGACTCCGACTCCGAATACGTCGCCAGTAAATACCGGCCTTCAGAAATAGATTCAAAACATTCTGAGCTCAATGTACAGTGTAATAAAATAAAGTTCCAAATTTTCAGGCTAATACCTCAAGTGACGGTATATTTTATGAACATTTATGGACAAGAATATATAATTTAAAGGAGGGAAAAAGGAAAAAAAATGTTATTGGAGGATCCGGGTATCGATCCCGGTACCTCCCGCATGCTAAGCGGGCGCTCTACCATTTGAGCTAATCCCCCGATGACACACACAGTCAACATGCCATAGCACTTAAAATTTAAGGGCCGGTTATTTAAACGAAGCCTAACTTAGACCGCGTTTTAAGGCTAAGCGGGCGCTCTACCATTTGAGCTAATCCCCCGAGGACGTGCCAATTTGGTTTAACAATTAAATGCAATCAACATGCCATAGCACTAATTTTTTTGTCAATTTTATGAAGGCAAGACGGTGAAAGAAACTTTGATATAACTAACGATACTGCGACTTTTCCCGGTGGGTTCGCTAGCTACTTGCACCACAATAATTATTGTAAAAAAGCCGAGTGGAAAAGGCGTTTGTTTTAATTATATATAACAATTTGAATCACATCTTAATGTCAGGTCCGTTAGCTCAGTCGGCAGAGCGTGGTGCTGATAACGCCAAGGTCGTGAGTTCGATCCTCACACGGACCATTGACATAATCTTTTCGACTCCCTTCTGTTTCGATTTTTCTTTTGCTCATTGCTTATATTTATTTTTGTTTCCCGTATGTTCTTTTTATCTCGCGGTTATCAATTAGTAAACCATGAGATTTCCTGGCGAATCTGTGCCACGTCAGCATATTCCTGTTTTTCTTTCCGTGAACTTTAATAGGCCATTTCCGAGTTGCCTTTAGCCTCTCTATCAAAGCGAGGCTAGGTGCGAAACCTTTCATATTAAAATGAATTTAATTTTGATTCACATGCAAATAAATCTCATTTTCATATGAAAGGTTTCGCACCTAGCCTCGCTTTGATAGAGAGGCTAAAGGCAACTCGGAAATGGCCTATTCGTTTGCTTTCGTTAATGTTCGACACTTACAGTTCTCAAAACACGAACGTAATAGTATTATTTAAGATCGGGTTGCTCCGTAGACAGTTTGCAATAAGTGTTAGTCTGACGTAACAGATGTTTTATTTGGACCTGTACAAACTTTGAAACATGAGGCTGCATGGTACGTCACGAAATTTGATCAATAACAAGAGTCATTAATTTGCTCCTTTATATATGATTTGGTAGCAATATTAATTTTTTCAGGCAAAATTAAAAGCTGATCCGGAGAGATACATCTATATCATTTGCTTCTCATGGCCTCAATGAAATTTACTTTTGACCTAAATGTCTATTGTAGCAGATCTCAAAAGTAACGTTATTTTATGGGGTTACTTTTAGACACTCCAGTTACAGTCAGCTAATTCGGATTGTTTGGATTTTCATATAAGCTGGAACAAAAGTCGGTAAAAAGATCGATCCGTTCCGTTTATGGTCCCAGACCCCTTTGCGAAGGGCCTCTGTTTGTTTGTTTGTTTGTTTGTTTGCGGGTTCTGGAAGACCACGTGCTCTTCATCTGAAACTAGTTCACCAAATGGAACGTACAATCTGAAACCAGATTCAGATACCAATCTAAACGATCCACCTAGGGACGTGAATCGTTCAGATTGCAATCTAAGATTGGATTGTCCTTAAATAGAACGGAAAATTGAATTTCGATCGCAGAATCCGGATTTAGATTGAATAAAATAAATGCTATCCTACGGTGCACGTGAGCAGAAGCTCAGACTTGTCAGAGTCGCCACTGCACTAGGTAATCTGCGAGTAGTGAAGTTACGAGTTGCGAGTTACAAGTTGCGAGCTGCGAGTTGCGAGTTGCGAGTTGCGAGTTGCAAGTTGCGAGTAGCGAGTTGCGAGTTGCGAGTTGCGAGTTGCGATGAAAAGTCCGAATTCAACGGCACAGCAATCCGTAAGTCTACATTTAGTTACAACTTGCTAATACTAGAAGGAACGTAAGGTAAGCTTATATGTTGTTTTAGAAGATTATTGCAATACAAGTGCAAGAGCTTACTTACAAACATGACATGCCGATTTGGTTTAATAATTAAATGTAATCAACATGCCATAGCACTAACTTTTTTGTCAATTTTATGAAGGCAAGACGGTGAAAGAAACTTTGATATAACTAACGATACCGCGACTTTTCCCGGTGGGTTCGCTAACTACTACGCGAACAAAAGAAAGACTTGAAACAAAGCTGAAGAAGAAGAATGTAAAGTAACGTTTTTATAACCTTGTCCAGTCTTCGGGACCACAGAAACCTAAAGTTTAACAAAAGCGCGAAACAAACGACTAACACACGAGCGAATTCTGATCGATCTAACCGTCGACCACGCTACAAAATCACACTAAAATCACGCGACAAAATGGTGCGATTCTCGAATGTCACGAATGCGGAGGCGTCTTGGATGGTTACAGCTACAATTAGTGTAAAGAATTTTTAGCCTGAAAAGAGTCAAGATTTTCGTTTTATTCAACAATTATTCCAAATGCTTCGGGCACTATGATTTATATGGGTTCGTTTTGGCTCATTCCTGGCCATTGTCAATGTGAACTGAGTGACTGAGTATTCAGCTGAACATCATTATTCTTTGGAGTTACTAAGCGTTAATGTCATTTAACAAACCTCTGCGGTAAAATGTTGACATACAAGGAGTAAAGCTCGAAGCAGCTATCAACTACAGAACAGGGATGTTCTATTAAAAATTTGGTGGTCTCTTTCTGAACCTGCTTTCCTTTTCCTTTAAATCCATTTGGAGTGAAAACGTAAGGCTGGTTTTCACTAACGACGGCGTCAGAGTCGGAGTCGTAATCAGAAGCGCAGAGCGTTACGATCTACTGAAAATCAAACCGACGGAATCGGAAGAAGATTAATACGGAGTCGCGGAATCGGAAGAAAATGGAACTGTTCTGATTCTTTCGACTGCGATTCCGTTGAGCTTATGACTCCGCTTACGACTCCGATTGTCCGGCGATTTTCACTAGATCGGAAGCGCTCTAGCTTACGACGCCGACTCCGAATCCGTCGCCAGTGAACACCGGCCTTCAGAAATAGATTCAAAACATTCTGAGCTTAATGTACAGTGTAATAAAATAAAGTTGCAAATTTTCAGGCTAATACCTCAAGTGACGGTTTATTTTATGGAACATTTACGGAACAAGAATATATAATTTAAAGGGGTGGGATGGGGGGGGGGGGGGGGGGGGGGGGGGGGGGGGGGGGGGGAGGAGGGGGGGGGGGGGGGGGGGGGAGGAAAAAAATGTTATTGGAGGATCCGGGTATCGATCCCGGTACCTCCTTCATGCTAAGCGGGCGCTCTACCATTTGAGCTAATCCCCCGATGACATGCCAATTTGGTTTAATAATTAAATGCAATCAACATGCCATAGCACTATTTTTTTTTTGTCAATTTTATGAAGGCAAGACGGTGAAAGAAACTTTGATATAACTAACGATACTGCGACTTTTCCCGGTGGGATCGCTAGCTACTTACACCACAATAATTATTGTAAAAAAGCCGAGTGGAAAAGGCGTTTGTTTTAATTATATTTAACAATTTGAGTCACATCTTAATGTCTGGTCCGTTAGCTCAGTCGGCAGACGTTCAAGCCCAATTGTTGCAGAATCTCACTGCTCGCCTCCCTTCTGATCAGGTTTCGCAGTGCGAAGGTTATCTGTCTAATCAAGAGGTCTTGCTTGCCTTGCAAGGTATGGCTAAGGGGAAAGCCCCTGGTTCTGATGGGCTTCCCCCTGAATTCTATCTTACTTTCTGGGATTGTCTGGGGGATGATTTAGTGGAGGTTTTCAATGCCTCCTTTTCTGCTGGTCTTCTCCCCCCTTCTCAACGTCTTGCCTTAATTTCGCTGATTTTTGAAAAAGGTGACCGTCTCCTACATAAAAACTGGCGCCCTATTAGTTTGCTTAACGCTGATTATAAAATGTGTGCCCGTGCCTTGGCGGGCCGTTTGCTAAAAGTCCTCCATTTTGTAATTGCTCCAGATCAGACCTGTGGGGTTCGAGGCCGATACATTGGCGAAAATGTTGCCCTCCTCAGAGATGTTGTCGCTTTTTCTAAAGAAACAGATGTTTGTGCTGCCATTCTTGCCCTAGATCAAGAAAAGGCTTTTGACCGGGTTGATTGGGATTTTCTTTTTGTTACTTTGGCGCATTTGGGTTTTGGACCAGATTTTATTCGGTGGGTCCGTTTATTTTACACTGATATTTCCAGCGCGGTCCTCGTTAATGGCTATACTTCTGATCTTTTGAAACCTTCTCGGGGTGTCAGGCAGGGGTGTCCATTATCGCCCCTCCTTTACGTCATTTCCATGGAAGTCCTGGCTGCCAATATCCGGGCTAATCCTTTCATCATTGGTCTCTCTCTTCCTCGTGTCCCCCGGCCTCTTCCTGTGCTCTCTTTATATGCTGACGATACATCTGTCATTGTCACCTCTGACTTGGCCTTGCTGTCAGTTTTTGAAGTATACGATCTTTTTGAGAAAGGCTCTGGCGCCAAACTTAACTTGGCTAAGTGTGAAGGTTTGTGGCTCGGTGGGTGGCGCGGTCGCTGTGATGCGCCTGTGGCGATCCAGTGGACTGATCTTAAGATCAAGGTTCTTGTAGTTTTTATTGGGAATTGCGAGGTTGAGGAGGACAATTGGTTGTCGCGAATTGACGCTGTAAAGCAGATTTTAAACTCTTGGCGCCATCGCATTTTATCTTTCCAAGGCAAAGTTCTGGTAATTAATTCCCTAGCCCTTTCCAAAATATGGTACGTGGGAGCTTTAGTTGGATTGCCCTCATGGGTTCGCCTGCATTTAGATAAACTGATCTTTTCGTTTCTTTGGGGTGGTAAGCCTGACAAGGTTGCGCGCAACATCATTGTTCACCCTCGTTCTCGTGGTGGCCTTTCCATGATTCTTCTGGAGGCCAAGGTGAACGCCCTCCTTGTTCAGTGGGTCAAGCGGTATGGTGTTTCTCCTGGTGGTTGGGTCTCTTTGCTAACTTATTGGTGTTTTGATCGTTATGGTGTGGATCCTTCTGTTGTGTTTTCTAACCCGTCTTTCTTCTCGCCTGATGTTTTTCCGTCTTTCTATTGTGCTCTTTTTCATGCTTGGCGTTCCTTGGGAGGGGTGGCGCTCACCTCGGGCTTGGCTGTCAGTGCTTTCTTCCCATCTGGACCGATTCCTGTCGAGGCCATCTCTTCCAAGGCGGTTTATGTTGCTTATCTTTCTTCTCTGGGTTGTGTTCCGCATTGTGTTTCTAAATTTGGTTCTATTTATGGTAGTATTGATTGGAGTGCTGTGTGGTCTGGTATCTTCTGCATGCCGCTTGACCGTCATGTTTCTGACTTGAACTGGCAGGTAGCCCATGGGGTCCTCTTTACGGCGGACCGGTTGATTTCTTTTGGCTATGACTTTGATCCCTCTTGCTTTTGTGGTCTTGGTCAGGAATCCTTAGAACATCTTTTCTTTTCGTGTCCCCTAATTCAACAGGGTATTGTTCGGATTCAACAAGCTTTATCCGCTGCTTCCCCCTTAGCCCCCCCTATTGGTGCTAAGGTTATGCTTTTTGGTTTCTCTTCTGATGATCTTCGTTGTGTCCCCCTCGTTTTTGTATATCTTCTCAATGTCTTAAAATTTTTGGTTTGGAAGCAGCGGAATGACTTCCGGTTCCGCGATGTACGTCCTTCGGGCCCTAAGCTTCTTGCGCAGCTTAGGGCTAGGGTTTCCTTTTTTCTTCCGTTGTTTTTTAAACGGTTTCAGTCCCCGCGTCGCCGTGGTTACTTTTCTCGACAGTGGGGCGCGCGGGGCGCGGTTGGTCTTGTCAGTGGCGAGACTTTCTCTGTTTGTTTGTGATTTTGGATTTCTCCCGGGTGATCGCGGTCGCCTTTGCTGGTAGCACTGCGTGAGCCCCCTTTCTTGCTGTTCTTATTCTTTTCCTTGCTTGTTCCCCTTCTTGCCTTGGGTGATCACGGTCGCCTTTGTTGGTTGTACTGTGTGATCCCTCTTGCTTTACTTATTCCGGTGATCGTGGTCGCCTTGATTGGTTGTACTGCGGGATCCTTTGCTTTACTTGTTCTTCTTATTTCTGCGTTTTTTGGTGATCGGTCGCCTTAAGTGGTTGTACTGTGACCCTTTTGTTTGGTTGTCTCGCCACTGCCTTGTTGTGGTTTTCCCTCCGTGGGTAGTATTGTAGTCTTAGTTTTTCATCTCTTGTTTTATAAGTTTTTTATCCGTCTTATCCTACTGTCTTTTCTTTTTCGTTTCTTTACTTATTCGTTTTTGCCCTGGAGATCGTGGTCGCCTTTATTGGTTGCACTACGTGATCCTTTTTGCTGTACTTATTCCGGTGAGCGTGGTCGCCTTCATTGGTTGTACTGCGTGATCCTTTGCTTTTCCTGTTTTCGCCATCTCGTATCGTCTTAGTTTTTACCAATTGGATTTTAGTGCATGTTTTGGTTTTTTATCCGTTTTTTTATTCGTCTTATCCAAATTGTTTTATGGTTTTATTTAAATAGTTTAGTTACGGCAGTCAGTGGCCGGTGTTTTCTTTTTATCTTCCCGGTGAGGTGGGGTCCGATTCCCCAGCGAGTTTGGCGAGCTGGTGCTCCCTCACCCTGGCGTTCTCCGCGTCCCAGTTTTTATTTCCCCCGTTTTGCATGATCGCGGGGCATTGCACTACCGCCCTGCGGAACGCCAGAAATACAAAAAAAAAAAGCTCAGTCGGCAGAGCGTGGTGCACTGCTGATAACGCCAAGGTCGTGAGTTCGACCCTCACACGGACCATTGACACAATCTTCTTTTTCGACTCCCTTCTGTTTCCATTTTTCTTTTGCTCATTGCTTATTTTTATTTATGTTTCCCATATTGTCCATTTATCTCGTGGTTATCAAAGACCGCTTAAAGTGGCGTAGCCTCATCAGCGAGGGTGCTAAGAGAGCAGAGGAAAAGCGTACGGAGCGACGCAGCCAGGGAAAAAACGTCTAATGCGTAAATCCTGCTCAGTCAGCACCTAATCAACCTCTGCTGACCTCATGCGTTTCACATGTGAATGGGGTTAGTTTCTAGAGAAACTGTGGTGCTGCGTCGGTGGGGGGATGAAACACGAGAATTTAGTTTTATCGACCGAGTCGAAGGTTCAAGTAGCTGACGTTTCGAGCGCTAGCCATGGGCACCAAAATGGGACCAAGCTACGCTAACCTTTTTGTAGGCTACGTCGAAGACAAATTTTTTAATCAGTACCACGGAACCAAACCCGAACTCTACGGCCGCTACATCGATGATTGCATTGGCGCTACCTCTTCCAGTAAAGAGGAACTTAATCAATTCATAACTTCTGTCAATACTTTTCATCCAGCTCTAGAATATATCTGTGAAATTTCCGAAACCTCAGTCGCTTTTCTTGCATTAATATTTCAATCAACGGTAACAGTTTATCCACAAGTGTGCACTACAAACCTACAGATTCCCACAGTTATCTGTTACATTCATCCTCACATCCATCGCACGTTAAAAACGCCATTCCGTATTCTCAATTTCTCAGACTTCGACGTCTATGTAGTGATGACTGATTTTTCCAACAAATCAGAAGAAATGTGCCAGTTTTTCAAGAAACGTGGGTACCCTGACTCTGTTGTTAATACGGGCCAACAACGTGCACAACAGATCGACAGACAATCAGCACTACAAACGCCACAGAAGGAAGAGAACGAGAGAATTCCATTCAACCTCACTTTCCACCCACACAACAACGCAGTCAAAAGCATCATTTTAAAAAATTTCAAATTACTCCAAAACGACCCCGAAACTGGCAGAATTTTTTCACAACCCCCACTAATCTTCATTCAAACGTGAAATCTGAACGAAACTGAAATCTGACGATGAACCGGGAACTTTTAAGAGGAAGAATCTGTAACAATCACCTTAGCCTTACCGAAAATGGAAAATCGAATTTCCTCAAACTCCCTGATATGGAAGGCCTGTTTGAACTTATCATAAAAATATAAGTTTCAGTTCACTGCGGTTAATATATTTGTCAAACCGCGGCTTAACCTCACATACGGCCTCACTGCGGTCATTTTGCGGTCGTTTACTGCCCCTCAAAAAACTATTTTGTTTGTTGATTTGAACCAGGACAAGAGAAAGATATTCAAATGTTCAGATTGTATACTGAATTCTTTGCTATGTAAACTGATTCCCATTACTTTACGTTAAGCACTGAATATTTGAGAGATTTTTGAATCTTTATGAATGAAACACCGTTATTTGAAAGCGAAATTTTACTAAAATTCAGTTCATGTTTTCGCACTCTGTTACGTTGCTTTGATCCCGGAGATCACTACTTAGTAAAAGAACAATGCTTCCTCTCTACAAATATGCAATAAAATTCTTGGGCAACTAAAACCACGAATTTTGCGAAGCCAGAATTCCGAGGGTGGTTTTATGAATTTGCGCCATTTTGAATTGAGTTTGAGTCCACGCAAATCTCGCTCTTACAAGTCTTTAGTAAAATTTATCCCTCTCACCTGTTTACATTTGAATCGAAAAACCTTTCCAAACATTCCGGCTGTAAAATCCTGTGGTTTTGACGGCCACAGTTGATTTTAAACGGTGTGAACCGCTTAAAATACAACATGGCGAGTGGACATTTCAAACTCTTGGAGACATAATTCGACGGTTCTGCCTTCTAAACGTCTTGAAATCAAACTGTAATCAGGGTCACACGCTTCGCTGATCCTTGTAAGAACGGAAACTGTATTGTTGACAATTTTTGGCTTGATACTTCACCTTTGGAAGGGTTTGACTTTCATCCAGCTTCGAGTTGCTTAGGATTGCGTGACAAACCAAGGTGAACCCGAAAAAGGAGAGATCCTGGGAACGAGGATGACATAAGGCCCTTCGTTTCGCGCTAAGCCATGAAACTGGGAAAGTAGCACAAATGGCAAAAGAACAAAGAAAGATCTTAAGATTAATTAATTATGTTAAAACTATGCTAAATAATGACCACCTTTATCATTGTGTCGTATACTTGCGACTGCAAAAACTAAGGTGAAACGACGAGGCCGTTTACAGATTAGCCTCCTACGCAGACGTCCTTAGGGCTCGTCACGCAATCTTTCCTCCTCTAAGGACGTCTGCGTAGGAGGCTATTTACAGATGAGAGTAAATATGGAGTAAATTTACGTACTACAATGATATCACAGTGGAACCCCGCCTTACGGTCACCTCGTTAATAAAGGTCACCTCGTTATTACGGTCACTTTTTTTTTTGTCCCGGCGAAACACCCATACATTTTCTTATAATAAAACCCGGTTAATGCGGCCAACGGCTACATTCTGAAATGCCAACCTGTATAGTCCTTTATAATTTTACCCCGTTAACACGGCCACTCAAACCACATACGAATTAATTATTGACCAAACAAAAACAAATACTGTACAGTACTTGAGAAACAATACTTTATTTATTCACAACGCCTGTAACTTGTTGTCATTGACCTCTGTCGTTAACGTAATCAAACAGCAATTTCCTTTCCTTTCATGAAAAAGGAACATAGACCATTCATGAAATTTGACCCTACCCCGCTAATACGGCCACCCCGTTAATACGGCCAAATTTTAATGGCGATTCCACTGTATGTTTACACTCCAACAACACAGGTAGGGGTGACTATTGAGGAAATTTTAACTATTGCAATTGTATTGCAATATGTCACATGGATATTGCGATAGTATTGCGATAGTGGAGGTACTATTGCAATACGTTATTGCGATAGTTTTCAGGAATGTCTGTATTTACTTAATGTCTTATACTTTAATTAATAACTAAGAAGTAGTGGTCATACAATACATGTACTGTGGAACACAGTGCAATTGAATTTAATCAATTTATTGAGAAACCAAATGCAATAAAATGTTTAACAAACATAACTGTTGTTAGTGTGGTACTGTGGTAGTAGATTCACGAACACCAGAACACTGCAGTAGAATTTTGTGGTAAAACCAAATAAAATGTTGAGCAACCACTCAAGCAGTCAAACTGTTGTCAGTGGTTTTTGCTTTCAATTACAAAATGAAAACTGTAGTAGTTCATTTTGAAAAAAATCTTAAAGCATATGAAACTACTAATTAAAAGTACTATTTATAACACTTCTACAACAGTAGTCACAAGAGCACACAGTTCACCAATCTATGGCAATGTATGCCTTTTTGTATGGTTTTATTGATTTGGTTTCCAATTCTTCTTAAGGAAAATCAGTTTGTCTGCATATTCTGATTATAACTGAGATCTCTGAGCCGTTACAATGTCTCCTGCAGTTGAAAACACTCTTTCAGATGGCACAGATGTTGCTGGAGTGCATAAGTACCTTTGCAACAAGACCCTAATGGCGGTTCAAGAATCAAGACGCTAAAACACTATAGGTACAGTTGGTAGATTGTTTTTCGTTTCTTTTTTACCGTTATTGGACCTAGAGAATCAAAGGTGGGTAAAAAAGGTGTCTTTATTTTCCAAAGAAGTTAAAATGTTAGAAGTATAGAAACTATCGAAACTATCGATAGTTCGTTACACTATCGCGATTGTTATCGATGTTTCATTTTTACTGTCGATCCATCGCTATCGTAGCGTTAATATCGCAATTAATCGATAGTTCGAAGTATTGTTACAGCCTTAAACACAGGGCTGTAGCAAGGGAAGGTGCACCCCCCGCCCGTTATAATTTTGAAAAGGGTGTTTAGATTGCTTCTTTCGTGATTCATTGAGATGAAATTTAAACATTTCATTTCATTTAAAATTTTCATCTCAATGAAACACGAAAGAAGTTAACTAAACACCCTTTTCAAAATTATAACGGGGGGAGGGGTGCACCTCCCCTTGCTACAGCCCTGTGTTGTTGGAGTGTAAACATAATATCATTGTAGTACGTAAATTTACTCATATTTAGTCTCATCTGTAAACGGCCTCGTCGTTTCACCTTAGTTTTTGCAGTCGCAAGTATACGACACAATAATAAAGGTGGTCATTATTTAGCATAGTTTTAACATAATTAATTAATCTTAAGATCTTTCTTTGTTCTTTTGCCATTTGTGCTACTTTTCCAGGTTCATGGCTTAGCGCGAAACGACATTAGGGCCTTATGTCATCCTCGTTCCCAGGATCTCTCCTTTTTCGGGTTCACTGTATTTTGTCACGCAATCCTAAACAACTCGAAACTGGATGAAAATCAAACCCTTCCAACGATCAAGTATCAAGCCAAAAATTGTCAACTAATACAGTTTCTGTTCTTACAAGGAACAGCGAAGCGAGTTTGAGTTTGAGTTTGAAATGTCCGCTCGCCATGTTGTATTTTAAGCAGTTCACATCGTTTAAAATCAACTGTGGCCGTCAAAACCACAAGATTTAACAGCCGGAATGTTTGGAAAGGTTTTTTGATTCAAATGTAAACAGGTGAGAGGGATAAATTTTACTAAAGACTTGTAAGAGCGAGATTTGCGTGGACTCAAACTCAATTCAAAATGGCTCAAATTCATAAAACCACCCTCGGAATTCTTGTTTCGCAAAATTCGTGGTTTTAGTTGCCCAAGAATTTTATTGCATATTTGTAGAGAGGAAGCATTGTTCTTTTACTGAGTAGTGATCTCCGGGATCAAAGCAACGTAACAGAGTGCGAAAACATGACCTGAATTTTAGTGAAATTTCGCTTTCAAATAACGGTGTTTCATTCATAAAGATTCAAAAATCTCTCAAATATTCAGTGCTTAACGTAAAGTAATGGGAAACAGTTCACATCGCAAAGAATTTAGTATTCAATCTGAACATTTGAATATCTTTCTCTTGTCCTGATTCAAATCAACAAACAAAATAGTTTTTTGAGGGGCAGTAAACGACCGCAAAATGACCGCAGTGAGGCCGTATGTGAGGTTAAGCCGCGGTTTGACAAATATATTAACATTAACCGCAGCGAACTGAAACTTATATTTTTATGATAAGTTCAAACAGGCCTTCCATATCAGGGAGTTTGAGGAAATTCGATTTTCCATTTTCGGTAAGGCTAAGGTGATTGTTACAGATTCTTCCTCTTAAATGCACACGCACACGATGTAACACTTGTCCTTTCATTCACAACGCGGACAAAATAACAGGACCCAAACGATCTATTAAAATCACTGATCGTTTTACATGCACCTCCGTAAATGTTATCTACTGCATAACATGTACTTTTTGCAAAAAGATATACATTGGCGAAACAGGGAGTAGACTGGGCGACCGTTTTCGTGAACATCTCCGAGACGTTCAAAAAAATGACAAAGACGCATCCAAACCAGTCGCGCGCCATTTTAATCTTACTAACCATTCTAAACAACACATGACAATCTGCGGCCTTTCCCTACACCAGGGTAACACAGAAAGCCGTAAAAACCTAGAACAATTCGGAATCAACGAACGCTTTTCGTTCAACTAATTTACATTTGTTTTTCACGTCACCAAATTTCCACCAATAGCGTAGCTCCACTGCTTACTATATAAAACCACACACTACCCACAATTCCTTGATTCACTCCGACGAAGGGCTAGCGCTCGAAACGTCAGCTACTTGAATCTTTTTACGGCGGTCAATTTAACTTATCGACTCAGTCGATAAAACTAAATTCTCGCGTTTCACATGTGGCAGATACTTTCGTACCCGGATTGGTCTCTTCAGCCACCTCCGGACTCACAGAACGTAATCAACGGCGTCGATGGAGAGGTCTTGGTCATCACCATTGTTGATGGACGAACGAACTTATCAATTTGGAAACCATGAGATATCATCGGCTCAAAAGGAAAAGTCTGTGAACAGACTAAGCGAGTTGGATTGCATTGCCGTTGAATTCGGACTTCAGTCATCGCAACTCGCTGACTCGCAATTCGCAACTCACAAGTCACAACTCGCAAGTCGCAACTCGCAACTCGCAACTCGCAACTCGCAACTCGCAACTCGCAACTCGCAACTCGCAACTCGCAACTCGCAACTCGCAACTCGCAACTCGCAACTCGCAACTCGCAACTCGCAACTCGCAACACGCAACTCGCAACTCGCAACTCGCAACTCGCAACTCGCAACTCGCAACTCGCAACTCGCAACTCGCAACTCGCAACTCGCAACTCGCAACTCGCAACTCGCAACTCGCAACTCGCAACTCGCAACTCGCAACTCGCAACTCGCAACTCGCAACTCGCAACTCGCAGCTCGCAGCTCGCAGCTCGCAGCTCGCAGCTCGCAGCTCGCAGCTCGCAGCTCGCAGCTCGCAGCTCGCAGCTCGCAGCTCGCAACTGGTAACTCGCAACTCGCAACTCGCAACTCGCAACTCGCAACTCGCAACTCGCAACTCGCAACTCGCAACTCGCAACTCGCAACTCGCAACTCGCAACTCGCAACTCGCAACTCGCAACTCGCAACTCGCAACTCGCAACTCGCAACTCGCAACTCGCAACTCGCAACTCGCAACTCGCAACTCGCAACTCGCAACTCGCAACTCGCAACTCGCAACTCGCAACTCGCAACTTCACTACTCGCAGATTACCTGGTCCAGTGGCGACTCGCACAAGTCAGAGCTTCTGCTCACGTGCACTGTAGGGTAGCGTTTTTTTAATCAATATAAATCCGGATTCTGCGATCGAAATTCGATTTTCCGTTCTATTTAGGGACAAACCACTGATCTTTGATTGCAATCTGTACAGATCACGTCCCTCGGTGGATCGTTTAGATTGGTATCGGAATCTGTTTCCAGATTGTGCGTTCCATTTGGTGAACTAGTTTCAGATCAAGAGCACGTGGTCTTTCAGAACCCGCAAACAAACAGACAAACAAACAGACAAACAGGCATTCAAACAAACAAACAAACAGAGGCTCTTCGCAAAGGGGCCTGGGGATCATGAACGGAACGGATCGATCTTTTGTCCGATTTTTGTTTCAGCTTATATGAAAATCCAAACAATCTGCATTAACTGAGTCTGTAACTGGATTGTCTAAAAGAAACACCATAAAAGTAGGTTACCTTTGAGATCTGCTACAGTAGACATTTAGGTCAAAGTAAATTTCATTGAGGCCATGAGAAGCAAAGGACATGTATCAGTCTCTGGAGTCTTTAATTTTGCCTGAAAAAAAATAATATTGCTACCAAATCGTACATAAAGGAGCAAAATGTATGACTCTTTTCATTGGTCAAATTTCGTGACGTACCAGCCTCATGTTTCAAAGTTTGTACAGGTCCAAAACATCTGGACCCGGTTGTTCAAAAGGTGTATAGCGCTATCCACCGGATAAATCACTATCCAGCGAATAACACAATCGATTTTGTTAACCCTTATCTATGGGGCGCCATGTGTTTCAAAATTCATACTTTTTCTCACAAAGTTGTTGAAATGAACACATTTTATGTGAAATGAATACAAAGCGTATTGAAATGCCAATATTTGTACTGAAACGTACGTGTCCATGATGAATCACGTACACAAAGTCTGAAAGTTGTACTACAGTCACTGAAATCTTCGGGCATGAGCTCGAAATATACTCTGTTACAACTACAACTTTGCACAAGGAGTCTGAATTTTCTCCATATTCTCAATGCAAATCTTGTAAACTTTTCACTGTGCTTTTCGCACTGAATCTCACGCTATGTTGCACATTTTCTCAGTATGTGTAGTGAAGACGTTTTCAGTGTACTTTGCGAACAAATCTCACCATGATAATACTTCATGTAAACCTTCCCAGTGCGTCCCCGAAATTCTTCGAGTCAAAAGTACAGCACTCAGCCCGTCAAGACATGATGTCAAACAAAGATGGCGTGTAATAGTGGGAATGCTTCAGATATCGTGGAAGCTATCCTTTCCAACCCTCAGGTTATGACTAACCTCGCCAGGGCCTTTTGTGGCACTCGTGATCAACAGACGCCTCAAATTCATCATTCTGTTGTGAAGAAGAAACGGCATCCATTTTTAGACGCCCGAGCACTACGCGAAACATCCTTCCAAACTCCACTTCATTTTCTGCAGCTGAATTTACCACTGCTTGTTCTTTTGAAGATGGTAATAATATCACTTCCTTGGTGTAAGCACCCTGCGTTTGTTTTCTATTTACTTTGGTCGACCCCTTGCGTCTAAAGAAAGGAAGAAAATAAGCGTCCTTAACTTTATTAACTCAGGCGGTAATCAAACACGGAGGGAACTACTTTCACAACAACAAATAGTTCGAAATCGAAGATCGTATTTTTTTCGTACCTTTTAGAAAATGGATAGTTGCTATTATAGTTCCTCCTCTTTGTAAATTCAGTTGCAGAAACTAAAGTGGAGTTTGGAAGGATGTTTCGCGCAGTGCTCGGGCGTCTAAAAATGGATGCCGTTTCTTCTTCACAACAGAATGATGAATTCGAGGCGTCTGTTGATCACGAGTGCCACAAAAGGCCCTGGCGAGGTTAGTAATGCCCTGAGGGTTGGAAAGGAATTAGATTCCACGATATCTCAAGCATTAACCACTGACTATTACACGCCATCTTTGTTTGACATCATGTCTTGACCTGCTGAGAGCTGTACTTTCGACTCGAAGAATTTTGGGGACGCATTGGAAAGGTTTACATGAAGTATTATCATGGTGAGATTTGTTCGCAAAGTACACTGAAAACGTGTTCACTGCACATACTGAGAAAATGTGCAACATAGCGTGAGATTCAGTGCGAAAAGCACAGTGAAAAGTTTACAAGATTTGCATTGAGAATATGGAGAAAATTCAGACTCCTTGTGCAGTTGTAGTTGTAACAGAGTATATTTCGAGCTGATGCCCGAAATTCAGTGTATGTAGTACAACTTTCAGACTTTGTTTACGTGATTCATCATGGACACGTACGTTTCATTACAAATATTGGCATTTCAATACGCTTTGTATTCATTTCACATAAAATGTGTTCATTTCAACAACTTTGTGAGAAAAAGTATGAATTTTGAAACACATGGCGCCCCATACTTATCCACTGGATAGTGATTTATCCGGTGGATAGCGCTATCCACCTTTTGAACAACCAGGCCTTGTTATGTCAGGCTAACCCTAACACTTACTGCAACTGTCTACGGTGTAATCCGATCTTAATTATAAATAATACTATTACGTTCCTGTTTTAAGATCTATAAGTGCCGAACATTAACGAAAGCAAACGAATTAAAGCTCACGGAAAGAAAAACTGGAATATGCTGACGTGGCACACTGATTCGCCAGGAAATCTCATGGTTTCCTAATTGATAACCACGAGATAAAAAGACGATAGGGATACAAAAATAAATATAAGCAATGAGCAAATGGAAAATCGAAACAGAGGAGGGTGAAAAAATTATCTAAATGGTCCGTGTGAGGGTCGGACTCACGACCTTGGCGTTATCAGCACCACGCTCTGCCGACTGAGCTAACGGACCAGGTATGAACATGTGATTCAAATTGTTAGTATACGATTAAAACAAAGCCTTTTCCACCCGGCTTTTTTTTTCAATAATTATTGTGGTATAAGTAGCTTGCGAACCAATAGGGAAAAGTCGAAGTATCCTTAGTTATATCTACGTTTCTTCGGTAAGTGCGATCTATCTTAAAATGCTAAAGTTTACGGGTTATGGAATGTTGATTGCATTTAACTATTGAACCACTTTTGTGTGTCATTGGGGGATTAGCTCAAATGGTAGAGCGCCCGCTTAGCATGCGGGAGGTACCGGGAGGTACCGGGATCGATACCCGGATCCTCCGGATCCTCCAGTAATATTTGTCCCTTTTTTTCCCCTTTAAATTATATATTCTTGTTCGGTAAATGTTCCATAAAATAAACCGTCGCTTCTCGTATTAATTTTAGCCTGAACATTTGGGATTTAAGCAGGGACAGCAGGTTCAGAAAGAGACCACCAGATTTTTAGTACGACATCACTGTTCTGTACTTTGATAGCTGCTTCCAGCTTGGCTCTTTGTATGTCAACATTCTAAGTTTTTTTCAAGCAGAGGCTAGTTACACGACATTAACTCTTAGCAAACAATGAATACCGTATTTATTCGATTAAACGCCGCGGCGTTTATTAAATTTTTCGTGATTCTGGTGCGGCGTTTATTGGAGGGCGGCGTTTATTTAATTTTTGTGTTTTGCGGGAACACATTTTTGGGGTTCGAGATGACTGAAATTTCTGCTGGGAACTAATTTTTGCGATTTCCTTTTTAAGCAGCACAACATTACAAAAGGGAAACTTAATATTTTTAACTTTTATTTCCTGTTGCGTTACGGTGCACTCTATTAGAGACATTTCACTGAATTCTGTTAAATATTGGAAGGTGATACAGTACTGGACCTAAAGGACTAACGCAGCAACAAAATCAAACAAAAAGCCTACCCCTGCCCCCTGCCCCTGCCCCCTGCCATGGTGAAGGATAAACGGTTGTTACTATTGAAAAAAACACAACTGTTGTTTCTATTAAAAATCGATGTCAATAGTTGTTATTTACGTTCGATATCGTCCCAGTAATGCAAGTTTGCATTAAAGTGTCTATGAAATGTAATTTATTTTTTGATGTATCGAAAGTTTCACCTTTTTTGACCTTGGAATAAAAGGTTTAAAGTGTTAGAGACGATGCGAAACGCTTTTTTTATGGTCTCAAAGTTAGGTTGTTGGCGCTAAAAAGTGGCTCCAATTTGTGCGCGGCCAAAACTAGTGTCATATTACACTGTGACGTAAATAGTTGTACAAACTGCTGCGGGAATATAGAGAACAAGAGAGCTGACAAGAGACGTCGCTAGAGGTGAACAATATTATGTGGCAAGCGGCCTCAAACATACGAGATATTAGAATTCTTCGATTACAGAGGGTATAACAAAGCTTTATTTTGCTCCAGACGAAAATAGGTCTGCAAAATACACGAAATTTGTTCGCCGACATCGGAAAAGGTACGTCGAGGGATGCTGTTTTCAATATTATTTTACAAAAAAAAAATTCCGGCCGGTGAGGCCGTTTAATCAAGCATAATTTTCCAATCCATATCCTGTTTAGAAGTTCCTTCAAGCCTCAGCTCGACTGGAGAGCCGTCGAAGTAAGTGAGGCCTACAAAAATATACTGAATCGATCGGCACTCTGACTGGCGAGTAATATATTGTTTATACGGTATTTTGAATTATAAAATTCAAAGAAGTGCAGTGACGCAAGTGTTCACTAGCAGGCTTCTATTCTACGGAACATCTATCAAAGCTATACTGATCTACATGTACAAATGCGTAAGTTAATTATGATTGGTTATGAAGTGACAGTTGATGCCCCATGGGAGTAAAATCGATTAGCGTTTCGTTTCGCAGACTGTCTGGGCATAGCAGCAGGCGTTTCCTTTCGCGCCCCCCCCCCCCCCCCCCCCCCCCCCCCCCCCCCCCCCTTTTTTTGCTCCGTTTCGCGCCCAAGCTTTCGCGCGCCCTGCGCGCTTTGCGAAAAGGAAACGACTGCAACGCAGGCTAACGTCGACTCCGACTATGACTCCGACTCCGAATCCGTCGCCAGTGAATACCGGCTTTCAGAAATAGATTCAAAACGATCTGAGCTTCATGTACAGTGTAATAAAATAAAGTTCCAAATTTTCAGGCTAACACCTCAAGCGACGGTTTATTTTATGAACATTTACAGAACAAGAATATATAATTTAAAGGAGGAAAAAGGAAAAAAATATTATTGGAGGATCCGGGTATCGATCCCGGTACCTCCCGCATGCTAAGCGGGCGCTCTACCATTTGAGCTAATCCCCCGATGACATGCCAATTTGGTTAAATAATTAAATGTAACCAATATAGCCTGCATAACAGGCGTTATTGGGGGCGCTCAAGCGGGTTTTGGGGCGCGAGCGCGTAGCGCGAGGCACGAGCGCGAAGCGCAAGACACGCACGGGGAGGGAAAAGAAAAAAATAACGCCTGTAGACACGCTATTGTTCGGTCTCTTCCAAACGTTCATCTGGCGAACGTAAATCTTTATTGGCTGATTTGTACCACGTGATGCATGTTGTCGAAATGTGAGATCAAGATGTGAGATATCAAGCTGTTAGAACCCAGATGGCGTTGAGTCTGGAGAAAGCTATTTCAAAAGCTCTTGAATTATTCCCGTATTTAGATCATCTAAAGAACGAACAGCGAAAATATACAAACCACTTGCATGCATTAGAATTACTAAACAGTTAACATGCTGGAGATTCAAATATTTCAAACCGGATGCGTGATGCAATCACGCCATACGCTGACAATGGAGGTACTGCCTAGCTCCGAGAAACACGTCAACTTAAACGCAGAATAAGCTCTGAGGAGTTAAAAACAATTGCAAGATGCCACTATTCCAATATAGACTGTGACTATCGCATAAGACTTGGATCTTAGAATCTTTTAGCCGTGATGGAGAAAAACTATCTCGCGAGTTATGCTAACCGCAGACTTGCGCTCGCAATTAAATCACGGACTGAGATCAACAAATGAACTGATCCTTAGCAGCGAATAATTGCTACTTAAGCGGCTACTACTGATCTTGCAACTCTTTCTCTCAAAGTGAGCCAAAAATCTCCTTTGTTATGCCAAAAGCTATCAAACAAACTAAATATTCCAAACGGTTCTGGAAAGCGTAAATTCCTCCTGTCAGTATCACAGCTAGAGATTTTTTCCTAAGATCAAAAAACGACAACATTTAGAACAACAGGCCTGTTATATCTTTATTTTGATCCAAAAGGAAAAATCTGTCAGGCACTTACTTGGGATAGACTTATTCTAAAGCTGACGTGCAGGATTTGTGTTCGGCCTGTCACCTTTTATAACAACTTGAGTTTATTCCTTGAAATCCGCGTCTTTGAGTAATCGAAAAAACTGGAACGGTAGTACTTTTTTGGAAAAAGATTACCACAAAATCTTCAAAAGGAATTACAAACCTTTGGACCATAAACTTTTGTTGGAGTGCGCGACATCGTCGCGACTCTTCGCGCCCACGGAATTTTATGCAAACAGATTTGGCGCCTTCAGCCACGTTTGCCGCGAATAATTTTAACATTTTTTGATTGGTCGCCGTAATTATATGCCTGTGAGAATGTCTGATTGTTGTCTGTCAATTTTAGGGGGCGTGTGTGTGGGCGGAAGAGACCGAACAATAGCGTGTCTACAGGCGTTATTTTTTCATTTTCCCTCCCCGTGCGTGTCTCGCGCTGCGCGCTCGCGACCTAAAACCCGCTTGAGCGCCCCAATAACGCCTGTTCAACATGCCATAACGTCAAGATCGTGAGTTCGATCATCACACGGACCATTGACATAATCTTTTCGACTCCCTTCTGTTTCGATTTTTCTTTTGCTCATTGTTTATATTTATTTTTGTTTCTCGTATTTTCTTTTTAATTCGCGGTTATCAATTAGTAAACCATGAGATTTCCTGGCGAATCTGTGCCACGTCAGCATATTCCTGTTTTTCTTTCCGTGAATTTTAATTCGTTTGCTTTCGTTAATGTTCGACACTTACAGTTCAAAACACGAACGTAATAGTATTATTTAAGGTCGGGTTGCTCCGTAGACAGTTTGCAATAAGTGTTAGCCTGACGTAACAGATGTTTTATTTGGACCTGTACTAGACTGCAAAACAGTCGGGTTTTTTCCGCTGGCTGGTTCGCAAAGGCGCGAAGCGCCAGAAGTGTGGATACTCGCGCGCGAAGCGCGCGAGCCTCACACGCCCGCAGGATGTGTGAGGCGAGAAAAAAAAAACGACTGTCACCTTTCCATACAACGAATTCGTTCTGACCAGGGGGTTCAAAATTATCGCTTAGATGTCAAAAATTGCTTGACAGCTCCACCCACATTGTAAATTTGATACTGGCTCGATGTCTTATTTTCGCGGGAAAATACATGGTAGCCTGCATTGTTGATTTCATTGGTTCTCCAAAATGTAAGCGCGTTCGGCTGAACCTAAATGTATGTTTGAGGTCCACTAAAGAACCGAAATTCGAATCTTGCTTAAAGAGTATACAAAAGTAACCACGTGCATCAGTAAGAATTACAAAACAACTAACATGCTGGAGATTCAAATATTTCAAACCGGATGCATTGAAGCCATACGTCTGACAATGGGGATACTGTCTAGCTCCGAGAAACACGTCAACTTAAACGCAGAATAAACTTTGAGGAGTTGGTGGCCTCTTTCTGAACCTGCTTTCCTTTTCCTTTAAATCCATTTGGAGTGAAAACGTAAGGCTGGTTTTCACTAACGACGGCGTCAGAGTCGGAGTCGTAATCAGAAGCGCAGAACGTTACCATCTACTGAAAATCAAACCGACGGAATCGGAAGAAGATTAATACGGAGAAGCGGAATCGGAAGAAAATGGAACTGTTCTGATTCTTCCGACTGCGATTCCGTCGAGCTTATGACTCAGCTTACGACTCCGATTGTCGATTTTCACTAGATCGGAAGCGCTCTAGCTTACGACTCCGACTACGACTCCGACTCCGAATCCGTCGCCAGTGAATACCGGCTTTCAGAAATAGATTCAAAACATTCTGAGCTTAATGTACAGTGTAATAAAATAAAGTTCCAAATTTTCAGGCCAATACTTCAAGTGACGGTATATTTTATGCAACATTTACGGAACAAGAATATATAATTTAAAGGGAGAAAAAGGAAGAAAATGTTATTGGAGGATCCGGGTATCGATCGCGGTACCTCTCGCATGCTAAGCGGGCGCTATACCATTTGAGCTAATCCCCCGACGACATGCCAATTTGGTTTAATAATTAAACGCAATCAACATGCCATAGCACTAATTTTTTTGGCAATTTTATGAAGGCAAGACGGTGGAAGAAACTTTGATATAACTAACGATACTGCGACTTTTCCCGGTGGGATCGCTAGCTACTTACACCACAATAATTATTGTAAAAAAGCCGAGTGGAAAAGGCGTTTGTTTTAATTATTGCGTCGACGAAGGAGACGCTTCCTAATCTTGTCGGCTAGGCGGAACGAATCGAGAAAAGTGTCGGTACCAAATCTGCGCCATCTTGAAACGTCACAATAGTATCCAGCATGCTTAGCGCGTCGTCTACGCGGAACGAATCGAGAAAAGTGTTGGTACCAAATCTGCGCCATCTTGACACGTCACAATAGTATCCAGCATTCCCAGCGCGTGGAAATCAGGCATCATGCATCCTGGGGAGCTGGGGTTCCGAAATGTCACATGTGAATAATCTATTTATCTTGATTTAGTTTCGGATATTTTCCCGATTTTGGAAACATACGGCTCAATATTTCAATGCCTACTAAAAGTACGCGATGGAAAAATTGGACGAAGGTTCTTCTCCGGACCAAGGAAGTTGTTGGGTCTCTTTGGAATCAAGCAAGAAGTTATTGGATTTTCCTCGCTACCGTTCTGGTATGTTTTGAATGTTCTATCTTGATTTTGCTGTGGTTCTCTGCCTGATTTGGGAAGCTTTCACCTAAATACCGACGTCGTTCTTCGCGGTTCTACGGTACGGTGCAATTCGCTGTATGTCTTGTAGCAATAATTCACAGTCTGACCGGCCGCGCCAGGCGAACGCAGATTAACTTTACAGTGCTCGAAATTGCACCTGTATCGGGCGCATTTGCGACTAAAGATTTCGCAGTTTTGTGATTAAAATTTGTCTAGCTAATAAAGGAATTATATTCAACAGTCTTGTGCCTTACTTGCAACTGGTAGTTGTAATTTTATCCGAAAAATCCTGCGAAATTCACGTTGAATGTTGCGTGACTTAATCGTCGATTTCATGCTCCATTAACGCGGTGTCCAAGAAGTTTATCGCGGGAGCACTTTTTCAGGCTTTCTCAGAAATTTCTCATTTCCGGTTTCGGTATTAGTACTTGTACTGAGGAGTATGATTTCAGAATCGGAGAAATAACCGAAATGAAATCAAGACAAATTTACTATTTATATGTCGGAAAAGTTTGAGACCTTTCGGAGTACACAGCACGGCAGGATTTTGCCCGATCCCACGGCGATAGCGTGAATTTGTTTGATGTCGGCCCGACGTTTTTGCCTGCGTGACATATCTCGCGACATAGCCCTTTTAAACAGTGGCTGAATTAATTAATTAAGGAGACGCACTATAATCTATGATTACTACTAGTATTTAACAATTTAAGTCACATCCTAATGTCTGGTCCGTTAGCTCAGTCGGCAGAGCGTGGTGCTGATAACGCCAAGGTCGTGAGTTCGACCCTCACACGGACCATTGACACAATCTTTTTTTTCGACTCCCTTCTGTTTCCATTTTTCTTTTGCTCATTGCTTATATTTATTTATGTTTCCCATATTGTCCATTTATCTCGTGGTTATCAAAGACCGCTTAAAGTGGCGTAGCCTCATCAGCGAGGGTGCTAAGAGAGCAGAGGAAAAGCGTACGGAGCGACGCAGCCAGGGAAAAAACGTCTAATGCTAAATCCTGCTCAGTCAGCACCTAATCAACCTCTGCTGACCTCATGCGTTTCACATGTGAATGGGGTTAGTTTCTAGAGAAACTGTGGTGCTGCGTCGGTGGGGGGGATGAAACACGAGAATTTAGTTTTATCGACCGAGTCGAAGGTTCAAGTAGCTGACGTTTCGAGCGCTAGCCATGGGCACCAAAATGGGACCAAGCTACGCTAACCTTTTTGTAGGCTACGTCGAAGACAAATTTTTTAATCAGTATCACGGAACCAAACCCGAACTCTACGGCCGCTACATCGATGATTGCATTGGCGCTACCTCTTCCAGTAAAGAGGAACTTAATCAATTCATAACTTCTGTCAATACTTTTCATCCAGCTCTAGAATATATCTGTGAAATTTCCGAAACCTCAGTCGCTTTTCTTGCATTAATATTTCAATCAACGGTAACAGTTTATCCACAAGTGTGCACTACAAACCTACAGATTCCCACAGTTATCTGTTACATTCATCCTCACATCCATCGCACGTTAAAAACGCCATTCCGTATTCTCAATTTCTCAGACTTCGACGTCTATGTAGTGATGACTGATTTTTCCAACAAATCAGAAGAAATGTGCCAGTTTTTCAAGAAACGTGGGTACCCTGACTCTGTTGTTAATACGGGCCAACAACGTGCACAACAGATCGACAGACAATCAGCACTACAAACGCCACAGAAGGAAGAGAACGAGAGAATTCCATTCACCCTCACTTTCCACCCACACAACAACACAGTCAAAAGTATCATTTTAAAAAATTTCAAATTACTCCAAAACGACCCCGAAACTGGCAGAATTTTTTCACAACCCCCACTAATCTTCATTCAAACGTGACAAAAACATAGGCAACTTTCTAGTTACGAACGCACTGAAATCTGACGATGAACCGGGAACTTTTAAATGCACACGCACACGATGTAACACTTGTCCTTTCATTCACAACGCGGACAAAATAACAGGACCCAAACGATCTATTAAAATCACTGATCGTTTTACATGCACCTCCGTAAATGTTATCTACTGCATAACATGTACTTTTTGCAAAAAGATATACATTGGCGAAACAGGGAGTAGACTGGGCGACCGTTTTCGTGAACATCTCCGAGACGTTCAAAAAAATGACAAAGACGCATCCAAACCAGTCGCGCGCCATTTTAATCTTACTAACCATTCTAAACAACACATGACAATCTGCGGCCTTTCCCTACACCAGGGTAACACAGAAAGCCGTAAAAACCTAGAACAATTCGGAATCAACGAACGCTTTTCGTTCAACTAATTTACATTTGTTTTTAACGTCACCAAATTTCCACCAATAGCGTAGCTCCACTGCTTACTATATAAAACCACACACTACCCACAATTTCTTGATTCGCTCCGACGAAGGGCTAGCGCTCGAAACGTCAGCTACTTGAATCTTTTTACGGTGGTCAATTTAACTTATCGACTCAGTCGATAAAACTAAATTCTCGCGTTTCACATGTGGCAGATACTTTCGTGCCCGGATTGGTCTCTTCAGCCACCTCCGGACTCACAGAACGTAATCAACGGCGTCGATGGAGAGGTCTTGGTCATCACCATTGTTGATGGACGAACGAACTTATCAATTTGGAAACCATGAGATATCCTCGGCTCAAAAGGAAAAGTCTGTGAACAGACTAAGCGATTTGTAGCTAAGTATAGACTTATGGATTGCATTGCCGTTGAATTCGGCAACTCGCTGACTCGCAATTCGCAACTCACAAGTCACAAGTCACAACTCGCAAGTCGCAACTCGCAACTCGCAACTCGCAACTCGCAACTCGCAACTCGCAACTCGCAACTCGCAACTCGCAACTCGCAACTCGCAACTCGCAACTCGCAACTCGCAACTCGCAACTCGCAACTCGCAACTCGCAACTCGCAACTCGCAACTCGCAACTCACAACTCGCAACTCGCAACTCGCAACTCGCAACTTCACTACTCGCAGATTACCTGGTCCAGTGGCGACTCCCACAAGTCAGAGCTTCTGCTCACGTGCACTGTAGGGTAGCGTTTTTTTAATCAATATAAATCCGGATTCTGCGATCGAAATTCGATTTTCCGTTCTATTTAGGGACAAACCACTGATCTTTGATTGCAATCTGTACAGATCACATCCCTAGGTGGATCGTTTAGATTGGTATCGGAATCTGTTTCCAGATTGTGCGTTCCATTTGGTGAACTAGTTTCAGATCAAGAGCACGTGGTCTTTCAGAACCCGCAAACAAACAGACAAACAAACAGACAAACAGGCATTCAAACAAACAAACAAACAGAGGCTCTTCGCAAAGGGGCCTGGGGATCATGAACGGAACGGATCGATCTTTTGTCCGATTTTTGTTTCAGCTTATGTGAAAATCCAAACAATCTGGATTAACTGAGTCTGTAACTGGATTGTCTCAAAGAAACGCCATAAAAGTAGGTTACCTTTGAGATCTGCTACAGTAGACATTTAGGTCAAAGTAAATTTCATTGAGGCCATGAGAAGCAAAGGACATGTATCTCTCTGGAGGCTTTAATTTTGCCTGAAAAATAATAATATTGCTACCAAATCGTACATAAAGGAGCAAAATGTATGACTCTTTTCATTGGTCAAATTTCGTGACGTACCAGCCTCATGTTTCAAAGTTTGTACAGGTCCAAAACATCTGGACCCGGTTGTTCAAAAGGTGTATAGCGCTATCCACCGGATAAATCACTATCCAGCGAATAACACAATGGATTTTGTTAACCCTTATCCACTGGATAGTGATTTATCCGGTGGATAGCGCTATCCACCTTTTGAACAACCAGGCCTTGTTATGTCAGGCTAACCCTAACACTTACTGCAACTGTCTACGGTGTAATCCGATCTTAATTATAAATAATACTATTACGTTCGTGTTTTAAGATCTATAAGTGCCGAACATTAGCGAAAGCAAACGAATTAAAGCTTACGGAAAGAAAAACTGGAATATGCTGACGTGGCACACTGATTCGCCAGGAAATCTCATGGTTTCCTAATTGATAACCACGAGATAAAAAGACGATAGGGATACAAAAATAAATATAAGCAATGAGCAAATGGAAAATCGAAACAGAGGAGGGTGAAAAAATTATCTAAATGGTCCGTGTGAGGGTCGGACTCATGACCTTGGCGTTATCAGCACCACGCTCTGCCGACTGAGCTAACGGACCAGGTATGAACATGTGATTCAAATTGTTAGTATACGATTAAAACAAAGCCTTTTCCACTCGGCATTTTACCAATAGGGAAAAGTCGAAGTATCCTTAGTTATATTTACGTTTCTTCGGTAGTTGCGATCTATCTTAAAATGCTAAAGTTTACGGGTTATGGAATGTTGATTGCATTTAGCTAGTGAACCACTTTTGTGTGTCATTGGGGGATTAGCTCAAATGGTAGAGCGCCCGCTTAGCATGCGGGAGGTACCGGGATCGATACCCGGATCCTCCAGTAATATTTGTCCCTTTTTTTCCCCTTTAAATTATATATTCTTGTTCGGTAAATGTTCCATAAAATAAACCGTCGCTTGTCCTATTAATTTTAGCCTGAACATTTGGGATTTAAGCAGGGACAGCAGGTTCAGAAAGAGACCACCAGATTTTTAGTACGACATCACTGTTCTGTACTTTGATAGCTGCTTCCAGCTTGGCTCTTTGTATGTCAACATTCTAAGTTTTTTTTTCAAGCAGAGGCTAGTTACACGACATTAACTCTTAGCAAACAATGAATACCGTATTTATTCGATTAAACGCCGCGGCGTTTATTAAATTTTTCGTGATTCTGGTGCGGCGTTTATTGGAGGGCGGCGTTTATTTAATTTTTGTGTTTTGCGGGAACACATTTTTGGGGTTCGAGATGACTGAAATTTCTGCTGGGAACTAATTTTTGCGATTTCCTTTTTAAACAGCACAACATTACAAAAGGGAAACTTAATATTTTTAACTTTTATTTCCTGTTGCGTTACGGTGCACTCTATTTAGAGACATTTCACTGAATTCTGTTAAATATTGGAAGGTGATACAGTACTGGACCTAAAGGACTAACGCAGCAACAAAATCAAACAAAAAGCCTACCCCTGCCCCCTGCCCCTGCCCCCTGCCATGGTGAAGGATAAACGGTTGTTACTATTGAAAAAAAAACAACTGTTGTTTCTATTAAAAATCGATGTCAATAGTTGTTATTTACGTTCGATATCGTCCCAGTAATGCAAATTTGCATTAAAGTGTCTATGAAATGTAATTTATTTTTTGATGTATCGAAAGTTTCACCTTTTTAGACCTTGGAATAAAAGGTTTAAAGTGTTAGAGACGATGCGAAACGCTTTTTTTATGGTCTCAAAGTTAGGTTGTTGGCGCTAAAAAGTGGCTCCAATTTGTGCGCGGCCAAAACTATTGTCATATTACACTGTGACGTAAATAGTTGTACAAACTGCTGCGGGAATATAGAGAACAAAAGAGCTGACAAGAGATGTCGCTAGAGGTGAACAATATTATGTGGCAAGCGGCCTCAAACATACGAGATATTAGAATTCTTCGATTACAGAGGGTATAACAAAGCTTTATTTTGCTCCAGACGAAAATAGGTCTGCAAAATACACGAAATTTGTTCGCCAACATCGGAAAGGGTACGTCGAGGGATGCTGTTTTCAATATTATTTACAAAAAAAAAAAACATTCCGGCCGGTGAGGCCGTTTAATCAAACATAATTTTCTAATCCATATCCCGTTCAGAAGTTCCTTCAAGCCTCAGCTCGACTGGAGAGCGTCGAAGTAAGTGAGGCCTACAAAAATATACTGAATCGATCGGCACTGACTGGCGCGTAATATATTGTTTATACGGTATTTTGAATTATAAAATTCAAAGAAGTGCAGTGACGCAAGTGTTCACTAGCAGGCTTCTATTCTACGGAACATCTATCAAAGCTATGCTGATCTACATGTACAAATGCGTAAGACTATTCGTAACAAAATACATCGCTGAATCACTGCGTGTTCGATCAGATCAATTTTTATACAATGAAATATAAATCAGACATATAAATGTATAAACACTAAAACACGATACTTTGAACTCACTTACAAGCCGCCAAGTGGTTAAAATTTCCAGAAACGTTCAATCGCTGGCAAGACACTGAACTAAGAAGCTTAAGAGGCAGTGTCTGTAAAAGCGGTCCACTGCATTTCTGGTCGGAAAAAACATTTCCCTCAAACTTTGCCCAGTAAACTATCTCGGGTCATAAGTAAATGAAACGACTTTAGTTTTTGGAAATACGTTAAATTGTATTTTTTAGAGCTCGTAACAGTCAAAGCGGAGAAAGGCCTAAATATGCGCTCGGCCAGAATCGAAAATTGCATAAATTGACGAGCTCGCTGCTCAGAAACCACCAAACGCAGCAAGAAATTATTATCATTCCCAAGTTGAGTGTTCCTTCAAAGGTGTGAAACGCAAGTTATTTTTGATATGTTTTAAATCGGAGATTCAAGAAAATTAATACATTAGCACCCATTTAATCGCTTTTTGAAAACATGCGTAAGTACCCTGTCTTGGCTGGCTTTTATTTCCCAGGCCAAGTCCAGACCGAAACGCTTTAAATTTCTATTGAATTCTGCTAAACAAACGAAGTTTAGACGGTGTTTAACAAAACCGCTGTCTAAACCAATTTCAAACTGGCCAATCATTAAATGTAAATGTTATTTACTGTAAACAATGTCCAGAAGCCATATAGCACAGACTAGAAAAAACATTTATCCACGTAAAATGACCCACTTATACAGTCACTTATAAACAGAAGGTGAAGGTCCATTAATTGCGTTAAACCGCGGTCTAAGTTAAAGGGGCTATGTCGCGAGGATGGCGGGTGAGTACTGGGTACTAACAACTTGAAAAACGTCCGGTGGCTTTTTATCAAGTTGGCGGCCATTACTGTCGAATTCGCTGCAATCCGTTCCATCCCGTCGTATTGCGTGGAAGGATAGATCTCAAGTTTACAAATTAGTTAGAGTATTTACTTGGCTAGATTTTTGGTAAATTATTTCTGCGATTTGTTAGTCGTACCTTCGAAAAATTCGATGTCTTCCAGTAGTGGTTGAAGTTGGGGAGGAATTTAAAAGCGAAATCGATCGTGTGTTTGTTTACCTCGCGTGGTTCGACATGAGTGCAAGCGTGATAAAACTTGCCGCGATCCAGGAGGGTACAATAGAAATTTGACATGTGTGACGTCAGGTGACGTCACATGACAGGAACTTATTGCGCAGACTCACCTTGCGACATAGCCCCTTTAATAGGCTTCGTTTGAATAACCGGCCCTTAAATTTTAAGTGCTATGGCATGTTGACTGTGTGTGTCATCGGGGGATTAGCTCAAATGGTAGAGTAGACTGGGATTTTCTTTTTGCGGTTTTGGCACACCTGGGTTTTGGCCCGGACTTTGTCCGGTGGATTCGGCTGCTTTACACTGACATTTCTAGTGCGGTTTTGGTCAATGGTTATACCTCGGACCGGCTTAAACCTTCTCGCGGTGTGAGGCAGGGGTGCCCCCTATCTCCCCTCCTTTATGTACTATCCATGGAGGTTTTGGCGGCCAATATTAGGGCCAATCCATATATTGTTGGTCTTTCCCTCCCTCGTGTGCCACGGCTCCTCCCTGTTCTGTCCCTATATGCCGATGATACCTCTGTTATCGTTCTTTCCGACCTTGCCTTAGTCTCTGTCTTTGATGTGTACGAAGATTTCGAAAAGGGTTCTGGCGCTAAGCTAAATCTGGAGAAGTGTGAAGGGTTGTGGTTGGGTGGGTGGCGCGGTCGCTCCGATGCCCCTGTTGCCATCCAGTGGACAGACTCCAAGATAAAAGTGCTGGGGGTTTTTATTGGTAATAGTGATGTGGATGAAGCAAATTGGTTGCCCCGTATTGAGGCCGTGCGGCGGGTTTTAAATTTTTGGCGTCATCGTGTGTTGTCCTTCCAAGGCAAGGTCCTTGTCATTAATGCCCTGGCTCTCTCTAAAGTTTGGTATGTGGGGTCTCTGGTGGGGATGCCCCCGTGGGTCCGCCTGCAGCTTGATAAGCTGGCCTTTTCTTTTCTTTGGGGTGGGAAATCTGATAAGGTTGCTCGTAACATCGTAATCCACCCCCGTCTTCGTGGAGGTCTCTCCATGGTTTCCGTAGAGGCTAAAATGTTTGCTTTACTTGTACAATGGGTCAAGCGGTATCGTGTTTCGCCTGGTGGTTGGGTCTCTCTTTTGACGTATTGGTGTTTTGATCGTTATGGTGTGGGTCCCTCTGTCGTCTTTGCTAATCCTTCTTTCTTTTCACCTGACGTTTTTCCTTCGTTTTATCGCTCTCTGTTCTACGCGTGGCGTTTTCTGGGGGGGGTGGCTCTCACTTCCGGCTTAGCTGTTGGTGCCTCATTTCCATCTGGGCCTTTGCCGGTGGAGACCATCACCTCTAAGGTGGTTTACGTGTCGTATCTCTCTTCTTTGGCGTGTGTTCCTAGGTGCATATCCAAGTTTCTTCCTATTTATGGTAATGTTGATTGGCTTTCTACGTGGTCTAGTCTTTCGTGCATGCCGCTTGACCGTCATGTCTTTGATGTGAATTGGCAGGTTGCCCACGGGGTTCTTTTTACTGCGGACCGTTTGATTTCTTTTGGTTACAATTTTGATCCTGTTTGTTTTTGTGGTTCTGGCAACGAGTCTTTAGAGCACCTTTTCTTTTCGTGCCCTTTTATCCAGCAGGGCATTGCCCGTGTTCAGACGTTGTTGTCCGCTGCTTCCTCCTTGGCTCCCCCTATTGATGCCAAGGTTATGTTGTTTGGCTTTTCCTCTGATGACTTCCGTTGCGTTCCTCTTGTTTTTGCGTATTTGTTGAATGTCTTGAAATTTCTGGTCTGGAAGCAGCGGAATGATTTTCGTTTCCGCGACGTGCGACCCTCAGGCCCTAGGTTGCTGGCCCAGTTTAGAGCCAGGGTTTCTTTCTTCTTACCTGTTTTTTTCAAGCGTTTTCAATCTGCCCAGCGTCGCCGTTTTTTTGCACGCCAGTGGGGCGCTCGGGGCTTAGTTGGTACGGTGTGTGACGAGACTTTTTCTGTTTGTCTGTGACTGTGTCCTATCTCGGTTGTACTGCGTGATCCCTCCTCTTTCTCTGCTTATTCCGGTCTCTACTTATTCCCCTACTGCCTTGGGTGATTGCGGTCGCCTTCATTGGTTGCACTGCATGATCCCCCCTGCTTTTCTTGTTCCGGTGATCGTGGTCGCCTTGATTGGTTGCACTGCGTGACCCTTTGCTGTCCTTGTTCCGGCTTGTTTTTGTTGTTTCTGGTGATCGTGGTCGCCTTTAGTGGTTGTACTGCGTGATCCTTTTGTGTGGTCTGGGTCTCGTCACGGCGTTGTTTTCTGGTCCTGGCTAGTGCGGTCGCCTTAGTTGGTTGTACTGCTCGAACCTCTTCCCGGGTTTTCCTTACATAAGCATTGTACGTGTTTCTTCTTAGTTTGTACCACTTGGCTTTTAGTATGTTTTATTTAATTTTAACTGTTTTTTTAGTTGTCTTATCCAATTGTTTTACCTCCTTTTTTACGTATATAGTCTAGTTACGTAGGTAGTTGCTGGTGCTCTGCTTTTTAGATTCCCGGTGAGGTGGGGTTCGATTCCCTAGCGAGTTTGGCGAGCTGGTGCTCCCTCACCCTGGCGTTCTCCTCTTCCTCGTTCTTATCCCCCCGTTTTACATGATCGCGGAGCATTGCACTACCGCCCTGCGGAACGCCAGAAATAAAAAAAAAAGCTCAAATGGTAGAGCGCCCGCTTAGCATGCGGGAGGTACCGGGATCAATACCCGGATCCTCCAATAAAATTTTAATTCTTTTTTTTTATTTATATACTTTCTTGTTTCGTAAACGTTTCCGTAAAATAAACCGTCGCTTGAGCGAAAATTAGCCTGAAAATTTGGAACTTAATTTTATTACAGAGCATCGTCACACACGTGACCTCATTTAACCTCGATCAAACTTTACTGAAAACTCAGTTTCCGTGTTTTGTGAAAGTCGGGTGCGTAAGCATCCAGTTAGTTCACTGATGCAAATATATAGTATTAGACTACGAGTAATCTCTTATTTTTCTCATGTTATTCATACACACGAGCAAGTAAACCTTGTCATAGAAAATTTCCTCATCTAGACAACTACCTGAGAAACATATAATTTAAAGGACAAAAGTAAGAAGAAATTATTATTGGAGGATCCGGGTGTCGATACCGGTACCTCCCGCATGCTAAGCGGGCGTTAAACCATTTGAACCACAAAAGTGGTTCAATAATTAAATGCAATCAACATGGCAGAACACTTAAGCCGGTTCTTTAAACGAACGAAGTCTTACTTAGACCGCGATTTAAGGCAATTGATGGACCTCCACATCTTTTTATAAGTGGGTCATTTTAAGAAAATAAATGTTTTTCAAGTCTGTGCTATAGAACTTCTGGACACTGTTTACAGTAAATAACGTTAAGGGTTGGCGAGTTTGAAATTGGTTTAGACAGCGGTTTTGTTAAACACCGTCTAAACTTCGTTTAAATAACTGGCCCTAACACTTTAAGATAAATCACAACTTCCGAAGAAACGTACATATAACTGACAATATGGAACATTTACCGAACAAGAATATATCATTTAATGGGAATAAAAGAAAAAAAAGGAGTTGGAGGATCCGGGTATCGATCCCGGTACCTCCCGCATGCTAAGCGGGCGCTCTACCATTTGAGCTAATCCCCCGATGACATGCAAAGTTGGTTTAATAATTAAATGCAATGAACATGCCTTTATAGCACTTATCTTTATATCAATTTTATGAAGGCAGAATAGTGTGTCAAACCAACAAAACTGAAACAAGACATGTTTGTTGGTCACAACCATTTTATTTTATCATACAGTCGAACCTCTCTACAACGGCCATCTTCGGACAGACCTTTTTGGCCGTTGTAGAGAGGTGGCCGTTATGGGGAGGTTACTAATTAGAGGATTTGAGTGAGTAAATGGGAAGTCAGGACAAGAAAACATGGCTGTTGTGGAGAGGTGGCCGTTATGGGGAGGTTATCAATTAAAGGATTTGAGTGAGTAAATGGGAAGTCGAGACAAAAAAAAAATTACCGTTGTGGAGAGGTGGCCGTTTCATGGTACACCTTCGGCTCTGAGTAGTTTTAGGCCAAATTAAATACCCTGCCAATACTACGCTGTTAAAAGACATGCAAAGATCACAGTGAAAGTTATCTTCTTTAGAGACATATTTGCGGCAGAACGTTGAGCGTTTGTTGTGAACTTCACTCAACATAGACTTGCCACAAGTCGACCTTCGCTTTTTTAGTCGACCTTTAGTCTATAAATTTGCGGGCGGAATTAAGTTAAGTCGCGAAGGACGAATTGTTTCACTTGCAACAATTTGAATCAGTCGCGTAATTTTTGGCGCGAAAAAATGATTGACACTTCGCAAATTACACGCGCGCCGCTCATCGCGAACTGGAATGGCGTCTGAAGGGAGTTCTACTACTACGAAAACCGTTTGGAAAGTTGTTCAGTCGCCAAGATTTAGAGAAGTAATTTGTATCCTATGCGGAGAAAAAGTCTAAAATCGGGTAACTTTCGGAAGCTATTTCATTCGCCGACCCCAAAAAACAGAGCGTAGAAGAAGTGCTTGGTTCAAAACCTGTCAGACTGACTTTGCCAAGACATCAGTAAGCTTGTAACGACAAGACTGCGACTTTGGCGATTCTCAAAAATGATATTACGCGGACCGTCTGCGCAGTAGATTTAGGATGCAAAAAAGCTTAGATAAACAACTTTTTCTCAGTCTAGAATAGCTAGAAGGATTAATTTCCGAATAAAATACCCCAGTTGCGTATAAAAAATTGCCCAAGAAACTGTTTTGGAAATCAAAATTGCAAAAAAATGCACATACATTTTTGCATAAGGCGACGCGAGTGAAGTTATAACGTATAAAGTCTTATTTTGTTTACATAAAATCGCTTTTCATCCTATGTATAAATGAATGAACAAACACATAAAAAAGGTCAGCAAAATCTTGTTCTTAAAAATTTTATTTAAATATCCGTTAGTTTATCTTTAAAAGCAAAACGTGTACCGTTAGCGTATCGAGGAACTGCCCTCGCAAGCAAATAAGGCGAAACTCATGAATTTGGGTACGTTTTATAAACATTTCTCAAAAACTGACGAAAACACGTCACAAAGAAAAAGCCAATCACAAATTGATATCAACATAAATTTCCATCGAAAAATAATATTTCTTTTACCGTGATGTCCCTCCCTGCTTGAAAATTCTTTAAAACTCCGCTTCTCTGGTACTGACGTCCGGAGAAGTTACATCGCCCCGCATTGATTCCTCGCGAAGCGAGGGCCGAAGGCCCAAGCGTAGCGAGGTTAATAAATTTGGCGGCCGAAGGCCGCTCGGGTGCTCGGGCCTCGGGAGCTGAGCCACGCCAAATCGAGCGAAAAATATATATATATATATATATATATATATATATATATATATATATATATATATATATATATATATATATACTGAAGATGTCGTGCAGTTGCCTGGCAACAAAAATCGCGACCGCTGACAATGGCGCGCTCTCGTGTTTATTCATGGCGGCGAATGGCGGCCGGGCTGTCTGTGAAAAGGTGTTTACCGGCTCGGCGAAACACGACCAATTTCTGATGCAAATGAGAAAGAACAGCAAACACAACAACACTGGATTCAACAAGTGGCTGGAAATCCTTTCCCGAGAAGATTAACCACCGCAACTCCGCTGGAGCGAGAACGGCGACTTGAAATTCAGCGCCATCGAGCAACGAAGAAACAACGACAGCATCGATTACAAAGACTTCGAACAGCCTAGGCACACCATTTGAGTTGGTTCAAACGCCTTGACCAAATGCCACCATTAGAATTCTGAACGAAACCGATCTGAAGAGGCGACACCGACTGGAAGTGTTGGACAAAATGATTCTGTTTATAGACGCAACGAGAGGCGGCAAGAATTACACGATCGGCTAAATACTCGTGACGAATCTTTTATACGGTAGGGTAAAGCAAACACTGATTACAAGAAAGGCTCAAAGAAGAAGAACGATTAAGAAATCTAGCTCAAATCACCGCACTTTAATCCGGTCTTTAATGCTCTTCAATAGGCCATTTCCGAGTTGTCTTTAGCCTCTCTATCAAAGCGAGGCTAGGTGCGAACCCTTTCATATGAAAATGAGTTTTCATTCACATGCAAATAAAACTTATTTCCATGTGAATGAAAACTGATTTTCATATGAAAGGTTTAGCACCTAGCCTCGCTTTGATAAAGAGGCTAAAGACAACTCGGAAATGGCCTATTGAAACAACCTACATTTAAAAGCAAGTAAGCTTAAGCTTATATACAACCCTCCATAAATTATTCTTTAATCTACCTTTTGCAAAAAAAAAAAGAAAAGTATTTTAAGTAGCTAAACAACTGACAGGCAGATCATAAGAGGATATTTTTTCAATATAAAAAATTAGTACTCAAACACTGGAAACTATTGACTTAGTACATGCTGTAAATTGATCATTATTGATATTCTCGCTAAGGTCACTAAGGAACTTTGATATTACATTTAATAAATGACATGGAAAGGTGCAAGAAAACTGGTCTGATCTGATGGAAGCCAAAACTCTTTCCAGCACAGATATATAGTTCTAGAAAATGTATCCATGGTGTCAACATGTAATTTCTCTTTCAAGTATGATCAAAACTACAGATCATACAGGTGGAAATTATTTCACAAATATACAACATTTGCATGTAGCATTATTTGTGAATGAGCAGTGAGCGAAATATACTTTGTATACGCTATCTTGAGTTTACTGCATTCCTTGCAAAATAGATCAATAAGAAATAATATTCAAATGGTTTAGTAAGGAGAATTTGTCTACAATTTTGATTTTGTATGGAAAAAGCAATTTTCTGTTAGCAATTGTGACCAGCTAATGTGTAGCAACTGTATAGATAAACACATGACACATCAACATTACTGCTTCACATTTATTATTGGAATGGTGATCAGTATCTCAAATCTCCTCACAATATCAGTGTACGAACAAGTACATAGATTATGCAAATTAAGAACCTGATCACCTTTAACATGAGTTGTCTGTGGAAATTGAATACAAATTCACTGTAGTTATATGATTATGTGAACTCAAGAGATTATAATTGGACAGAGAGGGAGTCTAGGGGCCTTGACTGGGATATCTTAATTGCAAAAAAGTTATTTTTAGTAACAATGCGGACCAATGCGGAAACATTTTCCGGTGAGCTGATGACTTCCGGTAGACTTGCTTGTCAGCGCGTCAAATCGAGGCGGAGTCAACAAATTAAAAAATGGTGACCATCGCGGGGGTAATTTCACATGTGAAAAAGAAAGTAAAATGGTCCTGTTTGAGCAAAGAACGTTACATAGTACCACAGCGGCTGGATACATAGATCTCCATCTGTCTTAAAACAAAAAATGTTGCAACTCATGGAAGCGGTAAAAAGGGGGCTGGACAATTCAACTTACCGGACAGATGCCAATCAACCATCCACTCCAATCTCTTGTAAGCGTCGTTTGAAAAAGTTTGAAGTCGCTTTGCTCGATCGATGACCAGCCCATCCAAACTTTTCAGACATAAAATAGTTGCATACTGTAGAATTCAAAGTTGTTATGTTCTCGGTAGCTGAAGGATAGAAGGATGCTCTTCTGGGAAAATCACTTTTTACTCAGAACACGGCAAGGAGTTAAAAATGCTAAAACCGGCTGGCATGCATGCATGCATGGACGTTTGTTTTCTATAAGCTTTTATACGTTTGGAAGGACTTTGTCAGGTACAACTTCTTTCCATGGAAAATGGATATCAGTTCTGTTGAGGTCAACTACCAAGAAACTCTATACTGACAGGTTAGAGGTTATTTGGAGCCAAAGTGTAAGTACAATTTCTGGAAAAGTGATTGAATTTTCATTTTTCGATGGGCCGGGTGTTTTAAGCTTAAGTTTAATTCTTGCGTAGTTAGTTTTCCTCTATAAACTTACTTGGATTATTGACTTCGAAAAAATCCAGTAGACTTGTATTATTTTATTTTTTAAAAAGCGAATAAAAAAACACACTTTTCTAGTGATGTCACCTTAATTAATTTGTTGAACTTTGTGATAAAAGGTCACCATTTCTTTTTAGTAAACTCACATGTGGCATCGATCCTTTGTTTGTCAAAGTCAGCTTATCCTCAGTTTTAAAGATTGCTGAACACGGTATCACGACGTCAAAAATTTGAATGGTCTACTCTAGACTAAAGGCAATTAATATTATTTTTTTTTGTATTTAAGCTTAAAATTTTAGCTAAGTTTCAAAACAAAAATGCATTTAAGCTTTTTATCCAAGGCCACGTTTTTTAATAAATGAAAACTACGGATGATGCCTTGTTTGGAAGCGCCGTCGTTTACACGCTTTCTATTTACCTTTTTTAAGCTTATATAAGCCTATAAAAAAAATGGATCGGACATCTTCATTCGCCTTGTCCAAGTTATGTTTCATAAAAATCAATTAGCTGTTTTTCTGAACGTTGCTTTGATCCGTCAATGAGAATTTTGAGGACTTACTAACAACGCGCGGGTTTCAGCCGACTAAACGCTAAACGCAGTTTTTAGCTTCACAAAAATGTTTGCTGGCCTTTCCTTGGATTTTTATTCCAAAACGATGCCTGTTTGTTTTCGCCATTGGAGTATCGTCTGAATTTCAGTTAAAAAATAAAGTTTTTATTCATTTAACAACTGCTGGGGAAAAGTGGACCTGCAAAGTTCCTTCGAACTGAGTGACAAACTTCAGGAATTTCCGGTTACCTTAGCTGTGACCCGGGATAAAAGACATCAAAGATATTACAAACTGATTCTGTTAGTATGAACCAGCAAATTTGAAAGTAAAACTGTGGCCGTGGAGACATGCTGAGGCTACAAATTGAAGCCAAGATCTTATTAAGCTTATGTTTGGCACGAAATGACGAAGAAAACGAATTTCATAAAGTCTGAAGTGAATATTTTGGTTTACTCACGAAAATATCGATTTTAGATTTTAGATCTCCTTTCCCTTCTAAGATTACAACCAAACTTCAATGAAAAATAAGCCAGTGGTGTTAACCGTATTAAAAAGAGGCATCGTTAAATAAAATCCAAGAAAAAGCCAGGAAACTTTTTTTGTGAAGTACTCGCGTTGTTTGTGAACACGCGAAAATAAGTCCTTTCTCTGAAACTATTTTGGCGAAATAATCCAATAAAAGCAACCTACAGAAAAGGATCTAATCGATTCGTTTATGAAACATAAATGTGACAAGGCGAATAAAGATGTCCATAGACATTTATACAAAAAATACTAAATACAAAGCGTGTAAACGGCGGCAGCTTCCAAGCAGGGCATCGATCCGCTCTTCGAAATCATTTACTGAAAAAAAAATGGCCTTGTGTGGAATTTAAGTGTATGGTCAGTGCATTTTGGCCTTAGCTACAATTCTTATTGATTTCCTTTATTTTCTAGATTAGGTCATTTAAGTTTTTTTGACGTCGCATACAGTGTCAGCCAAACTTTCTGATCTTTTGTCTGACAAAGGGGAGGCCCGTGATTTATATAAGCTTTTTATACTAAACAGAAATGGTGGCCTTTTATCACAAAGTTCAATAAATTAATTAAGGTGACATCACTAGAAAAGTGTGTTTTATTTATTCGCTTTTTAAAAATAAAATAATACAAGTCTACTGGATTTTTTCGAAGTCAATAATCCAAGTATAGATAAAATTTAACTATGCAAGAATTAAACCCTTAAACTTAACACGCGGCCCATCGAAAAAGAAAATTCATTCACTTTTCCAGAAATTGTACTTACACTTTGGCTCTAAAAAACCTCTAACCTGTCAGTATAGAGTTTCTAACCTCAACAGAACTGAGATCCATTTTCCATGGAAAGAAGTTGCACCTGACAAAGTCCTTCCAAACGTAAAAACGTTTATAGAAAACAAACGTCCATGCGCTGCATGTATGCATGCGAGCCGGTTTTAGCATTTTTAACTCCTTGCCGTGTTGAAATCCATAAAAAGTGATTTTCCCAGAAGAGCATCCTTCTATCCTTCAGCTACCGAAAACATAATAGCTTTGAAATCTACAGTATGCAACTATTTCATGTCTGAAAAGTTTGTATGGGCTGGCCATCGATCGAGCAAAGCGACTTCAATTTTTTTCAAACGACGCTTACAAGAGATTGGAGTGGATGGTTGATTGGCATCTGTCCGGCAAGTTGATATGTCCAGCCCCCTTTTTACCGCTTCAGTTGCAACATTTTGTGTTTTAAGACAGATGGAGATCTATGTATCCAGCCGCTGTGGTACTATATAACGTTCTTTGCTCAAACAGGACCATTTTACTTTCTTTTTCACATGCGAAAATACCCCCGCGATGGTCGCCATTTTTTAATTTGTTGACTCCGCCTCGATTTGAAGCGCTGATTTAAGAAAGCGAGTCTACCGGAAGTCATTAGCTCACCGGAAAATGTTTCCGCATTGGTCCGCATTGTTACTAAAAATAACTTTTTTGCAATTAAGATATCCCAAACCCATTACTGGGAGACTCCCTCTCTGTCCAATTATTTTCTCTTGGTGAACTGTATTGACACCAGTAAGGAGAATGTACATCTACAAATTAATTTTGATTTTAAGATTTTTAAAGGCCTAAGTCCTGGTCTTAACCTACAAATTCTCCATCCTGGTCTCTATACATTGCTTATGATATTTGCTAAGAATGTGTTGCTTCATCTTGAATATTCATGTTTAACTTTTGTAATCAATTTCATAATTCCCATGACCTGTATCCAAAATATAGTATTAACTCCTGCAATCTCAACCATTCAAGCGAATAGTGAATTGGATTAGCAATTATTTGATACACAGTATATAGAACAACAGCTACAGCAGTATGTAAAGGGAACAGGTTAATTTTGGGGGGAGTAGCTAACGGTCGTGGGTCGTGGGTCGTGGGTCGTGGGTAAAACGTAGTGGGTCGTGGGTAAAAAGTCGTGGGTCGTGGGTGTAAGAAAGAAAAAAAAGATAAGAAAATTAAATGAAGGAATGAATAAAAGCAATTTTAAACATTAAAGCATCTATAGAGAGACAAACAAAATATTGTATTCCACGATGTGAGACGATCCGGATGTCAATTGAGCGCAATATTTTTAACTCTTAGATAGGATAGCCCAAAAAAACACAGGAAAGAAAAAAAGTCAACGCAGTGGCCTTTAATTCTCGGTATTGGATTTTGATTTTATTAATTCTTTATGTACATTGTTATTGTAAAGTCTTCACACATCACGACGTACTCATAGCCAGGAGCAGACTCAGAGACTCAGACAATTAATACAAACGATATTATTGGAAGCCGGAAGGTAAACGTCTCTGCTGTAATCTGGATAACTGTTATTAAAACGCGCAAAATATATTATAGATTTTCATCATGGCATGCTGGGCTTTTCAGTTATTAAACACATAATTGCGTGACTGGAAATCGGGCATAGTCTTTCACATTGTGATATAACCGGAATTTCCGCAGTGTAAATTGTTAACCTTTCCTTGAAGAATGTAACGGATGTTCTTTATTCAGTAATGTAGCATTGGCTTAAATTGTGTTTGGACCATTAAAAATAGTATGATGATAACTTAAGCCTGGTTTCCATATAATCGCAACGATCGCAGCGATCCCCGTTACGATCGACGATCGCTGCGATTCTTGCGACCCTTGCGATCATATGGAAACCAGAACGTTGCGATCGTTGCGATCGTTGCGATTGCGATCGCAGAGATAAAAATTTTTCTATCTCTGCGATCGCAATCGCAAGGATCGCAACGATCGCAACGTTTTGGTTTCCATATGATCGCAAGGGCCGCAAGAATCGCAGCGATCGTCGATTGTACATGAGGATCTTTGGCCTCAAAAAAAAATCGCAGCATGCGATCATCAAATGTGTAATATTATGTCAATCAGTTTTCTAAGATGAGCTCGTTATATTGACAAGTATGTCATCGAGGCAGTTTTCACAAACTGACATCTACTGTAACATGAAAAACAGATTATATTGTAGCTGTATCGCGCACCGGGTGCCGAAAAATTCCGGAAGTTCGGCCACGAGCTTTTGAAAGAACTCAAAATGAAAAAGCGAAGAGAAAATGGCGTTATGTGTTTTTCCGTGTCTTAAGTATTGTGGCTATGTTGTTGAACCGTACAATACCCCGAAAACAAACCGTCAACAAAGCACAAATCTGTTGCCGATTTTAATAATAGAAAACGTAAACAAAAAGTTGTATGCCATTAACCTAGGGCTGTAATATTCTAAAAAAGAGAGGCTGGGATTAGCCCATTTTGATATACTAAGAACACTACTTCGGCTGTTTAAAACTGTTTGAAAGCTCCGTACCGAAAGCGAACAATGGTATCAAATTTACAATCCGCAACCATAGTTATACTAACTATGCCGCAACTGAACAGCGAATCATGCGGTGTAACTTGATAAAACCACAAAACTGGTCTGGCCTGGCCGGTTCCGGCCACGTACTGAAAAAATAATTGAGTCCGGCTAGCTTAGGGCGTGTTCTATTGGGATCAACCGTTTCAACCTAAACCAGTTTTGGTTGATTTGGTTGAACACTTTTCTGACTTTTCTAACCGTTTTTGGTTAAAACGCGGTTTGGCCTGGGGATAGTCATTACCAGGCTTTCTTTATGTAACGCGGGTTAACTACGGCAAGATGGCCGCCGGAATCCGTGAAGTTGCTGCCCTGGCTCTTGCCGTATCCGAAGTTGTTGAAGACGAAATTCCGTTTGAATCAGACGACGACGGACTTGATGGGTTAGCGCTGCTTTTTCTAGAAACTGAGCGCATACCTGCCTCTCGTATAATCGGTTACGTTGAAGATGTTGTGCCCAATTTGACCGCCACCATGTTTAAGCGAAATTTTCGCATGAGCAGGGACACTTTTCACTGGCTACTTGAGTATCTTGAGGATTTACCGGAGCTGATACCAAGGAATATTGGGCATGGAGGAAGACCCCCAGTTCCACTGGAGAAAAAGCTATTACTCACGTTAGAGCTTCTGGGAAACCAGATTGGCTTCAGATACAAAAGACCTTTCATGTAAAACTCTAGATGCGTTATGTGAAATAAAAAAAGTAAAGCCGTCCTGCAGACCGTAAGTGGTTTATTTCGAATCTCTTTACAATAAAGATACTGCCCGAATGAAAAAAGTTTAGCTGACATGTAATTTTTAGCCAAAGGGACATCCCGCGCCCTCTAGATAATTAGGTTTTTTAAGAAACTCCTGAAAATGTACCTAATGTTTAATACATTTCTTCAGCCATGTTTCCTTCCTTCCTCATTCATTCATACATTCATTCATTCATTCACTCATTCACTCATTCGTGCATTTGTTTGTTCATTCATTCATATGCTGTAGGATGGTTTCAGAGAGGTACAATATACAGAATCATGCACTCACCGATGTTTTCATCAAGTTTGTACTGCCATAAAGACCCACCTGAGTCCACAAATAATTTCCTGGCCAAAACCAGGAGACATGGAAGAGGTTGCTACAGTTTTCAAGGAGCAGAGAGGATTCCCCGGTGTATTGGGTGCCATTGATGGGTGCCATATTCCCATCAGTGCCCCACGGTTCTGTCCTGAAAACTACATAAATCGTAAAGGGTGGCATTCGGTAAATTTACAGGCAGTGTGTAGCCATGACCTTAAGTTTATAGATTGTTATGCTGGGTGGCCAGGAAGTGTTCATGACGCAAGAGTTCTTAAGAACTCTCCACTTTACAGAGATGCCTCTCTAGATCCCAACCGACTCTTCCCTGGTAACAGGCATATCCTTGGGGACTCGGCATACCCATTAAAGGAATGGCTTCTTACCCCTTATCGAGATAATGGCCACCTCACCCAGAGTGAACGGAGGTATAATTTTATACACTCCAGTACAAGAATGGCAATTGAGAGGTCATTTGGATTGTTAAAGGGGCGGTTTCGCCGGTTAAATTTCCTTGAAATGGACTCCTTAGATGATATTCCAATGGTAATCATTGTTGCATGCACTTTGCACAATATATGTTTAATGCAGGACGATGAATTTGATGAATTGTATGACAACGAGGAAGAAGTTAACAATTTCCAAGATGTTAGTGGACATGCTGCCACTGCTAGCCTCAAAAGGGACACTATTAAGGGCATGTTTGTTTGACTGCAATAATTATTGTTTTTTTTTTTAAATATAAATCAGATTATATTGTGCAGCTAACATTGTGTTTTTGATACCAGAAGTGATTTGGCTGATCCCTCCCCTAAGCCCTAATAAAGGAAAGCCTGCAGCCTAATGCTTTTGTGAATGCTTTAAAAAAAATCCCAATTTTTTTCCTATAATTTTTTTCCTATTCCATACTGATTGGTTCTGTATTTTTAACAAAATGCCGTATTTATCCCTAGATTTTTGCAGGCCACTTGAAGCTCTGTTATAGAGAAATTGTTGTTGTTGTTGTTGTTTTTCTCTCAATATGCTCTAACCCTTGAAAACTAGTGTTTTTCTCAAATTATTGTAGTAGTCAGGGACGTTGGTGATTCGGGATCACTAAAAATAAGGCCCCAAATGCCCGAGTTACGGCCTCACACGAGGAATGACAATGACTCGTGTGAGGCCGTAACTCGGGCATTTGGGGCCTTATTTTTAGTGATCCCGAATGCACCAACGTCCCTGACTACTCACTGTAAATGCTGGTCCGGTACGAGATCACCAATTGAAGAAACCCCTCCTCTTATTGTAACAATGGGGAAAGGAAGAAAGGGTCTTATGACACAATCAGCTAAACGAACCATTCAAGACATGGAAGTCTTCTTTGTTATGGATGTGGAAAATGTAAATGCTGTAATTACTTTGAAGAAACTCGAAGGCAAACATCTCCTCCATCTATTGTACCGCAATATATTATTGAAGCCACACAAAGACTGACTCCGCAACAACTTGTGGCGTTGATTCCCAATTGAAAAAACATTCTCCCTTCGTATACCAATGATGGCGACAACACAAGAGTTCATGAACTTTCTCAAATCGAGACACACTGGTCTGAAACAAAAGAGCGCCGACTGGCTCTCAGCCAGACAAAATACAATTGGTGCATCAGAGATTTCTGCCTTGACAGGATCGTCGCCGTTTGAATCACGGCACAGCTTGCTCATGAAGAAAATTCAGCCAACACATATGCTCAACAATGCGGCTTGTACCTGGGGCAATCTGTTTGAGCCGATTATACGCAAGTATTTTGAGCAAAAACATTCTGTTTCCGTTTTTGGTCACAGCATTTCTCTTAATCTGTCAAGCGATCATCCGCTTTATCGAAAGGTCACTTGTAGCCCAGACGGATATTTCATGAATAAAGATAACACATTAAATTTGTTAGAATTCAAGTGTCCGTTCAAGCGAAAAATAGCGATGAACAGAATTCCTAGCTATTATCGCGATCAGATACAAACAGGGCTTGCTTTGAGTGGTGGCATGGTCTCCAAAGGCTTGTTTGTTGACGGCTATTTCAGAATGTGTTCTTTAAAACAGCTTGAACCAAGTTTAGCTCACAATTCTTTTCTCAACGCCGGGAGAACATACAAGACAAAAAATAAATCAACTCTTGCCTGGGGGGTCTGTTATCTATTCAGCAAACAAAACATCAAGAACAATCAAGCCGTACTTATTGATCTTGGTGCAACGCAAACAATTGCTTTGTTTGAACATGTCATGGGTTTAATTGCCACTAAAGAGATTTGGGTTTCATATGGTAAAATAAGAATGACGTTCACAGCCCGTGACGAAAATGCTGAATTTCTACGTTTAAACGCTATGAAAGAAGCGTTCTCTAACCCGCGTAGAGAAGTGCCAAAACCTGTTGCAATGTTCGCTTGGAAATTGCTCGATCTCACTGAAATTTGGAAGTTTAAAAAAACAGATTTCTTGAGGGAAATCCAAAGGTCTGTTGAATGTTTTCATGATAATCTATCAAAGTTAAAAGGAAGAATCAGAAATTATACTTACACCGAGGACTCTGCCACAACTCCAAACACAGGCGATGACAAGGCCGTTTTGGAAGCCTTTTTAATGAAGCAAGCGGCAATGCTTACTCCAGAGTTCTGAACGCATTATGCCATAAATATTCGTTTTTGATTATCATCGCATCAGACATCCATTGTTGTCTAAGATAATTTATAATCACTCGTTGTGGGGCTTCAAGCGGAGTTATAATGTTCAGGATTTTGTAGATCACAAACGTATAAGATATTCTCGGAAGCTGAGCTTCTATTTGTTCGAAGATACGTTTCGTTTCATTGATTTGATCGAGAGTCAACTGCACAGGCAGAATTTTGAGCTTTTTTATAAGCCTGTTCAAGGCATAACCAAACACGTAACTTCGTACCGGCCGATGGCTTTGTCTGTGGAAATTGTTTTGCTGTGTACATGCCTGAGCATCATCGAGCACTTCCACACGGCCGCATCTTTTACAATAAAGTTCACAAGAATTGATTGATTGCAAAAAGGAGCCACCACAGTCATGACAAGACAGGAGTCTTCGGTCCCAGCGTTCAATCTCCATGTCATTGTAATGTTTTTGTAGATATTGCTGCCCAATCTCTGCCAACCCCACATCTTCGCATAACTGATAAAGTTTTTCCGGCAGGCACAAGAGGTGTATTTCTTTTGTGTAATCGCTGCCGTATAGCGAGCGAAGGATGGTAAATTTGTGTTCTTTGTCAAGTTCATTGAGCCGTGCGCCAAACTCAGTCATGGCTCTATTTAGAGATTACAATTTTTCAATTGGGGGTTTCCCGTGACTTCCGGTATTGTTGTGTAAAGGCCGTATTTAGAAAATTACGACTTTTCGAAGCTTCTCGGACATACCGAAGCGCCCCACAAATACCGAAGCGCCCCAACTTTGTTGAAAAAAGTTTTTCTGGGGCGCTTCGGTATTTATTTTTTGAAAAAGTTTTTGTGGGGAGCTTCGGAATTTATTTTTTGAAAAAGTTTTTTGGGGGCGCTTCAGAATTTATTGGCGGGATTTTTCTTTCAAGATTTGTAGATTAAAACCTGAATTTAATCTCTCAAATCGGATTTGGAGGCTACGGTGAGAAGACTTATCTTTTTTTGAAACTCTTGTTTGACTTCCTTGCGAAGTTCGTTTTTGAGTTTCTCTAGGTCTGGCACTTGTGTTTGAGTGCCAACGTTTTTTTTAGCCTTAACACCATCCCTGATTGCAGCTTTGAGTTCGTGATATTTTTCAACCTCACGAGTAATTATGGTGAATTCTGCATCACTGATTCTCTTGTCTTCCAGAGCCTTTGAGACCAGTTCATAGACAGAGTTGCGTTTAGCCAGGGCCATTGTGTAGATATTCTCGTGTTTGGTCACTTTCCTCTCTAGCCTCTTGTTGATAGCTGTGAAGCCAACTGATGACAGCCCACAGAGGGTCGCGACGCCGGCAAGTGCTGGACTTGCAATTATTCCGAACCCAGTCAATGCAGTTGCAAGGGCCCCTGATGACAGCCCGACAGAAAGTGACCCAAGGCCAACCGCCGAGTAATGAACTAAGGATTGGGTTCGTTTGTATTTTTTTGCGACTTGTCTGTAATGCTCGGCTTCGTCAGACAACTCCTTAAGCAAGTCAGAGATCTTTTTGAGCCGGAAGTCTTCTGCATTAATTTGAGTGATCCCAAGGTCAGGGTATATCTTTTGTGTATGGCTGTATTCGGGGGCCGATGGAAGCACATTAGCAGAACTCATGGCGTGGGGTATATATATGATTTTTTAATTTAACTCAACTTCAAATTCCAAAGGCGCGCCATTGAAGTTGAAGAGGTTGTCATCTTTATCCCTCACTGACAGCGTGACAGAGTTAACATAATCACTAGACGAGACGTCACGCAAGACGTTCTGTTGTGTTGTCTCATAAAACACCTTCTCAAAAGCTTTTCCACGAATATCAAACCGGGCCAAAACCGTCGAAGGCTTACCATTGAGAAGGTTTTGTTCTTTATCAACCAGATCACAGTGGATAAAGTAAGTGCTTGGTGCCCTTAAACGCTTGACGAAGGTTATTAGCATCAATACAGGTCTTATGCCAAGCAATTCTGCCAGATTGTCACTAAGCGTAACACTGCTGCTATTATTCGTAATGACCATGACCCCGTATGGCCTGTTTGTTTCAATTGTTAGATTTAAACGGCTGTTATAGTCTTTTAGGCTTTCAAAGTCTTTCGCTAAACTCTCAATAGAGTGATGTCCTGGAAGTAAGGTTGCACCACGTGATGAACCATTAGGCGGAGGGGCTGTTGGTGAAATCTTTGCTTCTTCTTTCAAATTATGCCACGAGTTGAAAATTGAGCAAGAGACAAGCCGGATGTAATTTGGCCTCGGAAGTGCGTGGTCGAAATAGATCGTGTGAGGGTTCGAAGACGTGACGATTGTTAACACAACCATGACGGATGTGAGTATATAAGAACATTTTAAAATATAATTATATACCAATCATGTTTGGCAGACGGCCTGGTGGATTTAATCCTAATTCAAATCTTGGCATCTCCATCGGTGGCCACAATTACGGGCCCCCACCTCCTTTTAATTCAAACCTAAACGTCAATAGCCATCCTCCATATAAGCCACCACCCCCTGATCCTGAAATTGCTTGGTTAAGTTCGCCGGAGGCTGCCAAGCTCTCTGCCGCGGCCAAGGCCAAGGCGATCTCAGACTTCAAAAGGCGTTTCCCGCGCGCCGATATGTCTCACTTTGAAGTTCAAGTAGAGTTTGGCGACGACCACAAAACAGCCACAGGAGAAGTGCTTTACAAAAAGGCCCCTGGCTCCTGGGGGCTAATCACAGGAATGCCCCACAAAGATTGGACTGACGTCGAAAGAGACGCTTTTGGCCTTGTCTATGATGGTGGTTTCCCTTATCAGTTATCATTGGGGCAACCAGAAAAGTCAATCCCAGCTATTGCTTTCGACACAACAATAGACAAAGACATGATGATTGGCGCAATCTTGAATGACAAAGAGCAAAGGATCTATGTCACGCCAACTGATTATTTCACAACGAAATACAGAAATATCTTCAGGGACACACAGATATCCTTCACAACCGCCAAATACGGCCGAAAGTGGATGGGTGGCCCTCATATGAGTTTTTGGCCGCAACAACTCTCCTTCGCCCTGTGGTGTGCAACAACTGGCTGTGGAATCTCGCGTGACATTCTCTTCGATAAGAACTCCAGTCTATCCCTAACCACACAGCTCCGGTCGTTTTACCGGTTTCACGTTTATTTCACAACAAGGCGAATACTCTACCAGATGGGTGGGGAACAAAGCGTGAGTGCTTTGCCAGACGACCCTCCGTTTAACCAGAAAGATAACAAGTACAACATCGACGCGTACAAGAAGCTTTGCATCGAGTTCGGTATCGACCCCAGTTCTGACTTCCGTTACACACATGGCAAGAACCACGGTCTAGGGAATGTCTACATTTGGGTTTATGGAGATGGCCCAACATCTACCGACTATACTTATCCAGACTCTGATCTGGCTCTGTTCGATGATGAGCGCGTCACTGACAGAAAAGACTCCAATTATAAAGCCAATGGAATAACTTACGTCCGCAACGACCAAGGGGCGGACACCCAGTTCGAGCACTTTGTTCCAAATTACGCACAGGGGCTAACACAGCCAGGGCTCGCGCGTATGAACCAATCAATCGAGGCCTTTGTGTACTGCATCCTTGGTTCACAAGCCAAAACCCGCAGCAGCATCATTGGGAAAGGAGGCAGGGCGTTCGAAACGCAGAAAGTCTTCCTCACCCATCTAGAGGAGGCTATAATCCTGAACGACATCGCAACAAGCGTACAGCAGAAGCAGACCGTAGAGCATCTGTTTGCTGAATGCCAGCATGTCCACTCCTTCTGGAACCTTTTTACCTCTTGGTGGAACGATAATAACTCGCCCTCAGTGTCCTTGACCAATAGAGATAAGATTTACGGATATCTCCCTGAGAATAGATCCTTCCATAAGTTTAATCTTTGCCTGATTGTCGCTCGTTTTTATATCTACACCGCAGCCAAAGAAAGCGAACCATATAGTTTCTTAGCCTTTAAAGCTTGTCTGAAACACAAATTATCTATAGAGCCTTCAAGTGTCCGTGAATCCCTGAGCCTTTAGCCGCAAACAAGCTTGATATAGCAGTTGTATTTTGTCTGTTCCTTTTATTTCAGTTCTGTAACGTTGTTCTTTGTTTGTTAATATTGTATATTGTATTGTACTTATCAATAAACTTCAATTAAACTAAAAAAAAAAAAAAAAAAAAAAACCAAGCGTACAGCGATACCAGCTTGCCATCCAAGCAACGAAAGTTCGCCTGGACTTTGCGACAGCACCCGGAAGCTGGCTCATGCCCTCGCGCATGATTATCAACACAGAGAGCGTGATCGGGTATAACAACAATCTGCAGGAGGCAACACAAGGGATGAAGCTGGGCGTGAACAGTGGTGTTAATCTGGGCACGAAAAAAGCCTCCCTTCGCCACATGGACGGTGGACCGACAAAGATTAATCCACCAAACAGTCACCCATCAAACCCGATACATCTCCAGGCCACACAGGCACAGGGCATTGCGCCCAAACCAGCCCCAACCCCCACACCCACACCCACACCCACACCAACCCCCACACCACAGCCAGCACCCGAGCCACAGCCCGACCCGCATCACGTCTCCAAGGCAGTCGTTGCTGTTGGCGCGCTTTCTTTGGCAGGGCTTTTCGTTTGGTTGAGATAAGTGTTCAAGACTTCGCACGCTTGGTGATCCTTTCAACAAGGAAGGCCACCACGGCAAGGATGAGAAGCCAGGCGTGTTCCCCAAGAAAGGAAATGACCGACCCAGCCGCTTTGAAGATGAAGCTCACAATTGTGCCAATGAGGCCAGGCAGTGCGCTGGCTGCTTTTTTGGCAAGCTCTTTAAGCCCATTGCCAATAGCCTTGGTGGCCTTTGCCAGGCCGTTCAATGTGGCGAGTACAACAGCGCTGATGGTGATGCCAGCTGCCAGAACAATCGCTTGCAGGGTCCATCCGTATTTCTTGAAGATTTCTCTGACCCTCTCTCTCAAAGACATGCTCCTTTCCCGCAACTCAATTTCTGTATTGAGCCTTGCCAGCTCTTCTTCACGTTCAGCAACCCGGTCTTCAGCAGCTGCTCTGTCAGAGGAGGAAGTGTCCTCAGCTTCTATCACTTGTCTGTCTTCAGCGTTCTTCCGTTCAAGCTTTTCTTTGTTCTGTTTCAGTTCGTCCAGTGGTTTTATAGCGTCCTTTTTTGCTCTAAGTTCCTCTAAGCGCCCTTCTAAGCCCCTATTGTCAAGCATGAGTTTGTCTACGTCTTTTTGTAGTTTGTCTGCTTCTTGGGCAGCTTTTTGTTTATCCTTCAGTTCTTTTCGTTTGGTTTGATGCTCAGCTTCAAGGGCTCTCTTTTCATCTTTCCGTCTTTGTATTGCCTCCTTATCCAGTGGTCCATGTGCATCTTCAATCTTTTTAATCTGGTCATCCTCCTCTTCGATTTTCTTTCTGATGGCATCCATGTCGAGGCGAATTTTTTGTGTGCCAGCAGCAGCTATTTGTGCTTCTTGTTTTTGCTTTTGTTTAGCTTCCAGTTCTTTTTCATTTGCTTCAAATGCAGCATTTGTCTCATTGAACTCTTCATCCACAGACTTTCCGAGAGCAGTTTTGATCTCTTTGGGAAGAGAAGCGTTGAGAGTTTTTTCGAAAGCCCCCCGGCTTTTTGTGTAAAGAGGATACCATTTGTCTCTTGTATGATATTTTACCTCGATGATGGCCCCACCTGATTTTGGTTTCGCCTCATACCGAAAATCAAGTTGATTTCTGTCTGCGTGAGTAAACTCTTCCTTAACCTCGGAATAGGCTATGTCATCAGCTGTTATCATTCGCCGGCCTTGAGTAGCCCCTGTCATGAAAGAGGTTTCTTCAGTGCGGTAGCCTTGTTGCTCTGGGGGGAGTCTTGTTCTTGTGATAAAAGGCACTTGTTCACCAGCCGGGGTGGAAGCAGCGCCTGGTTCAAAGGGTTGAGTGGTGTCGGGGTCGGGTTGGGTCCATCGTCTGGCTTCTTCCTGTTCTTCTGGGGACATTTGATCCCACCTGGTGTCGACATCGACATCGTCATTCCCTGTGCCTTTTGGGAAGAGAGGGGTTTTCTCAGTTGCATCAGTTGGATCGACTTCCATGATATATAAATATAAATTTTAAAAACACAAATATTTTCCATGGCTGTGCAACCGAATCTACTTCCATCTCACAGTGAAAAGACACTGGGCGCCATGAAAGCAGAGCGAACCGTCAATCGCATCACATTCAACCCCTCTGAGGCCAACCCCGGCGAGACACTTTATGTCTCTGTGCCCAAGCTTGGCGAGCACGATGTCATTGTGTCCGGCTCATTTTCCCTGGTGTTTAACATCAATCTCTCCGGCGGCCATGCAAACAACTTTCTCGTACAAAATGTTTCTCGGGCCCTGGTGGATAGATTCGTTGTAAAGTTTGCAGCCACCACTGTCCAGGACACGGTTGGATACGACATCTACAAGATCTTCGAAGATCTCTTCAGATCAACCGATGAGCGGGAAAATATGCTTATGGATGGCATCCAAAGTGTGGATTTGTGCAAGATCCGCTCTGGTGCTGGCGACAAGAAGACCTCTGGTGTGGATGCTGAAACCAAGCTGGAGACAATATACAAGAATAAGTATCGCATCAAGCTGGATCACCAAATCTTGACTGATCACGGTGTTGTATACCCTCAAGCACTGTATAACGATCTGGTCTTCGAACTAACCCTCGCTCCCGCAAACCAAGTTGTCCGAGGCTCAGACACAAGCAAGCTCGTGTACAAGTTGGAAAACATCCGGCTGGAGTATGAGACGATCAGAAGTAAGGAGCTGGCCGACGAGGCAACAAGCACTTACACCAGCGGCAAGAGGTTCGCTTATGACCTGGTAATGCGAGTTCGGGTGTATCCATTCTCAAAAAGTGGTGACACTCGTATGAATCTTAGGGTTAACCCACAGCGCCGGTCTCTCAAGGGCATCCTCTTGCTGTTCATCAATCCCTACACGGAGGGTGTCAGGGACTCTGAGAACTATTTCAACCCCGACATCACCAAAGTGAAGGTCACAGTCAACGGTGTTCCAAACAGGCTTTACAACGAGGGCATCAGTGGTACAGACATGTGGAGAGAGTTAACCCGGCATTTTACCCCACATACGGACGGCAGGCCTAACATGAACTTGACCAAATATCTCACAGGCAACAAGTTTGGTCTCTGGATTGACCTGCGGACCATGGCTGACACATCCCTGCACGGCGGCGGCCAACGGCTCGTCAACACACAGGATGGCGTGCAACTCGAGATCGAACGAAAGGGCACAGGCTCTGGAAACGCACTCTGCCACATCTTCACCATCTCAGACGCACAGATGAGCATCATGGGCAGGCAGCTGGAATCTGTACAGTACTAAGTAAACACATATATATACCCACCAGCCCCATGGCCACAAGAAACAAGATCAACTTCTATGCCAAGCCGGCTCCCCTGCCATCCACCAGATATCTGTCACACAATGAAATACAAAGACTTCTGGCAAAGGCCCCCTCCCCGCCAGTTTGCAAACCAACTAATATAGGTGTTGGGTATGGACCCAAGAAAGCTGCCATTCAATGCACTAATCGTGGGCCCCACTAACTCTGACAAGACACAGTATCTTCTCTCCCAACTGGTGGGCTCCTTTAGGGGTTGTTTTGATTACATCGTTTTATTCTGCCCCACATTTGTTAAGAACAAGACATACGATGGCTTCGTGGATCGCGATCCGCACATCTTCGTCATCGTCTGCCAACAGCATGAAATCGAAGACTGGCTGACGCTGGCGAGCTTCTTTTTCACATGCACCAACACTTTATTCATTCTCGATGACTGCGCCGCCTCCAAAGATGTCAAAGGCCGAACGGGTCAACTGGTCAATCTTGGGTTCAGCGCAAGGCATGACGGCATATCCGTGCGGGTCTTGACGCAGCAGATTACCAGCATTGCCAAGCCATATCGTGATAACATTGCAGCGATTGTGCTCTTTTACACGCCCTCCAGCAAGACAACCAAAGCCATATTCGAAGATTATGCCGGCGAGCTCTCCCACGAGGAGTACAAAGAGTTTATCGCAAGGCTCAAATCCCGCAAGTTCTCCCACCTGGTTTTCTCTCTGAGACACCCGTATGGAATTGAGTACAAGGTTTAAACACATATATATACCATGAATGCGCCAACCAGTCTACACAAGCTCACTGTGCTTTCACAGCTTTTGGATGAATTGCACAACCAAACACTTGAGGCGCAAAACAAAATTATCAAAGCCGCTGGTGAGGAAGATCTGCGCCTCATGCTTCTCAACAGATATCCATTGCGGTTTAATTCTATGCCTGACACCATGGCGGGGCTTATACGAGAGCTTGAAACCCTTTTGCCAGACATCAAGAGAATTATTGAAAATTAAAAAAAACACATATGTATACCCCTGATGGCTGAAGCAGCAGAAGACCAGGCCGTTTTCGAAGTAATGCAGATGCTGGAGGCCACCCCTGGTGCCGCACCTCCCACAGGGTTAGTTGGTGACAATGACATTCCTGCCAAACGTGAGAAGCTGGCAATCCTTGTTTCAACTGGCAAGGCCAAAGAAGCTATCGGTGTGCAGCTCACACATGATCATGTCAAGAGGTTGTCAGACAAGGACGTTGACAAGTACTGCAAACGGTACGAGGCATACATCGGCAACAAGACAACCGAATCCCTAGTTGATTCAGCCATCATGCTCATATCCAAAGGCGTTGGCATGGTGGCCCCCGTTGAGGATGTCAAGGAATTGCAGAAAGAACTCAAGAACGACTACATCATCAACCAGGAGCTGTCAAATCTTGCTGGGGCTATTGCCGTGCGATGCGGACGATGGCTGGCGATTGCTAATGCTGCTCTCATCACAACAAAACACATCAAGTTTGAACGAGAGCCTGATCACAAGCCTGATTTGATAGAATTGGAACCCCAGCCCACACATCCAACCAGGGACAGTGAAGGCCATCCACTTGAGGGCCTTGATGAAGTTGGGTTGGGGCCTGTGCCGACCTCGCAGCAACTTTGAAGAAACCTGGCAGCAACCTTGCAGCAACCTGGCACATCTTGTAAAAATAAAACTCACATATATACAGGATGACCACACCACTCGAGACGATCCCTGAAGAAACTCCAACTCCAACTCCAACTCCAACACCTGACCGTGTTACCTCTGAGGCTCCAAAAACAAAGCCTGCAACAGAAAAGAACCCCGGCCGCGTTGCTTCTGGAAAAAGGCTAGCAGAACGCAACCGCATGGCCCGGGAAGCAAAGAAAAAGGCGCAAGCAGAAAAGCCTGCACCCTCAACAAGTGAAAACAATTCTGCAACAAGTGATACAACAAGTGGCAGCAACAGCAACTCAATCGTTTATATTCTGGGGGTTGGTGGGTTGATTGTCTCTGCTGCTGGTGTTTATTATCAGCGCGAAGCTATAATGCAAAGGCTTGGGAGAAAACCAAACACACCAGCAAACACCCCCACGCCAACCCCACCAGCAACACAACCAGCAACACCCCCATCTCGAATTCCGGTAAGACAAGGAATAAAAAATATGGAATAAAAAAACATATATATACTGCACCATGAATCCTTTCCAAGCTTTGATGAATTCTGCTGCAATCGGAGGTGTGGTTATTCTTTTGTTTGGATTTAATTATGTCGCCTTTGAAACTATTTACGGTTTAGCCTTGAATAAGCACAACAGACCCGAGCCTGAGTCTGAGCCCGAGTCTGAGTCTGAGGATGAGGTCGAGGATGAGCCTGAGCCTGAGACACAATTCCATTTCGTCCGAGTTCGAACCCGAAGTCGAGGGAGAGGAAGTCGAGTCTGAGTCAGAAAATTAAAAAATCATATGTATACCGGACACAAACCATGTCTGACAACAAGCTTGTGAAGTCTATCCTCGACGCCGCAACAATCACTGGCCTTGTCGCTGGTATTGGTTAGATTGGTAAAAAGACCGTCAAAGAGAACTTAACTGCCGACCCCAGTGCAAGCTTAATGAATTATGTCAAGTTCACAGCAGTCATGGCCGGCACCATCGCGCTGAAGAAATATCTCGAGGACCAGAAAATCCTCCCAGACAACTTGTAAAACCATATGTATACACAATGGTCTCCATTGCAATAATGGCTCTTGGTGCTGTTCTCAATGCGGCCGCTTTCACGGGCGGCAATTATCTCGCAAAATATCTGTCTGGTGATAACGGCAAGGCAGCAATGGATGAGAAAATCCGACATGACCACGCCCTTGAACAATACCAAGCGGCTTACGCCAAATACCAGAAGGACCGCACCAAGCTCCTCGACTGGATTGCAGCCAACGATCGGAAGGAACGCCAAGCTAGCAAAAACTTCCAAACCACTGACCAAGCCCTGGTCTTGTATAACCAGATGCACCAAACGCAACCAGATAAACAAATCAAAGACAACAAAGAGCCTGTCTTCTCGGACTTCTACAAACCCAGTACACAACAGAAGAATGGCGAACTTGCGTTCATTGGAGGGACCCTGCTTGCGGGTGGGTATGTGGCTTATCGCTTTCTTTAAAATTTAAAAAATTTAAAACCCATATATATACCATGGCCACACCCGCCTTTTCTAAAGAAGTGCGTGACGCATTTATGGAAGTGTGTTGCTTTTTACCAGCATGCCCCTTGGATAAACAAACTGAGGAAGTAGCGAAAGTGCTTCAGAAACTTGCTGAAGCAGTGCCCACATCCGCGCCGGAAAATCATCATGAATTGTTTCGCACACTCATAACATTCCTAACGGCTCAAGAACCCGAGGAAATAAAACAAGCGGCGTATAAAGCTCGTGAACTAGCTAGAAACATTTTTCCCGACCGTTTTGAAGAAATTGATGTGTACAGAGATGTTGAAGAGGTGCGCCTTTTTCTTGCACAGCATGGCCTGGGGCCGATCACATCTCCGGCCGCATAAGACATGGGCGTATTTCACCGATTCATAAACTCTATATATACGCACAATGGAGGCCAAACTCTCTAAGATCTATTACAGTCCGAAAGGCTACTGGAAAGGTCCTGCCGCTGTCAAAAAGCTAGCTGCAGCGGCCAAGGTCTCTGATGATGTCGCAAAGAAATGGCTGGTCAAACAAACCCTTTGGCAAGTTTACCTCCCGGCGCCACGCCATATCCCTCGTCCCAAGTTTGATGTCTCATCACCCAATGCAGTGCATCAAGCAGATCTTCTCTTCCTGCCCCACGACAAACTTCCACACGGGAGAAAGGTTTACAAATACGCATTAACCCTTGTGGATGTGGCTAGCCGTTACAAAGCAGCAGAGCCTCTAACTTCGAAAGAGTCTGAAGAAGTCTCAAGGGCATTTCAGAAGATTTACAGGCGTGGGCCTTTGAAATGGCCTCAACTCTTGCAAGTTGACCCTGGGAAAGAGTTTATGGGGGCTGTGACTAAGACAATGGAAAACAACAAAACAACCATTCGTCGCGGACGGGTTGATATCCACAGAGACCAAGCAATTGTGGAAAGATTCAATCGCACCCTGGCTGAAAGGTTGTTTGGTTATCAGTATGCCGTTGAAATGAATATGCCCTCTGGCCGTTCGACTGCATGGGTCAAAAGACTGCCAGATGTTGTCTCGGCCTTGAACAATGAAGTAACAAGACTCACTGGCAAGAAGCCAAAGGATGCAATCAAAGAGAAAGCCGTTTCTGCCAAGTCCGCGACTCCGTATGCTAGGCCTGTGGGGGTGAATGAGAAGAAGCTCCCTCCCCGGGTGAGTGTGAGATATCTTTATTACCCCGGTGAGCTTGAGGGCGGTGGGAGGCGCGCGACTGATCCGATCTGGTCTTTGAAGGTCCACAACATTGAGAAGGTTGTCACCAAACCAGATGCTCCTGTGGTTTATTATCTCTACGACGGCCCCAAGAGAGGGTTTGTTCGTGAGGAGTTGATGATTGTGCCGCCTGGCACTCAGTTGCCACCGATATCTTTGTGACCATATGCCAGCGTGTGGATGCCATCATCCTTGATCCAGCGCTTGGAGTCAAATGGAGAGAGTGTTGTCTTGTTTAGATGCTCGCCGAAGATTTGGTGGCCTTTGCTTCGGATCCTGTCCATCCCGTGCTTGAAGGTTCGCCGGTCGAAGAGGGCGTCCTTGTAATTCTGGTGGGTGATCTCTTTCTTTGTGACAACCTTGGTGGTGCCCTTTGCTTTCTTGATGTTTTTGTTGTCATCAAGAAGAATTGAGTACATCTTCGAGCGAAGACACACAGTCTCCGAGATCGGCTTACCTGCGCACTCGTCCTTCATCTTGCCGATGACCTTCTTGTTCTTCTGGCTGTGGAGTGGATGGTCCTTGGGATAATCACTTGTGTCGTAGAGTTCATCCAGAAGGTTCTCCATGTCTTTATAGACATCATCCGTCTTGATCTCGAGGAGCAGAGAGTCTGTGTCTGTGTAGAGTAGGTCTACGCACTGGCCATATTTCAGCTTGAGATGTTTGTAATAGAAGTCGTACATCAGTGTTTTGGAGAGATCAAGGATGCACATGCCTGTGTAAACTGGGCGGTTGAATTTGATTTTCTCTTTGTGCATCTGGATACCCGCTAGTTTGGGTCCAAAGATCGTTGCTCTGGAAAACAGCGGGCTTGCGATGAGCTTTCTCATCTTGTCCTGCTCGTGCGCCCGGACAAGCTTCATGTCGATTCGGTTTCTGAGGTTCTCCATTGTCTTACCGAAGACGGAGTTGTTCATGAGCTTGAAGAAGTTCTTCTCGAAGTCGGAAGTGGCCCTCTTCCTGAGCTCGGTGTTCAGGGAGATATATGGCTCCATACAAGCCCTCTGCTCGAACTTGAGCATTTTGTGGATTTTCGTCAACTTCATCCCAAGATCCAGGTACTGCTGGAGATTTCTGTAATGCAACACGTACCGGGATTTGTTGTTAAGGGTAAGGAGCAGCTTCTGCGTCTTGTCTTTTGGCTGTCCCTCTGCCAAGGCCCTTTGGTATGGCGACATCCATTCCTTTGGAACGACCTGACTTTCTGGGGCAAGAGGATAAGCGTTGTGCTCATCATGCAGCTCCTCGGGGTACTCAAGATCAACCTCGAGAATGTAACCAATCTTTCTGTTTGGCTTCCACCTCCTGATCTGGTGTTGTGTTGGAAAGACAGGGCACCATGCGAAGTTGCCAACTGGGAGAGGCTGACTCATGGCCCATCCATAGAGATTGTTCGCGTCTAGATACATGATGTAACTTGACTCTTCGTTGGTGTTGTGGTCACGAAGATAGGGGTTGTTGGCCTTGCAGTGTTGCCTGCTCTCCATGGAGATGCCGCCTCGCAAGCCTCTTTCAACAAAGAGGTGCATGTTGACGTCTGTGAGCAGCTCCAGGTTGATTTTCGTATACCTGAGAAGAGCGTCCCATGAGAGACCAGGGCTTGTATAATAATGTGCCGGGTCAAGCTTGTAGTTCCGCAGACATGTCTTTCTGAAGTTCTCGAAAACATCAGCCAGAAGAAGCACATCTGTCTCAAGGTAGAGGTCGTGGTAATCCCCAAGCGTCTTACATCCAAATACCTCCCACACGTTTTGCGCGTGGGCGTATTCTTTATCTGAGATGCCTTCCTTCTTGAGCTCGCTGTAGAAGGCATCCTTCGGCGGGAGAGAGGCCTCATCGAATCGAGTCCAAGAGTCCATGTATTCGTATGGGTAAGTCCCTTTTTGCAGGAGAAGGCCGCGTCTGGCTTGGTTCTTCTCGTGGTTTGCCGTGATTGCGAAGGACTCTGGCTTGTTTGCTTCAACCAGGGCGCTGAGGCTTGACTGCATGAACTGCAAGCTGTCAATGAACCTCAGCTTGCCGAGGGAGAAAGAGATGTATTTCTCCATGTTGTTTGGGATGCATTTCAAATCAGAATGCACATCAGCAATTCCACTCATGATGTGGTGTGCATCATAACCCTTCAAGTTGTGAAAGATTACCGGGATTATTTCCGTTTTCGGATTGGTGCGGAAATAGTTGATGTTGCAATCACTGTGAGCCGCACCCCGATATTTACCTGTGATGTGGCAATGATCTTTGACTGCGTCTCGAACAGAGTCTTGGATTAGAGACTCCCCGCAGAAAAGACAGTCGACCTGCTCGAATAGATTACCTGGGGGGGCCTGCATTTTGTTTCTTGGTCCAACAAATGGGAACTCATCCAGTTTGCCATCATCGTCCTGGATGTAAGTTTTTAAAATGTTTTGAAAACATTTATTGGTGTGGCGATGAATAAGGCCAGTGTATTCTCCGGTGTTTGGGTCATAGGCCGCAACGGCGTCCCTGTGGTTCTCCTTGACGAGAGACTTGTCACAGATGTGGCAATCTGTTGCACGGTTGAATTCTGCCCAGTCTGCTCTTGTCATAGAGAGTGGTACCTTGTGTTGCAGCTCGTCTCTGATCGCTCCTTCCAGCTGTTGAAGGCTGTCGAGAAAGACTGGCACCGCATCCTCTCCTCTGTATAGGTAAGGGCCCTTTGTCTCTCCATCAGAGCGAACAGCTAACATGCAGAACCCGCATGGTTTATGTACGGATGTTGCAGTGGTGCTGCTCTGTTGGGGATCTGGTATGCAACCGTGGACTTTTTCGACAACGCTTTCAAAGTCAGCATAGATGACCCAAGGCTTCTTCATCTGGTTCTGGAAGTTCTTGAAGTGGAGGAAGTTTTCGCCTTCTTTTGGCATTTCAGTTCGCATCGGCCTGCCTTTAACCCCCCTGCAATAGAAGAGATGGTCGGTGAGAACCCTTTCTGAAGAAAAGGCTTGGAGGCACCTGTCACAGTGATGCATGCGGCGCCCAACGTTGAACTCACTGTGTAGAAGCCTGCTCATGCTCTTAATGTTACAATAATGTGATGTATGTGTGTCTGTTAGCATCATCAGATTAATCCTTCGCAGATTGGGATTCTCTAGCTCACTGACTCTGATCACAACCACCTTATTGTTATTGTATCCATAGATGTTGATTGGAAGGTTGTTCTGGCGCTCAACCTTGGATATCTGGCTCAATGGTGTTGGAAAATCTATTCCAGTGAAGTTTAGACCATCATCAGTGGGATAACTGCCTGTTCTGTTTGTGTTAACATTTACAGGAAACAATGCCGATCGCAGTGCCCAGCGCAGACACTGGTTATCTCTGTTCTTCACATTGATGATAGCCTGCTTTGGCCTCAGTTTTGATGGGGTTGGGATAAATGTGCCACCTCGTAGAGGATGGTATGTCCCGAACTCAAGGTAAACAGTTTTGATGTTCTCAATCACCCAACCAGAACCCAACTGCTGCCATCTGGCAATCTCTTCCTCAAAATCATTGACAATGCCTTCCAGGGTGTCCTCCTCTCGAAGCTGATAGAGATGTGTTACAAGCAGTGGATTAGCGTTCCAAAAGAAGTGATTAATTTTTCGATTGTCCTCGCCTTCCATTGAAAAGTGAACATCGAATGACAAAGTGACCTTCACCCCGCCAAGCTCTGTGACTTCGCGTGCAATTTTCTGGAGAAAAGCCGCCCGATTAGTAATGAAGAATGAATTGAGGTCTTTGATGGGGTAATCACCAGGGACGTTCATCTTATAACCATGCAACCAATTACCGAAGTAATCGTGGTTCCTTGGATTGAAGTCACGACGTTGAGCCGCCATGTTATATACAGGGGTTTTATTTTCTTCAATTGGTGATCTCGTACCGGACCAGCATTTACAGTGAGTAGTCAGGGACGTTGGTGCATTCGGGATCACTAAAAATAAGGCCCCAAATGCCCGAGTTACGGCCTCACACGAGGAATGACAATGACTCGTGTGAGGCCGTAACTCGGGCATTTGGGGCCTTATTTTTAGTGATCCCGAATCACCAACGTCCCTGACTACTATTGTGATAAAAATGTGCCAGACTTCATTTCAGTTTTTTGGTCGTTCAGATCTAGTCCAGTGCCTGCAGTTCGCTACTAATATCTATGTTCCACTGAACTTATATCCAGCTGATAACAATATTCCCGACTTAAATATACTTCTACAGTTTTTTACAAGATTAGTAAGAACTTCCCAGAATTAGAGGCTTTATTTGCGACATCAAAACCGTATCTGGAAAAATTTTGCGTCCGTGAATGCAAACAACATGCGGACCAACGAGGAAACAGTTCTTTCGTGCCGGTTTTTTTTTTTACAAGTAAACGACATTACACTATAGAAAATTCATGCCAGTTTTAAAAAAATATTTAAATTATCAAGCAAATGTCGCTGCAGAACATGTTACACAAAAGTGGACTTCAAATTTACAAGTTGAAATTGTGTCAAAAGAAAATTAAAAAGAGTGGCACAAAAAAATTCTACTTTTGTAATCTGTCCAAAAATGCAGCGAACATTTGCATTTTATCTTCGTGCATCTTCTGCATGGCTGCAAATTGTTTTTCCTCCCTGGCTTTCCTCTCCTCCTTTTCTTCCTGTAACAAGCTCAAGATTTCGTCACTTCGCGATTTCGGGTGGCCACTGTCGCGTCTCTTTCGTTTCCTCGCTATTGGCCGGCTGGTCACCTGCTTCTCTTCAGTAGCCACTGCCGCTGCAGGCTCAGGCTCAGTTCCGTCTTCTGTCATGTTGATTTCTCCTTTACCAGAGCTTGAGGCAGTCGATACTGGGTTCACGCCGGGTTTGTAGCCCAAAATGTCTCCCAGCTCCTGGTAGTATTTGCAGGTTTTTGCGCCACGTCCCGTTGCTCTGTTGTTGTCCTCTACGTCCACGAAACTTTTCTTCAGTTGTTTCCATTTGTTGGAACACTGGGTACCAGATGGGTGGTAGTTTTTCTGCTTCATGCCTTCGGCAATGGCTCCCCATACGCTTTTGTTTTTGAAGTTGACGTCGGCGAATTTGTGCTCATGTTCGTGATAAAGTGAAATTAACAATTTGACGCTTTCATCCGTCCACCGCATAAAACTCTCATCTTCAGTCATTAATGAATTAGAGCCTGCAGAGCTGGGTTCGCTTTGAAGTGTAAACAAACGAGAAATTTCCCCTAAATCTAAATCTAAATCTAAATCTAAATCGACATTGCCGTTCTCACAAACAATATAAAAATATTTGATGCTACCATGTAGCAAAAGTACAAAAGAGACTCTTTCAAAAGAGAACTGTCCAACGCGCCTGTAACATGACAACAACAACCATTGTGTCGTCACCCTGCTGGGGTCCAGACTTCCCTGTCGCAAACAATGTTGTACATCGTTCATTCGCCTTCCGATCCTAGGTCGCTTTCGAGCATCTCTGGCGAAAATCTTGACCCTGGAAAGCACTAGTATGTGCATACGTCGAGTTTGTGTGGAGTTAAACCAAACAAAGTCATTTTTGGCGATTTCCAGACGAATTTCGCTCTGTGCCACCAGCAGATCGATCTGAAGCCCTCCAAGCGAGGTTGCTCGTTCAACATGCAGCCAACCAAACTCCTTGTTGTCACTTCGTTTGGTCTTTTCGCTGCACTACTTCGACAGGGAGATCTGCCTCCAGATGGTTTCCTGGGTTCGCCTAAATTTATTCCCGTTCTGAATGCAGTGAATCGAATCGCTCTAGACGACTGTGAGCCACCATGCAGTTTTGGCGGGAAAAGCTTCCAGTCAAATCCCACGAATTGCAAAAACTGCAGTCAATAATCGCCGAATTAAGGAACTTGAAAAGAAAAACGAGTGTTTAAATTCTTTTCGCCTGACGCTGGTTGGCAAACATTGCTGAATCTTACTCAGCTTGGAAGAAGTGGGGTAAGTACCCTAAAAATGTAATGACTTTATAAATTGATTTCACAGCTTAATTTATTTTAATGTTATAAATAACAGTAACCATATTAGCCTATTTTAATGCGTGTTCATAAGCCTACATTTATGATGACTATATATTTAAGCCCATCAGCGTACGGGAAAAATTTTGTCGGGGGTGCTAAACTTTATTTGCCCGAATGAAACTCGTGACGTCATGTTTATTTGTCATGATGATGATGATTCTAGCACTCGCTGACATTTTACTTTTCTACCGCTGTGAACGATCTGAGAATGAGCTTCTACATCTCGCATTCTTCGCACTTCACACAGTACTGATAAGATCTTTTACGAGACGTCAACGAAGACATACTTTTTTAATCGACCACGACCAGATACCAACCACGCATACAAGATGGTCGCCAAATGTTATACTTAAGGCACGTTGTTTTGGGACATATTCTGGTCATTCTGAGATCAGAATACGCTAACAAAACTATGTTGTTTACATTCTCACACATGAAAATTATTCCAGGTACACATAGTCAAAGTAGCAACTTCTTTCCATATTTTACGAGAGGAATAGGTGCAATAGTTTGGGGTTTTCTGTTTTTGGAATGGGCAAAATACGTAGAAAAGAAATGCGCCCTTAGTTTCAATCCCTGCGCGGTCTACATTATCATTCCCACCCGGCTTGGTGGACCACAACGCAAATTTGTCGTTCTATGCCTGCTCACGCGGTGAGCATCTAATGAAGCTATCACATGAATGACATGATCGATGTAGTATAGAGCTCGGTTAGAAAGTTAAGTGAGTAATGTGAGTTAAAAACAAATAAATTAAGACATTGACTCACAAAATAATTCAGTAATTTTACTGCTTCTGTGGTGCCCGAATAGTCAACCAGTTTTACCCGAATAATACTATATTTTTTACGACTGGCTAGGCTAGCCTTTTTGCTTTGTAGGTTACTAAGATATTAGTATTAGCTGTAAATGTTTTTTAAAAAAATTTCGTTTTAGTATAAATCTACTGGCATTCTATCATGAATGCTGTTCTCTTATTGGCTACACAACTCGCTATCTATTCTGTTGTAGAAAGTGAGTAGAGTGAATGGTGGCCGCTTCGCGTTTTTGAAGTTTCTGTGAAGAGTATTTGTTGTTAAGTTTTGAATGTCTAGTACATGTACATTTATACTTAAACAATTAGATTATTTGCTCTTGATTTCTATCATGTGATAGTTTATTTGGGCTTCGCCCTCATTAATTATCACGCGTTAGAAATGAAAATTAAGAGGCAATTTTAAATTACCTTTGTTAGCTATTGCCAATTCTTGCTTTGACTTGAAATGGAGTAATTTGATTTTGATTTTGACATGTTGTGCAGCGTCGGTGTGTGGGATACTTGTAGTTTCTACATGAAAGCTGTTTTGAGTTGCACATTTACATGTCTTATGCTCACATCACTTGTGCTTTGTGTTTTATTTTTTTATTTTCCCCTTGTTGCTACAAAACTTAACTCAAAATTGTGATATGTAGTTCTAAATTACTGTAAATATCCTGACCCCTTAAAAGTCAAAATATGTGCCTATCAACTTTGACAATACCTGTAAAAGTTCAGAAAGTACAATTTCTGTATACCCTGTAGCCATTGCCAACTGTAAAGAGAAGAGGTTAGTTGAGAAATATAGCTTGCAGACACCTCACTGGCGTTAAAAATATCTCATACCTGAATTTTTGCATGTGGTCTTCATTTTCATAGAGAAATATTGCCATGCATCCTATTTTTATTTGTGTTTTTGCTGGATGCTTTTTAATTTTGAGAGATAGAAAACTTATGCAAAACACTAAAATTAGTTTTTTATGCTGTTAAAAGCAATTGTGCTGATGATGTTCATCATTCCAAAAGAATTATGAAAGAAATAAGTTCTAGTTGATCTTTAATTTACAACTAGGCTGTAACAAAGCCAACAAACAACATTGCCTGAAGTTTTGAGACTAATTTATAATACAGTTAGGTGTAATACTAGCTTTTTCATAGCTTAATGACACTTGGTGATTCTGTTTTCATACATTTTACTTTGCAGTTACTCTTGATTATAAAGCTCTTCTGCTTTTAGACCTATGCTGAAAGTGGATTATTTGCCAGAAGAAGCACCTCTACCAGAAAGGTCAAAGGAGAGAGTCCAGACAAAGAGCAGTATCTTTAGTGCACAAGATTACTGAGTGTTACAGTTAATTTGCCATCACATTAACCAAGACTGTGCTCTCATGGGTAGCAGTTACCCGGGTGTTACAGTTAATTTGCCATCACATTAACCAAGCCTGTACTCTCATGGGTAGCAGTTACCTGGTTGTACAGTTAATTTGTCATCACATTAACCAAGCCTGTACTCTCATGGGTAGCAGTTACCTGGTTGTACAGTTAATTTGCCATCACATTAACCAAGCCTGTACTCTCATGGGTAGCAGTTACCCGGGTATTACAGTTAATTTGCCATCACATTAACCAAGACTGTGCTCTCATGGGTAGCAGTTACCCAGGTGTTACAGTTAATTTGTCATCACATTAACCAAGACTGTGCTCTCATGGGTAGCAGTTACCCGGGTGTTTACAGTTAATATGCCATCACATCAATCACGCCTGTGCTCTCATGGGTAGCAGTTACCCGGGTGTTACAGTTAATTTGCCGTCACATCAATCACGCCTGTGCTCTCATGGGTAGCAGTTACCCGGGTGTTACAGTTAATTTGCCGTCACATCAATCACGCCTGTGCTCTCATGGGTAGCAGTTACCCGGGTGTTACAGTTAATTTGCCATCACATTAACCAAGGCTGTGCTCTCATGGGTAGCAGTTACCCGGGTGTTACAGTTAATTTGTCATCACATTAACCAAGTCTGTGCTCTCATGGGCAGCAGTTACCCGGGTGTTACAGTTAATTTGTCATCACATTAACCATGCCTGTACTCTCATGGGTAGCAGTTACCTGGTTGTACAGTTAATTTGCCATCATATTAACCATGCCTGTGCTCTCATGGGTAGCAGTTACCTGGTTGTACAGTTAATTTGCCATCACATTAAGCAAGCCTGTGCTCTCATGGGTAGCAATTACCTGGGTTATTATTATTATTATTATTATTATTATTATTATTGGATGTTACAGTTATTTGTCATCACATTAACCAAGCCTGTACTCTCATGGGTAGCAGTTACCTGGGTGTTACAGTTAATTTGTCATCACATTATTCATGCCTGTGCTCTCATGGGTAGCAGTTACCTGGGTTATTATTATTATTGGGTCTGTTTCCGTTAATTTGTCATCACATTAACCAAGCCTGTACTCTCATGGGTAGCAGTTACCTGGATGTTACAGTTCAGTAATTTGCCATCACATTAACCATGCCTGCACTCTCATGGGTAGCCAAATTTTTAATTGCTCCTTTACCAGTTTAATGGCTCTGCAACTTTCCAAAAAAGGACTGCTAGCAGTCTACATTACATTGTTGCAGTGAGATTTGTCTTATGATAATTTATTATTATTATTATTATTATTATTATAAAATGAACTTTTTGTTTTTTATTGTAAGGTCTGCAGCAACTGGAGAGGTATTGCCTTCACAATTTGAGGATGGTGAAGTTAAGCAGCCTATTGGTGAACATAATGCAAGCTAATTGAGTGAGTATGCAGGGCTCGAGACTAACGGTAGCCAACTAGCCAAAGTCTAGTAAAAATTCAGTTTTGGCTAGTGGATTTTTGCTTTCACTAGCCATTTGGGCTAGTGAAAATCGTAAAGCACCGGACGGAACCAAACTAAAAATTATTTCTGATGAATCGCAAAAGCCAATTGACAGACCAAAAACCGTGAAACATAGCTGTATGAACTGTAGACAGTCACAGATATCATATTTTTAATGCCTTCAACCAATAATTTGAAATAGCGATAAAGTTTATTTTGGAAACCGATTTTCTTTTTCTGGCCATGACCAAGTTTTTGTTAGAGCCGGAACACCAGGATCTCTACTTGGCTATTTCAATTCTTGTTCCGGCTACACTGTATTTCTTACGAAAAATGTGCTAATGTAGTGAACTTCAGAACATTTAGTACAGTAACAGTCTTGTTCGTTCTACGTTTCTCCATGTTTCGTTACGTACATGTACGATGTAAATCTTGTCTTCAGAACAATTTTCGGTACGATATTAGTTATATCTTATTGAAGCTTCCCCATACATTACATTTATAGTACGTTCGTAATAAGGTCTTATCTTACGTTTTCCCCTACGTTGGTACAGAGTATTTTTATCTTCTCGACGTTTTCCGTACTTTCGTACGTTCGTAAGGTATTACTAGTCATACCTTCTCGATGTTTTTCCGTATGTTTGTTCGTCCGTCTTATCTTCTCGACGTTTTTCCGTACGTTAGTATATCGTAAGATGTTAGTTTTTCTTCTCGACGTTTTTCCGTACGTTAGTACGCTCGTAAGATGCTAGTTTTATCTTCTCGATGTTTTTCCGTACATTTGTTCGTTCGTAAGATGTCAGTTTTATCTTCTCGACGCCTTTCCGTACGTTAAAACATCCGTAAGGTGTAGTCTTATTTTCTCGACGTTTGTCCGCAGGTAAGTACGTTCGTAAGGTGTTAGTCTTATCTTCTCGACGTTTTTCCGTACGTTAGTACGTTCGTAAGATAATAGTTTTTTCCTCTCGACATTTTTCCGTACGTTAGTACGCTCGTAAGATGTTATTTTTATCTTCTCGATGTTTTTCCGTACATTTGTTCGTTCGTAAGATGTCAGTTTTATCTTCTCGACGTTTTTCCGTACGTTAAAACATCCGTAAGGTGTAGTCTTATTTTCTCGATGTTTGTCCGCAGGTAAGTACGTTCGTAAGGTGTTAGTCTTATCTTCTCGACATTTTTCCGTACGTTAGTACGTTCGTAAGATAATAGTTTTTTTCTTCTCAACGTTTTTCCGTACGTTAGTACGTTCGTAAGATGTTAGTTTTTTCTTCTCAACGTTTTTCCGTACGTTAGTACGCTCGTAAGATGTCAGTTTTATCTTCTCGACGTTTTTCCGTACGTTAAAACATCCGTAAGGTGTAGTCTTATTTTCTCGACATTTGTCCGCAGGTAAATACGTTCGTAAGGTGTTAGTCTTATTTTCTCGACGTTTTTTCGTAGTTAGTACGTTGTAAAGTGTTAGTATGAGATTAAAGAAGAAAACTGAAAGATCAATGTGTTTCCAAGTCTCGTAGATTTTTGTTGTTAACCAGTATGACAGGATCATGTTATTGCCCCCCCCCCCCCAAATCCCCACCCCCCCCAAATCCCCCCCCCCCCCCCCAAATCCCCCCCCCCCCCCCCCCAAATCCCCACCCTACTAAGGCTGGCTAGTGAAAATATATTTTGGCTAGTGAATTCAAACCTGTCACTAGCCACTAGGCTAGTAAGCTGAAAAGTTAGTCTCGAGCCCTGGTATGGTAAGGGAACACCAGAGGTTTCAGTAACTTTTAAACTAAAAAAGTAAAGGTGTCAGAGCTGGCCGAACTAGGCAGTGGTTTGCAACAATTCTAATAAGCTTTAAAGTGGAAATCAAGACAAAGTACATAAAAGCAGTGGTTCGAGTTCAAATAAACGACTGTACACCACCTGTCACCGCCTGCCACTGAAGCCACTGGAACACTTGGTGGCCTGGATTCAATTCTAGCCATTTGCCATATGTTAACATAAAAGGCAGTTTTTTATCCTTTCTCAAGGCCTTTTTTTCTTCAAATGTTTCACTTTTTTGGCCTTACAGAGTAAAAGTCACCCTTAGCATAATAATTATGCAACCACAAATGTCAGTGGTTAAACATTAATATAAATTAATATAATAATACTTTATTATATAAACACCAATGAAATACCAGGTGAGCTTTCGCGCGTAAACATCATATCTTCACACGTGAGAATAACATGTTATCTTCACACGTGAAAAGAACACCGTTGCTACTTTAGGACTACAAAAAAATATTAAAGTGAAATGGTTTGATTTCATTGGCGTTTATATAATAAACAGAACATTACATGGCCGCTTGAAGATACGAAATTTCTCTTCTCGTGTTGAAAAATATTTCACTCGTTCGCTGCGCTCACTCGTGAAATATTTTTCAACACTCGAAGAGAAATTTCGTATCTTCGCGCGGCCATGTAATATCCTCTATGTATGTCAGGGTTTTTGTTAAGGTTTGTAATAACAGGGACCAAAATAATTGTGAATAACTGGGAACATTTATTGGCACAAAGTCCCAATTCAGGGTAGGTGTGGAAGTGGAAGCCCCCCTCCCTCTGAGGAAGGGGGGGGGGGGGGTATGCCCCAGAAAATGTTTGGAGACCCAAAATTTGCATTTTAGGCCATTTCTGACCAATTTGGGACTTTGTTTTGACTGCTCTGAAATACATGTAGCTATAAAATAGCTGAGTAAAGGTCCCTGTTTCCCTGCTCTAACAAAAAACCTGATTTTGTGGCAAAGTATCTCAAACTTAAGCTTAATTTTGTTAAGATTACAGTAAATTGTTTCGATTATTGTACTGTATCATGTTGTATCAATGTTAATAATTTTCGATAAGTTGGTTTCTTGGTAATCAATATAAATCAAAGAATACCGAGTAGAATTTATTGTTACTGGCAATCAAATGGGAATCGATAAAGAAAAAAGTTGTGAGTTTGATTGTTTTCTAATGCTGATAATAATTAATTATAAGATTGGCTGGTCAGTTGCTATTGATTTTTATCAGAAAATAACCAATTCCTTTAAACTCTAATAAAAGTCATTCTTTGACCAATTTGTCTGTATATTTGCAAAAAAAGACAGCCAAGCTTCGTAACATATATACATGTACATGTACTAGAGTTTGACAAAAACCTATGAAATATAAACTAAAATATAATACTTTTCAGTCAGTAGCTGCTGACAATTATTAGAAGATGCAGGTCATTACTTAGGAGACTAAATAAAGTGAGCGTAATAAATTTATTACAGAAATCACAACACTTCAATAGTTCATTTGAGACTAAAGCAGTGTTGAGACAAGCACATAATTCAATCATTGAGTGTTATCAATTGTTTTTCAATAACAATAGTAATGATAAATAATATTTCTTCTGAGTTCCATTGTTATCACATCACTAGCAATCTGTTTTTAATGATTGTTAATATTGATTGGGTTTCGATATCGATTTATATCGAGTAAACCCTGCCTTGCACCCTGATTTAATGTATAAAAATATATTGTCTGTAATAATGTTTTGTCCTTCTAGTCTAACCTTTTAAGTTATACCAGTTGCACTCTGCTAACGTATAATTTAACCGGCACATTTTCCCCAACACAACAGTATTGTAGAGGTTGGGTCACCTAACCAGATCTAACTCGCGGGTAGCTCTACCTTTCCCAAACCCAACCACTAAATCGCTTTTACAAGTGATTCTGCCTTTAGATGCTTTTCCATGGGCTTTGATTTTTTTTGTTTTTTGTTTTTTTGCAGCAAGAGCCTCTCTCGGGGATCAATATCACTTAAATTGTCAGTAACTTGTATGTCTCCATTCCAGTACAATTTTTGTCCTTGAAGAGTGACAATGTTTTGCTTTTCCAGTGCAACTTTAAGTATATCGTTGTGGGTCGTCTAAATCTCTGAGCAACTGCTGCAAAAAACTTTGCCGGAACCATATTGAACTCCAAAGTCTGCCGATTTCCCGAGAAAGTAAACACCCGCATAAAAGAAACACCGGATTAAAAACCTCCAGTCTGAAATTTTGCCAATAAAGCGCCTAATATATAGAGTGATTTTCTTTAAACCATGAAATAGTTGCTAAGCTACTAGGCACTAGCCGACACTATTGGACACTAATTCCATTATTTTCTTTTGTTTAGGGTTAACTAATTTTGGCTAATTTTGATTTATTGTCAGATACTGTTTCACGGTGTAAGGAAAATCACTCTAAGAACCAATTCAGCCTGACAAATGAAGCAGGTTCTAATACGAAAAATTACTAAAGATTAGACAACACTGGGCAGATCCAAGTATGTGTGCTGGACCATTACAAACACACAATGTGTACTTTCAGAAAATATCCATACCTCCCTCACAGAAGGGATTGGATTTTCCAGAATTAATTTGCCTAATTCTCCAGGGGGGTAATTAGCCTAATGCCTTATTTTCTATTAAATTTTGGGTTCAATTTTAGGAAAATTAGACCTGTCAGAGTAAATCATTCACTAATTAAAGCAAATTTTCAGAAACAATTTTAAGAACCTCTCCAGGCTGATTTCTCACTATGCATCATATATGAAACGCATCAGCCTAAAACAGAAAATCACAGGTTCTTTTATGGGGGTGTTCAATGAAAGCAAAATAATTTGCATGTAATAGAGCGAGGAGTACAGCAGCGGGTGGGGGGCTGTACTCTAAGAAAAGGATGATGAATAATTCACCCTTGCAATGGTATTTCTAGACCCAAATTGTAGATTACGAATCGTCTCTTTTTTTCCTCATTCGAGGGCGCGTGGAAATTGTCTCCCGCGTTGTGTCTCCTTGCGCTCACGTGTTGTGCCCGCTCCACTATCCCATTTCTCGCATTTGCATGCGTGTACGTTAATTAGCTTGGCTATTCTTTGGACTGAGAAAGGATAGCTCGTAGTTAAAATGTCTGTTGCTAGAGTGAACTTACTTTTATGCCTTTGGTGGTGAACTCCATTTATTCGTTCGGTGACACCAACCAACCATGCTTTCTATTCCGGACATTTAGCTTGTACAGCTCGAGATCTTATTGCTTGGGGAACTGTCAACTGTACCTCTTCATCATTCTACAAAAACACTGCCCGCTTTGGGAGTTGTATGTTTACGTGGCGTGACTCAAAGTGTTTCAAAAGTGCTTGTACAATTTTTAGAACATTCGTCGCAGCGTAGGTATGTATCAGCCATGTACGTGACTGATGATCGATGGTCTCTTTATATGATGGCGTGATAGCGCGCGCACAGCACAGCTCAATGTAAACAAACCGTTCAAACGAACAAAAGCAACTGTTAAACTCATCTTATCGTTAATTTTCGATAGAAAGGGTCGTTGCATTGAATACAGCGTTGTTTATCTGCCATACTACATCTGACAAAGGAATCAACATTTTTTACCCTCCTTTGAAGAAAATTTTAAATTTCGGTTTTCTACGTAAGGAACCCATTAAATTGCCGTGGGAAATTTTCAACCAATCACAGGCTGGTTTTTGAGACGACAAGACGACTTTATATTGACGTCTCAAAAGCAGACAAAAGTGTCTGAGAATCGCGATACAAATAAATGTTTTGGAAATTGTGGCATTGTCGTAATTATTATTTTCAGCTTAGCCTGTTAAATTAGAAAGCGTAGGTTGGATATTGTTCGCCTGGTTTTTGCGGCGCCGCCACTCAAAAGTTGCTTTCGCGCGGAAACATACCGCCAAAAAAATACCGCGATAAAATACCGTCAGCTACGCCACGCTACTTTTTAAAAGTGACCGAGAAGCTCAAATTATTTTTATCCGCAATGAATTGTAATCATCTCTCAACAGTGTCATCTTTTACGGCACGCAACTAATTAAATAACACCTCATCCCACCTTCATGAAGCTACAAGGTGTCAAACCATGGCATGAAGTTACTTATGCAAATTAGTTGAGGGACCATTCAATGACCCCTCAACTAATTTGCATAACAAGTTTTGAGCGGCTCAAAGATCGTCATGGATCGCTGCGATCGTTGCGATCGTTGCGATCGTTGCGATTATACGGAAACCAGGCTTTAAGGGCCATTGAAGTGTCTCTTAAAAACACAAATATCTAATCCATGAGCTTAACTTAATACGGTTTAAATGTTTAAGTTTGGAACCACGAGGACCACTTCTTAACTGTTCATACTTTCAATAAAACTGAACGGGGTGAATTCTAATGTGTTGGGCAAGGCAAAGAGAGACTCGGAAGACTAAGAAAAGTGTAAAAAAATCCGTGAGGATTAATCGGAAACCACAAAACAAGAAGTGGGGAAATCGGTCAGTATTCTACAAGTAGCGATATCGTCTAAATAATTCGTCTCCATCCACAAATTTCCGACAAATAAAATCAATTTTTGACAATCAAGTAATGGTCCTAGTAATTTACCTTATCGACTCAGTCGATAAAACTAAGTCCTAGTAAGATGTAAGCAACCTAACGCCAGGGAATGCAGAAAGGTGTTAATTGTGATATCGTTGAAACCGTCCACCTCATTGGCTCGAAATGTGAAAATCTACCATAACTTAACCAGGTAGTGCATTTATTTCTCTCCAGTTTACAAATTGATTCCCTTTAAGTGAAAACTATTCTGAGTTTTAATGCAGCCAAAATTCTATGTGGGAAACATGTAAAATTAGAAGCCTATTTTGGTCATTGTTTTGGAGTTTCGCGATTGGATGAAATCTTGTAGCACAAAAGAAACATCACTTTAAAATAAAGTTCCAGACATTTTATTTAAAAAACATGTTGTCCATAGGTTGATGCATTCTCAGTAAAAAAATCCTAAACGCTCTTATGTGGGGAAAGCGAAATGCCACGGAATAATGAACATTGCCTACTTTTTACACGCATTGTTACTTAAATAATAAGCCTGTTTTTCACGGGAACGTTTTAAAAATACGAAGAGGCCCCTATTGGAGTATTAAAAAAATGCACCACTCCTATCCACTCCACTAAATTATTTTACATTAGAGTAAGAGGCTTTCACGAAAAAATGTTTTCTCCTAAGATTGTCAAGAGAGTCTGCTCCTGGTTATAAGTACGCCGTGATGTGTGAAGATAACAATGTACATAAGGCAAATAAAAAATCATGTTCAAATTCCAATACCGAGAATTAAACGCCACTGCGTTGATTTTTTTCTTTCCTGTTTTTTTGGCTATCCTATCTAAGAGAGTTAAAAATATATCGCTCTTAATTGGCATCCGGATCGTCTCTCATCGTGGAATACAATATTTTGTTAGATGCTTTAATTTTTAAAATTGCTTTTATTCATTCCTTCATTTAATTTTCTTATATATTTTTTCTTTCTTACACCCACGACCCACGACTTTTTACCCACGACCCACTACGTTTTACCCACGACCCACGACGTTTTACCCACGACCCACGACCCACGACCATTAGCTACTCCCAATTTTGGGAGATAGCACTCACAAGCTTCAAAAAGGAAATTTAATCAAGACAGCAGGAGTTACCTGTATTCCTGATAAACAAACTCTCACCCAATCAAAATAAACGGAACACCACTGCATATTGTCCTGGACCCATGTCCACAACAATACTATACATCCACGTTCAGACCAATTTTCTTTTCTGACAAAAGTTAATGAACATAGGGGGGGGGAGGGGGTGGAAAGAAGGGCCCTAGGATCTTTTGATACCCAGTTCCATAGCAGTTACAGTGACCCACAGCTCAAAACCCAAAACTGACCAGTACCAGTTCCCATTTATTATAATGTAGGAAGACAGGGCACTAAGTACAAGTTAAATCGAAGCGACTGGGAATGAGAATGTCTCAACTTTAAATTTCAGGGCCATTGCCGGCAAGCAACCCAACCTCTCCAGTCAAATCAGAAATTCCATCTCTCCCACATCGCTAAAATTTTGCAGTGCATCCTCCCCCGATCTTCGCGAGGTTCTGCGAGACACGTATTTCTAGTATTAACATATGATGAAGTTCCGCCGAATCAAAATTTCCTCGCTTGAAGCTCTTCTTTTTCCACTACTAAAGCGGCAACTGAGTATTCTTAAAACTTTTTCTTTCCATTTTATATCTTTTAAATGCGTGTTATTAATCTGATAATGCGAAAGTACGGTTTTAAAAACCAAGTACATGGCGAGCGCAGCAACCATTTTGTGTAAAATTTGATATTCTTGTCCGAGTAAGATCGATTTTTCAGCGTGTTCACCACGCGCGAGCCTATGAAGTAGATCAGGAATTGCTTGTCCATTGGCTAATATGCTTCTTACGTCACCGGTGGAAAAAATCCACCGATTAATATTTCCCGCGCTGCAAGTGGGACAAGTCCCTTTCAACGAAGAACCTAACTTATCGAAAATTAGTATTGGAAGTGACTTGCAAGTCACTTTTGTAGCAAGTCTTCACTCAACACAGTTCAAACACCCAACAGTGAAATTAGCACCAGTGTTGTATCATTGTATGACTAGAGCTTGTAACTGGGGATATAACGCGCGCAGTGATTGGCTATTCAGTCGAGTCCGAATTCTCCCGTAATGCCCAAGGAGCGCATTATGAGCGATATCAATACTCGGTTCAGCAAGGCGCGGGCAACATCAAGGCGGCGAAATTTTAAAACTTTCATGAATGAAAACTATTAAAGAAGGGAAGCAACAAAGAAGAATCGGAGAGAAACTTTGTGTTTTTATCTCGACTGAAACAGACGAAAGAAACAAAGACCGGAATCATGAGAAGACAGAATGATGAAGAATGAAGAACATTCGGAAAGTGAGTTTTATTATCGGCATTCCCGAAGAAACAGACGAAGGATTTTAAAACTACAACAACCAGAATCACGAGAAGACTTATGAATAACATTTGGAAATATATTTCTAGTGTTAATGTTGTAATTAGTGTAATCAGTGTTAAACTAGTGTAATTAGTGTTTAATCAATGTTAAAGTTTCCCATCAAATAAAAAAAAATAAATAAAACATTTGGAAAGCGAGTTTTGATATCCCAAAGAAATTAAACAGACGAAAGATTAAACAACAACCAAAATCATGAGAGAACTTATAATTATGAAGATCATTCATAAAGTGAGTTTATTTTATTATCTTGAAGAAACAGACGAAGGATTAAAAAACAACCAAAATCACGAGAAGACTCGTGAGAATATTCGGAAAGTGAGACATAGACGGGGGAAACAACCAACATTAAGTCCTCTTTGTAGATACTATCATTCTGGCGCGCGTAAAATGCTTAAAATTAAAATTTTGGTCAATGAGACTATTCGAAAATATATAAATCCCTCTAAGGCCCTGTAGCGTTGCAGTGATCGAAACGTCTAAGAATTTCAAAGGCTACTAAATTCAGTATTCGTGATACTCGTTAATAATGCAACACCTAAATATTAAAATATAGATAACAACAATAAATGCTAACTATGTGATAAAAATGTCAAAACCCATAAAAATAATAAAAATTAATAATATGTTAATTTAAAAATATGTGTCTTAAGTTTCTGCTTAAAAATTGCAACACTAGAACTACATTTGATGTCCATAGGTAATATATACCATAATAATAATAATAATAATATTTTAAGAGGATGCCTCCAATCACCTAAAGGTAGTTTTCAGGAGGGTCCTCTAAATGAAGGTCAAAAATACATAAAACTAAATGTGGCTAAAAACTAAGACTAACTATGGTAAGAACTGAAACTAAGATTAAAATACTAAATCACAATTCAAAATGATTTAATAAAAACTGTTTCAGTTTGTGTTTAAAAATCGTTTTTGGCGTCATAAACAACCTTTAGAGAGTAAAAGCAAAAACGGAACGAATACGGAAAATGATAACGTGGCTTTGTGGTTGAGTAACAATCGATATAAAGGGAAGAAGAGTAGAATTTCTTCAAATTCTTTTTCACAGAAACGTAATTTTGAAGACGATTTCTCATCTAAAATAGAAGTGAATTGAACGAATGAATGAAAACAAACGTGTCAGCCGGCTATTTGTTGTTGGAACTGTTTTGCCAGTCGGTCGGGATTACTTTGTGGTTAAACTACGATAAATGAAGTAAAACAAAAGCCAGTTTCTGATGATATGTGAATGCATGAATGTATATGCATGAATGTATACTTTGTTTCCTAGATGGCTCCGGTAATAGACATAGGTAAAAATTAACCCTCAATCTTAAAGCCCAGATTATGTTCATACGGTGAACTTCAAACTGTAAACTGCTGGCCGACGTTTGTGGTTTGAGGTTTAAGGGGCAAATGCCAATCTTAAGGTCTCCAAGGTTGCTAAAATACTCCAAGAATTGTGGAGTATTTTGTCACGTGACACTTGATGAAGTAGCGTTTTCGGGGATTCGTTTCCATTTGAAAAGAAGAGAAGGCCCTGGGAACGAGGTTGTATGATGATGCGCCAGAGAACAGGCGCCCGCGATATTAACTTTTCGAAACTTTGACGGGAAGATCAATGTCGTACAAATAAATGCTGCAATAAATGGTTTATTGTGTCAATCACAAAACCGGAAGTTATCTTTTAATTATTTGTTACGCAAATTTACCGTCGATCAATATACATGATAGTGAAATGGCGGCGCTTTATAAGAGCCACCTAATATGCGTCTTTGGGTAAGTGTTTACATGAATTTAAGAAAGGCATTCTTTGCTTCAATACCAAACAAAAACGTACAAAGCTGTAGCACGAAAAAATGCATCCACTCACTGGATCTTTAAACTTACCTTTAGTATGGTTTGGTAAGTAAACGAATGATGGATGTGTAATTAGGTGTAAATAATTTACATACGGTAATGAAACTTTCTTTAGTAGAAGTAGAGCATATTAATATTGCAAGCATGTTCTAGCTTAATTCTTATTTACTGAAAAAGAAACAGGACATTTGCAACACAACAGGCACTACCAATAAACAGTCCATGGTTAAGGCAACAAAGAGGACTGGTGTGAATCTATTAAATCTTTCTATCCATTACCTCCTCAGTTTCTAGTTACCGCGTCGACCGACGTGGGCTCCTGGCGTGAGATGAAAATCATCGTGTTTATATAGATTCATAGCAGGAGAGACAAAAATACGATAAATTAGTTATCCTTAGCTTATAAAATACCCTTGCAAGTATAAACACAAAAAGAAAAGTCAAGAGTTACTTTAATTACTCAACGATCGTTTTTAGCGGCTGGTTCGAAGAAGGACTTGATGATCTTGAATAAAACCGCACGTCCATCACTTTTATCTTTGTAAACAGTTCATGCTCTTCGCCTCACAGCAACATCCGAGGCTTAGTCTTTGTTGATTTTTAAGTCAGATTCTGTCTTGTTTTTGTAGGCTTTCTCATTCATAATTTCTAGTTGGGTAATAAATCAGTAAATCACAGGCACATTTACAACACACGCAGTATCTTCGTTAAGTTATCGTTATTGTAGAGTCAGTCATGTTGTCCGATTACATAGTATAATAGCAATAGTAACTTTATTTTACGTCGAAAACGTGGGGAGTGGTTGCCCAAGTTACCCGAGCCAGAGGCTCATGTCAAAAACGCTCGACTAGAAAAAATAAATAAATAAAAATAAATAAATAAATAAAAAATAAAAAGATCTGGAATTAAATATTGACTCTTCCCAAATAACAACTAATCCTGATATTGAAAAATATAAGCTATATTCCTAAAAGAACGAAAATATACACAAAAACAGACAGGATTATATACAGTTCATGCACTTGCAACCTGAGAGCGAAATTGTGCCAATGTGGTCGAGGATTTGATGATAGCTGTTAACTGGTTCCACATGTGAGCTATCATATACAAAGGAGAGTTGTGCATGACAAGGCTGTTATATGAAGGCTGCACAACATTTAAGCCACTGCCACGTAAATTAAATTAACGGTACTGACTACAAAAACGTTTATTGCCGGCGCATTCCGCACGGTGAATTTTTTTATAAAAATTGACAAATTGTTGGGTTTTCTTTGTTCTCGATCACATTGAGCGACATACCTATGCGGTAAATAAAAAAAAGACAACAATTGTTTTTCCATACACAAACTCAATAAACGTAAAAAACGAAAAGTGAGTAAATTGCCGAAAATTATGTACCTATTATTTTATGGCTTTGTTAGATTAAACTTACTGAATGTTCCTTCCGTTTCACCATAATTCGTGAATATTTACCATGTAAAAACCGAGAAAATCCGTTGAGAGGTCTGCTAGTTTTGAACAACAAGCCCAACAACTCAATCATTGGTTGCCATAGTAACGAGACAAGACTGCCAAATTAGACTTCTCCGTGAACGAGAAAGACTAAGCTACGTCTATGTGTATATTATGCCTAGTATCGCGAAACAAAACTATCGAAAGACAGCAATAAGATCGTGTATATTTTATTTGGAGGGCTGGCCAATAACTATTTGAAGCCACCTTAAAGTGCCTATGAAATGAAATTTATTTTTTGATGTATCGAAAGTTTCACCGTTTTAGACCTTGGAATAAAAGGTTTAAAGTGTTAGGGATGATGCGAAACGCTTTTTTTATGGTCTCAAAGTTAGGTTGTTGGCGCTAAAAAGTTGCTCCAATTTGTGCGCGGCCAAAACCAGTGTCATATTACACTGTGACGTAAATAGTTGTACAAACTGCTGCGGGAATATAGAGAACAAGAGAGCTGACAAGAGACGTCACTAGAGGTGGACCAATATTATGTGGCGAGCGGCCTCAAACATACGAGATATTAGAATTCTTCGATAACAGAGGGTGTAACAAAGCTTTATTTTGCTCCAGAGGAAAATAGGCCGGCGAAATACATGAAATTTGTTCGCCGACATCGGAAAGGGTACGTCAAGCGATGTTGTTTTCAATGAAAGTGCTTATTGTTAAGATTAATATTATTTTGCAAAAGAAAATAACATTCCGGCCGGTGAGGCCGTTTAATCAAGCATAATTTTCCCAATCCATATCCTGTTTGGAAGTTACTTCAAGCCTCGGCTCGACTGGAGAGCCGTCGAAGTCAGTGAGGCCTACAAAAATATACTGACTCGATCGGCACTGACTGGTGAGTAATATAAATGTTTATATGTTATTCCGAATTATAAAACTCAAAGTGCAGCGACGCAAGTGTTCACTGGAAGGCGTCTATTCTGCGGGACATCTATCAAAAATCTACATGTACAAATGCGTAAGACTATTCGGAACAAAGTACATCGCTGAATCATTGCGTGTTCGATCAGATCAATTTTATCAATGAAATATAAATCAGACATAAATGTAAACAGGATACTTTGAACTCACTTACAAGCCGCCAAGTGGTTAAAATTTCCAGAAACGTTCAATCGCTGGCAAGACACTGAACTAAGAAGCATAATTATTACGTATATACTTGAGTTCAAACATTTTGAATAAATAAATACGCTATCAAGGCGCCCTGCCGCTAAAAATACACCATTCACATTCAATTCAGCAAGCCGCCTGAAAAACACCACCTCGGATATGCATAACATATCAGTATAATTTAGAAACTTTCAACTAGCACGCCGCCAAGACATATCCTTCGCATGGAAAAAGAACTTTAAGTAGACGGGCGAATTGCCAAGCCGATAAAATAAGTTTATAACCTCCACGCGCGATCAATGAACTTCAGAGAAGGCCGGCTGAGTCGCTAATGCGCTAATATCATGATTGTTTGTACTACAAATATATCGTTCGCGTTCGATTAACGCTAGTCAACGAGCCACTAAAAAGAAATAACAAAAACGCCTCTGCGTTCAATAAGCTTACAACTCAACTGGCGAACCACTGAGACGCTGTGCTACTGAAATGTATACCTTTCACGTTCAATAATCTAAATCAAAGTTCGTCTTCTTCATGTTCACTTCCTTCGCTCAAGCGGCACAGTCGGTTCGTCTCGCTACGGCAAAACTACAGTGGACACGATCATTTTAGTTGATCAAGAGTGATCCGAAACTGATCATATCCTCTTCACCTTCAGAGGACTGTAAAGAAACAAATTAGGCGCTGTCTGACATTTGTACAGCCAAAAACGTTGGCAAAATGACCATCACGCTAAAGGATTCCAAGGGAATTATAGCGTAAACAAACCAATGTGTCATACTATTTACGTAATTTACGTCATCACGCACGCCCACTCGCCCCAGGCTCTCCAAAAATTGGAGCCTTTTTTCAACCGAAGTGACGCATCTTCGAGGGGCTAAAAAACCGATTTCCTTTCTTTTCCTCGGGAAATGATTATTGCTTTCGTTCTTTGGACATAATAAACTAATGAGAAACGAAGAAAAAAAATTCATTTCATAGGCACTTTAAAGTAGCTCTTAATCTTGAAAGGTCAATCGAAAGAGTAAATGTAAGACTTTCTCCACAGGTTTAATTGCAAGCGTTTGTTTTACTGGAGGCGAATCTGGTGAGTTTTGTTTACGTGACAGTTGTAAGAACGTTAAAACCCGATTAATTAATATATCAAACAAGACGTCTATAACTTATAACTAAATACTAAATGGTCAGTCGCAAGAATCACGTGCTTCGATATATTCACACGTTTCTGGTTTATTAAATCTCTAACTAGATACATGTATTGGAGTTTGTTATGTGATATCAATGAAATGGTTGGCAGTCCACTTGGTTTTTATAAGTGCTTGGAAAACGCATTAAGTGTCGCGCCGGACAATATGAGACTGTCGTCGGGCAATATTCGGAAGGAACTCGGACAATCATCTCACTATAGTGAATCACAGAGAAAAATAAAGAAGATTGGTCAGAGTCGTCAATTTACCGTGTGGCATGAAATTTTCGCAGGAGTTTAATTTTGCGGAATGCCGATTTTTTGCGTTTCGCGGGATATTCGCGAAATTGGGTTTTCAAACTTAACCCGTGGAAATAAATTTTCGCGGATCTCGGTTTTCATGTACAGTATTTCTACATAACAACAAGAAAATATAATGTTACTTTAAATTTTACTTTACATTTTGCTATACTCGTGTCACGTGTCTTCGATTACAATTCAACAGCTACGTAAAACGGTAAAGTGTGATTTCGCATGCCTTCTGGGCCGGGCAAAACAAGTATAATACCAGAGTACTGTAGTGTTACACGGAAATCTATTAACAGCTGTCATTTGTAGCAGTTGTAAAGTAAAAAGGTCGTAATATTGTTAAAAGCCAATTAACAACCTCGTTCCCAGGGCTTTTCCAAGCCCTGGGAACGAGGTTGCCAATTTAACCGAAATTCGTTGATCTAAATAAATGGAGTAAATTTTCCCGGGAATGTTTTGCGCTGGAGTTTATTTTCGTAAGATCTTATTTTCTAAGATCTTATTTTCGCTGATCGTTGGAAAAAACCCGTGAAAGCCCGTGAAATTTCTTGCCACACGGTAAGTTGCAGTTCAGCACAGTTTGCAAAAGTTAGTCAAAAAAAATAGACGTATCTGTCTTCTACAGTCTTCTTAATTCAATGTTGTTGTTCTTTTTACCATGAAGGAGAATGTCCAAGCGATGGGAACCCAGCAGCTTCTAAAGGAATGCTATGGAGCCCAGGCTTTCCAAAGTCATATCCAAACAACACGATCTGTGTTTGGGTGATCACTGCTCCACGAGGAGCGCAAGTGAAACTAACTTTAAAAACAGTGGATTTGGAGTACTGTACTTTGTGTTACTGTGATTATGTTGAAGCGCGAGAAGGAGCGACCGCAGACGGTAAACTAATCGGCAGGTTTTGCAAGGCGAATAACACTGTGGTTTACTCCGAAGGGACACAAATGTGGTTAAAATTCAAAACAGACTCAGCAAATGGGCGACGAGGATTTTCCGCTATTGTTTCTCGTCTAAAATTGCGAAATCGTAAGCATATTTCAAGTGAATGGATTATCTTACAAACAGATCGCTTCTCCCTTAACGAATTCGCTTTATATCTTTTTCTTTAGGTTCAAAGATAATTTTTTGCCTGCTGTAGTTCCTAAATCAGCCTAATCCTCGTGACAAATCTCCTAAAAGCAGTTTTCAGTTGAGTGTCGCAAAACCAAAACCAATGTAATTACTCAGGCCAATCACAACAGACACAGACGATCCATAGAACCAAGCAAATACATGTAGCCAGCGCCAAGCGCCGGAAAACGCGTACAGGCAAGTCACGATTGGATTTGGCTTTACTTCTGATTGGTCGAGAAAGGGGCGCGAGATTTTTTAGCCAATCACAAACCGTAGCAATTGTGAAATTACTTTCGACACTCAATTGAAAACCTCTCTAGAAGCAATTAAATGATCCTTGTTTTTAATTGAAGGGAAAGTGACCTGATTCGTCTAGGAATTAGGTATTGACAAGAGTCACTATGATCTTGATATTGATCTATCAGAGAAACGTTTAAGTCTTTTTCTTCGTTCCTTACCAGTTTAGACAGATCTTGAACCACGCGTTTTCAAGTTTTCTCACCCAGTTAAATAACTAAACGCACATCACCCTCAACTTCGTTCTCGGAGCTTTTCCGATCCCAGAGAGGACCCGCCTTCTCAGTGAAAAAAAAAACGAGGTTGACATCACTTTTTGTATCACTTTAATTGTTTAGGTAAATTTGCTATCACAGAACAAACAGTCCAGAATTACAGAACATGTTGTAAATTATAACTACAGTCAGTTCTGTCATTACATTGACGGTGCTTTCTATCTCACATTAATAAAGAAATAAAAAACGTGCCGAGTGCATTATTGAGTTATATAAGCACAAGGGAATTTTTAAGAACACGAGAGAAGTGCAGAGAAGCACGAGCCAAAGGCGAGTGCTTCTCGCACTTCTCGAGTGTTCTTAAAAATTCCCAAGTGCTTATATAACTCAACAATGCACGAGGAACAAGTTTTTTATTTCATTTATAAAATAAAAACGGTTATCATGAACCTTACGTCACGCGCGTGCTTTATCGAGTTATAATGAACTCGGTTTAACCAATCATAGCGCGCTCATTTCCTTGAGCATTTTATAATTGATCATACTATACTTTTTTGGCAGAGAGGCCCGTCAGGCTGCATGCCAATAAAACCTCACAATTTATCACCAACTCAGACAACCCAGCGGTTTGTGGCTCTGGCAAACAGTGCACGTGGATAATATCCGCCGATAAAGGCTTTAATGTAAGGCTCACACTGGAATCGTTCGTGTTCCAGCCCTGTTTGGGATCATTTATAGAGATCAGAGACGGCCCCAGATATTCAAGTGAACTTATTGGAAAATTTTGTGGCGACGAAAAACCTCCACCAGATCTCTGTTCTTCTGGAAACAGTCTATGGCTAACTTTTAAGTACAAATCAATAAGAGATTTACAAGACAATCGATTCGAGTTGATGTACAGGGCGATACAGTGTAACAACCAGCATGTGCAGAGAGAGATTTTCACTGAACCTGTTAACTCTGGTAAGGAATACTTACGAATGTATACTGAGAGCGATTTTCAATTAAGTGTTGAAAGCAATTTTGCAATTGCTTTGTTTTTGCATTTCTATGCTTTGTGAGACCAAAACCAATTAATCATGACTTGCTCGCACGCGTTTGCCCACGCCAAAGCTTAGTTTACATGTATTTGCTTTGAGTTCCAATTGGTGTATTGGATTTTCTGCGTCTGTTGTGTTTGGCTTGAGTGTTTACTTTGTTTTTTTTTATTATTTTCGAAAGTCAATTCAAAACTGCTTAATGCCTTGTCATTGCAAAAAAATCGGGCAATATAGAAGCGTACAGTCTCTACACTGTCCTTGTTGTTGTTCGTAGTTTTGCTTTATTACCACTGGGGATAGAAAGCGCCAAACATAGTATGGAATATTTTACAACTACCATACCCAGGGGGAAGAGGATGGTGTGGCTAACATTAATGTTTACACCAAAGAAGAAAAGAATAGTTGAAGAGAAAAAATGTTGTTCCTGTCAGTATATTTTTCTGCCTTAACACCATAAAAGGTATAATAATAACTACGACGTGACGTCATTTTCGATTCAAATACCCACCACAGTACTAAACTACGAAGTATCACGACGATGACCCCGGTCACTTTTTGTGGGAGGCACCTCTCTTCCTCTCCATCATCCTTGGGCTACAATATCTTTAAAGCGGTCGCCTTGTAATGCTACCAATAAGCTGGAAAAATTGCTATCGTTGTCACTTTTTAAAACAAACTCTGTGTATCGAGCGTACTGGGAGCGTACTTTCATACTGTTAAGTTAAGAGGTAATATAGATGTCATTGTTATCCTTTCTACCTTTATTTCTTTACAGAGTACTTGAAAAGTATGGCTGTTGGAATTGCATGCTCGACCTTCTTTCTCTTTGTGATATTAGTCACGTGCTTCGTAAAGATTGCAAGCACTCGCCGCATTGCAGGTTTAGCAAGTACAGCCACATCACAGATTGAGCTGAATCCAACAGAAATTTCCATGGCAGATACTCCTATGTGCAATGGAATGGATGTATCTGACTAAATAATTTGATTTAAAATTGCGTTCGCAGAGGCATTAAACCTTCTCACAACAATTTATTGACTTAATGACTTTTTTCATAACTACGATCTGTTGATAATTTCCGTGCAAAGCATGAGCTCATCTACCAGGGTTCCCCGACGAATTGTTTGGCGTGGCGAAATAGCTTTTCGGGACGCTTGCATGCCGCCCTCAGATTTTCGGATTACAATTCGATGCAAGATTAAGGTTCTGAAACCAAAACTGTAAACTGCATGGCGTTTTCGGACCCAATAAAAACTATGCCTGACGTTTTCGAGGGGATAAAAATGCTATTCTTGTTTTTCAGAAAGTCCAGCCAGCTAAAACTTTCGGGAGGAAAATAGCTTCCTTAAAAAATTATTGGAAATAATACTTGAGCTAACGTTTTCGGAGAAAAGAATGTACTTGTTCCGAGTCGTTCGGCCTGGGGGGGTACTCGGGTATATTTTGGGTGGGTATGTGCCGCCCTGGTCTCCAAATTTGGACACCGTTTTAGAAAGAATTTCCACTCAAAATGATACCCCGTTCTAGAAATAGGTCAATTTTTAATACCCCGTTCTAGAAAAAATGGGTGCTGATAATCTGAAGCATTCGTGCGTTCGAAATATTATACCCCGTTCTAGGAAACGTCTCTAACATAGGCACGCATTGCGTGCATGAGCTATTTTGAAAATTACCTAAATGATATGAAATGGTGAAAGTAACAAAACAGCGGAAGTTAACTCGCACAAATAACCGCTTGCAGATATACGTTTTTAAAATCCTCCGGCCCGCCCACTACCAAAAAAAATACCGAGATAACCAACTGGGTCCCGTTTCTCGTTTCTCGGCTAGCTTTTTTTCACGGGATTTCCAGAGTTATTTTTTGACGAAACTACGGTCCCAGTGAAATGAGCAACTTGTTTCAGTAATGAGTGTATTAAATTAAATGTCAACCAGAAAAGTCCTGCACATAAATTTGATGCATCCAAATTGAAGGCTTATTATTTCCTGGAAATTTGTATCTAGTCTTTTTTTAAAGGTTTCTTTTATTATTCACAAAAGACACGTGGAAAAGGTTCCTTTGGCCTGGAAGAAGCAAACTAATTAAATTAAATTGTTTTCAACTCCAAACCACAAGCTAATTAAATTAGTGACACGAAAATTCTTTGAACCACCTGTTTCTGTAATGTCAACCAGAAAAGTCTTTCACAGAAACTAAACGCATGAAAAATGAATATAAGTAGTCTCCTAGTAAATTGGAACTAATATTATTTAAACAACTGTTTTTATTCTCCACAAAAAAGTCGTGCAAATAGAAACAGAACTAATTAGATTAAATTGTTTTCGACTCAAAACCTCAAGCTAATTGAATTACTTACACGAACATTGTTGAGGTTAACATTTGGAACCAAACACCTTTTCCTGTAATGTCGACCAGCAGAAACTTAGCGCATCCAAAATGAATTTTGCTTGTTTCCTAGTAAATTGCAACTAATATTTTTTAAACAGGCGTTTTTTAACGCACCATATAAATTAATTACATTACGTTTTCTCGAAAACATGTTGAATTTCATCACGTACCAGTTTCTATAAGGACAAAGTTCAATATTTGCACGTGCACACAACGTGACTGCTCATACAAAATACAGTCGCTTCTCGCTTATAGTAATCGCTTGAGGCATACAATTAATAACCTACACATCAGCTCACATTAATTCAAAGAAAGATAAACGTTTTACACACTGTAAATTGTAGATTAATTGCATTACATGTTCTCTGTTGAACTCCATGCATCACGGACAAGTTTCTATAAGGACAAAGTTCAACATTTTCACGTGCAGACAGCGTGTCTGACAAAAAAAATCCAATTTTAAATAGTAATCTCTTGAAACCCAGGCTTGAAACATACAATTCATGTTCCGCATCATATTATTTGAAATCGGCTTGCCGTTTTTGCAATAAAACTATACTCATACTTCAGTATAAGCTCACCTATGAACGTAACCGCAGTCCACATTTTTTGGACGTCTCATCCCCCGCAGACCATTCTACCATTCATGCATAGGGCACATTATAGGCAGTATTTCTGAATAAATGTCCTTGATATTGCCAGGTTAGCAAGCCAGTCGGGATTAGAGAACAGTTCCCAAGCAACAAATTTTCAAAACTTTACACTTTTAGTGTTTGCGGCAACAATCGCGGAGATTCAAGATGGCTGATTTTCAATTCATGTCAAGTGCCCTTCTTTGACCTTCAGTAATACCATTTTAGAAGCGAAAATTTGATTGGCTGACATAGTACACGGTGTACATACTAGAGGCAATCTGATTGGTGTGACATAACCCAAGACATACACACAAACAAACAAACAAACAAACTAACTAACAAACATACTAACATCACAAACCAACCTTTGCGCCTGCTAATGAGCTATTTTTTTCAAAATAGCTCAAAAAATGGATACCCCGTTCTAGATCAGGAGTCCCAAAATCACGACCCCGTTGGGCGGCACATACCCGTATAGGTATTTTGGGGGGGGTGTACCCCCCCCCCCCCCCCCCCCTCGGGATCCTAAGTGACGGATCGAAAATTGGTAGCTGATACAAATATCTCACTGCTTGTGATATGCATATGAAGATGAATAACAAATTAAATTATTATTGCGTCGACGAAGGAGACGCTTCCTAATCTTGTCGGCTAGGTGGAACGAATCGAGAAAAGTGTTGGTACCAAATCTGCGCCATCTTGAAACGTCACAATAGTATCCCGCATGCTTAGCGCGTGTTTTGACCTGTGTGCGCGCTTTTTTTGCTGCCACGTGCTCTGACAGCTCGTTCGACAACGTACAACGTTCCACAACTACAAGACGGCCCTAAATTAAGAAAGAACCAGGAACATGTCTGAAACGCGAATGCCATGTCACAACGAGGTACCTAAGGAGACGCACTTTAATCTGTGATGACTTCTAGTTTAACAATTAGATTGTAAGCTCGAGATTTCTATCGCGTGATAGTTGATGAGGGCAAATAAATCTAATTGTTTTAGTATAAATCTACCAGACGTTCAACACAACAAGACAGGCTCGCGATTATATTGAATTATGCATGGTATAAATAACAATCGCACACACTCACTTTCTACAACATGATAGATAGTGAGTAGGATAGCCAATAAGAGAACAGTATTCGTGATAGAACGCTAGTATAGAATTATACTAAATTTTAATACTCTTCTGTGCTATTATCGTCATAGAATGGGGGCTAGCGTCTGACGTCGAGCCGAGAATTAAGCACTGCTTCTCCTGTTCTATTTTAACTGTATGTATCTTTTTTTCATAAAGGGCAGTGTGTGGTTAAAGCTATAAAATGTTATCAACTGATTTGATAATAAACAAATTAGCCACCTTAAAGAGATTCAGAAGCTGACTTTTCGAGTATTAGCTCTTCGTCAGAGCGGAGCCAAGGAATTGGTAGGTAGTGTGTGTGGTTTATATATCCGATCAAAAAGGAGAAGCAACGTTTATTTTATATTGGCCATGGCGGAAATATGCCTGATGGTAACATAAGAAGCACGAATAAATTAGTTGAACGAGAAGCTTTCTCTGACTCCGATAGGACTAAGCGCTGTTTCGCAAGAGCGACGCAAACGCAAGCCCAAGGACAAGCAAACACATGTGTGGACTTCTATAATGCAAACGCAAACGCAAGCATCGACGCAACAAATTTTCCATTCCCTTGCGCGTTTGCATTTCACACGTGTGAACCACGATTGAAGTTAAAACCAAGATGGCGTCTAGTTGTCCGCCATCTTGGGATTTTCGCCATCTATGCGCATGCGTATCTCACTGCGCTTGCGTTCGCGTTTGCGCCGCCGTGTGAACCAACCTTAAAAATGCACATTTGAGGGAAGAATTTTTGTTCCATGTTTTTACGGCTCTCTTTGTAGCCCTGATGTAGGGAAAGCCAGAAACCATCATGTTTGGTAGAATGGTTTGGGAGATCATAACGTCGAGAATCCGGTTTAGTTGCGTTTTCATTTATTTTAACATCTCGTACGTAGAGATTCGCGGAAATGAATGTTTCAATAATGAATATCTTTTTGCATAAAGTACTTGTACGATTACGTAAGAGCTAGTATCCTGACCTCCCGGGGATAAAGGCATGCGCAGTATGGTGAAAACATTAAGAATTAAAACAGATTGAACGTATGGAAATCTCCTCACAGTATTTTTTCTTTCCCCGACTTATTTTAAAGTGATTAATGCCGGGCTTTAAAAGTACATCTCATCAGTCCTTTTACCGCCTTCAATGTTTAAAAACAAGAAGAAGAAGAAAAATATTTTGTTGGAGACAGGGCAATAATAAGGACGTTTGCGCTAAGCTGCGTATGCCAAAGGAAAATATTTTTTCCCTCTAGGCTCGTAGTTCTATTTGCAGAAAAAATAAAACGTTTTAACATTTTCTAGCTAGCAATTGCATTCAGTTTACTTAACATGTTTTTCCTTAAAACCTCAATTATCATTATTAACTTCGGGCGTATTTTAACGTTTATTTCATTCTGAAAATGAGGATGACTTAAGGTGGCTCGATGGTGTTTTTTTCTGTGCCGACCACTCTTTTTCAATCACGTATTTGGATATCTTATTCAGTATTTACCTAAATACTCATGGCACACACTTACTAGGGAAAAATTGAAGTTTCCATTTCAGTTGTATTTTTTGCGATCGAAGCGTCCTTGGCAACGATACGTTGCTAGGCGTAGTTTTACTTGTGAGGCCGCCGTCGGCCTGTATGAGAAATTTTGGTAACTCGCTCTTGGGGACTGAAAGAGTACCACAATGCACACATTTTAGCCAAGTTTGGTTAACTTCTGTGAGAGGATTTTTGAATGGCGCGAGTTTACTTATTTTAGGGTTAAATTTGGTAAAATATCAAAGTTTGTTGTATTTCACCCCAAACTGAGAGATCGAGGACCTAATGCCGATTTCAACTTTACTCATTCATAAGAACAACTATTGTACCTTATTTGTTTGGCTCTTTTGGCGGATTGACGGTTTTGGATTTTTCCCTGTGCCGAGTTATAATAATCGAAATTTACGATGTTTTTGCAACAAACGAGCAGAGAATCTTATGACCTCGCTTATTTTAAAAATCTGAGATAGAATTTCCCAAGAATAAGCGAACTATAAATTTGGACCTTCTTTTACTTAGTCTCCAAATTTCGTGTTGGTTGAAATGCTGTGAGACTTGTACGCTGAACGTCGAGTTGGTAACATGCGCGCTAGTATTTTCAGAGATTTCTTGTTCTCCGAGATGTTTACAATTCATGATCTATTCTGCATATTTCATTGTTCTGAAATGACACCTGCACGCGAATTCCAGTCTAGCACGGGCGGAACCAAAACGCTTGATTAACTTCCGAAGACCTGCCGATTATGGTAATAAACTCTTCTGTTAGACACGCTTATTGTAGCGTTTTTCACGTCTTTTAATAAGGGAAATAATTGCTGCCTTGACAGTGAGTAAAAATTTCTGTTTTCTGTTTGCGGCATGCTCTTGCTATTTTTAGGTCAATTACGTGTTTAACGTTGATGTTCAACAGCTCACCTGTTATTTCATGAACACATTGCCAGGACTGATGAATTACCATAATCGGCAGGTCTTCGGAAGTTAATCAAGCGTTTTGGTTCCGCCCGTGCTAGACTGGAATTCGCGTGCAGGTGTCATTTCAGAACAATGAAATATGCAGAATAGATCATGAATTGTAAACATCTCGGAGAACAAGAAATCTCTGAAAATACTAGCGCGCATGTTACCAACTCGACTTTCAGCGTACAAGTCTCACAGCATTTCAACCAACACGAAATTTGGAGACTAAGTAAAAGAAGGTCCAAATTTATAGTTCGCTTATTCTTGGGAAATTCTATCTCAGATTTTTAAAATAAGCGAGGTCATAAGATTCTCTGCTCGTTTGTTGCAAAAACATCGTAAATTTCGATTATTATAACTCGGCACAGGGAAAAATCCAAAACCGTCAATCCGCCAAAAGAGCCAAACAAATAAGGTACAATAGTTGTTCTTATGAATGAGTAAAGTTGAAATCGGCATTAGGTCCTCGATCTCTCAGTTTGGGGTGAAATACAACAAACTTTGATATTTTACCAAATTTAACCCTAAAATAAGTAAACTCGCGCCATTCAAAAATCCTCTCACAGAAGTTAACCAAACTTGGCTAAAATGTGTGCATTGTGGTACTCTTTCAGTCCCCAAGAGCGAGTTACCAAAATTTCTCATACAGGCCGACGGCGGCCTCACAAGTAAAACTACGCCTAGCAACGTATCGTTGCCAAGGACGCTTCGATCGCAAAAAATACAACTGAAATGGAAACTTCAATTTTTCCCTAGTAAGTGTGTGCCATGAGTATTTAGGTAAATACTGAATAAGATATCCAAATACGTGATTGAAAAAGAGTGGTCGGCACAGAAAAAAACACCATCGAGCCACCTTAAATGCAAAGTAATTAGCAAAACGTTCTCACTCACCAAACAAAATATAATGAACAAGAATGTTTTAATTTATAACATGCGCTGAAGGAGATAAGTAACACGTGCAGGTAAAAATATTTCTCCTCGAATTAAAATCTCTGTTTCGGCGGAGCTAATCTTGACCGGCACAAAAATTAATAATAGTGCACGAGCATCCACCTTGGTCTACGTTCATCAATAAACAATTTTCACACACTTTCACAGCAAGCGCCGGCTTCATTAAAACATTTCATCGCTGGAAACCGATTAAGTCTTGGCTTCCACTAAAATTATTTTGCGAACTAATGACTGCTGCTTTAGTCACGTGACTCGGGTAACCATAATTATAAAGTGTGAACCACGAGTAATAACAAACAAGAGTGAATGAAAATAAGAAATGAAGACGGACATTATTTTCTTCCAGCTTACACTTTGGCTGTCAGGTAAGCTCTTTGTGAATTTGCAAAGGATCCGAAACATAATGAAACAAAATATAAAAATGAGAACGTATTTTGAGAACAATAATATTAATGCTATTTTGATTAAGATGAACCAGGCAGATATTCGTAGACAAACACAACAGAAATGAACGTTGGGATGAGTATAAAATTGCAAGCATTAAATGCTGCAGTAACTTTTCATTATTTTAAATAAATTTGCTCAAATGTACGATTATTTTATTTCAATACGAGTTGACAGAACTGCGAGTCACATCCTAGAATCCTATAAATATTTTAAAACTCGATCTAATGTTTGTGAACGGTTTTCATATAAGCTTTTTTCTATTTCTTTATTTATTTGTTGATTTTTTTCTCGCAAGGTGCACTTGGCGAGTGGACATTTCTTTCACAAATTTATATTCAAATTTACAAAGTATAAATATTATACTCTTTGACAGACTCACTGTACAACAAACATTGATATAAGATCAAAACAGCTCACGGCATAAATATTAATGGTGCGCGAAGCAGAGAGTAAATTTGTTTGTTTTGTTTGATATTTTTATTTAAACACAAGTACATCTCATTAAAAAAACGACGGGAACGATTTTCTCCTCAGTTTTCTATTTTGGTTAATCCTAAGTCGACAAGCTTTGACAATCTCGAACAAAGTAAAATGTTAATCTATCAAGCGGCTGCATGCAGATCAAATCCGGCTTGACAGACAGATCGCCGTTTAATTTATGTAAACCCTGTGGTCATAACAAATAAAATGACCATCACAGACTAGTCTTTTGGCTTTAAATTTAAATGGACTGAGTTCAAACTTCACTATTTTCATCTATTATTAAAGATTATAATTTAGTTTACTTTAGAAGCACTTGCAAAGTTTTCATTAAATAACCTGATCAGCTGAACTAGGTCAATGCTTTCTTTCTCGGTTCGGACTGAAATACGGCATGGCAATCTAGCACTTTGATCTCGGAAACAGTTTTTCATCTGATAACGCTAACGCTTTTCTTTAATGTATTTTTTTAGCTCTATTTTATTCAAACCAAGCCCTCTCCTACAGTAAGTATTATAAAAATACTTATAATTCTATTTGTTAATTAGTTGTTTTGACTTTATCTTTTGCTAAAAAATGACCCAATGACCACAAAACGTAAGTTTAATGAAACACAACTCGGTTCAATTATCCATTCATTCATATTCACTCAACAGCTGCTTGGCAAAGTTTCGGCTATTTCAATTGAAGTTAATAAAGAACACGGTTTGTCGCATTTTAAAAGATCATCGACCCCATAGAAAGGAATACAAAATCATTTTTTCTTTAATATTTTAAAAATATATGCTTACCAAAAAAACATTTCCGACTCCAAACGGTATAACAAGAAATAACAAGAAATGCTATTGACAGAATACACAGTGTTATACACGATACAAAACAAAACAAAAATAATTAACCGAATAATTTTCTTCACACCGATCACACACCGATCAAGGTCGCGTTTGAGATACATTCAGTAGGGTTCTTTAAATCACAATTTCTCTTGAATCACAAACAAAAGTAGTTTTAGGGGCTCAGTTTATACGATACCGGTATCAATGCTAGATGAATTTCAATTTATACTGTGTGATTTCATAAACCGTTTTCATAGTGGTGATTTGAGGTTTATTCTGAAACGAAATCATTAATAAAAACTTTACCGAATATGAGACAAACTCGTCCCCATTGCCTTCTCTGTTTTCAAAATGGACAGGCGAAGAGGCTTGCCAAAATAGAGTGTTTTCACTGACGTCATATCAAAATTCAGAAGCAGTTTTCGATTCCAAAGTGTTTGTGGAATTGTAGAGAGTTTGAAACTACAGATGTGCGCCAAATTTTGAAGCGCAAGAGCATTTCGTTCAAGAGTTATAGGCGAACGAGTATTAGACATTTTTAGCAACAAATGTATGGAGCGGCCATCTTGGTGTCCCACTTTCCCCCACACCCCCCCCCCCCCCCCCCCCCCCCCTCCCCATATTTAACTTGGAGAAGGCCCTGGGGGACTGAGAGACGAGACGTACGGCTTGCACCGCGGTCAAACGAGTCAAATTTGCAAAAGTTAAGCAAAGTACTTAATATATAAGGTTGTCATTTTCACTGTTTAAAGTTTAATATATTGACAATACTATGTCAATTTACCAAACGTTTTGAAAGTTTACTAAAAAAGTTCTAACTGCAGAATTGTCGGCGCCATTTGCCAACATAATTTTGATCAGGCGCAAAGAGTTTTGGACAGTTCTTAACGGAAAACAGCTCATCATTTTGAGAAAAATTAAAAAATAGTAATGTCAACTAATTTTTTTTTATACATCCTTGCCCATATTTCCATTTAATATTGAATAAAATCCCACTTAATAAAACACAAAACGCTTCGGACGTTTGACCGCGGTGGACGTACGGCTACACTGTGTTTACCGTAATAATTCGATTTAGCGCTCTGACCTTCCATTTATTAAGCGCCCTCTTTCTAATAAGCGCCCCCCTTTCAGTGTGATTTTGTTAATAAGCGCCCCCTTTCGAATAAGCGCCCCCATCTCAGCGTTGGTTTTAGCACCCCTTATTCGGACGTGGAATATGCTAAACCAGAAAGCTATCGAAAAAAGTCACATAGAAGACATTGAAGTATAATATAGAATTGTTTATTTTCTGTTGTTGTTCATAAAAGTGCTTTTTCACGTCGCATGTTTTTGTCAAAAAAATTAATAAGCTCCCCTCTCCAAAAGTCGCCCTTACTTGAACTACCAAAAGTAAATAAGGGCCCCAGGCGCTAAATCGAATCATAACGGTACATGATACCGGTTGGACTTTTAGTGACGACGGCATGAAAGCTTCGATCCGACAGAGCTACCGCATTGAAACTGACGAGAATCGGTTTCTTTAATCGCTTCTTAATTTTTCCAAACAGGATTGGATAGTGGGGTTACCTTTAGAGCAAAGACAAGCTTCATCGAGTACCAGTTCAACGACACGTCAGCATTCCTTGGAGCCTACTTGAGACTTGAACTATCGTCCACGAACTGCAAAGGAGATTTGCTGCTTGTGACAAGTAGAGACACGGACGATTTCTATCGAATTTCGCTAGAACAGAATAAAATAGTTTTTTATTACAAAATCAATGATGAAGAATTTGATGTGCAAGTGTCACTTCCTGGCAACAGAACCTTTTGCGATGGACGAAAGCACACAGTTGAGTTTAATAGATACTCGAAAACCGTTACCTCAAAAACTGACGGTGGCCTAGAAAGAAAAAAAGAAGAAACTCGAATGAGTGCGGGAAGGATTAATTTTAGCAAACCAGATAAAATCGTACTTGGTGGAATATCAAGTAATAAATTCGATGGTTGTATGTACAATGCAATTATTCTGTTCTACTCTTCCAATGTCTTTTCAAATATCAGCTTAAATCTTATAGAGCGGTATATTAAGGGAGATTCTAATATACATTCTGCTGCTGTGTTCGTCGGAGCTTGCCCTGGTACGGAAATTAAAGGTAAGACTCGTTTAATAATTCATCAAGTTTGAGCAAAGAAATCATAACAGGCCCGTAGTAGGGGGAGGGGCAGAAGGGGCTTGAGCTCCCCCCCCCCCCCCCCCCCCCCCGAATTTTTGGAAGTTTAAAAAAAAATAATGTGCCAAAACATACATAATTAAAACAAATTAATGCACAACAATCAGTCTTGAATTCTGACGCTCAAAGCGCCTTTTTCATAACCTTTATATTAATAGTCTGTTTATTACCTGTCAGTTTTCCCGCTCACAGTTGTTTGTTCTTAAGGACCAGTTCCAAGTTTAAAAAGACAAAGCAAGAGTCGTTGTCGTGTGTTTACGCCCTCCATAAAACGTGAAATTAGAAAAACTTTCACGTCGTAGTCGTGCAGGGATCGTCGGCAACGAAACTTACCAAAATACAGAGTTATTGTTTTGCTTACGAAACATATTGCTTTTTTGACGTTCCCGTTGCTTCAGCTCCCTAATGTCTATTTTTTAACGGGGGATAGCTTTGCTACTGGGCCTGCATAAGAATAACTGTGGCTAGGAAATCCGATCTCAGGCAACTGAATACATGCGCATGTTTAAGAAGTTTAGTAAGACCCCCTGCAGAGAATTTAGACAACTTTATCATCCATCAATAAAACTAACATCACAGTTCGATGGACCTAGCATGATTTACTCCTGGCTAGACCAATCATATGAGAGTATTTGTTGGTATCGCGTGACATAACTGTGTCAGCCGCGTGACAAAATGCCTTTTCTTAAACGGGAAAAGCTTATCACACCGTAATTTTGAAAATATTTGCTATTAAATTGTTAAATTAAGTGTGAGCAATATTATTCTGCCTTATATGGTGGTATTTGTAATTTCAATTGGAAGTTATTAAGCATTTTTGCAAGTCACGTCATTGCTATTAAGCTTGGACATGCATGCAAGGCTAATTTATAACGAGCACTCAGGATGTAAAGTATAAGTACCAAAAAATCTGAAGATTTTAACCGTTAACGTTCAATAAGGTCACGTGACTAGCATTCGAACTTCAATAATACGTTATATTATAAAGGCTCCCAAGAAAAATGCTGCCTGTCAATTTTCAAAACGATTAAGGAAAAACTTCCTCTTCAAGTGGAACTATGCCAAATGGCACCGCGGCAGAACGCACTGCGCATGAGTAGAAAACTGAGCATCCGGTGAATAACGCATTTCCGGTGACATACTGTAATCCCATGTAAATGTTGTAGTTAATTTTTTTATCTCAGGTAATTTTTATTTTTCCATTGTTTTTGGGTATGGTAATATATGCTGATGAATTTGAAATAAAGGAAAAACAAAAATTACCTGAAATAAAAAATGAACTACAACATAAACAACATAAAACTCCCGTACCGCCAAGTTTGAAAACAAAAAGTAAGAGTTATAAAACAAAGGTAGAGAAAAAGTTTGTTTCGTTGAAAAGTTTTTTCATCGTTCAAGTTTCAAGCGTTTGCACCAAGGGGTTTGGTGTTTGCACCAACAACGAAATATGAACAAATAATTTTTGCATCGCATTTTTTCACAAAAAACAAGTCTTCACTCCATCTCGAAATGTATTCATGCAAGAACCGATCGTGTACGTACCATAATTTTCTTCGGTTTTGGTCCTTTCATCATTGCATCTAGAAAATCTAGGTCTGTTGGTTCATGCAGAAATGTTGTTTTATGCTGTTCGCATCGATGTTGACTGGTAGTTTAACGGACCGGAAGTGCTTGAAGTTTACGCATGCGCAAACGTTCTGCCGCGGTGCCATGCCAAATAAGCCAGTGAGTCATGCCTACCAAGTTGCCAGAGGATCTCAATTAGCATATTAGATTTTGGCGCCGTACTCCCAACCTTCATACATTTCCCTTCTCGTTTTTCCTAACTTTCGCATTTTGTTGTGACTCAATGGAAACAAGTACCTATTTGTTTACCTTCATATTGCAGAATGCACAAGTTCCAGCACCAACAATTCTATGATTGCAGGGCGCGGTGTTATAGCAAGCCCGAGAGCAACGGAATCAAGTGAAATCAATCGTTGTACATGGTCCATCACTGCCCCGTCCAAACATCGCCTGAAGCTTACGTTGTTGCTTTACAATGTTAGTGGATTTGTACCCTGCTTCGAAAGTCAAGTTACTGTCTTTGATGGACAATCTGGGTCTGATGTTCTCGAACAATTCTGTTACACCAGAACAAATACCGTAATTTACACACGTGACAATCACATGATGGTCGACATGTTTCTTCCCAAGATTCACTACCTGGACTTCATTGCAGTATATGAAGCCGTTGGACTCCAAGAAGGTAACATTGAAGCTATAGCTGTTTGTGTATGCAACATTTTAAGGCGAAATTAGATCAACTTCCCAATCAGACTTTGCTTATAAACTCTTTTCCGTCTTGTTCCATTCAGAATACCTTCTTGAGACTGTTTGAATAAACACAAACGACACATACACAGCACTTACCGTTAGAAAGACCTGAGATGATTAATGCTCAAACATAGAAAGCAGTCGCGGACAGCTGTTTCGCTCTTCTTGGGGCTAACGTAACGTACTGTAAAGCAGAATGAGTTCCAGTGACACTCCACCTTTGCCCATATACGCTGCCATTCATTCTAGAAATTGACTGATCAGTCACATCACACGTAACTTGTAGCAAGTGACTAAAAATCAATCCGATATCAACTAAGCATAGCTAGTGTCGTTGCAAACAAAAGTAGAGAATGGCCAATAACATCCTCCCTCTATGGGGGCTAATCAACTGATTCGCAGACATTCTGACTTATGATCCAGCGATAAATGGATCAATTGGGCGAGTGGGTGGGCGGGCAGATGGACGGACTGTCGGTTTGGTCAGTCGGTGAGTTGATTGGTTGCGTTGATACCAAACTAGCGTAACTGTGTGAGCTTCTAGTAATTCGCGTTTAATATCAACAGGTCCTTGTCCGACTAACAGAAGTCTAACAGGCATGTCAGGAACACTAATGAGTCCAAATTTTCCAAATAACTACCAAGTTGAGCACGAGTGTTCCTGGATCATAACAGTACCACGAGGTTATCACGTGCTTCTCTCGTTTAACCGGAGTGGCTTTTACATTCATTCGTGCAACAAGACCTGTGACTGCGACTTCCTCGAGGTTCGAGAGGGAAGAAATTCTAAGGGGAAGCTCCTTGGTACATACTGTGGGAGTATAGTACCCTCTCCTATTCACGCTAGCAATCGCCACATCTGGCTACAATTTGTGTCTGACAAGGTTTCAAACAACAGAGGATTTCACGCAACATTCCAAGCTGTTAAAAACCTTGCAGGTATCTTGTTATTCATTATTACTTATGTCCGAAAGTTTCTTCTGAAGTTTTCTTCACTTTTTACCTTCACAAACACTCTAAAAGGAATGGAAATGTAAGTGGTACCAATTAAGATGTATTTTTAATCCTCTAGAGCACTACCTATGTCATTTGTTTATCAGGCTTCCCCAGCCCAGAAAAATTATGTTAAATTCTGTGAAGAATTCCATGTACGTATAAGTGAGACACGCTGTACTTCACAAACATTTAACATCAAAATAAAGAATAATTTTACATGAACTTGGGAAATAGAATGGAGTTAAGAAATGATCTTTACAGTGACGTTAAAAGAGCAATTAATGGAAATCAACCTTGCAGAATTGAACTCATGACAATAACGATTCGGGTGCAAATTCCTAACGTTGATCTATAAGGCCAAACAAAGGCACTGGTCAATCATTACAGTACACCCGTTAACTCTATTCAGCCTGGGGGAGGGGTGTACAGAGTGCATCCGCACTGACTTTGAACATTCATAAACACCGCCAAACTTCGTGACTTTTCATTTGGATTATTTTTACCTTTTACTGCGCCTTTCAATAACATGTGGAATTTGAAATTCAAATTTCCACCAACGATTGCGTTTTACACTGCCGTCAATCATCTTAGCTTACCTTTCAGGAAACAGATCTACACTTCAATGAGTTCAAAAGGTCACGTCCGTGCATTATGATTGGTAGATTTCGATCCATTTTGTTTGTTTCGTTTTTACATGGTCCGTTGGCTTTCGTATTAATTATGATTGGCGGCAGCAAATAACGCAACCGTTGGTGGAGATTTGAATTTCAAATTCCGCATGTTATTGAAAGGCGCAGTAATGAAATATTTTGAGTTCATCGTCGCAACGTTTACATTTTTATATCATTTTACTGTTTCTATATCGGTTTTGAATATTTTTTTAGTCAATTTGAACGGTTTTCTAAGGTTTTGGAGAAATCGAGAAATCTAAGACGTTGGATACATTGTGGCGGCTATGCAGTACTAATGACGTAATTCCTGCGTCATTTGAAGTCATCATTCCATTTTGCAAAGGAAACAGTTTGAGCGTACTTTATGCCCTCCATGTATCGTTGTCATAGCTTTAATGCTCTTGAAGTTACAACGGGGGCACATTGCTCACCTCCAGGCTCAGAAACTAAAAACGAGCAAGCTAAATAGGGTTTAATTTTATGAACCCGCATTCAATTTCTAAGCAATGTGCTCAAATGTAGTTATCTGTCATATCCCAATCATAAAACAAAAACTATGATTTTTAAAATAGACGTCCCAACTGATGGCCTCCTTCCTTATGCAGATGACTGTCCATGGAATAAAACGCTCACGGGACATCGAGGTTACATCAGCAGCCCGCGATTCGCATTAGACTATCCTGGCAATTTGGAGTGTACCTGGAGAATCCATGTCTCCAAGATGCAAAGAGTCGCTTTAGTGTTTTTAGGGCCGATCAACCTTGACCCAAACTGCACAGACGTCTTAGAAATCAGGGATGGACTTGAGGCCAGCAGTCCACTGCTGAAACGATACTGCGCCCGCACAGCAACGCCTCCTAACATATTTTCCAGCGGCAGAAATATGTATGTGCAGTTTAAATCTGACAGATATATTCGTCGAGATGGGTTAGGGTCGGGATTTCAAGCCACATACTTTGCTACATCTGTCAAGTCAGGTAGGTTTGCATATTTTAGTTGCTTTAATTACCTTAATTTCGTTTCATAGCTCTATTCACTACTATACTAGGAGATACGCTTATGGTATGATGTCAAAAAGGATGATGAATTACATGATATTTATTTGTTGTAACCAATCACCAAAATGGGCGATTAATTTTACTGAAACAGTTTTTCTAGCATTCTAAACAAAAAAAGGCTAGGTGTCCTATTGGATCTAGACTGCTAGCTGGATAAATTTTGTAATCAATCATCTGGGATCATGCTTTTTATCTTTCAAAAATTTGGCAAAAATATTGTTTCGCAAAGCAAGGTGCACATGTGTAATAATATAAGAAAATACAATTTTATATTTTCGCTTGCGCGAGTAGTAATCCTGCTGTCAATTAATATTTTATCGATGCCAGATTATTGGGCAAAACCCTGTCCATTTTAGATTTATGCATGGATGAATGCGCAGGTATAATTCAGAGCACCCCTGGCGGAATGTACAAAAAAAGAACGGACCACGGAACAGCTCAGTGGGGAATTCAACAACAAATCATGACCGATAGGGGATTAATTAGCCTGCAGTGTGGCTATTTTTAATGTCAATTTCAAAATCAAAAATCCTTTCTTAGTTTTCGCTGGCAGTATTGCACATATTTGTTGAAAATCAGGGCTTCAACAGGATTTAAACCCATGATGCGTTACCGGTGCGATGCCCTGACCAACGTACTGAGCTATGAAACCACACGCATTGAGAGCAAGGTCAATTTAGTTGGTTAGAGTCACTTGGTTAGAGTCAGTTGGTAGAGCATCGCACCAGTAACGGTCGTAGTTTCAAATCCCGTTGAAGTTCTGAGATCTTTTTTAGGCTTCTTTGCAATTGCTTAAATTTTCAAAACACATCTGCGAGGATTATTTCTTCATTTTACCGTATCTCATACTCGTTTTTATTATTTTCTTCTTTCAGATACACTTCTCGTAAAAGGCAATAACTTTGCGGTGATTTTGTCAATTTTCCTTTCTGTCTTCGGCTGAATCAACAGAAGTTAAAAAAGATTCCGTCTTTAATGTTATTGTCAAAACTTAGAAAGTCACCGTTCAGGCATCTTTGACGTCTAGCTCAGAACAGGCTGGCAAAACCCAATTTGAGATAAAAGAAGGCGACTACTCAACATTTAGAATTTGGGTATCTTGCCTGCCAAGAGACGGCTGCTATGGAAACTTCACTTGAATGTCATTAACAGAAAATATGCCACGTCAAATTCTTCCCAGATTAATTTCAAAGAAAGTTACTTAGCTACTCTGGTTGTTACTTATTAAATGCCTTGGAAGTTACAAACCTTTAGAATAAGACCGGACATTACCCCCCCCCCCCCCCCCCCCCCCCCCAACACCATCTTAATAGGGTTAATAGTTTGCGCACTTACAGCTCATGACTAGAGAACATCAATAATGAATACACATTCACAATGTCAGTCAGTATACCTGATTTTTATTTCTTCATAACATGCGGTCAACACATACAACGGATACCATCATTAAGATTTAAATAAGGTCAATTATTGACGGAAATATAATAATACATACGCAGTAGACTTCCGTCAACTTAAATCGGCTGAGACTGAAAACAGTTTGACTTAGCTTAAAGTGGCATCAAGGGACCAGGAATTTTGTTCATGCGTACTGAAGACTGTTCTGAAAATTGTCAGTTAACTTCCATCAAATACACAGTGGGGTCTTTTACATGTTTTTAAGAATAACAAAGAAGCGCATTTATCGTGGACAGTGATTAATTTAAAGTGTCTGTTTGTTAGTTTGTCTTGCTTTTGATGAAGTTTAGTCAAATCTAGTCAAGAGTAACAGGGAAACTGTTTTATGTTTTCAGATTTTTCTTATTCGAAGGAGTGAAGACTTCACGAGAAAACTGTCTTTAGTTCGAGTTAACGGAAGTTTACTGTATACGGTAATTCAATTTAATATTTTGACCACGACATGTTTTTCTTAAGCTTCGATTGATCCTCGTGTGAGTTTAACTTCTTTACTGAATCCTTTGCTCAGAGCTTTGAACGTTATTATATTCCCAATGGTCCGTGTATCATCGCCTCCTTTCGGCCGAACCTGCACATGATTGGTTTTGTCCGAGTCTCCGACAATTTCGCCGTTCACTCTGACGTCACCGGTAATGACATTGACTGCATCCTTGACCCAAACCTGATAAAAACGGATTGACGCAAGGAGGTTTGTTAGAGAGATTTTCAAGTCATTGTCGAAAGTAATCTCGCGATTGTTTTGGCTTACACAGCTACGCTTTGTGAGCAGCTAAAAAATTTCGCGTCACTTTTCATTTCAACTATAGTAACCAGAAGTATAACCAAAACCAATCACAACTTACTCGTACGCGTTTTCCCGCGCTTGGCGGCAGCTACCTGTATTTGGTTCAAGTTCTAATTGGTTCATTGGATTGTCTGCGTCGCTTGGGATTAACCAGTGTGATTATTTTGGTTTTAGCGTCACGACACTCAATTGAACACCGCTCTAGATTCGCCGTCTTCTGCTCTAGGGTTTTGCAAATTTTCTGCAGCATTCAAAATAACACATTAACCCTCGGACCTACACGCAAACTAATACTCCTACCGTGGTACAAGGGCGGGTAAATATTATGGGTTGGGGCGCTGCTGGGGTCCGTGACGTCATCCAAAATGGCCGCCAAGATGGCGGCCATATTGGATTTTACTAAAAATTCAAATTTATCGGAAAAATGCGGAAATTGCGAATGTTGTTTGCTAGAGTTGTAAAATAACATACAATTAAACATTTTGATGCTTTTGGTAGCATTATATATGTTTTTTCGCCGAAAAAAGGTGAAAAACACGCATTTTTATTCAAAAATGTGTTGACCTCATGTTACTTATGACGTCATATCTCGTTACCATATCAACCGATTGTCGCTAAACTTTTCCAAAATGTGTCTCAAGGATAAATAAACAGCTATTGAAAACGGCATGTGCTTTTCTTAAATGGTCTTGAAAATGTGGGAGAAAACCCGTTAATATTCAGAGTGAAATTACGGTCGAACCCCCCGTAAGAGGACACCCTCGGGACCAAGGGTAAGTGTCCGCTTACGGGAGGTGTCCGCCTACGGGAGGTTGAAAAAAAAAAGATAGTGCACTTGAGGGCGTATAATGTACCAGTACATGTATTTTAAAGCTTTTAAGATCACTTGTAATATTGTATTATCCATCACAGGGTTGTTGGATTTTGCTTTTTATATCACACATAAATTTAACACTAATTTTTAAAAAAACTACGGTTCAAGATTTGAAAGACTTGCCGCTAAATAAATGCACATATTTATCCGCTTACGGGAGGTTATTTTAGACCATGTGGATCCCCAATAGGTGTCCGTGTCCGCTTACGGGAGGTTAAAAAGTAGTGTTGGAGAGGATAAATCGCCGGGACCATGGTTAGGTGTTTAAGGAGGGAGGTGTCCTCTTACGGGAGGCCGAGGTGTCCGTTATAGTGGAGGTTCGACTTTATCAGTGAGTACCACGAAACCTAACATTTATTTTTTCCTTCGCTTTTCCTACACTATTTTAGACACAGTGCCGATGTTTTTGAACCTCTTTACTGTGACTTATGTAACTTATCAACTCAGTCAGTTGATAAAACCAATTCACATTTTCGTGTTTCACTTCCACCCTTTCCCCACACCCCCCCCCCCCCCCCCCCCCACCGTCAGTTTTTTAATCTTTTTACGGTGACTTATGTGACTTATCAACTCAGTAAGTTGATAAAACCAATTCACATTTTCGTGTTTCACTTCCCCCCCCCCCCCCACCCCCGTCAGCTTTTAAATCTCTTTACGGTAACTTATGTAACTTATCAACTTAGTCAGTTGATAAAACCAATTCACATTTTCGTATTTCACTCCCCCATCGACGTAGCACCACAATTTCTTTATAGAAACTAAACCTTTTTATTTTGGCATGCACTCTCATGCGCATGAGTCATGCACATATCAATAAACTTACTCGTATGTCTCTCCCCTCACTGATTGAGTAGAACCTCTCCCGAGCAGTGACTTGGGATCCAATTTCCAGAGGATCATCGCTTTCTCTACTGATGTTGAAATTTAGATTCGGAGATGATATAGATATGTACAAGTTGTTGTCGTCCACTTCTTCCACCATAACAATACAATTATTCTATGAAATAAAATACACAGGACTATAAGCAAACTTGTAGAGCTCCATTTTGCCTTCTCATTCCGTAATCCCTCGTCGGAGTTTTATTAATGTTAAGGTATGTTTACATGTGGAGAGGGTGCTCCTAGCACTAAGATCAACCTAAAAAAATTAAGTGGAACAATTTTTTATTTGGTTTACACGCAGAAATGCGGTATAGACGTTTTGGAAGTCGGAGCGGTTACCACGAGAAGGCAACGAGCAATTTTGATATTCATCTTTCCAGCTCCATTTCTTTTGAGAGGCTGCTGTTTTTTATCTTTTCTTTTTCTGTGGGAAATGTTGGTTACTCATTAAGCTCGCATTGGGCTTCTTCGGTAACTCCTGCCACATTTTGATCTCTTTTGAGCACTACTCGGTGAACCCTAGGGGAGCGGGGGGGGGGGGGGGGGGTTATAGTGGGATGTTCCGCCTAAAAGGGGTACCTATTTGAGGTTGAAGGTTTATAAAAGAGTAAGGATTTCACGAGTTCAAGTATAGAAAAGAGTAGGGAAAACTGCCATTTAGGTCGCATGTAACGGCTAATTCGTCTATTTAAGTATTTTAATGTTTATACTGAAGTAAAAAATGAGTAAACGTTGCTCAAAAGCAACCCATAAACGCTTCTTTATTTTTGTTTTTCCATTGTCATAAGCCACATTACAACATATTTCAGGGATGTACGTCAAGGATGTAACCTAGGTATATGGAAGGGTGACCTTTTCTGTCAAAAACGGTATATAAAAGGGTAGGGGTTTGGACCTCGGGGCTGAGTATCCCCGTACAAAACTTTGTTGAGTCCCCCCTCCCCCGGATCAGTGCGTTCTCAGACGTGATCTCGATGGATAGGTCGCCAATATCTGCTGCCTTTCTACGTTGAGCCCTGTATCTGTCCGGCCAAAAAAAAATTGTCCCGAACGTTGCAGCCTATCAGAATCAGAATCTACGGTTTCGTATGGCAAAGAAAAATGGGATTATCGGCCTTCTGCCGATCGCTCAGCCGTCGCCATGTTGTTTTGCAACATGAGTATCTACCTAGCGCTGGGATTATTCTAATGTAGGCTGTTTAATTGCAGCTAGGATCTTCCTAGCGCGAGGATCTAGGATGATCCTAGCGCTAGGACGATCTTAGTGCTAGGCCCAAGTACAACCCTTTTGCATGTAAATGGTAAACAGGTAATATATCGCACTAGGATGATCCGCCTTCTAGGATAATCTTTAAGTGCTAAGATCTTCCTGCCTCCATGTCCAAATAGGTCCTTGGATAAAATAAAAAACTATCAAGCTTTTTTTTTCTGGGATAGCAAGTTCGCCAAACGCGTTATGAGAACCCTATCTGTCTTGAATTGATTATGCAATGTCTGGCTGTCTGTTAAGGTGACTCCATCTAGTTTTTAGCCAGTCTTCCAAATAAAATATACATGATCTTATTTCTGTCTTTCGACAGTTTTGTTTCGCGATACTAGTCATAATATATACATACACATAGCTTAGGCTTTCTCCTTTACGTAGAAGTCTAATTTGGCAGTCTTGTCTCGTTACCATGGCAACTACTGATTGAGTTGTTTGGCTTGGCTTGCTTGCTTGTTGTTCAACCTCTCTACTGCTTTTCTCGGATTTTACTCGGTAAATGTTCACGATTTTTGGTAAAACAGAATAAACATTCAGTAAGTCTCATCTGACAAAGCCATAAAACTGAAAATCGGTACATAATTTTCGGCATAAATTGTACGTTGTCTTGTTTTTGTGAACCAAGAAAATCCTACCAATTTGCCAGTTTTCTATAAACGTTTACCGTGTGAAACACGCGCAATACGTTTTTTGTATTCATCACCTTCCTTATGGCCCTCTATAAAAGTTGGCGCTCCATCATATCTTTGTTACGTTTGATGATGGTCTTGTAATAAGAACCGAAATATTACGTTTACTTTTGCTTGTTGTTTTCTTGCTTATATTTATATTTTGAGTTTGCAAGATGTTTTTCGGAGTCGTAATCATTTTATATTTCAAACGTTTTAGCTACCGTAAAAACCTCTTTATTTTCGTGACGTCATCAATATAAACAAAAGCGCAATCGCGCCATTTTCGTGTTCATGCCTCGCGCGCCAAAACACTATATGGAGCCACCGTAACGAAAATCGCATAAACATACTTACCTTGTCAACTCGCCTCACTGGACCATCAGGGCGAACAGATTTGTCAAAGATTACATATCCATACTGAGTCTCATTCACCCTCGGGCAGTTAGGGATTTTCACCACATGAGCAAGGTTGTCTCTCTGGAGTACTTCATACGCCGGGCTGTCACCCTGTTGTTGAGTGGATAATGCCTGTATGAAAGACAAACAAAGTTACCTCTAAAATGAAAATCCTAAAAAGTTGCATTTCATGATACCATCGATTAAAAATAGACAGCGAACATAAGTTGAAGCTATCGTATATGTAAATGACCACCTTCGGTATTTCAAAACGGTGGCTGGTTGCTTACGAGAATTCCTACTCGTAAATGACCACCCACTAAAAAGGAAGAAATTGCATGGTAACCAGGTACGAAAGCCTGCAACTTGTCAAAAAAATTGCGTATAAAGTGCTACTGATTGACAGTATACCGTAAAGTTCCGAAAGTAGTGGCCCCCGATAGCAACGTGATTTGTGCATCTTTTCTGATAATCCCCGATAGTAACGGCCCACCCAAAAATAACGCCCCCCCCCCCTATGGTAACGATCCAATCGAAAATACCATAATGACGTCTCCATGCAAGTGGAATAGCTAAGCCGTTACACTGTACAAGAATGCCGAAGAACCGCTATAAGAAAGAGAGAATTACACTGTGACATTATGCTTGATCCGCGGTTGTGTTTAACATCATTATAATTACTCACGTATTTTAGCTACCCGAAAGTAGCGGCCCTTTTGCAGGCTCGCTAATTCCGAAAGTAACGGGAGCTGCAACTTCGGATCTCTACGGTATTAACTTCCATTGTTTTATATTTTTGTTCGCTGTTTTTGCTGTTTTAAACAACTGCTTCATGTGTTCCTGTGCTTGTGTTTAAAAAACTGCTAGATTAACATTTCCACGCACTGGAAGTTAAATTCGTTATTAACTTGCTTATGATTTTAACCAGATTTATTGAAGCCTTACAGCGCACTCCTTTTGTGCTTCTTCATGTTCAGCAACACAATTATTAATCTACGATAACTACTAGTTTGATGCCAATAGAGTTTATATTCCAGTGGATGCTGATACACTTACCCGAATAGTGCTCCGTGGTTTATTCACCACTATTGCGTATTCGTAGTTCTTGTCCGATGGATCGACACCATGATTAAGCCATGCTGTTGCATACCTTGCCGACGTGTCCTTTCGTCCTCTGCTGTCCATAGACGTTTGAAGACTGATGGCAACATTAAGTCCTTGCTCAGCTGCGTTGGGAATGTAATAACCATTTCCTGTAAAGTTAGAAACATGAAAAATAATTGTAATTATATGAGATAAATAATTATAATTCAGTTATGTCAGTTTTGACAATGAACAGTCGTAGCGACTGTAACTAAAAAATAGATTAACAAGAGGCTCCAAGTAGCCTTTACTCGTGCGCACATTTATCTGAAAGAAAACAAGATAAGAAGATGTCCGACATGGGGAAGAGTTACTCCTTTTATTCGGTCATCGTTCCTGCAAACCACGTTGTTACTATTGAATGTTTTATAAATGAAGGCTGTACCACAAGGAAGCCAAGTAATCGGACTTTATTATGGCAATCGTGACACAACGAAAAATGGAGAGAAAACATAGGTCATGCCGCTAGTCGCATGAGTAATTAATTAATTAGTTAATTAACTAGTAGTAATCATAGATTATAGTGCGTCTCCTTATCCCGTGGCACCTCGTCTTAGCCTAGTACCTCAGTTTCATGAATTAATTCAGCCACTGTTGAAAAGGGCAATGTCGCGAGATATGTCACGCAGGCAAAAACGTCGGGCCGTCATCAAACAAATTCACGCTATCGCCGTGGAATCGGGCAAAATCCTGCCGTGCTGTGTACTCCGAAAGGTCTCAGATTTTTCCGACATATAAATAGTATATTTGTCTTGATTTCATTTCGGTTATTTCTCCGATTCTGAAATCATACTCCTCAGTACATGTACCAATACCGGAACCGGAAATGAGAAATTTCGACGTTTAAGTCACGCAACATTCAACGTGAAATTTCGCAAGATTTTTCGGATAAAATTACAACCACCAATTGCAAGTAAGAAACAAGACTGTTGAATATAATTCCTTTATTAGCTAGACAAATTTTAGTCACAAAACTGCGAAATCTTTAGTCGCAAATGCGCCCGATACAGGCGCAATTTCGAGCACTGTAAAGTTAAATTATCTGCGTTCGCCTGGCGCGGCCGGTCAGTGAATTATTGCTACAAGACATAAGCGAATTGCACCGTACCGTAGAACATCGCGAAGAACGACGTCGGTATTTAGGTGAAAGCTTCCCAAATCAGGCAGAGAACCACAGCAAAATCAAGATAGAACATTCAAAACATACCAGAACGGCAGCGAGGAAAATTAAATCTGTAACTTCTTGCTTGATTCCAAAGAGACCCAACAACTTACTTGGTCCGGAGAAGAACCTTCGTCCAATTTTTCCACTGCGTACTTTTACTAGGCATTGAAATATTGAGCCGTACGATTCCAAAATCGGGAAAATATCCGAAACTAAATCAAGACAAATAGATTATTCACATGTGACATTTCGAAACCCCAGCTCTCCAGGATGATGCCTGATTTCCGCGCGATGCTGGATACTATTGTGACGTTTCAAAATGGCGCAGATTTGGTACCGACACTTTTCTCGATTCGTTCCGCTTAGCCTAGACGACGCGCTAAGAATGCTGGATACTATTGTGACGTTTCAAAATGGCGCAGATTTGGTACCGACACATTTCTCGATTCGTTCCGCTTAGCCGACAAGATTAGGAAGCGTCTCCTTCGTCGACGCAATTAATAGGCGATTTTCATGTTGGTCTCATTTTAGTACAACCACCAGAATTCAATACGTTTTTAACCTGTGAATACGTGCAAGCGTAATGAACGGGCTATCGGTAACGGTCCGCACGTGGCTAATTCACTCGCTCGCTCGCTCCATCCATCGCTCAGATGTAAACTTTTTCCGCATATCTACGTTGAAATAACAAAATTTGGCGTTAGTAATTAGCCAAATCCGGAGGAAGCCGAAGGACGTGAGTTCGATACTCGCCCAGGATGGATTTTTTTCTCTTTTTTCCCGAACTGAAGTTACAGTCAAACCTCTATTAAGCGGTCACCCTCGAGGAATAGCCAACTGACCGCTTAATAGAGGTTGACGGCTTAATAGAGGGCCGCTTAATAGAGGTTTGACTGTACTGTTTTATGCGTTACCGTTAGCATTTCGTATCTTCACAGGTTGGCTCACAGGAGCCTTTGATTTTCTTTCCTATCTATATTTTGTAATCCCAGTGGAGGTTGAATAACAATAGCCTTAATTAACATTGAGAAAACAAAAGAAATGAAGGATTCAGGTAGTTGTAGTAAATTGCGCCATAATGAAAATGGCCCATTGATTAGGTAATTAATTTCAGTGTCTGCAGTGGAATAAGCTTGAACAACTTATCGAAGACACTTAAACCCAACTATCATTCGATGCATTATTTCTTTCTTTTCATTGACCGAGAACCCATCACGTGACCTGCAAATAAATGCCTACGAATAATTCTGCTTATGCGCACAAAGTTGTTTTGCTTTGAAAAATTGTTTTGCTCCCGTTCTCTACAATGGCAGCCTTATTAGCCGTGGTCACACTACGCACTTTTACCCAGCAAAAACGAATTTACCTAGGGCCAATTCACCAAAACTTTCCCAAAGTAAATTCATCTTGGGTTTCATTTTCCCTAGATGAAATATCTAGAAAGGTCAGGCATTTCATTTGTGCAATTGAATTTTTGGCTTTGATAAATGTGATATGTGGAGGAATTCAGAGAAGAGAAAGTGGTGTAGTTATCCAAAGCTCGGTTTTGACCAGTTGAAGGAAAAGAGGGATGAACTGATGTTTGACTTGTCTCGCTCCGGGAGTTAAATAAGTACCCGTTGTAATACATTGGGTTCGGCTCATCTCGAGGATACAAACTGTTTCTAGAGCAAAATCAATTATTCAATTACAAAATCAATTCTAAACGGCGACTTAAACTGAAGTGAAATTTAAAATCATGAATTCTAAAGTTAATCAGACAACACGCGCCGCTTTTTAAAAATAGAAAATTACTTTCACAACGTGACATATGTCCGGTTCTGTCATCAACGCATTCGCCGACGAGCGTCTATTGGTTAGCTACCTTGGGATTTGAATTTGCCCTTGCTGTCGCTTTGGGGTAGCTGTCAAGGGAAACTCTATTGTTCTCGTGATATATCCAAGCTCCAGACGATAAAATTTTCCCCAAGTAATTTACCTAGGGAAAAATCGGTCACACTTGAAAAATTCAGTTTCCCTAAGGAAAATGTCAACAAGTCAAGTTTCCCTAGAGCAAAAGCCTGTAGTGTGACCACGGCTATTGGCTTCGGCAAATAATTGATTTCCGCTCTGTTTTATTAGGTATGACTAATATTCCATTGAAAAAACAAACTCGGTGATCGAACGATAAAACAAGTATTGAACTCGACTATTGCAAAATATCGTGATTTGTCAGTGTCTTGCAGATTAATAATTTGCCTCAGCCTTGGCTTCGGCAAATAATTGATCTGCTCACCACTGACAAATCACGATATTTTGATCAATCATTTCAAGTGACTATGTATGGGTGGACAGGAAAATCAAGGGGGTGTCACATAATGTGAGATCATCATAATTATGCTCTTCTGCATAAATCTGGTTCTTTTGCAATTAAAATGGCCAGTATACGTATGATTGCAAGTAAGTTACCATTCACATCAAAGAGGGTAGCGGCTGGATCTCCTTCCCCATTAAAGGAAGCAGGCAGTTTAGTCAGGTCCGTGTTAAGAGAGTGAGATGTATCGTTTACGTAGATCGATGACGGATTGGAATCATCCAGTAGCTTATTCTGGAACAATGTGGTCTGTGTAAAAACAGAGAGAACTTAATATTAAACAGTCTCCTCTTGTTATTCCTAATATACATGTATGCTATTTTAAAAGTGGACATTTGTATTCTCGAAATGAAAACATCGGTGATAGAAATTGTATTCTCGAATTCGCTTATTGAAGGGGAAGTATCATGGGAATTTGGTGCCATTTTAAAAAACGAAAAATGTTTTTGTATTAAGGTTACAGTGTACCTTCAGATCGAAAATTTATTGAAATTTTTTTTTGGCGTCAAAATAAAGTTTACAGAATGAACTTTCATCCAAAAAAAAATTATCGAAAAATAGTGAAAATTGACGGAGAAATGACGGTATAACTTTTGTGGGCGGAGTTTGTTTATGAAGCGATATGTTTTTCTAAGCGCTGTTTTCTCAAAGTTAATTTTTCGTTTGTAGGGGACACTTTAAAGAGCTACAACTCAAAGGGAATTTGTTCGATTTTCCTCAAATTTGGGCACAAGCTAGGCTAACATATAATCAACAAAAACGTGTCGGCGAATTTCTTATTTCCCAAAAATATTTCGTCAAGAGTCATTTCCGTGCGATCACTCCAACTTTTTTTCTCCCTTTTTCGAAAATATTCTGTAACTTTTCACTGCCATTGAATATAGGAAATCGCCGACACATTTTTTTAGCGCTTCGTGTCCGGAAACCCGAGAACAAATCAAATTAGCAAAATACAATAATCGCTTTGAGTTATAGCGTTTTAAAGCTGATTCGGACGTTCGAATTTAGACGTCATAAAAAATTCGACAATTCATTTTATTACCAAATGGTTTCCATATTTAGATAGCCAGCTCTATAAGCTTTAATTTGATATCTGGGTTTAGGTATATTAAGTGTCATCTTAAGACGCTAGAGCTGTTATACTGGAGACACCCCCGAAGGTACACTGTAACCTTAAATAAACCGAAAAATAATGGTCTACTGGTGTTATAAATTACCCCAAAATGTACCAAAACTGTAAACGAGTGTCTCTAGTCATAAACGGACTGAGTCTAAATGAATTACAACTTGAAAAAGGTCCGCAACCATGTGTTTTTCAAGTTCCCACATTTTCTCTCCAACATGAATGGGCTAGAACAGACTTGATTTGTTTGACGTCTTTTAAGGATTGGCTGATTTCATTGACTTTTGGTGTGTTAAGGTATTGTGGCATGGTTTTGACTAAATAGAGTCAAAATTCCCGCGATATTTCCCCTTTTAATACTGATTTAATGAATAATGACTAAAAAGTCTGGATAGCAGCAGGCAAGTTATAAGTTTAAGAAAAATGACAACAGCTTTGACATTTTTAAAGACATGTTTCGACAGCTCTTCTGTCATCTTCAGTTTTAAATCATAAAGTACTAAGTTGAATTTATAATAGACTAAGTACATAGAAATGCTGATGAGAAAAAAATATAACAAAGTAATTAATAAATACATGACAATGTGTGATATTTTTTCTTTAAATAATGATTAACGTTTTTGGGAATGTACCTGGAAACATTAGGCCGGTTCACACTAGGGACCAAAGTACACTTGAAGTTCACTTGAAAATCAAGTAAACTTGAGGTCTACTTTGTAAAGACGAGACAATAGATTTTCAGGTATGACGGCGCACAGCGTGCGTGCTGAAGATGCAAATTACTTGCGAGCACTAGAAATTTCAGCCCGGGTAAACGGGCTGAAAAACCTCATGTAATCAGAATGAAATTTCAGCCCGGGCTGAAAAGCGAGGTCACCTGGGTAGAAAAGTGCACTTGGGCATGCGCAATGATTTTTTTTTTTCAATGAAACAAGCTAAGATGGCGGATACGGCTGTCAGCCCGGGCTGAAATTCGTCATGTAATCGCAACAAAATTCTAGCCCGCCTACTGGGCTGAAATTCGCCATGTAATTGGCCCCTTAAAAACAAGTTTTTGTATCTTATCAGTATTGAATGCGCGCATGGCTGTAGTGTTTTTCATTGGCGAAGCCTAAGAATTAGACTACAACCTTTTTCTCAACGTAGAATTTTTTTACCCCAAGTCGGCTTGAAATACGTAAAATACAACAGCTAAAGTAAAACTTGAGAGTCTTTTTGAAGTCACCCGTGACTCCAGAATCGTAAACCAAAACGCAGAGAGCTCGTTCCCTGTGGAAATCAAAGTTGCACACCCACGTGCTTTTAGCTGCAAGGCCGTACTGTCGTTGGCCAAGTGCGCTCCCAAGTAAGACGGGTAGACCTTACTTTCAAGTGCACTTGGATCCTTTTGTTTTATGCTCATCGCCAGGGCAACAAAGAAATCAAAAAGTGCGGTCATTAAAACGATCACACACCAAGTACGCAAGCTACACTTGGGTTAATCCGCACAAACCAACAGCACGTGCCATTCAAAAAGATGTTTTTGATAAAAAAGGAAAAAAAATATGGAGCTTATAGAAAATGAACTACTGCAAATTATTAAACTTTTTAACTAGAAATACGTGTCTCGCAGAACCTCGCGAAGCTCGGGGAAGGATGCACTGCAAAATTTTAGCAATGTGGGAGGGAGAGATGGAATTTCTTATTTAAATGGGGAGGTTGGGTTGCTTGCTGGAAATGGCCCCAAAATTTAAAGTTGAGACATTTTCGTTCCCAGTCTCTTCCATTTAAATTGTACTTCCCAAAATAAAATAAATGGGAGCTGGTGCTGGTCAGTTTTGGGTTTTGAGCTGTGGGTCGCTGTAATTGCTATGGGACTGGGTACCAAACAATCCTCAGGCCCTTCCTCCCCCCCCCCCCCCCCCCCCCCCCCGTCACCTATCTTCATTAATTTTTGTCAGATGGAAAATTGGTCTGAAAGTGGATGTATTAAGTACTGTTGTGGACATGGCTCCAGGACAATATGCAGTGATGTTCTGTTTATTTTGATTGTCTCAATTAAATTCCATTTTTGAAGCTTGTGAGTGTTATCTCCCAAATTAACCTGTTCCCTTTAGATGTTGCTATAGCTTTTGTTCTATATACTGGGTATCAAATAATTGGTAACCCAATTCTCTATTCACTTGAATGGTTGAGATCACAGGAGGTTACTGCTGCTGAAAAGTGATGTTATCCAAAAATAACAACTCAATGGTGAAAGTGGCATGAGATTCTCCCAGCAGTAACAATACTATATTTTGGATACAGGTCATGGGAATTACGAAATTGATTACAAAACATGAATATTCAAGATTAAGCAACAGATTCTCTACAAATACCATAAGCAATGTATAGAGACCTGGATGGAGAATTCGTAGGTTAAGACCAGGACTTAGGCCTTCATGACCAGTTAGCCCCTTTAAAAATCTCGAAATCAAAATTAATTTGTTGATGTACATTCTCCTTACTGGTGTCAATGCAGTTTACATAGCCATATAACTACAGTGAATTTGTATTCAATTTCCACAGACAACTCATGTTGAAGGTGATCAGGTTCTCAATTTGCATAATCTATGTACTTGCTCATACACTGATATTGTGAGGAGATTTAAGATACTCATCACCGTTCCAATAATAAATGTGAAGCAGTAATGTTGATGTGTCATGTGTTTACCTACCGTGTATACAGTTGCTACAGATTAGATGGTCATGATTGCTAACAGAAAATTGTTTTTTGCTAACAAAATGTTTTTATCCAAATTGTAAAGAGAAATTCTCCTTACTAAACCATTCGAATGTTATTTCTTATTGAACTATTTTATGAAGAATGCTGTAAACTCAAGATACCGTATACGTATACAAAGCACATTTCACTCACTGTTCATTCACAGACAATCATGTAAATGTTAATTGTATATTTGGGAAATAATTTCCACCTTTGTGATCTGTAGTTTCGATCATTTATCTGTAGTTTTGATCATTTAAAAAGTTTCTCAGTGACTTAAGTGAAAATATCAATAAACATCAAATTACAGTGTGTACTATAAAGAGAATTCGGATTATTTTTTCAGTGTTTGATTATCCTCTCAGTAGTTTAGCCACTTAAAATCTTTTTTTTTTTTACAAAAGCCGGTGATTTGAGCTACATTTCTTAATCGCTCTTCTTCTCTGAGCATTTCCTTTAATCAGTGTTTGCTTTCCTTACCGTCTCAGGTATGAAAAATATTCGTCACGAGTATTTAGCTGATCGTGTAATTCTTGCCGCCTCTCGTTGCGTCTACAAATCAGAATCATTTTGTCCAACACTTCCAGTCGGTGTCGCCTCTCCTGATCGGTTTCGTTCAGAATTCTAATGGCGGCAATCGGTCAAGGCGTTTGAACCTAGTCAAACGGTGTGCCTGGGCTGTTCGAAGTCTTTGTAATCTATGCTCTCGTTGTCTCTTCGTTGCTCGAACGCGCTGAATTTCAAGTCACAGTTCAGCGGAGTTTCGGTGGTTAATTTTCTCGGACAAGGATTTCCAGCCACCTGTTGAATCCAGCGTTGTTGTGTTTGCTGTTCTTTCTCATTTGCATCAGAAATTGGTTGTATTTCACCGAGAGTAAACATTTTTTCGCAGAGTAAGGGTAAACGGCCGCCGGTACGGCCTCCATGAATAAACATGAGAGTGCGCCATTGTCAGCGGTCGTGGTTTTTGTTGCCAGGCAACTGCCGGACACCATCAAGTATATATATAAATATATTTTTCGCTCGAATTCACGCGGCTCAGCTCCCGAGGGACGACAAATTTATTAACCTCCCTACGCTCGGGCCTTCGGCCCTCGCTTCGCGAGGAATTATATTCGATGATATTAATTTTTACCTTTTTGATACATTTTACAAAGAGATTAAAACGTGTAAATAAATCAGATAAGTGCTTCTATATTGAAACGTAAGTCAGACTTAGAAAATGCTCTGACAGAAAGGAGTTCACTCTACAAGTAGTACCAAGTGCACTTCAAGGGCACTAAGAGCCGTAGTGAGAACCGGCCTATTGATTTTATGACAAGGGCCTTTTTGTCTTATTGCTCGCGGAACTGTATCATTCTGTTACACCCATGACGTGTTAACCCAATTTGGATTTATTTTAGTTAATTTTCTACTTAAGGTTACAGTGTACCTTCAGATCGAAAATTTATTGAAATTTTTTTTTGGCGTCAAAATAAAGTTTACAGAATGAACTTTCATCCCCCCAAAAAAATATCGAAAAATAGTGAAAATTGACGGAGAAATGACGATATAACTTTTGTGGGCGGAGTTTGTTTATGAAGCGATATGTTTTTCTAAGCGCTGTTTTCTCAAAGTTAATTTTTCGTTTGTAGGGGACACTTTAAAGAGCTACAACTCAAAGGGAATTTGTTCGATTTTCCTCAAATTTGGGCACAAGCTAGGCTAACATATAATCAACAAAAACGTGTCGGCGAATTTCTTATTTCCCAAAAATGTTTCGTCAAGAGCCATTTCCGTGCGATCACTCCAACTTTTTTTCTCCCTTTTTCGAAAATATTCTGTAACTTTTTACTGCCATTGAATATGGGAAATCGCCGACACATTTTTTTAGCGCTTCGTGTTCGGAAACCCGAGAACAAATCAAATTAGCAAAATACAATAATCGCTTTGAGTTATAGCGTTTTAAAGCTGATTCGGACGTTCGAATTTAGACGTCGTAAAAAATTCGACAATTCATTTTATTACCAAATGGTTTCCATATTTAGATAGTCAGCTCTATAAGCTTTAATTTGATATCTGGGTTTAGGTATATTAAGTGTAATCTTAAGACGCTAGAGCTGTTATACTGGAGACACCCCCGAAGGTACACTGTAACCTTAAATAAAATTTTTCAAACTTCTTGCGCAAAAGTGAATTTTAAAGTCGCTACGTCCCAATAGTGATCAACATCGAATTTTTCCTTGTAATATTGATATTTGAAAAGCACGGAGACCAGTAAGAAACATATTTTTTCTCTTCTCAGACCACAAATGGTCCTGTTTGAATAGTGTTAACGTTTTTACAGTGAGTACATATAGCACGTTCTTTGTACCTGAGTGATGGACGACGGAGTGCCGGAAGAGGTAATTGCACTGCCGAGGCAGATGATGAGAAAATCTCCAAAAAACACGCTCTTTTTAAATGAAAAGTTGATATTGTTTTGAAAGGCATTGTCAGCCCATCTGTAGGGAGGCTGAGAAAAGTCCATTCCAAACACTCCTGCACTATAGTCTCCTCCGCCCACCAGTCTGACTCCACCGGCTAGGTCTTCAGGTTGATAATATCTGTGGAAACATTTTATAGTTCCTTTCTCTATTTTGAGACAAATAAGACTATTTGAGTAACGTAAATACATTCCTTTAGCCTGCCAAGGAGGGTACCTATCAGCCCTAAAGAGTGAATTATCCCAGAGTCCCCGATGTCTTATTCAACCCTGTGGCCATTTTGGAAGGCTGGCTTTCAGTAGCGACGGAGTCGGAGTCGGAGTAGTAGTGGGAGAGGGAGTTGTAAGCACACAACCGGGAATGGGCATTGTGATTGAAAACCTTCTTCCGACTCCGATTCCGTCGAAATTACGACTCCGCTTACGACTCCGTTGTTTGATTTTCACAAGGTCGTAAGCGCTCTTTATAACGATAACAGTTATGACTCCAACTCCGATTCCGTCGCTAGTGAAAACCAACCTTTATTTATCCCATCTCAGTGTCAATTGAGCCCGTGTGAAGATAATTGCTTGCTCCACAACAAAACCATTTTAAAAATGAGCCAAATTAGTTCCCAAAGTAGTGCTGTACTTTACTCAACGAAACACTAAAACAGATCTTCTGAATTAACAATGTACAGTGCGATTATCCGGTTCTTTAATAAACAAGTAATGAACCTAATAAGGAAAAGCGTTGTTAACTCGGTGAACTTGTTAAGCGTGGCAAGTCTGATAAGAGCTGACAAGACATCTTTTTGGCTTGTACACAGGCTAGGAAAACACGACAGCCGGGTGCCTTGGATAACTTTAGAAACGTTTTGCGCTGTGTATCGTATTTTTGTGAACGTTTAATGATTCCGAGTTCTTCTATTATCGTAACCATTCATTCATTCAAAGACATTTTATTTTGCCATTAACCACATTAAAAAAATATATAATAATAATAATAATACAATACACTAGAAATTTATAATAACTTAAAAGACGATAGACTACAAAATGTTTAAGGTGGTAGTGACAAGGAAGCCTAAATAGAAGCCGGGGGTTTATGAACTTTAGGCTTCCTGACAATATAGAATACATCATACGAATTATGAGGACAGCATGAAATATAAAATGTATTATTTTAAAAAGAAAAAAAAAGAAAAGGAAAGAAGAAGTATGTAGCTCAACAAAGAGTATTTTTGACTAAGAAAGAAGGAATTTTTTAAATCTTTTGCCAAACAAACGGATGCTTTCACTGTTTTGAATTTCATGACTTAACGAGTTGAAAAACTTAGGTCCTTGAAACCGAATTGAGAAGTTTCGAATATTAGTTCGACAGGGAGGTATGTAAAAAAGGTTGCAATTTCTAGTATAATGAGAATGTAACTGGCTTGCAAGAGTAAACATATCACGAAAATAATTAGGAAGGAAACCTCTTTTAAATAGATACATAAATTTACCTATCTGATATAAATAAATGTCAGAGAATTTCAAAATTTCCTGTTCTTTAAAAGAACATCAGGTTGTGTAAACATTTCTGTCAACTATAATTAATTAAAAGTAGCTAGACGTGAATTGTTAGAAGTGAATCGAATGCAAACCTGCGATTTTCGCTGTCTAGCTGTGACAGTGCCAATTTGATGGTGGTAGTACCCGGATGTCGTGTCCAGTCCCAGCCGTTGTCAATATCGTGAGTTTCAAGAGCCGCCTCACTGTTCGCAACAAGAAGTGCGCCATGACTCTGGTAAATCCCATAGACATTTTGACTGCCCGATGCCTCAAAGTCCCAAACATATTTGTTGAATCCCTTGACACTGACTGCCCAATCGTTTCGTCGCTGGACGACGAAAGCTGCGTAATTGAGGGACCAGAACCCCTTGGGGGAGACTTCTGCTGCAATGCTCATAGTAGTTGCCTTGCTGTTAATATTCTCCATGATGTTGATTGAGCCGATCGAATTTAGGTAATAAATTGAAGTGAAAATAGTTCCGTCAGCTAAGTATTCATTGACAGCGCTATCACCTGCAGTGGAAATATGTATCAATGTAATTATGTCAGTTGGTTAGCCAACCAGACAGTCAGTTAAACAGTGTCCGTTCGCATGACAACAACAACAACCACAACAATTTTTTTCCACACCTTCCAATTACAACAGATACAATTTCGGTTCATTAATTCAAGTAAGAAATGGAGATACTTGCCCACCGCTAATAGTAAAAAAGGCTAATCGAGGCGGGGGGAAGATTAATATAAACTTAAGTTAATAAAGTAAACGTTACTTAAACTAGAGGAGAAGAAAAAAATAATCATCATCATAAACAAACAAAGAAACAACAACAATGCAATAAGTGTAAAACCTAAATATAGCGCATCAAATAATTACGCTTTCCAAGGTCTATGATAATTTGCTGAAGCAATTGATCAAATGAGCGAAGAAGTATTTGTTTAATCTTATTTCGAAACTTTGGTTTACTAACAGATTTAACAAAAAGAGGGACAGAGTTCCAAATTGATACACCAATCCTTGCAAAAGATTTTTTCATTTGGTCAGTTCTAGAAGCTTTCACATAGAAACATTCATTTGACACTGTTCTGGTATTATAATTGTGGACCGTACTGGTTTTGGTGAATTGGTTAAAAAGATTAGCTGGGACGGACTGCTCATGAATGTCGTACATTAAAGTGGCATTGTCATGCAGAATTTGCTGTGTTTTGGTCAAAATACACTACATATATGACAAAGTACCTTTGCTCAAACTTAAAATTGCTTTTAGAACACCAAAAAGATAATATCAAGTGATTTCTTCAAGGAAGAACAAACCATAATAAGTTTTTCTGCGATTTTTCCACGACTCTCGGGAGGAACTTGAAAAAAATTGGCCAATTTTTTCAAGTTGCAATCCATTTCCATCCTGGCCATCCGCAGCCAAAGATAAGGAATACCAGTTTCTGTGCACTGGTAGAGTATTTGTTAACAAAACTGGACAATTATTTTGAGGTTTCCATTGAAACAAATATGTTTTTTGGCTTTTCAAAGTTTTAGACAGTGTCCCTTTAAGTTACTTACATATTGAAAAAAAAAAAACAGAAAATAGCAGAGGAAGACATTTTGCTATGACCAAAAAGGGAACTGTATGTTCTCGACGAGCGTTACCAAAAAAAAAAATTAAACGAAAGGCACGTTTTTGCAGTACCAATAATCTCTTTTGATATACTTGCGCACAGCCTAAATAAGGAGCAATTAAGGTGTGATAGCTATTGAGCAATAGGCGCCGCGGGATATAATGTCTCAGTTTAGCTATAATTCCAATTGATTTGCTAACTTAATGGCAAATGTACGGTGGCCCATAGGGACAAAACACTTCCCAGAATCCAAAACACTTCCCAGAATCCAAAACACTTCCCAGAATCCAAAACACTTCACAGAATCCAAAACACTTCCCAGAATCCAAAAACACTTCCCAGAATCCAAAAACACTTCCCAGAATCCAAAAACACTTCCCAGAATCCAAAAACACTTCCCAGAATCCAAAACACTTCCCAGAATCCAAAACACTTCCCAGAATCCAAAACACTTCCCAGAATCCAAAACACTTCCCAGAATCACGGCAGAACACTTCCCAGAATCTAGATCCAGGACAGGAGGCCTGTCTACCAGGCGCGAGGATTCATTGAGCCGTAAAGCTGCTAGCAAAGCAAGGTGAGCTTTAAGGTAATATAAAGCTTAACAAACATCAATAGTAGTATTTGAAATAAATGAGTTAACTATAAATTATATATGGTATCCTTTTATTTCCTTGCTAAGCAGCGTAGAGGACGTATTTCGATCTCAAACCTAACTAAAGATCCAAGCATATTAACCTATTGTGCATTGTGCTTGATAATGAAAACCGATACTAAGGCGACTGCCTTCTTTAAGACTGAATACAGATGACTGTTCTCGTGTTTTTGTATTCTTTAAATAAGTAAATCGTTGCAAAACTGAAATACGAACAACTGTACTGTGGTAGGTGAGCGAGTGGGGGGATTTGACTTCTGTGACAGTTTTTGGCGCCATCTTGGTTAGGGGGGGGGGGGGCAAACATGGCTACAATTACAGTAAATGTATGGGATTTTGGCGGACCTCGAGCCTCTGTAACTCTGTAATTTTTCGGATCTTGACTCAGTAAGAATACATCTTTTAAAAGGTATTTTTCATGAGATTCTTTTCGTTGAATATGGTGAACAAAACCAAATTATTACAGCCGCAAACAAAATTTAAAAACTTCACACAAACCCTTGTAATCAAAACAGTACTGCAAATTTGCTGCGAAATTACAAGTGACATGAGAAGATTTCTAATTCAGTTTTTACAAACGTTGTACGGTATTTGTAATGATCTAATTTTCGTATTCTTAGTCAAGATCCGAAAAATTTGAACGGAGTTACAACGGCTCGAAATCCGCCAAAATCCCATACATTCACTGTAATTGTCGCCATGTTTGCCCCCCCCCCCCCCCCCCCCCCCCCCCCAAACCAAGATGGCGCCAAAAACCATCACCGAAGTCAAATCCCCCCACTCCCTCACCTACTGCAGTACAGTTGTTCGTATTTCAGTTTTGCAACGATTTACTTGTTTAAAGAATATAAAAAAACGAGAACAGTCATCTGTATTCAGTCTTAAAGAAGGCAGTCGCCTTAGTATCGGTTTTCATTATAAAGCACAAATATGCACAATAGGTTATAATGCTTGGATCTTTGGTTGGGTTTGAGATCGAAATACGTCCTCTACGCTGCTTAGCAAGGAAATAAAAGGATACCATATATAATTTGTAGTTAACTTATTTATTTCAGCTACTACTTTTAATGTTGGTTAAGCTTTATATTACCTTAAGGCTTACCTTGCTTTGCTTGCAGCTTTACGGCTCAATGAATCCTCGTCTTCCTTGGTAGCCAGGCCTTCTGTCCTGGATCTGGATTCTGGGAAGTGTTCTGGATTCTGGGAAGTGTTTTGGATTCTGGGAAGTGTTCTGGATTCTGGGAAGTGTTCTGGATTCTGGGAAGTGTTTTTGGATTCTGGGAAGTGTTTTGGATTCTGGGAAGTGTTTTGGATTCTGGGAAGTGTTTTTGGATTCTGGGAAGTGTTTTGGATTCTGGGAAGTGTTTTGGATTCTGGGAAGTGTTTTTGGATTCTGGGAAGTGTTTTTGGATTCTGGGAAGTGTTTTTGGATTCTGGGAAGTGTTTTTGGATTCTGGGAAGTGTTTTGTCCCTATGGGCCACTGTACAAATGTAATCAATATAATGTTTCCGCGAGAGGTCAGAATCAATTAATATTCCAAGACACACTGAAGACAGTCAGCCAGCGTTGTGTTTCTTCCATTTCGAAACGTATTTTAAAATGAATTTTCTTGACAAAAATGAGACTGTCAAATACAGTGATGACAGTGTGTAAATTGAGAGTTTGGACAGAGATTTTTCTGAATTAAAGAATAAACGGTGTGTTTCAGGGCCTGCAACTTCTTAGATTGGTCTCCCCGACACCCCCCACCCCTTCCCTCTCTTCTCCCCAACATCTTCCCATTGATCCTTTAGTGTGCGAAGAAAAAGCCATTCCATTAAAGTAATGCACCTACTACTAAACACCGGCTCCTGCTAAACATCATGACAGTAAGTCGATCATCCGAATTGCCGAAAAAAAAACACCGAAAACTTCAGGCTTCAGCTCAGTAGTCTAGTCACGCCATGTACTGATAATCGTACTGCGAGACAAACCTCTTATACCTAGGATATTGTTTCAGTTTCTTTAAAGTGCCTACAACCCTTAAACACATATTTTCAGAATCAACTCTACGTACATTGAATAGTTAAATGGCGGAATATTTCTTGTTTTGAACGTCGCGTTATTGAGTTGTAGAGATTTCAATTTACAAAATGCTAATTAGATGACGTCAACCCGGGAATCATTTATTATACAACTACTTGTTTTCACCTCCAAGTAATATTTTTTACAAATCAATTGACTATCCACAGTTTATTTTTAGTATTTATCAAATTACTTAACCTCAAGCTGTAAACTGCGCATTGCAAACTTTGTGACGTAGAAATAATGGCAAAGTCCCGGGTTAACGTCATCAAATTAGCATTTTGTAAATTCAAATCTCTATAACACAATAACCCCCCCCCGCAATCCAGAAAACATATGTAAATTATATTTTAGTATAATAATTATAAAATGTACACGCAACATAAATATAAGAAAAATAAACCAGTACAACCTGTGTCGTATAGTCGCAAAAACATCTTAATGTCTTCACTATCAACGCTGGCAATTTCTCCAAGGGAACCATTCATGTTAGCATTTGGAGCAGTGACGCCGAAGTAAGCATATGCAGGAAAGGTTTTCCCTAGAATTACGCGAGTATATCCCGGGAAACGGCCTGAGACACTGTTTGGAGAGGAATATTTCACTGAGACGACCCTCATGACCTCCAGTCCTTTCTTCATATGTCGCTTTGTCTCGGCACCTTTAAACAGAAAATAAAAAACTCGTTAAAGATCATCGTGCGCCATTAATTGAGTATCTATGCACGCGGGAGGTTTGCTGAGCACGAAAAAAACGAGTCGAGAGAAATGAAAGCGATATCTCCTCTTTTTGTTCTATGAGCACTTCGTGTTTAATGAAGGTACTTGGTTTTAATTTGGGGAAGCTTTGATCCAAAACCGTGAACTAAATATAATGACATAGCTCTTTTTAAGTCTATGAATTCTAAGAACGTTTTCTCACCAAATGCAAATGCCGTTCCACTGAGTAAATACTGGATAAGTGCTGCGTTGTGCAAAGCGTGAGGTGTGTAAGCAGAAGCATAATAGCTATTGTGATGAAATCCAACATAATCAGGCTTCAGGACACCTGCAAATCCTTCATTAGGTGATATGGCGTTAGCGTACTATCGACCAAGTGCTTCCATATCGCGTATTTTTGCCTGCTTTTCCGCTGTTGTAGAAGTAGGCATCATAAGGACAGCAAATAACCTACAAATTAACAAACATGTGAATGGAAAACGCTACAAAACTTATGAATGCCAGCTTGTCCATGTCCAGAAACTTTTACTCCTTTATCTTCCACCTTATTGGAGACATCACTTTATCAATACAAAATATTATTACCAATTATTTATTATATTAGTCTACAGGAAGTTAGCGTAACTCTGTATACTTCTTTTTTTACGCGTGTGTGCGTGTGTGTGTGTCTTTGTTTGTTTGTTTGTGTGCCCGACTTAAACATGTATAAATATATATTTTCTACTAACTGACTGCCTGGCATTTCTAACATTAAAAATGTTATTACGGGTAGGCAGTATTCCTATTATTTTTCTTATTAAAAATTGCAAATATTTATTGTAGGCTCTACGGCAAAATAATGATTGTTGTTGATGTTGTGTAACGTGAGGCAAAATTAAAGAGGATAAAGCAGTTTACAGTATGCGTGGTTGTGTTGAAGCTTGTGGGACCGTGTACATGAAACAGAACTCAGAAACAACTGTCTGGAGGCAGTCTAGTTGGTTGTTTACAGCGTGGTCAATAGCGAGGAGTTGATCCCGGGTCTTCCGTGAAGTATAATAAAGCCCTTAATTAAAACTCGAGGAACATGCATACGTCCTGAATTACAATGAAAAAAATGCTGCATTAAATTAAGTACAAAGGTACTAACAACGGAAAATGATTGATCGAGTCGATTGGGCCGGAAACTATCTCTTCAACGGCCAACTTCGGATAGAACCTCTGGCCGTTAGTAAAGGTTCTACTGTGTTCTAAAAGGACTGCAATTACTAATTGTAAATTGTTAAAAATACACCTATCAGTTATTACGTTTGAAGGGATCTACCTGACTGGCGGGAGGGTATAAAAGGAAACAAAGTAAACCAGGGGTCAGAGTGGATTCCAAGCTTAACCAATCAGCCACGTGCAATTTGAGCTTTTTGAAAAACTCACAAGTGCAAATTAATCCCAAATTGAACGAGAAAACCGTATGATTACTTATTAACAATTATGCATGAAAAAATTTGCATCCATTTTTGTTTGGAAATTTTTTTTTTTTTTTGCAAAAATTTTTTTTTTTCGATTTGTAATTTGCACTGGTGTTACACTTTTTGCACCGGTGTTACACGTTTTGCACTGGTGTTACATTTGAACTGCACTGCTCTTAGCCAATCAGAATCGAGTAATTTTTTCATGTATTTTATTATAGCAATTAGAGGAAGATAACAATTAAATTATCGCCGTTTGTCTGCCGGAGGCTTAGAAATAAATTTTCGACTGATACAGAAGTCTTAGTTTGTTGTTGGTGGGTGGTGACAATACATCTGTCATATGGTCGCCTCATTAGTCAGTTATGGCTTTACTCGAAGTACCAGTTTGTGTTACGATGTAAACCAAAGGCACAATGACTAAAACCATAGTAGCGCACAAGAACAGTATATACTTACCTCCAAAGCGCAATGGTTCTCATACGATCAGCCGTTGTTCCAGCATACTCAAATGGATTCTGATAAATCTCGCCGAAATCATTGTACCACTTCATGGTGGCAACGTAGTTCGCCTTTTTGTTCGCGTCTTGCAGCACTTTCTTTAAGACATAAGCTGCATTCATGAAGCCTGCCCCTGCATTGTTCATTTCATGGTCCAAAGAACCAAGTGCATGGCCTTCAGTGAAACCTGAGAAAACAGAAAAAATGTATACCGTATTTCCTCGCACATTAATCAATTAATCCCCCCCCCCCCGGCCCCCTCGAACAATCGCCTCACCCTCCTTCCATGAAAGACCTGGAGGGTGATGCTGAAGTGAAGTCCGATCCAACAAGACTGACTGATGACTCCAGCTCTTACGACGAGGATATTGACATTGAAAATTTGTCAAAGAAATTAACCAAATCGAGAACACTTAAAAGCCACTCGATGTGATCATTTTATGAATAAATGGGATGAAGAGACAACAGAATATTTAGCGCACGACTTCCAGCAAGCAATATTTTAAAAAAATCCCCCCCCCCCCCCCTCGATTAATCGCCTCCCCTTAAATAATCGCCGCCTATTATTACGGTCAAAAGGTCAAATTTCTGTTTAGAACATTACTTTTTCATGATGCATATCTTTTGCAGCATGTGGGACTTTTGTGCAGTTTTTAACTTGTGAAAGTGAAAGTATAAATAACGAAACCAATAAAGCGTGTGTGATAATGGCGTGAGCTCGTTAATTTAGTTTAGTTGAAATGAACCGTTTTTTAATTGATTTTTTTTTCTTTTTTTCGAGTATACGATATATTTTTAATGGAATGAATTTTCTTAATCGAAATTAAGTGTCTTTTTTTCTTTTGAATCGAAAGGAATAATGTAAATAGTGTTTTGACTGAATAGTTTTTTAAGTGAAATTAATTGTAAAATAAGATTTTTTAGTTAGCTTTGTTATCAATAAAAGATTTGGTTTTAATTGATATAGGTAGGATTATAAGTTTTTCTTGCAACGCAAGGCTTTCTTTTTGTTTTTGGTTTCCTTTATTTCTATTTTTTCTAATCATGTAGGTACTGCTATTCATTTAGATTACCTCGTGTTAATATAGCACTACAAAATAATTTTTGTCTATAGCTTAAACTTTATTTCAATGTAATGCAAATCATAATAATAATAATAATACAGGATTATAAGTTTTTATTTTAAAATAAAATAACCTTGATCCTCAATGTAGTCTAAAAGAAGCAGCAGACGTTCCTTTCGCTTGTTGTTAACTGCAGTGATGGCTTCCTTGACTTTCATCTCGGTATATGGCGTTTCTGATCCCAAAGCTCCAGTGAATGCCTGTTGCATTGTTGGGTCGGAACCTGCTATTCTCTGGATAAAATCAAAGTTTCCCATAAACCAACGCAGTCGTGAAAATGAAACGTACGAACCCTTTCTTTGGTCGGTGGCTTTCGCGCCACCGACCATTAACCGCTCCCCGCCCCCTACATCCAACTTCCCTTCCTCCTCCACCTCTCCTCGCCTGCTTATACTCATGGGTATGGCAGGAGACCATTACATATCGCGGACTCATTTTAAACAGCCCATTGACCGACCGATCGAGTGAATTTTATCTCCCACTACTGTAACTCACTCAACGCTTCGCGTATTCACGAAGTAAAAACAGTATCCCCAGTGTTACATCAGTTGGCTATTTACATTACTGTCAGTGGCCAAAACGTTGGCGTATAAACTGGAAGGGCCATAAAACAAACAAACAAACAAACAAACGTTGATGCCCGAGGGGATGATCACATTTGTGAAGCTTTCAAAACGGATTGACTCGTAATATTTCATTTTCTAATTAATTTCACATTGCCTACGTGGCTAGTAAGCGTCTTTTCTGTCTTTCGTACCTTAATAGCTTCATTTTTAGCAGTTGTATCTCCGTTGAGGTTACTCAACTCTGCAGCAGCTACACCATTAACTTCATTCAATCGTGATCTTATGTGATAATCCAGCGCCATTGGAAGAAGGACCTTCTCCACGACATAACCAAACTTTTCGTCGTCGTATTCAGATCGCTCGCAGTAAAGAGGGGTACCTACAGTGTTGAACAAGTCAGAAAATATGTCTTAGCAAGAATAACCTTGTAAAGGAACCATGTCATTGTGAATTATTGAGCCAAGAATATCAGCCTGTCTAGTATAAAAGACCAGGTAAGACTACTAGTAAATGTTTTTAACTCATTATGGATGAGAGTAATTCCAACAGAGACAAGATGAGCTCGCAAGAAAAGTAAACAAGCAGTTCGTCACGAAACCATGTTTGGCCTCTTTAACTCTTCTTTTAAACCCCCCATTCTCACATAATATATAACTTCCTTTCCTTGCCCTTGTACACATGCATGTCAGATGATTTTATGGTGACAAAATGTACCTGTTATGACTCCTGTTGCACTTTTTGCAATGTTCAGTGAAGCAAACTTTGTGTGTGAATCGTCCACGTCATCTTGCAGGGAATCCCATCGTTTTTTTACGTTTCCTGTAAATTGATTTGAGCTCTGAGACTGACGCACGAACCAGTCATCTAATCGTTTTTCGATCAAGGTCAGACCCGCCAATTCGTCATCACTGGGAGTCATTCCCGTGGTCGCAGTTGGGGTGGCCTGAAAAATTAAAATACAGTTAACCGTCCGTAAAAGGGACACTGACCAGGCCTTTTTGTCTTGAAATGCAAATACAAATTGCCAAAACTGATAAAAATAATGGCTATAAAAGACAAACTTGTACACGAATGGCAATTTTGATTTCTTAACCGTTTTTTACAAAATCAAATTTAATGAACTATAATCATTTTCCATTCTTGCAATCCTGCACTTTATCTCCAAACTACTGCGTCTGTTTTGCTCTAAAGAATCCTTTTATCCAATATATATATATATATATATATAAATCCTTTTATCCAATATATATATATATATATATATATGTTATTTTAGACGGAAAATTTTCAAGACCTGTATATATATACTGGATGGTGTCCTGCAGTTGCCTGGCAACAATGTGGTACTACTTTATGTAAACCTATATAGGAGCATGGTAAACAAAAGTGGCGGACGGTAAACGGTACGCGAACCATCGAAAGGACCTTTTACCATCATTTTTGGTTGCAAAGAAGACGAAGTGGAATGGCTAAAAGCCACATACGCAAATCGAGAGTTTCGGCTCGCGGTGCACCCTCCCCCGAGCTTCGCGAGGTTCTGCGAGACACGTATTTCTAGTAAGTAAAATTAGATTAGTAGTACAGTCAACAGACACGCCTGTAAGGCGAACATTAGTAGATGTCTGGTTCTGGCCAAATTTCACTTGTTTGTCTGTGACTAAAATCTCAATTAGGCGTGCACCTCCCTAAGGCGGACACCTCTCTGTCTAAGCCACAGGCTGGTCTTGAGGGTGCCTGTCTTAAAGAGAGCTCACTGACGGTATAGCTTACCTGACTCCAGCGATAAGTTTGCTGCCAGAAGTTATTTGGATCGTACTGGGGTTCAAGAGTTGGCACAATTTTGTCACGTGACTGTCTATTCAAGTTGTCCACCAAACGAAGGAGATCAATATACAAAGGATGGGCCTGTTCAGTTGTTGTTGGCGCAGTTATTTTCATGCTGGTTATGTCTTCTAGGTCTTGCCCTGCCAATAGAGCTTCCGTGTAAGAAACCCATACTGTACGCCACCCCTAAAAATAATATTGAAAAACAAACACATTCGTTCCAATTCTAAGCATAATAAGAAATTGTTTGATCAGTAGATGTTCCAACGGCTGATCAACAAATGTTGAACAGTGTATCATGCCACGTTGAATGTTGAAATAGGCCATTCAACATGTTGAATATGTTATTCAACAAGTTGCAACATCGCTCAACATTTGTTGAGCAATAAATATTGAACGATGGTGAACCGTGTATTATTCGCTGTACAGCTCTGCATAAATCATTGACAGCCCAAGGAACTAGGATATGGGCATTAATTCAGAGCATCAAGGGGACCATACTGACAACGCTCTTAACAGCCCGTGTTCAATTTAGGTTTTGCAACTTTTGCTTAAGATACTGTTTAAGATACAACTTCCAGCAACATTGAAATAATGTTTGGGCGAGGAATAATTTGCAATAATGATTCTCTATCGGATTAATTAATAAAAACGCCGTGTGCATTGCAGAAAAAAAAAATGGTACTTGAATTTGATCTCGAAGAAGGACTTTGACGTTAGCAGCTCTAGAGATTGAAAATTGAATTATAAAGTGTAAATTATTTTTACCGTGAAATCCAGGTTAATATTGAGCTGCGAGATGGTTGTCGTTGCACCGACAAAAGAGACCGTCAGATGCTCTGCAGTGCGTAAATGAGGGTTGTAAAGCCACACCTTGATTCCGCCCTTGCTACCTTCGGACCCACTTATCACCGGCTGATGAAAAAAGGTCAATAATTCTGATGTTATGCATTAGTAAAAGCTTTAATTCAGATTGACTGTAAAGGAATTAGCATTTACACGAAGTTATAGTTATTGTAATGGTTGTGGTGGGTTAAGTGGTGCATGGTGGTGTTGATGCAGTGATGATGAAGATGCTCATTATGACGATGATGACGATGATACATGGTTAACTGCGATGATGATGATGATGATGATGATGATGGTGGCGAGCTTTGTAATGGAGATAGTGATGATGGTTGTCTTGGTGATGATGACAGTGATGATGACGGTGATGATGATGGTGATGATTATGATGATTATAATGATGATGATGATGATGATGATGATGATGATGTTAATGTAGATGATGATGACGCATACGTTATTAGACTTACAGAAATTGAATGGGTAATTTCATCGCCACTTGCCCAAGTCCACTTCATAGAATGTGTGCCGTCTTTATAACGAGTTGTTGAAAGTGCCAATGTTGGTGTCGATGTTGATGTTGTCGCATTGAAGTCATTTAACTGATTGGCATTCTCAAATGTATATACTGCAAACGAAAACAAGGTTAAATCTTGAAGGAAAACGTGTCACTTGAGGTAATAATCGTACCACTAATAAAATCTCGATTTTGATCGTTCTACTCGGCCACGCCTAATGTAGGAATTGATCGGGCGGGTAACTGAATCGTTAAAATCTAGCGCGATATCTAATGTTCCTTAATTGCATGCCACGAAGTTCAAAACTAAATAATAGTATCAATAATAAAATGTTACTTTTTTCCAATTATTGCGTTCGACGAACGAGAACGCATTGTAATCTGGTAGTCTTCCTGTCGTTTCGTGGGTATACTGTATACACAGGCGAATTTCGTTTGACGGATCGACCTCCCATTTCAACGCCATTTTGAATAATTACCTCGGCCGGCAAATTGGTAAGATTGTTCTTGTGCAAACACGATCTTTGAAATGGCAGAAAAAGGAAGACAATTGGCCTGTTTTGTCGCATTGCAAGTGAAATGAAAAATGACAGAGAAAATCAACCGATATATTGCACTGTTCGAATTCGGTTCCAAAACTCCATTTAATATAGTGCTGTCGCGTTTAAGCTAGCTGTTTGTTGCTTTTGGCCGCTATGAAACCTTTCCTATACGGTGTTTCAGATCTTGTGTTGTTATTACTCATGCGCGTAGCGGCATGAGTTATAAAATGCCCTCCGTTTTTCTTTTTTATTATTATTATTTTTCTTGTCACGATTTTGCATGCAAATTTATGTACGTATATTTTAAATTGTGCTCTTCCGGTTAATAGCTTTGCCATTTACACTTTCTGTTTAGTGACTTCCGGCTACCATCACTTCCGGTAAAACAGCGTCACTGAAGTGTCACAACAGCGTCTCCTACAACCCTAGTTACATTACTAATGTTCACGTTAGGTATATATAAGAGTTAGACGAATCACTGGCTTCATTGTGGTACAGTCTTCATTTACAAAACATTCAATAGTAAACAACGTGGTTTGCAGGAACTATGATTGAATGAAAGGAGTAACTCTTCTCCATATCGGACATCTTCTTATCATGTTTAAAATATATCGTAAAACTTTCTTACGCATGCGCATGAGTATAGGCTGCTTGGAGCCTCTTGTTTGTTATGATATTTGTCAGATTTATTTAAGCCAGTGGGTGCACTATTTCTCTGATACTTCATGTTGAACGCGAAATAAAACTCATCCTATCATGGACAGCCATAGCTAATAGCTGGAAAATCAGTAAATAAAACACTTGAAAGCAATGGTAAATCAGAGCTCTATGCTAACTAAGGTGTCATAAAACCAAAAAAAGACAGTTACATGTACTGTACTTGTTCATCCATTCACCCAATAAGACACAAATGTCTTTTGGAGGTCGCACATAACCTAAGCATTGGCAAAAATCACCCAAAAACGTTCGCCTTCCGACTTCTGAATTCCGAACGTTTCCCATCCCAAACACTTCGGAAAAAATCAACCGAATGTTTAGAGTATCATATTAAAATGTCCCGAGCCGTAACTTTTTCTTCGCTTCAATTTTGCTTATTTATTCATAATTTCAATAACAAAAATTATGGGAATATCTAAAAGAAAATAGAAAATAACATTACCTGTTCTCGTGATCGCATGAATGTTTTGCACGAACAGCGAAATGAAAATCACAGAATGGCACAATCGCTCCATTTGACCTGAAGAAGAAACAGTTTTTTTCTCTATTTATCACAATATTTCTGGATGATTTTAAGTTCCGGAGCCGGTTGTTCAAGAGTTGATAACATTATGGGTATAAATCGTTATCATAGCTTTAATTATTTTGAAGTTACGAAGGAAGGGACCTCTCAACTGCTACATTTTAAGGCTGGTACAAAGCTTTCTTCAAGCTTTTTTCGATCAGGTACCTGTGACTCTTAACTGGTAAAGGTTTTCTAAATAAAAGTAAAACATCTAATTTTTTAAGCACATACATTGTAGACTAAATAAACATTTACGTCTTTTTCTATCGTTCTTGATTAATACGCCCCAAGCTAACTTCTCTCCCTGAACGCTTGGTTAAAGTCAGGTGATCATGATTTAATGCGAGAAACACAGGCTTCGTCTTAAAGCTCTCGGGAAACGACGCATACGAGATATTTTGCCCCCTTTGTTGCGATAAAGGACTGATTTTATGCCGATTTAGAGTACGTTGTCGATTCGATTTAAACGAGTTATTCTAGCAATCAACTATAACAACTGATTACATGCTAATGGAATTCACGACTTAACTTGAGTCCATAAAATGAACCAAATCTTAATTCCCTTTATGTATATGCTATATCGAATGTGTGAAAAGGTCTTGACTATTTAGTTTCGTGAAGATACAATTTTTTAATGACTTCAATACTTTATTCTGATCAATATAGTCCCTCTTCCAACCCTTTTTTATATACGCTTTGTCTATCTTTAAACAGTAAACATATTGACGATCTTAACTTGATTTTTTTGGCCAATTTTCGGCCAATTTTATTGGCGTTTTCCGATTTCCGCTTCAGCAATTGTTTATTCATCCATGACGAATCAGATTTTGTTTTGAAACACATGTTTGGTAAATTTATCATTAGCCAATTTTTAGAAAAAATATTTTAATTACTTTCATACACCGTAGGCTAAACAGGTCCTGTGAAACAAGATCAAATTTTGGTTCAAGTTGAACGATCCAACGTCTTTTCCATGCTGTTCGATTCTACTTGGGTAACTGTCACTTGTGGCACCGTTTCGCCTCAGAAATATCCTTTTTTCGCTGTATAAGCTATTTACCTTTGTTCAAACCAGAATACCTCCTTTACTTATTAAAGGGATGCCTTCATTGTTAACATTAATCAACCATTATGAAATAACGAAAGAGCCTGTTAGACTATATTGAGACTCCACCCGAGGCAATAGATTCCTCACGAGTTTTTTTCATTTTTTGTACACCACATCAACAACGATGAACATTATCTCTTTTTATTTTATAGTAAAAACGGTTCTTTCCTTTTGTAGAAGTTTTCGATGTGATCAACGAGACAAATTATTAGGCGACTAGTAACAGAATTCATGCACTCAAATTTTAATAAAACATCTAAAATTTGCGCTAAAAATCTATACTTTATGAAAGCGGGGTGTTGAAGACGAATTTTATTTAAGAAATTTTGAACATTTGTCTTAACATAGTTTTCGTGACCCAGTTTGGAAAAGTCATAGAAATATATACCCGTTCAATAATTCATTAAGCTTTAAGCTTACAAAGGAACAACCTGGCCTATACTCTATTTTTTTTTGTCAGCCACAAAGGTAAAAGATAAAGTTGTTTCAATTTATTTTAATCTGTTATGACCGTCAACTGTGTAGTTCTCCTCAGATTTCTAATGTACTTAATCTTTTGTATACACCTTTACTTAAGTTTATTGTTCGGTGGCGATTGTGTACTAGTGCCTAGTGATCAGTCTTGTTATTTGCTTTTAGTTGCAAAAATAACAATAAAAAGCTTGCCTGAGTGAGATTTGCCAAACCCATACTTATAAATAGTGATTAACGTATTGACCATCTTACCTCGAAAATTTCGTCCAGTCTTCTCGATAAAACTGATTATGTTCTCCAGGAAACAATTGAAGCAGTTTGAAAGCACTCCGCTATGCGTTCGTACATAAGCTTTTTTTTGTTTCCGCTTCAGCGGTCGCATGTTTAAATCTCGAGCCAATCAGATTTCGTTTCCAGAAAATAAAAGGAATGCATGAGCTCTTGGACCAATTTCGTGATAGGAGCCCAGCTTTATTTTGGTTCTTTTTTTTCCTTTTGTTATTATACCTTTCAACTGATACAATTGGTAAAATGGTTAGTCAAAAGTACTTGGTTTTTCAGGGAGTTTTATTTTTTTTTTTTTTTGCTAAGGTACTCTTGCGTCTGTTAATTTTATTCTAAGTTTTCGTTTAAAAAAAAAAAACGAAATAAAATTTTTATGAGCCCATGAGTTGAAGAGTCGACAGGCCCTGCAGGTCCTGTGAAGCGATAGCAGATTTTGATTCATAAACTGTTTCCAAGTTATTTGGTTGGAAGATTTTTTTCAAGGATTTGTGCATTTAATTTTTATATGTTCATACATTGAAGACTAAACAATATCTGTCAAGCGAGACCAACTTTTGATTCACAAAAACTGTTGCTGTCGTGGTTGCTTAAGCTCCCTATTGACGGTGTCACAGGAAGTTTGTTAACCTTTTTTGGTAACCGAAGGTTTATTAACCTTTTTCTTTCATCAACCTGAAGTTTGTTAACCGGAAGTTTGTTAACAATAAAACCGCCAACACCAGAATGAGAGCTGTAACAATGATACAACCCATTTATCCTTAAGCAACCAGAAAGGGATCGCTGTTAAAATGAAAGCTGTAACGATGTTGCAATCGGAAAGAGATCAAGGTCAATCTCGCTTTACCCCAAAGGGGTGTCAGTAAAACGCGGGGCCGGGGTCTGTTTTTTTTTTTTTTCCTACTTTTTTTTCTATTATTTTATATTTTATACTTTCAACTCAATTTCGACTGGTTTTCAATCTGTTTCTTGTGTTTGTGCCGATGAATATTCAATCATTAGGAGAAAGACAAATAGCTTCATCTAAAAATTCGCTAAATAAAAATAACGATGCTTTGCAGTGATAAACGCGGGCTGGGGCCGGGTCATTTGCTGTCATTTTTTCTATTTCTTATTTATTTATATTTTTTAACTCAATTTCTTGCGTTTGTACCGATGAATTTTCAATCATTAGTAAAAGGTCCTGAATCCTAGCTTCATCCAAAACAACGCTGCTTCGTTTAAACTCTGCATTAATATGGAATTTTCTTTCAACGAAATCGTTAAGTGGAAAATTAGCAGGTAGGTCACTAAAATGTCATAGAGAGTGCTTTTTTTCATATTTAGAGATGATAACGACCGATAACGATTCAAAACATAGAAGTCCCCACGGTAGTGGCCGCCTTATTGAAAGTGGAGCAAACGGTCCGGGGCAAACATGGTGCCAAATGCCACATAAATAAAAATAAAAATGGCGAGGGTGCTTGTCGTACCTTTCAGGAATCACAATTCGAGATTGGTACCGCTTAGGGTGTTAAAATCTAAAATAACCACCGTGGTACCTTTTAGGGTATCAAGCAGAAAAATATGACAGAATATGAAATGTGTTGTTTTAGAACTAGACTCATAATCTCTTGTTTAAAATTGATACCTCTTACGAGTAAAAATCCATTTGAGCCACCCCCATCTATATCCACCCCATGGTACCTTAAAAGGTGATTTTCGAAAATTTCTGACGAGCACCCCCGTCATTTCTATACGGAATTCCCCCCGGGAAAAATGCATTGTGTTTCAAATTACTCCGGAAAAAATTTATTTCCGAAACTAGATTGAGGTTTAAGCTGTAAGCTTAAGATATACTAGCAAAAGGTTCATTAAGTGATTCAATTTCAAGGTTCAAAACATGTGAGATGCGGTATATGATTTAAACGGAAATATTCGTGGTCGGATTCTCAGATTTCTTATACAAATACTGAATATATTTTGCGCCGTTTGCCCTACTTTCACCGTGAAAGCTTATGTAAATTTTTATGTCCGACTGACATTTCAGTGACCTACCTGCTAATGTTCTACTCAACTATTTTGTTTAAAGCGAATTCCATATCACAGCAAAGCGTCGTTATTTTTATTTAGCGAATTTTTGGATAAGATTAGGATTTGACCTATTCCTAACGATTGAATATTCATCGGTACGAACGCAAGAAACAGATTGAAAAATAGTCGAAATTAAGCTGAAAGTATAAAATATAAAATAATAGAAAAAAAAAAGTAAAAAGAAAAAAACAGATTCCGACCCCGACCTCGACCTCGACCTCGACCCCGACCCGACCCCCGGCCCCGCGTTTTACTGACACTCCACGCAAGGACCTTACCACACTTTCTAAAGACTAAATTCTGCAAAAGCGACACTTCGAACATTAAAACCTCTGAAACCTTAAATATTTTGTTCTTTTAAGACTTGACATTGATGACAAATTGACCGAAAAAGATCAGACAAGACATTAATAGGGACCACGCGTGACAACTGCGTGGGTTAAGAATATCATTGCTACCCACCAGGTGACTAAGTAGAGACGGCCTTCAACGGGTAGATGCCAAAATTAAAATAAAAAAAGAAAAAGGTTGAATAAACTGAGCATCCAGAAAATTTTAGCAGCGTGCAGTAGACATATGCTCCTCAAATAGATCCTATATTTTATTTTATTACAAAAAAGGATTCATGATTTTATGACCATATAAAGTTATATGATGTCGATGCGCATTAAACGAGTCGTTCTAGGAAATCAACTATCAATTGCTATATACTAACAGAATTCACGAGACTAAAGTTCATATAATGACGATAAAAGATATACTTCCCTTATCTTTTTATTAAACGTTTTCGTGACCATCTCTATGATTCGTGTCGGAGAAAAATCAACCAAATATTCCGTTCAATAATTGATTAAGCCTCAAAGGAACAATTTGTCATTATATCTATATTTTTTCTGTCAGACACGAAGGTGAAGAAACCTTTACTTAATGACTTCGATATTTAATTCTAATTAAATCTTTCTACTGTTTCAAACTTACTTATATAAATTTTTTCTGTCCCTTTTTTTTACTTTCTTAAACGTTTCTAAACTCATTACAGGTGGCAGAATCACCAAAAACCGGTGACTAAGTTCACTGTACGGTGGCGGTTGTGTAAGGCTCGTGTCAATGAGTCGGCGGGAAAAAGGCTCTAAACGTCGTCTTTGGAATCTCTTCAAAGGGACATTGTCCCGCCGAAATAGCAAAATTTCGGATAGCTTATTTCCACGTTATATCGCTAAATGCCACCAAATATAAAAATTTAGTTGCATAAAAAGATTCTATAGAGCAAAACAAAAGCAGTAGTTTGGAGTGCAGAATTGTAAGGCTGCAAGGATGAAAGTGAATTGCAGTTCATCAAATTTGATTAAGTGACAGGCGGTCAAGAAATCAAAATTGTCATTCATGTAGAACTTTGAAAACACGACAGTGTCCCTTTAACGGCGGCAAATTAATCCTAGCAACTCAGTTAATCGATGAAACTGAATATCAGTGCTAGACTAATGAAGCTGGTTTTGCAATTTTAAAGTGAAAAATTGGAATAAGAGACTAAAGTGCTACCAAGTTAAATCTGCCAAAAAGCAGATTTAACTTTTCACAGCAGGGCTGGTTGTGTTCAATTCAGGAAACACTTGAAGCTAGTGACAGAGAAAACTGTGCTCTGTTGTCATATTCATTGTCCCACAGATAATCAGTCAAGAACGTTTTCCGATTTTCACTTCAGCAACTGTTTATTCATTCTTGACCAATCACATTTTGTTTTAATTTGAAAATGAAAGTAATGTATTCATGTTTTTGTGAGCTCATAGGCTACTAGAATTCTTTCATACGAAAAGGAATTTCTACTCAATTTTCATTGTATATGTTAGCTGATACGATTTGCAAGATGACTGGTCAAAAATGTTTTTTGAAGTTCTACTACTAAAGTTACTATAACACATCATCGATGTTTGGCCAATTTATTCTTAGCAATTTTTTAGAAAGAATGCACATAATTTAAATATGTTTAAACACTGTAGCCTAAACAGGTAGCGAAACAAAACAAAATTGTGATTCATTGACTGAAGGAAGAAACCCTTTGCAATATGAAAAGTCAGTCTTTCCCGTGTTTTTCTATTTATTAAAAGTTACTGTCACTTGTGACCTTTAATATAACTTATAAACGTATCAATTGAAACAACGTTTTTTAATTGAAAGAAATGGTTTTAATTTTTAAACTTTTTTCATTTCTTTCTTTTTTTTTTTCTTTCTTTTAAGAAGAATACCTTCCGGCTCAATTCCCGTTTCGAACTCGCCTCAGAAAGATCTTTTTACGCTGTGTAAGCTATTAACCTTTGTTCTATCTTAAACTGACAAATCAGAATATTTCCATTATTTTAGGGACGCTTTCATTGTTTACATTAATCAATCTTTATGAAAAAATCAAAGGGCCTGTAAGGCTATTTCATAGGTTCCACCTTCTTTCCCCTTACCCTTGGTAAGAAGTCCTTGGGGCAGTAGATTCCGCGCGGGTTTTCCTTTTTTGACACCACGTGAACAACGACGAACATTGTCTCTCATTATTTTATGATAAAAACGGTCCTCTCCTTTTGTAGTAGTTTTCGTTTTGATTAAAGGACAATTATTAGGCGCCTGGCCTTATATTATAATTTCGTATCCCTATTCAGTGGAAAAGTCATCGAAATATATACCCGTTCACTAATTCATTAAGCTTTAAACTAACAAGGAAACGATCTGGCCTAAACTCTATCTTTTTTCTTTCAGCCACACAGGTAAAAGATATAAGTTATTTCTATCTATTTTAATCTATTATTATCGTAGTCAACTTTAGTTCCTTTCAGATTTTCAATGTACCAAACTTAGGTAGACTTTTTAATCTGATTAAGTTTCTTGTCCGGTTGTTGTTGTGCATGTGCCTTAGTGTAGATGTAACCAATCTTGTGATATTGCTTTTTACTCATGCGCATAGCGCGCATGAGGTATGTTTCCGGCTTCGTTTTTCTTGTTATTTTTTGTGTCAGGATTTTGCATGCAAATTTATGCACGCATATTTTAGTGTACGCGAACTCGCCCCTGCCTCTCCTAGAAAGTTATTTTTGTCCCGTATTGTTATAAAAGGCTTCAGGAAGGTTAAACCAATTAGAATCCGTCTACTGATCACATGTCTGGGTTTTATGGGGGGACTAGAGAGAACCGGTTTGTCACTCGGAGAAGCCTATCATCAGATTTCAAACAAATATGACCGCTTCTGTACTCCATACTTCAATTTTTCAGACGTTCATTTTCCATTACCAGAATGTAAACACGCCTTTTAAGACTTCGAAATGGAAAGAAATAGTCCTTAAGACGATTTGTATGCCTTTGAAGTGGCGGTTAGAGAGCTGAAAGCGATGGAATCTTCCTGTTAGGTTCAGCATCCATTTATCACAAAGCGGGACATGTCTTCCTTCGAAGCGCGAAGCGGAAGACTTTACTAAGAATTTTCAAGCATTCCTGGAAAACTACGGTAAAGAAAATAACATTTTTGAATGTCCATTTACTTTGTAAGAAACATTGCAAATTGTGATCAAACTTGTTCGAATGTTTTCTTCTTGAAGCCAATAATCACGGTAAATTATAAACGGCACGCTAGCTAGTAAATATAATTAAGTTAAATAGCGCTTTCTGAAAGTTTGCTTTCAAGATTTTTTATGCAAATCATCTTTACGGATAAGAATGGCATTCTATATACACAGGAAAAGTCGGAAATTTTAGGAAACACTAGATATAATAAATAAAGCAGGTTGCTGAATTTAAATATTATCTTGTGATGTTTATAATAGAATTCGCAGACGCTAGCGCTGCGCGCTGCAATTAGGATAAATAAATCGCCAAGCCTTCCGGAAGCAGAAATCACTGAATTCTGATAAGTGTTTAACTCTTTTATTCAAGGGAAAGACATTTTCATTCAAGGAAATACGAGTTTCATTAAAACGTTTTGACCTTTAAAACAAATATTTTGGATTCATGATCGTGAATGAAACACACGTGATCGAATTACAGTTCACACGAAATTTGCATATATGAAAGAATTGTATTTGCGACAACACTTTAAAGAAACTGTGAAGCCTGGTAAAAACTAATACATGGCAAAATCAAAGCAGTTATTTAAGGAACAAACTTTATAGAAAAATTGCATTTCGATTTGGTCTTGAAATCACGGGGGGGTTTTCGTGATGCGTCACGCAATATTTATTTTTAAAATGTTTCCGATTTATAGCACTCATCATCACAGTTTTGACATTATAAAAGCAGAATCTACTGAATCCGATTACATGTATTCGAAAAATTTATTGGAAATCCGGGCAGGAGGAGGGGTCTCTGGGCTTGGAAATCCAGGGGGGGGGGGGGATTCTAGCGGGCCAGGAAATTCGGGGGAGGGGAAGGGGTCAAACAATCTTGCCATCCGTCGGTGGGGGTTGGGGGTGGATTCTTTCTGGAATAACCCAATTCACGGTTTGGGAAGTATTAGACTAGTGTGGGTTTGATCGGGAATCAATAAATTAAATATTGAAAGCGAGTACAGAAAAATTGGTAGCTTCAATCAACATGTCTTGAGTGGTGGTGCAATGTGTGTCACGCAATGTGTGTCGTTGAGAGGGAGGAGGGGTGCGTGACCCGTTAAAAAATAACCCATAAAACTTTCTTATGCAAGCGCATGAGAAAAGGCTACTGGTAGCCTCTTGTAGTTACAAAAATCGGGACTGAATAAATGACCTGGCTGAGAACATTATATGTTTAGTAAGATTTGCCAAACCCACATTTATAAATAGCGATTAACGTATTGACGCCGGATCTGACCTCGAAAATTTCGTCCAGTCTTTTCGATAAAACTGGTTATGCTCTTCGCGAAACACTTGAAGGCGTTTGACTGAACTCCGCTATGCTTTTGTGTATTAGCTTTTTCCGGTTTCCGCTTCAGCAGTTGTTTATTTATCTCTAGCCAATCAGACTTTGTTTCTTGATAATAAAAGGAATGCATTCAACTGTGTTATGAGCACATGGACCAATTTCGTGATACGAGCCCAACTTCATTTTGATTCTTTTTCATTTCATTTTGTTATAATTATACTTATCAACTGAAACAATTGGTAAAATGATTTGTCGAAAGTACGTGGTTTTCAGGGATTTTAACTTCTTTTTTTTTTTTTGCTAAGGTACTCTTGCGTCTGTTAATTTTGTTTTAAGTTTTCGTTTTCAAAAACGCCAGAAATGCTATAATGTTTATGAGCTCATGAGTTGAAGAGTCGGCAGGCCCTGCAGGTCCTGTGAAGCGAGAGCAGATTTTGATTCATAAACCGTTTCCAAGTAGTTACTTGGTTGGAAGATTTTTCAAGCATTTATGCATTCATTTTTATGAGCTCAAACATTGTAGACTAAACAGGTCCTGTGAAGCGAGACCAATTTTTGATTCATTTAACAGAAGAAACCATTTCCAAGTTGATTGGTCGAAATCTTTTCTCTGCATCTAAATGCTCGATAAACTGTCGCTCGTGACTTTTAAAGAGTATCCTTTTTTTTCAATTATTTAATTTAAAATAAATTGTATTACGGCCGTTTGAGTTAACCGCCTTTTCGAATAAAAAATTCTAAGAGCGGAGCCTTTTCGCTTTGAGCTATTAACCCTTGGTCTAAAATTAATCAAAATTCGACCTTTACTAAAGAGATGTATTACTCGTCCACATTACTCAACTGCAAGGGGGAGGTCAAAGGGCCTATTAAGCTATGTTATGTCATGTCTATTCCAATCGTAGAATGCGTTCCCAGTCAACAGTTGGTTGCGACTGACGTACTTTTCGGATCTCGGGCAATTAACCATTCTTTAGTTTAAGCCGAGAGACTCTTGTTTAAGCTCAAACATCTCATACGCTGCACTACGAGGACCTAAAATTGGCTTGCATATCGCCGTACCCCTTCCCCTTCCCTCACCTACCCTCCCCGAACTAATACAGTCCCACCTCACCTTCCCCCCCCCCCCCCCCCCCCCGCCCTTCAGGGAGCGAATAGTCATGCCATTTTGCCGGCATATGTTATATTTTGGACAAACAGATTTAAGCTTTTGTTTCTGGTATTGTAAGTAAAAACTGTTATCGAGAACTGATTCGCATTTTTTATAGCGAAATGAGATAGAACAAATTATATCAAAGGTTACAAAACATTCTGCAGTTGTACAAATACTGGGGAGTTTGTATAATTTTCTGTTACATATGTCTACATATTCCTTCTTATTTTTTACCAAACATCTTTTGCCCTCGGACGTAAAATTTGCACGCAAGTAGTAAAAAAGAATCAGAAAACGGTCAACAATGAGACTGAGCGCCCGTGCGAAATTGTTCAAGGAAATCCTGGGAAATCTTCAGAATTCCCAAGAAAAAATTCCAAGAAATCTCAGGAATTCTCAGAAAATCTTTTGTGTTAATTTGCACAAATTTCCCGGGAATTCTCAGAAATTCCTGGGAAAAGGTAAGAAAAACGGCGGAGAAAATCCTGGTAAATCCTTAGAATTCCCAAGAATACATCCGAAGAAATCCCGAGAATTCTCAGGAAAAGAATCAAAAAACATTCTCAGATTTTTTGGGAGTTCCCGGGAAATCCTGGGAACTCCCAGGAACAGGATTTTCTGAGAATCTCAATAATTCTTGAGAATTCCTGGTATTTCGGATACAAATAAGATTAGTTAATGAGAAACTGAAAAATGTGAGCTCAGCAGTCAGTATCACAATTTTAAACCAACCAAGAACAACACAGAATCAATTTTCATTTCACAAAGATTCATAAGCCGAGAAATTTTTCATATACTCTAAACTTGTTTTCTGTCAACAACAAAGATGAAGACATTCATGGTTCAAAAGTTTCCAACTTATTTAATGGTTATTCACCGTACCCTTTCTCGCCTATCTAATGTTTCAAATTCTATTTTTTGTGTATTTTTTACTGAATTCATTCTATCTAAATAAAATTTTGATGTGAAAGTGTTTTTCTCACCAAAAACAGGCGACTTAAGTTTCTTGTACTGTGGTGGGTGGTGTTTGTATGATCAGAGCTTGTGCGAGTGCCTTAGCGTATACACGATCCTACCTCAAAATTTCGTCCAGTCTTCTCGATTAACCGGTTATGTTCTTTAGGAAATTCCTCACGATCAATACACACAAGGGACTTTTTCAATACAATCGGTTAGTTTTTGGCGTTTCTGCATGACGGGAATCTGGGTGTGGTAAAGATAAAAGCACTAGGGAGGAGCTACGTCTGGTGGCCTAATATCAGTGGCCAACTGGAAGAGCTAACGAAATCCTGCAGTGGGTGTCAGCACAACCAGAAGATGCCTACTAAAGCACCACTGCATCCGTGGGACTGGGCCACAACACCATGGCAACGCATACACATCGACTATGCTTGCCCATTCCAGAACTCGATCTTCTTAGTAGTTGTCGATGCACACTGCAAGTGGCTGGAAGTGATTCCTGTTAGTTCCACCACTTCAAGTTCAACCATATAAGTTCTACGCGATTTATTCGCCAGATTCGGAATTCCTGAACAGATCATTAGTGACAACGGTGCACAATTTTTTCCTGAGGAGTTCCAAGCGTTCGTCAGGTCCAATGGCATCCGCCATATAACATCAGCACCATACCATCCGGCTACAAACGGTCTAGCGGAGAGGGCAGTGCAAACTTTCAAGCAAGCGTTGCGTTCTACGTATCAAAGCTCAAAGCCGGTGTGAGCCCAGCACAGTTACTCCTTGGAAGACCGTTGCGCACTCGCCTAGATTTGGTAAAACCCAACTTGAACCGTAAGATGGTTAACCAACAGCATCAGCAAAGCATCAGGGCCGCGAATGAGAAGGGTAGACAGCGTCGACAGTTAGAGGTGGGCGACTCAGTGGTGTCACGAGATTATCGAGGGGATCTGACGTGGCATTCAGGGCTGATTGCCAAGAAGACAGGTCCGCTGATGTACGAGGCGCAGGTGGCACCTTGGATTATTTGGCGTCGACATATCGACCAGCTGAGGCCAACGGCAGTTGAGCCCGACGCCGTTGAGGTCAGCCCCTACCACCAGCGTATGAGCCTGACTCCGATAAGGCCAGCCGACCACCAGCGTCAATCCAACAGCTGAGTGCACCACCCAATGTGGTTGGTACAGTTCCAGAGATACCCGTGGCAGATCAACCGGAAACGGTTCCTGTTCCCGCACCTGTAGCTACCGACCCTCCTGAAGCGTCTCCAGTCGGTCCTACGGTCCGTGAGCGGCGGTATCCTCAGAGAGTGTGCAGGGCATCACAGAAACTCGATATCTGAAATGTCTTTTTAATTTTTTTTAGAGACAGTAGGCTATTGGACACTGTTAGTTGATTCAGTTTGTTTTCTTTGATTCAGGTTGCTTTCTTTCAGATTGTAACAATTTTTGTGTGGAGGAGATATTATGGTATCCCTGTGCGTTTACCATATATAGTTATTACATGCGCACGCATAGTTGGAAATAAACGTGTTTGTAATGAACCGCTATGTTGTCCGGGTGCGTTCTTAGATCTCTTGTCAGTACATGACAGTATACATACATGTATAGCATGACTTCTTCTTTGAAGTGTACTTTCCCTAGCACACGCTTTTAGAACTTGGTTTACATACATGTATAGTCTGTTCGTTTTAGCCGTAGCGACGCCAAAGTGCGTAGTGCACACGCTTTTAGAACGAAGTATACATACATGTATTGCCTGACTGCTTCTTTGAAGTGTACTTTCCCGTGCACGCGCATATTTAACGAGGTATACATATATATATAGCATGCTTGTTTTAGCCGTAGCGACACCAAAGTGCGTTTAATGAGATGCAATTCACGGACCGTCAACAGACCGAGTCGCTCTTTTTCAATCTGCACAGGCAGCACAGATCGTCAAATTGTTTCACCTCCTGGCCAAGTTTAATGAGATGCAATGCAATTCACAGACCGTCAACAGACCGAATCGCTCAATGGTAAAGTACACAAGAAATTCAGAATTTGGGTATATTTGCCTGCCAGGAGACGGCTGCTATGAAAACGTTACTAGAAATATATCACATCAAATTCTTCCCAGAAAAAGAAAAAAAGAAAAATAAAGTTACATATTCTTGTTGTTACTTTATTAAATGCTATTGACGTTAAAAATCTTCAGTCAGCGCAAACCTTCCCACCCTCCCCGCCCCCATCTTAATAGGGTTAATGATTTGCACGCTTACAGCTCATTACAAGAGAACATCAACAATCAAAACACATACACCAGATCAGTCAGTATAACTGATTTTTATTTCTTCATAACATGCCGTCAGCACATACAACGGATTCCGTCATTAAGATTTAAATAAGGTCAATTATTGACGCAAAGGAATTAATACCTATGCAGTACACTTCCGTCAACTTAAATCTCTTGAGGAAACAGTTTGACTTTGCTGGAAGTGGCATCAAGGGACCAGGAATTTTGTTTATGCGTACTGAAGACTGTTCTGAATTGTCAGTTAACTTCCATCAAATACACAGTAGGGTCTTTTACATGTTTTTAAGAATAACAACGAAGCGCATTTATTGTGGACAGCTAGTGATTTATTTAAAGTGTCTGCTTTATGTTTGTTACATTTATCTTGCTTTTGATGACGTTTAGTCAAGTCTGGTTAAGAATAACAGGGAAACTGTTTTATACTTCTAGTCAGATTTTTCCTATTCGAAGGAGTGAAGACTTCAAGAGGAAACTGTCTTTAGTTCGAGTTAACGGAAGTTTACTGTATACGGTAAATCAATTTAAAATTCTGACGACGACATGTTTTTCTTAAGCTTGGATTGATCCTCGTGTAAGTTTAACTTCTTTACTGAATCCCTTAGTCAGCGCTTTGAACGTGATTATATTTCCAATGGTCCGTGTAACATCGCCTCCTTTGGGCCGTACCTCCACATGATTTGTTTTGTCCGAGTCTCCGACAATTTCGCCGTTCACTCTGACGTCACCGGTAATGACATTGACTGCATCCCTGACCCAAACCTGATAAAAACGAAGGACGAAAGGAGGTTTGTTAGAGAGATTTTCAATTCATTGTCGAAAGTAATTTCGCGATTATTTTGGCTTACATAGCTACGCTTTTTGAAGCCCCGGATACACGTTCTAACGTTGTCATATAACATTTGTTGGTCTAACAATGTTAGAACGTGTAGCCGGCATGTTAGATGATGTTTGTCTAACATTTTTTGTTAGAAGAACGTTTTGATTTCGATCAAACATTCGTCTTACAAAAAATGTTAGTCAAACATTATCTAGCATGCCGGCTACACGTTAATTCTTACATTGTTAGACCAACAAATGTTATATGACAATGTTAGAACGTGTAGCCGGGACTTGAGCAGCTAAAAAATCTCTCGTCACTTTTTCATCAACCAATCAGAAATAAAACTAAAACCGATCGTGACATACTCGCACGCGTTTTCCCGCGCTTGGCGGCTACATGTATTTGCTTCAAGTTCTAATTGGTTCATTGGATTGTCTGCGTCTCTCGGGATTAACCAGTGTGATTATTTTGGCATTAGCTTCACGACACTTAATTGAACACCACTCTATCAGATTCGCTGTCTTCGCTTCTGCTCTAGGGTTTTGCAAATTTTCTGCAGCATTCAGAATAACACATAAAATAATATTACCTAAAATTAATATTCAGAGTGAAATTATCAATGAGTCCCACAAAACCTAACATTTATTTTTATCTTCGCTTTTCCTACACTATTTTAAACACACTGTGCCGATGCATTCCATTGGAAACATATTTTAATGATTTTGTCTTCCACCGATTGCTAGTCTTAAATGCTCTTCTTAAATTACATGAAGTTTTTTCTTTAATGTAATACTATTCAAACTATTTAGTTATGATCTACTTAAACCAATTTCACAAAAATTATATATATATACCGGTTTATTACCATAAATATTAAAATTGTATACTCTGTACACATACAGAACACCCTGAAATTAATCCCGCATACCTAGCGGAACATCCCCGTATAAATGAAAATCAGTGAGACGCCGCCTTTTCTTTCGAATACCGTGGTACTTTTCAACAACAGATGTCTATTTTTTTATGAAGGGTCAGTGTTCTCCTATAATTGAAACCGAAATCACTATGTTTTTCATGCATGCCCCAAGCAGGGTTCGGTACTGTAGATGACGGTTGGACAGTCATTAAATCTGTTTACGGGATCAAGGGTGAAAAAGGTTCAAAAAACCACAGGTCCTTGTAATGATTTTAAAACCGCTTTCAGTTGCGATTTTTCATATTCTAGCTATCATTCTCTTAAAACAATTTAAATGAGATGTTTGCACAGTTTTCATAGAGCCAGTCCGAAGAGCTTAAGTACTCGAAACATCAGGTTTTGGATTTCTTTACAGTGGTCAATTTAAATCTCATCAACTCAGTTAAATTTTCATGTTCCATTCCCCCACCGACGCAGCAAAGATTTCCTCAAACGAATGCCTAGCGTTCGAAACGTCAGCTTTTGAATCTCTTTACGGTGACTTATGTAACTTATCAACTCAGTCAGTTGATAAAACCAATTCACATTTTCGTGTTTCACTCCCCCATCGACGCAGCACCACAATTTATTTATAGAAACTAAACCTTTTTATTATTTTGCCATGCACTCTCATGCGCATGAGACATGCACCTACTAATAATCTTACTCGTATGTCTCTCCCCATACTGATTGAGTAGAATCTCTCCTGAGAAGTGACTTGGGATCCAATTTCCAGAGGATCATCGCTTGCTCTACTGATGTTGAAATTTAGATTCGGAGATGATATAGATATGTACAAGTTGTCGTCGTCCACTTCTTCCACCATCACAATACAATTATTCTATGAAATAAAATGCACAGGACTATAAGCAAACTTATAGAGCTCTATTTTGCCTTCTCATTCCGTAATCCCTTTTCGGAGTTTTATTAATGTTAAGGTCTGTTTACATGTGGAGAGGGTGCTCCTAGCACTAAGATCAACTTAAAAAGTGGAACAATTTTTTATTTGGTTTACACGCAGAAATGCGGTATAGACGTTTTGGAAGTCGGAGCGGTTACCAAGAGAAGCCAATGAGCAATTTTGGTATTCATCTTTCCAGTTACATTTCTTTTGAGAGGCTGCTGTTTTTTATCTTTTCTTTTTCTGTGGGAAATGCTGGTTACTCATTAAGCTCGCATTAGGCTTCTTGGGTAGCTCCTGCCACATTCTGATCTCCTTGAGCACTACTCGGTGAACGGAGAAGTACTCCCTATAATGGGTTATAAGGGGATGCTTCGCCCGAAAGGGGTGCCTTAATCTTTAGTCTGAAGGTATATAAAAGAGTTAGGATTTCACGAGTTCAAGTATAGAAAAGAGTAGGGAAAACTGCCATTTAGATCGCATGTAACGGCTAATTCGTCTATTAAAGTATTTTAATGTTTATACTGAAGTGAAAAGTGAGTAAACTTTGCTCAAATGCTACCCAAAAACGCTTCTTTTGTTTTTCCTTGGTCATTACAACATATTTCAGGGATGTACGTCAGGGATGTAAGTCAACTATAGCTAGGTATATGGAAGGGTGGCCTTTTCTGTCAAAAACGGTGTATAAAAGGGTAAGGGTTTGAACCTCGGGGCGGAGTATCCGCGTTCAAAACTTTGTTGAGTCCACCACGATTCACGATTTTTGGTGAAACAGAATAAACATCCAGCAAGTCTCATCTGACAAAGCCATAAAAAAAATCGGTACATAATTTTCAGCAATTTACTCACTTTTCGTTTATTATGTTTATTGGGTATGTACAAAAATTGTACATGGTCTTGTTTTTGTGAACCAAGAAAATCCTACCAATTCGCCAGTTTTTGTAGCTACTTCTTAGAAGAGAAGTAGCTACTATGTCATCGAGTGTGTAAGTCCGTAAGTGGACCAATCTTCGGATTGTGTTCGGAACATATATCGGTTTTTTTTTCGGATTATCGGTTTTATACGATTCCAAACTCGATGAAACTCGATCACGTCGACAATAGCCGAGACTAATCTCGATGTTACCCGATTCATTTTCGTCCGCTCTCGTGAACGATCGACTACTTATCGATTGAGACGTTCCAGCGACGTGCTTTTTCTTTCCATGTGGTCGATGTGCAACCCAACAGTTCACGATTTAATACAGGTAAGAGAATTTGTTTACAATGTTTTGCTATTTTGCACCAGTAACCGGGCACAGCTTTCAAGCAATGTGCACGATATTTTCTAGAAAATACTTCTTTAGGTTGTTTCACGGTCTGCTTACAATTTCCTCCAGAAAAACCAACGCTGAACCGAGATGTTTGACTTCGTTGGGCGGCCATGATGGAGCGATTTGTGCAGCGAAATCCCTCGAATTGGTCCATGTACATCATCTGGCGAACCCTTATACGGATTCAAGTAACTCCCTTCGGGGAACCAAATATTTCCTTCGGGAAACCAATACTGTCTTACACAAATAACTCCCTTCGGGGAACCAAATATTTCCTTCGGGAAACCAATAAGCTTACTGTCTTTCGAGACACAACTAATTCCCTTCGGGGAACCTTTCGAGAAACAAATGATCCCAGGGATGGGAACAGAAATCTCGGTTACGAGAAGATTTTTCACAAAGGATCAAGTTGTTTGGTTAAGTCATGTAGGTGGTTTTCATGTTACGTCATCGCCGCCATGCTGGTGGACATAAACAATAGTTCTCTCATTTAATACCTCCTTTTGTTCGTCCACCAGCGTTTGTTCGTTTCACTATTGTTATCTATGTCTCTTGAGATTGATTGCAAACCACCTATTGTGGCAATTATTAAATTATATTTCAAGTTAAACGAATGTATACTTCCCCATGTTCTGACATGTTGAAACTGAAAAGAGCTCTATGTAAGAAAAATACACTTTCATTTGCTGTTAGCAGATTGATCTATACCCATAGATGATTTTAAATTGTTATTACCAAAGGCAAGAACTATTGTACTTTGTGTTAAAAATAAAATGTTTGTTTTTCATCTTGTGGTATTGAATCATTGACGTCGTCCTCACTCACTCAGTAGCTATGGTGTAAATTTCCATGTTAACATTTCACTTCCGGTGTTAACATTTCCAGTGTTACCTTATATTTGATCAAGGAAATGTTATACCAAGAGACAGAGAGACGAGAGAATCTGCGGGAAAAGGGCCCAGCGTGAGGAAACCCTTTGCTGCTCACTCGCGCGTTGTCTCGTTCCCGTTCTTGCCTCGCCTACTGTGAATACTTATTTAGATTTAACATATAACTCACAACACATTAATTACTTACAATAGAGAGCTACATCACTTGCATAACATAATTACTTACAATTTGTTTCTTATAATTATACTTGCACACATTACATTTTTTATAATTCAATACAATTTCAATAAAAATAACAAACATAAGCATTACAGTACAGTGCAAACAATTTTACAATAAAAAGACCAGGAATTAATTACAACTGAGTATTATGTTAAACCAATCATTTCAATCGATTATTTCCTACTTTCATTAGTTTTGCACTTCTATGCCGAGTTGTTCAAAGCCTGATCAGCACTAATCCTGGATTAACTGTCAACAGAACATATGAGTTGCCATGGTAATTAACCCTGGATTAGCGCTAATCGTCCTTCGAACAACTCGGTCCTGCATTTCCCACCGGTAAGCTTATGTCCTCTCAGAGGCCTATTTTTAATTGGTCGAGAAACCAAAATAAGTTGCTTTCCATTTAATTACCACATGCATGCATTCCTCAACTCTCTATTTCTCTTTTTTCATTTCCTTCCTACAGAAGTAGCTACATGTAGTCCTCGACTACCTATTTTTTATAAAAGTTTACCGTGTGAAACACGCGCAATACGTTTGTTGTAGCAATTAGCTTATTAATATTATTCATCACCTTCCTAATGGCCCTCTTTAAAAGTTAGCGCTCCATTATATCATTGTTACGTTTGATGATGGTCTTGTAATGAACCGAAATATTAATATACGTTTACTTTTGTTTGTTGTTTTCTTGCTTATACTTATATTTTTAGTTTGCAAGATGTTTTTCGGAGTCGTAATCATTTTATATTTCAAACGTTTTAGCTACCGTAAAAACCTCTTTATTTTCGTGACGTCGTCAAAATAATAGCCTGCGAGCAAGCTCTCGGGGGCGGGTTTGGGACATGGGGGAAGGGGTGGGGGGAGGGAAAGGATCCAGAGCTTGCAACGATGTCTCAGAAATTTGAATGTCTCCCTCCAAATGTGGACGGAAAACGATGATTGGTTGAAATTTAATTTTGATGATGACGTTGTCATGGTGTTATTCTTCGTGCGTCGTGATCAAGACAAACAAACGGAGAGCGGAGGAGATTGCATTCATAAAGCGTGCGAGAATTTTTCTAAATATCTGAAGTTTCCTGTGGAATTGAAACCCGAGCAATGTCAAGCAGTTGAAGCACTGCTACTTAAAGGTAGCGATGTCCTCGCTGTTTTGCCGACGGGCTATGGCAAAAGCTTTATATTTCAACTGTTTGCTGCCGCGGCTGCAAATATTAAAAGGAGGCAGCATCCCGGGGGGGGTACCCAACAAAGTTTTGTACGGGGATGCTCCGCCCCAAGGTCCAAACCCTTACCCTTTCATATACCGTTTTTGACAGAAAAGGTACCCCTTTCATATACCTTTCATTGAAAATTGTACCCCTTTCATATACCTTGCAATGAAAATGGCACCCCTTTCATATAGCCTTTACGTGCGTCTGTTTGATATATTTTGAAAGGCACTTTTTATATTACTTAAATGGCAGTTTTCCCTATCCATTTTTATACTTCAACCGGTGTTTTCCCTACCCTTTCCTATACTTCGTGAAATCCCTACCCTTTCATATACTTCAACTCGTGAAATCCCTCTACCCTTTCATATACCGCCAGCCTAAAAAGGTACCCCTTTCGGGCGGAGCATCCCCGTTTCGCCCATTATAGGGAGTACCTTCCCGGGAGCAGCATCAAACAGTGTTGGTTGTCTGTCCGTTACAAAGATCGACGACCAGGTAGCAGAAGCCAGAAGTATTGGAATGTCTGCGGCTCTTGTTGCCGATGAAGAATTAAGATCGGCGAAGTTCCAGCTTTTTTTTTGGGTCAGCCGAGAAAATTAGCGACCAGCATTTGTGACCTCTAACGCGAAAACGATACTAAGGGCTTTCCGTTCGAGTCGTTCCTTTAGAGACCGTTTAGGTAAAAGATTTTTAGCCATTTGAACGGCTGTCGAAAGAGCTCTAGTGTTTTGGCCGGTGATTTATTTTTGCTTTCATTCGCTCACCATGCAATTTGCATAAGTCTGAAAGTAATTTGAAACCTTTTCAATATAAACATCTCGCTATTCACAGAATTAGAAACACGCATTCAAAAGAGAAACACCGTCAGACTGGTGAAGCAGAGAGTTTGGAAAAACTTATCTTAATTTTGTCCAGCGATACACTACAAAGAAAACAAAGAAGCAAACAGTCTGGCTGTCGTAAAGTATGTTGCGTTACCAACACTATTTTTATTTTCATGTCCGTTTACATTAACGCTCGGTTCCGGTTTGCGCTGATTGGCCAAATTCTGACAGTTCGGACAATGGGGAACCACGGGAAGTATTTGGGGCGGTATTCAAATTTCTGAGTACATCGTTGCAAGCTCTCGCTCTCCGCTCCCCCAAACCCGAAACCCCGAGCCCGAGAGCTTGCTCGCAGGCTATCAAAATAAATAAAGGCGCATTCACGCCATTTTCTTGTTCATGCCTCGCGCGCAAAAAACTATATGGAGCCACCTTAATGAAAATCGCATAAACATACTTACCGTGTCAACTCGCCTCACTGGCCCATCAGGGCGGACAGATTTGTCAAAGATCACATAACCATACTGAGTCTCATTAACCCTAGGGCAGTTAGGGATTTTTACCACATGAGCGAGGTTGTCTCTCTGGAGTACTTCATACGCCGGGCTGTCACCCTGTTGTTGAGTGGATAGTGCCTGTAGGAAAGACAAACAAAGTTACCTCTAAAAGTTGCATTTCATGATACCAACGATCAAAAATAGACAGCGAACATAAAGTACAGTTGAAGCTATCGTAAACGACAACCTTCGGTATATTAAAAAGGTGGCTGGTCGCTTACGAGAATTCCTATTCGTAACTGACCACCCACTGAAAAGGAAGAAATTGCATGGTAACCAGGTACGAAAGCCTGCAACTTGTTAAAGAAATTGCGTATAAAGTGCTACTGATTGACAGTATACAGTAAAGTTCCGAAAGTAGTGGCCCCCGATAGTAACGTGATTTGTGTACCTCTCTGGTAATTCCCGAAAATAACGGCCCACCCGAAAATAACGCTCCCCCCCCCCCCCCCCCCCCCCCCCCACCCCTCCCGTATAATATTTGATAATTTATTTATTTCGCCATTTCACGCAATTACACGACATAGTATAATTACAAATTTAACAGGAGTAGACGGCGAGGAGACCTGAAAGAAACCATAGGGCTTGTATAGATCAGGTTTCTTCACAGAACTAAAGGTAGACTAGCCAAATAAAATAAAATAGAGCAATATGGACGAACTAATAGATCAAGGTTGCAGAGTGTAATATTTACTAATAACAAATTCTTTAAGCTTTTTTTTTTAAACGACGCAGGGGAGGAGGAGCTAGTTGTCTTGGGATTAAGTAAATTGAAAAACTTTGGACCTTGAAAAACGGTCCAATCGAAAATACCACAGTGACGTCTCCATGCAAATGGCATAGCTAAGCCGAATAGCTAAGAACCGATATAAGAAAAAATAATTACAGTAACATTATGCTTGATCCGCGGTTGTGTTTAACATCATTATACTTACTCACGTATTTTAGCTACCCGAAAGTAGCGGCCCTTTTGCAGATAAACCTGCTAATTCCGAAAGTAACGGGGGCCGCTGCTTCGGAACTCTACAGTATTAACTTCCATTATTTTATATTTTTGCTCGCTGTTTTTGCTGTTTTCAGCTATTAAACAACTGCTCCATGTGTTCCTATGCTTGTGTTTAGAAAACTGCTAGGTTAACATTTCCACGCACTGGAAGTTAAATTCGTTTTTAATTTGCCTATGATTTTAACTAGATTTATTGAAGCCTGACAGTGCACTCCTTCTGTGCTCCTTCATGTTCAACACAATAGATCTACGATAACTACTAGTTTGATGCCAATTGAGTCTAAATCCCAGTGAATGCTGATATACTTACCCGAACAGTACTCCGTGGTTTATTCACCACTATTGCGTATTCGTAGTTCTTGTCCGATGGATCGACACCATGATTAAGCCATGCTGTTGCATACCTTGCCGACGTGTCCTTTCGATCTCTATTGTCCCTAGACGTTTGAAGACTGATGGCAACATTAAGCCCTTGCTCAGCTGCATTGGGAATGTAATAACCATTTCCTGTAAAGTTAGAAACATGAAAAATAATTGTAATTATATGAGATAAATAATTATAATTCAGTTGAGTGTCAGTTTTGACAATGAACAGTCGTAGCGACTGCAACTAAAAATAGATTAACAAGAGGCTCCAAGTAGCCTATACTCTTGCGCACATTTATCTGAAAGCAAACAAGATAACAAGATGTCCGACATGGGGAAGAGTTACTCATTTTATTCGGTCATCGTTCCTGCAAACCATGTTGTTGCTATTGGATGTTTCATAAATGAAGACTGTACCACAAGGAAGCCAAGTAACCGGATTTTATTATGGCAATCGTGACACAACGAAAAACGGAAGGAAAACCTTACCTCATCCCGCTAGTCGCAGGAGTAATTAATTAATTAATTAATTAATTAATAGGCGATTTTCACGTTGGCGTCATTTTTCTACAACTACCAGAATTCAATTCGTTTCAATTCGTGAATACGTGCAAGCGTAATGAACGGGTTATTGGTGACGGTCCGGGGTTAATTCACTCGCTCGCTCGCTCCATCCATCACTCGGATGTACACTTTTTCCGCATATCTATGATGAAATAAAATTTGGCGTTACGAATTAGCCAAATCCTAGGTAGTGAAGTGAGTAATTGATGGGACAATAGAGCCAGAGGAAGCCGAATGACGTGAGTTCGATTCTCGCCCAGGAAGGTTTTTTTCTCTTTTTATTTCCGAAAATGAAATTACTGTTTTCTTATATGTGTGTGTTCGTCAAAAGTCGTTACATTTAATTTCCAAAAAAAAAACTCGCAATGTTGTGCTACCGTTAGCATTTCGTATTCATGGGTTGGCTCACAGGAGCCTTTGATTTTCTTTTCTATTTATATTTTGTAATCCCAGTGGAGGTTAAATAGCAATGGCCTTGATTACATTACGAAAACAAAAAATTGAAGGATTCAGGTAGTTGTAGTAAATTGAGCCATAATGAAAATGACCCACTGATTTGGTAATTAATTTCAGTGTCAGTGGAATTAGCTTGAACAACTTATCGCACAAAGTTGTTTTGCTGCCGGGAAAAATTGTTTTGCTCCCGTTCTCTACAAATGCAGCCCGATTTCATGCTCTATTTTTAGTAGTTGTGAAAAAATATTCAATTGAAAAACAAACTCGGTGATGAATGATAAAACAACTATTGAACTCGACTATCGCAAAATATCGTGATTTGTCAGAGTGTCTTGCAGATTAATAATTTGCCTCAGCCTTGGCTTCGGCAAATAATTGATCTGCTCACCACTGACAAATCACGATATTTTGCTCAATCATTTCAAGTGGTTCTGTATGGGTGGACAGGAAAATCAAGGGAGTGTTACATAATGTGAGATCATCATAATTATTTTTCTTCTGCATAAATCTGGTTTTTTTTTGCAATAAAATGGCCAGTATACGTATGATTGCAAGTAAGTTATACCATTCACATCAAAGAGGGTAGCGGCTGGATCTCCTTCCCCATCAAAGGAAGCAGGCAGTTTAGTCAGGTTCGTGTTAAGAGAGTGAGATGTATCGTTTACGTAGATCGATGACGGATTGGAATCATCCAGTAGCTTATTCTGAAACAATGTGGTCTGTGTAAAAACAGAGAGAACTTAATAACAGTCTCCTCTTGTTATTCCTAAATATATGCTATTTTAAAAGTGGACATTTGTATTCTCGAAATGAAATCATCGGTGGTAGAAATTGTATTCTTGAATTCGCTTATTGAAGGGGAAATATGATGGGAATTTGGTGCCTTTTAAAAAACCGAAAAATGTTTTTGTATTAGATAAACCGAAAAATAATGGTCTACTCGTGCTATAAACTACCCCAAAATGTACCAAAACTGTAAACGAGTGTCTCTAGTCATAAACGGACTGGGTCTAAATGAATTACAACTTGAAAAAAGTCACCCATGTGTTTTTCAAGTTCCCACATTTTCTCTCCAACATGAATGGACTAGAACAGACATGATTTGTTTGACATCTTTTAAGGATTGGCTGATTTCATTGACTCTTGGTGTGTTAAGGTATTGTGCATGGTTTTGAAAAAAAGTCAAACTTCCCGCGATATTTCCCCTTTTATAATATAGAGGGCAAAATTACTGAATGCTGATTGGCTGACGAAGAGGGCATTTTTTTCTGAATTGAGGGCAAAATTTCTCGCTGCTGATTGGTCGAGCATCAAAATTTCTCACTCGTGATTGGTTGAGCGCGTCGTTCTCGTTGCATTCAGTTGGCTTGGCGGGATTTTGAAGAAAATTTTCAAACTCAGCGCTCGCATGTTTCGCCGGAGATTTTGTTATAAAAAAGGAATGAAATCGGAAGATACTTAAGAAAGGAATTCTACAGGTGAATTACAGCATTTTACGCCAAACAGGAAGCGATTATTTGTGTCAAATCATGGATTAAAAAGGCTTCTTCAGGCCAGTTTGCGACGTGCCGACGTTGAAGACCGCGAAGGAATTCCTTCATGGCGACAAAAGGTTTTAAAGTTCCATCACTTCAATGAAAAAATGCGGATTTCTGCAGACCTAAAGAAACGAACTTTGACAGACTTAACAGGAGAATGAATAATGCTGAAAGAAGTGAACGAAAGCAATTAAATCGTCAAACATGCAAGGAAGTTTGAACTCTCGCTATTTGTTGTTGTTATCAAAGCGGCAAAAACTTCAAAACACAGGTACGCTTAAATAAAACTTGCTTTGTTTTTGTCGTAAAGTGTCTTTTATCGATAAAAATCAGGCTATGTTCTTTAGATGTACATAACAGCCAAATGTATCTTTGACCGAATAGAAATTTATTTTACCACAGTGAGTTGAAAAGTTTTTCTTGTCAGTTTGCGAGAGAGTATTTTCACTTCGGGTGGTTTCAAGTCTGAGCCGACTCTTAAAAAGTCTGAAAAGTTTCCCTATAATTTTGCCCTCTATATTATAAACAAGTAATCGCATGTTCCCTCGTAAAATTAATGATTAATATCCCTTGTGTTTTCAGAAGCTGTAGAAATTGCCCGAGTCGCGAAGCGACGAGGGCAATTTCTACAGCTTCTGAAAACACGCGTGATATTAATCCTTAATTTTACTCGGGCCCATGCGATATATGTTATAAGTTTATGAAAAATGACAACAGTTTTGATTTTTAAAGACATGTTTTGACAGCTCTTCTGTCATCTTCAGTTTTAAATCGTAAAGTACAAAGTTGAATTTATAATAGACTAAGTACATAGAAATGCTAATGAGAAAAAATATAACAAAATAATTAATAAATACGTGACAATGTGTAATATTTTTTCTTTAAATAATGACTTAAGCTTATGGGAATGACCTGGAAACATTGATTTTATGACAGGGTTTTTTCTTATTGCTCGCGGAACTGTATCATTCTGGCACCCATGACGTGCTAACCCAATTTGGATGTATTTTAGTTAATTTTCTACTTAAAATGTTTCAAGCTTCTTGCGCAAAGGTGAATTTTGAACTCGCTACTTCCCAATAGTGATCAAGATCGAAATTTTCCTTGTAATATTGATATTTGAAAAGAACAGAGACCAGTATGAAGAGCTGGTTTATTGATATTGCGGCGCTTAAAATGTAATGTATTTAAATTTAACGTTTTATTGTTTATTGTGAACATCTTTGGTCTAATCAAAATTGTTGAATTTCTTGGATGATGGAGTTGGCGTCATAATTAATAATAATAATATTAATGTCTATTAACCCTACAAAAAGGATCAGCGGATACAAAAGTAACAACTGGTATATACTCCGTGTGTAGCCAAATAAAATAACTATGATATATGAAATATAAATGTCAAAAAACATGAAAATACAAAAAAAATATAAGATAGTGTAACTAAGGATAAAAATATAAGTACACTAAAAATATAAAAATATAAACTATTAAGATGAAATTAACTATATTCGCGCGACGCGTTGGTTTAAATGTTACCCGCGACGCCAGTTACAAAATAAAATATATTTTTTCTCTTCTCAGACCACAAATGGTCCTGTTTGAACAGTGTTAACTTGACAGTGAGTATACATAGCACGTTCTTTATACCTGAGTGATAGACGACTGAGTACCGGAAGAGGTTATGCCACTCCCGAGGCAGATGATGAGAAAATCTCCAAAAAACACGCTCTTTTTAAATGAAAAGGTGATATTGTTTTGAAAGGCATTGTCAGGCCATCTGTAAGGAGGTTGAGAAAAGTCCATTCCAAACACTCCTGCACTATAGTCTCCTCCGCCCACCAGTCTGACTCCACCGGCTAGTTCTTCAGGCTGATAATATCTGTGGAGACATTTTATAGTTCCTTTCTCTATTTTGAGACAAAAAAAACTATTTAAATTTGGGTAACGTAAATACATTCCTTTAGCCTGTCACGGAGGGTATCTATACTATACATTAGCCCTAAAGTGTTGAATTATCCCAGTGTCCCGAAGTCTGGCTTGTGACCATTTTGGAAGGCTGGCTTTCAGTAGCGACGGAGTCGTTAAGGTTACAGTGTACCTTCGTGGGAGTCTCCAGTATAACAGCTCTAGCGTCTTAAGAATTACACTTAATATACCTAAACCCAGATATCAAATTAAAGCTTATAGAGCTGGCTATCTAAATATTGAAACCATTTGGTAATAAAATGAATTGTCGAATTTTTTACGACGTCTAAATTCGAACGTCCGAATCAGCTTTAAAACGCTATAACTCAAAGCGATTATTGCATTTTGCTAATTTGATTTGTTCTCGGATTTCCGGACACGAAGCGCTAAAAACACGTGTCGGCGATTTCCCATATTCAATGGCAGTGAAAAGTTAGAATATTTTCGAAAAAGGGAGAAAAAAAGTTGGAGTGATCGCACGGAAATGGCTCTCGACAAAAAAGTTTTCGGAAATAAGAATTCGCCGACACGTTTTTGTTGATTATATGTTAGCCTAGCTTGTGTCCAAATTTGAGGAAAATTGAACAAATTCCCTTTGAGTTGTAGCTCTTTAAAGTGTCCCCTACAAGCGAAAAATTAACTTTGAGAAAACAGCGCTTAGAAAAACATATCGCTTCATAAACAAACTCCGCCCACAAAAGTTATACCGTCATTTCTCCGTCAATTTTCACTATTTTTCGATAATTCTTTTTTTGGATGAAAGTTCATTCTGTAAACTTTATTTTGACGGCAAAAAAAAAATTTCAATAAATTTTCGATCTGAAGGTACACTGTAACCTTAAGTCGGAGTCGGAGTCGAAGTCGGAGTCGGAGTCGAAGTCGGAGGCGGAGTCGCATCAGTCAAAGTTGTAATCAGAAGCTTAGTGAAAATCAAACAAGTCGTCGTACGAGAGTCATAAGCACACGGAGTTTCCGATTGCGCTTATGATTCCATCGCTTACGATCTAATGAAAAATAGATTGTGGGAGTCGTAAGCATACAGCCGGGAATAGGGTTTGTGATTGAAAACCTTCTTCCGACTCCGATTCCGTCGAGATTACGACTTCGCTTAATTTACGTACGACTCCGTTGTTTGGTTTCCATAATGTCGCAGTAGCTCTTAATTACGATAACCATTATGACTCCGACTCCGATTCCGTCGCTAGTGAAAACCAACCTTTTAATTTATTCATCCCATCTCAGTGTCAATTGAGCCCGTGTGAAGCTAATTGCTTGCTCCACAACAAAACCATTTTAAAAATGAGCTAACTTAGTTCCCAAAGTAGTGCTGTACTTAACTCCCAACGAAACACCTAAACAGATCTTTTGAATTAATTGTGTACAGTGCGATTACCCGGTTCTTTAATAAACAAGTAATGAACCTAATAAGGAAAAGCGTTGTTAACTTTGTAAACGTGTTAAGTGTGGCAAGTCTGATAAGAGCTGACAAGATATCTTTTTGCCTCGTACACAGGCTATAACAGGAGAGCCGGGTTCCTTGGAGAACTTCAGAAACGTTCTGCGCTGTATATCGTTTTTTTTTTTTTTTGAAAGCTTAATGTTTCTGAGTTCTTCTAATTTCGTAATCATCTTTGCAACAGGTTGTGTAAACAATTCTGTTAACTATAATTTAAGTAGCTAGATGTGAATTGTTAGAAGTGAAATCGAATGCAAACCTGCGATTTTCGCTGACCAGCTGTGACAGTGCCAATTTGATGGTGGTAGTACCCGGATGTCGTGTCCAGTCCCAGCCGTTGTCAATATCGTGAGTTTCAAGAGCCGCCTCACTGTTCGCAACAAGAAGTGCTCCGTGACTCTGATAAATCCCAAAGACATTTTGACTGCCCGATGCCTCAAAGTCCCAAACATATTTGTTGAATCCCTTGACACTGACTGCCCAATCGTTTCGTCGCTGGACGACGAAAGCTGCGTAATTGAGGGACCAGAACCCCTTGGGGGAGACTTCTGCTGCAATGCTCATAGTAGTTGCCTTGCTGTTAATATCTTCCATTATGTTGATTGAGCCGATCGAATTTAGGTAAAAAATTGAAGTGAAAATAGTTCCGTCAGCTAAGTATTCATTGACAGCGCTATCACCTGCAGTGAAAATATGTATCAATGTAAGTATGTCAGTTGGTTAGCCGACCAGACAGTCTGTTAAACAGTGTCCGTTCTCATGACAACAACAACAATTTTATTTCACGCCTTCCTATTACAACAGATACAATTTCGGTTAATTAATTAATTAAAGTAAGAAGATACTCGCCCACCGCTAATAGTAAAAAAGGCTAATCGAGGTGGGGAAAAGATTAATACAAACATACTTAAGTTAATAAAGGAAAAGAAAAGATTACCTAAACTAGAGGAGAAGAAAATAATAATAATAATAATAATAATAATATTAATAAACAAAGAAACAACAACAATGCAATAAGTGCAAAACCTAAATATAGTGCATCAAATAATTACGCTTTCCAAGGTCTATGATAGTTTGCTGAAGCAATTGATAAGATGAGAGACTTCAATATAGTCATTTCCAAGCTCTAAAGTATCAAGAAGTATTTGTTTAATCTTATTTTGAAACTTGGGTTTACTAAGAGATTGAACAGAAGGAGGGATAGAGTTCCAAATTGATACACTAATCCTTGCAAAAGATTTTTTCATTTGGTCAGTTCTAGAAGCCTTCACATATGGAGACATTCATTTGACGCTGACCTGGCATTGTAATTGGTTAAAAAGATTAGTTGGGACGGACTGCTCATGAATGTCATGAATGTCGTACATTAAGTAACTTACATATTGAAAAAAAGAAAATGGCAGAGGAAGACATTTTGCCTTGACAAAAAAGGGAACTGCATGTTCTTAACCCTCAGTCGTACAAGGGGGGTTTTTCTTCCATATTTTCAAGACCTTTTAAGATTAGCACATACCGTTTTCAGTAACTGTTCGTTTATTCTTAAGACACATTTTGGTAAAGTTTGATGATAACCGGTTGCTATGGTAACGCGATATGACGTCATAAGTAACATGTGGTCAAGCCATTTTTGAATGTTTTTTATCTTTTTTCAGTGAATAAAACATATAAAATCAAAAGCATCAAATTGTTTAATTATATATTATTTTGCAACTCTAGCAAACAATATTTGCAATTTCCAAATTTTTCCAAAAAATATGTATTTTTAGTAAGATCCAAGATGAGTAGATATAATATGATGATTCTGGGACAAATCATAAAAACCCAAAGCCCCCCCCCCCCCCCCCCCCCCCCCTTTGACAAAATTTTAGAAAACCCCGAAAGCAGCATCCCCTACTGCTAAATTTACTGCTGAAAATATCTTGTCCGCGACTCTACTGTAGACATTTAGCGGTAAAGGCCATTTTCATTTGAAATTCAGAAATACCCTGCCGTTAATCGCAACGATGCCTTGAAAAATCAAATAAATAACACACAATTGTGTGTCATTTATTATCCCTGAGATTTAAAGGGGCCGGCTGGCTGGCATCTTTGAGTTAGTTCTAATGGGATTGCTTTCTGTGAGTTTACTCTAGATTTTCCTCAAGTGGAAGGCTTTGGGTTTTTAAGATTCCTCCCAGAATCATCATATTATATCTACTAGTCTTTAAGGATGCGGAAAATGGGAAATGAAATGAAAAAATATTTTATTTTTCCATTAAAAAATGGAACATATGTCAGTCAAAGAATTAAGACAATTAGCGAGAGATCGACAAATCCCCGGCCGCAGTCGTGCCAGAACAAGAGCCGAATTAATACGTTTAATTAATGCATCTTCTACCAATATTCTTGATGCACCAACACCAAATATATCAACTCCAATTCTCTCTCCAACACCGTATCAACCACCCCCACCGCCTTCCATATTGAGAACAATTCAAAATACTTTCCTTTCATGGTGGAATTGGTTAAAGGCTGCGCCTCAAACTATTGCGAGGAGAGCCTCAAATATGTTAACTGATTTTCAACGCAGAGTGAGACAATTATATCAGCAATAAATTCAAGTTGAAGAAGGCCCATCAGCCCTCAGCAGATTTGCCCGCCAATTCATCTTTGAAGGAAGACAGGGACTGTCTCCAAGAGAATATTTTCAGCAAGTTACTGCTCAGCTTCTTAAGATTCTTCAGGCGAATCGAGGCACTAAAATTAAGTTGATTCTATCCTGCAGAATGAATCGCCGGAATCTCCAAACTGGGGAAATAATTGAAACAGATGCTCCTTTTCATTCAGGGATAGAAATGAATCTCGCAGCGACTGATCTTGTTATCCTTTTGAATCAAATGATTGATACCATCCTTGAGACACTCGAAACATTTCAAATGATGGGCTCGAATTGGCAGTTTGACCGCGTAAATCATTTGGAATTGCATCTGGTTGAATTCCGACCGCTTGGTGGCAGCACATTTATTCCTCTTCCTCCAGCCCTTGCTAAGAAGAGGGCGCTTACCAATCTAAGAAATCTTGATCAGAAATGTTTCAAGTGGGCTGTCACTCGAGCATTGAATCCCTGTGAAATTCATCCGGAAAGAATCACATCTCTGCTCAGAGATCAAGCTGAACAACTCAATTGGTCTGGAATTGTTTTCCCAACATCTTTGAAGGAAATAGATCATTTCGAAAGACTGAATCCTGATATTGCTGTTAATGTCCTCGGGTATGAATCAGTGGTTCATCCCTTGAGAATTTCGAAGTACAAACGCAGGCGTCATATTACGCTGCTTCTGTTTGAGAAAGATAGGGTTCAACATTTTGCCGTTGTTAACAGCCTGAGTCGCCTTCTCTCAGCCCAAGTTAATCATCACGCCAATCGCAAACTCTTTTGCCTTTATTGCCTCAATCATTTTTATGATGAAACATCCCTAGCGAAGCATGAAGAACTGTGTTGCAGCAATGAAGCGATAAAAATCGAAATGCCGAAAAAAGGTGAGATATTAACATTCAAACATCACAATAGATCTATCCGAGTTCCTTTCATCATTTACGCTGATTTTGAAGCGTGTAATGAACCAATCAGTGGTTGTTCACCAGGGGATAATCTCAGTTTCACAAATCAATTTCAAAAGCATAAACCATGCGGCTTTTGTTTTAAGGTTGTGTCAAATGAAATCAACCTCCCTCCCACCCTTTATCGGGCAAAGACAGCGGATGATGATGTTTCCGCAATATTCGTGGATAAGCTGATCAAAACCATCAAACATATTCACAAGACATTTGATAGCAGAAAGAAGATGATTTTCACTGCGGCTGATAAGAAAAACTATGAAGCCGCCACGGTTTGTTGGATATGCCAAAGCCCATTTGATGACGCTGAGAAAGTCCGTGACCATTGCCATTTCACTGGCAAATTCCGAGGTGCTGCCCACAACAGTTGCAATCTGCAATTCCGAAAACCCAAATTCACCCCCATCATTTTCCATAACCTTGCGGGTTATGATGCTCATCTCTTTGTGAAAAATCTTGGCCGAACACCTGGGGATATTAAATGCATTCCCAACAATGAGGAACATTATATCTCATTCTCAAAGACGATCAAGGTTGGGGAATATACCGACAATGAAGGGCAACAGGTAGACATTTCGCATGAATTGAGATTCATAGATTCCATGAAATTTATGGCTTCTTCCCTGGGGAATTTGGCTGCCAATCTGAAGAAGTCAGGCATGGATAAACTGAAACAAACAACCAAAGAGTTTGGCCCAAAAGCTGAAATCCTTTCCCGCAAAGGAGTCTATCCATATGATTATATGGATTCTATCGAAAGATTCAAGGAAACACAACTGCCACCAAAGGAGGCATTCTATTCCAAAATCAATGAATCGGGAATATCCGATGAAGACTTCCAACACGCCCAAAATGTTTGGGATGAAATGCAAATCACCAACCTGGGAGAATATCACGATCTTTATTTGAAAACAGATGTGTTGCTTCTGGCCGATGTTTTCGAAGAGTTTCGCAATGTCTGTCTGGAGAATTACCAACTTGATCCAGCGTGGTATTACACAGCACCAGGTCTTTCCTTTGACGCCGGTCTCAAGAAGTCGGGGGTCAAACTTGAATTGCTGAATGATCCAGATATGCTTCTCTTCTTCGAAAAGGGATTCCGTGGAGGTATTTCAATGATCTCAAATCGCCATGGCAAAGCAAACAATCATTATATGGGCGACAAATATGATCCTACTCATCCTTCCAAATACATCCTTTATCTGGATGCAAATTCCCTCTATTCCTGGGCGATGACTCAGCCACTTCCAACTGGAAACTTTTATTGGATGAAAAGCTTCAGAAGATGGAGAAGCAAGCCTTGTGTCCTTGAAGTGGATTTGGAATATCCCAAAGAGCTTCATGATGCACACAATGACTATCCCTTTGCCCCTGAGAGAGTTGTCTGCGATAATCACGTTGAAAAGCTGATTCCCAATCTGCGAGATAAGAAGCACTTCATCATTCACCACAGAGCACTCAAACAAGCTCTGAAGCATGGATTGAAACTCACCAAGATTCACAGGGGAATAGCCTTCACTGAAGAACCGTGGCTGAAATCATATATCCAACTCAACATCCAGCTCAGACAAGCAGGGAAGAATGATTTCGAGAAAGACTTCTTCAAGCTGATGAATAATGCTATCTTTGGCAAGACCATGGAAAATATTCGCAAGAGAGTTGACATCAGACTTGTCAATGAAAGAAAGATTGCGGAAAAGCTTGCAGCTAAACCCACATATCAACATCACACCATCTTCGACGAGAATCTCATCGCGGTTCATATGAAACGGAAGAAAATGACTTTCAACAAACCAATTCCCTGTGGAATGTCAATCCTTGAAATATCCAAGGAACTGATGTTCAAATTTCACTATGAATATATGAAGCCGAAATATGGGGATAAAGCCAAGCTGTTGTTCACAGATACGGATTCACTGTGTTATGAAATTGAAACGGAAGATGTTTTCAAGGATCTTCAGCCAGATGTGAAGGAGATGTTTGACACATCCAACTATCCCCCGGATCATCCCTCGGGAATGCCAATCATGAACAAGAAAGTGAACGGACTCATGAAAGATGAAGCTGGGGGAAAGATAATTGAAGAGTTTGTGGGATTGCGAGCAAAGTTATATTCATATAAGTTGTTTGAATCCGGTTCCACCAAGAAATGCAAGGGAGTGAAGAAACAAACAATCAAGAAACATATCACCCATGAGGATTATAAGAACTGTCTTTTCAGCGGGCAACGTCAAATGAGAACCATGAATCTCATTCGCAGCCATCAGCATGAGATGTTTTCAGAAACAGTCAATAAAACAGCCTTATCTGCGGATGATGACAAGCGTTTCATTCTGCCAGATAAGATTCACACCCTTGCCTGGGGGCATTGGAGGATAGCCAGGGAAGGTGGCCATATAACAAAATAATTTCTATAAAAATATTTAAAAAAATTAAAAATAATTGAAAATCGTAAAATTAATATATCATTTTTTACCCAATGTCAACTTTATGGGGGGTTATCCCTGGTAAATATGGGTAATAGGGTATGGTTTTATAATTGTATATTCCAGGGATATAGGGTAATATTGTATCAATTCCCTTGGGTAATATGGTTTTATTGTATCAAATCCCCCTGGGAAATAGGGTAATATGGCCATATAATTGTATATCCCACTAGGAAATCTGGGTTATAATATAACAAAATAATTTCTATAAAAAAAATGAAAATAATAAAAATAATTAAAAATCGTAAAAATAATATATCACTTTTTACCCAATGTCAACTTTATGGGGGGTTATCCCTGGGTAATATGGCTATATAATTGTATCAATTCCCCTGGGTAATATGGTTTTATTGTATTTATTCCTGATAAATATGGGAAATATGGCTATATAATTGGGTAATAGGCCTTATAATTGTATCAAATCCTCCTGAGAAATATGGGTAATATGGCTATATAATTGTATTTATCCCTGGAAAATATGGCCATATTATATCAATCCCCCTGGGAAATAGGGTAATATGGCTATATAATTATATATCCCCCTGATAAATAATTATATATTAAACCCCCCATAAAGTTGACATTGGGTAAAAAATACTGTAACAATTTTACGATTTTTAATCATTTTAATTTTTTTCATATTTTTTTTTCTAGAAATTATTTTGCTATTTCCTCTGGGAAATATGGGAAATAAGGTAATAGGCCTCAATTATTTCTATAAAAATATTTAAAAAAATTAAAATAATTGAAAATGCTAAAAAATGTTTCATCATTTTTTACCCAATGTCAATTTTATGGGTGGGTTTATTTTCATATTTTATGTCAACTATTAAAATGTGGGTTTTAATAGATGCTTTTACCCAAGAGAGACTCAGTGATAGATATCCTTCACTGGCTGCTCTTGCCAAATTTATGGGATATTCAAGGCAATATCTTAACAAAGCAATTAAAGAAGGGAAGAATATGTTCACTTTCAAGGGAAGACAAGTAATGGTTGTTGATCAATCCAAGGCACAATTCGCAGTTCTTGATTCTTCCCTGGGAACACCTATAAAACATTTTGAAACTATGGCTGAGATGGCTAAATGGATTGGAGTAACTCGCCAAGCTGTCTATGCCGCTTTCAACAGATGGGATCCGCTTGAGGGTCATTTTGTTAAAAAAGATGGGGATAAAATCTATATGGATCGAACCCTCGCAACTAAAGGCGAGTATATGAGTCCCTGGGCTGGGGAGTCGCCAAGCGTTGAAACATCAACCAAGAACCAGAGATCCATTCCCATCCGAATCATATCAGCTACATCAGCAAAGGTATATCCTTCAATATCAGCTGCAACAAATGATTTAGGAATAGATGCTAAAACCATTCCCAATGTTTTGAAGAGGGGGAGAAACAGTTTCACCCGAAGAAGAGATGGGCAAACATTCCGAATTGAGCAATTAGGGGAGATGCCTAAACCTCCTTTGCTTCCTCTCAAACCACAATCTCAAACTAAAGAAGAATTGCTGCCTAAAAAACCTAAACCTCTTTCCATGGCTGAGGCTACGGCAGCGACTAAGTTGAAGAGAAAGGCGGAGATGAAGACATGGTTTAACCTCACAGACATAGAGAAAGAGAAATATACAGCTATGCGAGAAAGGGAAATAGATGAAAATCTCGCTAGGCTGGCAATAGAAGCTCAAACCAAACACAAAACGAAAGTGTCAAATAGAGAATTCTATCTGGGAAGATTGATGGAACTTATGGCTGGATACACTCCCGGGGAAGAGGGTGTAGATGTACCAGAAGGAAGAAACAAGATGGTGATACTAAATTTCTATACAGGTGAATTTGTCACTATAAGAGATTATGATGACTTGAAACATTATTTTACAGACCGTGGTTATAATCAGACAAAAATTTAATCAATTTCTCCCAGAAGGACAATGGCCGTTTAGGGCAAAGGAAAATCGTTATGCGAAAGAGGAACCCTGGCTACGAATCACATTCATCAAGAACCGCTCATAGCTTTCCCAGTGTAAATAATTTCAAAAAATATTATTTTTTATTTTCACAATTAAAATGATAACCAAGTTTAATTATGATATCCAGCAGATCCAGCTCTCAGAACCAGAAATGAAGAAATCAGGGCAGTTTTCATTCACCGTCCTCCCAATTCTTTATGAGGACAAGCCATTTGATATATTTCTCGAAGGCAAAATGAAAATATGGCAACACAGCAATGACGACAAATCAAATTATTCCCTGAGTTTCACTCTCGATGGAACATCGCAAATAATGTTCGAAGAAATGCAAACCAAGATCCAGGAACTCACCAAAGCCAAACAACCGGCAATAAAGAAAGTGAATCCCAAACTCAGAATTCAACCAGATTCTTTGCAGATTGTGAAAGAAGACCAGAGTGGCACGGAAAAGATTTATGCGAAACTCTATACAGATAAAGATGGCTGCATTAATTGCCCATTTTCCAAAGAAACAGGTGAAAAAACAAAAACCAAAATCGATCCACATGCCTTCGTTGGTCTCCCTCTCGATGGTCTGTTAGTTGTTAGATTACGTCAAGTATTTCTAGGTAATATCTTCTCTATCTCTATCGTAGTTAAAGAAGTGCTAGTCAAGAAAGTCATTCCTCCCCCGAGTTATTTCGATGAATATGATGATGAGGACAAATGCCCAACTTGTGAATCTTCAGATGAAAATTAAAGCGACATTCTCTATTTTTCATACTATGCGAACTCAAGACATGTTTGTTCAACCACAGGTTAAACAAACAACGTCTTCATTTTTTATTTTTTCATTTAAAATATGGAAACTCAATTTTACAAGCAATATCAGAAGATGACAGTTGGCCCAGCCAAAGAGTTCGGCAAGTTGAGCCTTATCCCCATCCAGTGGGAAGACGACAAGCCAGTGAAGCTGAGATTTGATGGCCCCATGATTATCAAGACAGAGACCCAAGTTGGCAAAGCCCCAAGGTTTTTCCTTGAAGTGGGACTCGGCTCCAGCTTGATGGCTGCGACTGACTGCGAGGCCATCACCAGGAAACTTCGCGAGTTGGTTCAGGATGAGTCCTTGTCTTTCGTCAAAGACAACAAACTTCGAATCAAACTTTATGCGGATGCAGATGGTGATATCTCCTGCCCTTTCTTTGACAAGCATTCCAACTTCCTGAAGGCCCATGATCTCATCGGCATCACTTTCCATGGGCAAGTAAACGTTGTCCTACGGCAAATCATCTTCGGGAAAACCTCAACCGTGTCGCTTGTCGCCACTGAAGTCACCAAACACCAATATTGTCTGCCGATGGATTATTTTGAGGAATACGATGAATTTTATGATGCGGAATATGATGACAGTATATATGAATCGCCACGTGAATTGGGGATTCGGTACACCACCGTGTATCAACCTCTCCAAGCCGGCGACACCCAAGAGCCGATAGAGCCGACAAGACTGATCCACACCCGAGTCGCCTTTGTTATTTTTGATCATGTTACCATTGGTAACATGCTTCATCCCGACTCATCAGCCAAAGAATCATCCCAAACCATAACGGGGTTTTCTGGCGTCCAATCTGGATCTGCTTCTACATCATCTTCTGGTTCCCATTCAGAATCTAATTCATTTTCCAGATTTTCATCTTGAGAATCGTACCACGGGCTTATTTCGGAATCACTCATTTTAAAGTCTTGACATAATCTTTTTCATATTTTTCGTAATGCAGGCCCAAATCAGCCACGATGCCATCAATTGTTATCATTTCATTAAGGAATGTTTGCGGCTCAAATTTGCATCCTCTCAAGTAAGATCTGAGGTCAATTAAAACTTTCTCATATGTTGTGAAGGCGAATTTTGTCATGGTTATTTTGTTCTTATAATTTTTAATTTCACTGATTGTTTTCAAAACCAAACCAGCCCCGCTTATTACGCCCAAAACGATAGGATTGAGGGTGATTCCTCCTGCTATCGTTCCAACAGCAACAAGCATGGTTGAAGCTAAATTGCTTGCAAAGTAGGCTTGTTTGAGTCTTTCGGTCATTCTTTTATAGCACCACCAGCGTTTGTGATAAAAAGCATAGAGTTTTTGCAGTTCTTCAACTTCCTCCTCAGAAAGGGTTGGGTCAATATGATTGAATTGGAATATGTTATTTGGCATTTTAATCCTCTTCGAAATAAAAATTTGCAAAACATGAAGTTACTCGTGACTCTGTTATGAGTTTAATAAAGAAAGGAGTAAGTGCAGGTATTTTGAAATTGAAATCATAGCTTTGAAGTTGATGCTGAGGTCCGCTGAATGCCTGAGAAGACCCAGCTATTTCAGCTTTGAGGTAAACAGATGGCCATGTTTGCAAATTGTCACTTATCGCTAAAACAACTTTAACAAGTTTAGCGTTAACAGGAAGGAGGTTGTAGGTTTGAGTTCGGCTATGGAAAAGAACATTATTAGGATTTCTTCGTCGGGTATAGATGCCTGATATCAAAAACTTTGCCTTGATATTTGAATTGAGAATTTGATGACCATTCATATCCAAATTAGTTTGCATAGTCATCACCTGATTTTCATAAACAAAGGGAGAATCATAAACAGAACTTTCAACATCGGATTGAGAACCTTTGACGCCATATATGATCAAATTTGCTGGACCTTGAACAGCTGATGATGATGTCCCTTGCCATTTCAAATCCAGATAAATAAACTCTGGTGGAGAAATCTGCCATTTATGCATGTGAATAATTGACCTTGAATAATTCGCAAATTTTTTTGTTGATTGCTGACTGATATTCAGGCTTGTGCTCACAACGTCAACGCTCACACCCGTCATGGAAGCGGGAAAGAATTCAATGCAAATCGTATATTCCCCTTCTGGGAGTTTTAACATGTTGAAACCAAGTCTCCCAGAGTATTCATTAAAAACATCTTTTGTTATTTTCAAATCATACGCCTTCTTATTGAAATGATGCGGAGAACTGGAAAAATCAGTTATTCCAGTGACTGTCATATTATGTTCAGAGCTGGATTCATCCACATCCTCCATCAAATATCTGAATTCATCCTTCAAGTGGGAGGTTGACGATATATGCGATTCATTGACATATTTTTTGAGTTCAGCCTCTGTTTTGATCAGTTCCTCTGCCAGAGCTACTGTCTTGTTATTTAGCTGCCTGTCGACATATTGTTTTGATGTTGCTTCATTGGATGTTTTTGGATCGGGAAGACCAATGATTTTCTCCGATCCCATATCAAGTGGCCCAGTCATTGTTCCACCTGCAATGGAAAGCTTCTTTGTGTTTGCATCATCCACATATTTTTTGTTGACTGCTTGATCAATACGTTCTGGGTCTTTCACATTCCAAATGAAATTGTTGTCCATATTTAATCCCTCTTCCATTGGAAACATTTCTTTACGGCTGAGAAAGATATTCTTAGCATCATCGTAAGAGATCAGATTGTTATAATTCACCGATAACTGTTCAAAACTTTGTTGCTTTGAATGTTTAACATTGAAAAGTTTTTTCAAATCGATGTTCTTCGTCACTTCATGCGTTGGCGGCGGGGCATTTGGGTGCCATTTTTTCAGGGCGAGCATATTAACCGCTGAAAGATCATCGTTTTCATCCGTATCCAGATTGGTGATACGTTTCCGATCCATATCAATCTCTCCAGGAAAAATCAATTTGTTTCCACGAAGGTCAAGATCTCCTGTCATATGAGAGGAACCATCAACCTGAAGAGAATCTGCCTTGAGTTGAATCAATTTTTTATTGACCGTTGTTTCAAGAACATCAGCATGATGTTTTGTAATTGCATCGCTATTCGCTGTTCCTTCAGCGACATTGGTTAATTTTTTGTTTTGAATATCATAATCCCCTGAAGGCGTTAACTTAAAACCAACGCCCGGCAGACCGTCTTTTCCAGGTCTGCCGTCTCTTCCCGCTGAGTCCGGTCTTGTTTGATCCTGCAACATTCCATTTGAATAGCTCATTTTATTTCTTCATCAAAGTTTTTGGAAATGAATTTCCTCGGTTTATCAATATATAGGAATGAATATGGATTCTTAGTTGCAGTCAAATAATCTTCTTTGCTGACATTATTCTCTCGACAGAGCGCGGCAATTTCACTGTTGCTGGGGAATTCGAAGACGGCAAAATGCGAGCAATTCAAGCGGATATCTTTTGGCGTTCTGAAATAACTTTGCGAAAGATAAATAACAGAGCAATTCTTATGCCGGCCCTGGATAAAATAATCAATCAATGGCTTTTGATTCTTTTCGCAAACAAAATCATCGAAAACAACCAGTTTTTGATTATTATCTGACAATTCAGAAACTGGGATGATATCATTGGGACTCGCTTCCACAATTTCATACCCAGCTTCTTTGCTGATTGAGCGTAATTGTTTCAGCAGATGCTGATATTTTGATTGGTCAAGATTTTTCGCATAGAGATAGATCTTATCATAATACAGCAGCGGGCGCAGAATCATATCCAGAAGAACATTTGTTTTCCCCGATCCTGAAGGGCCACAGATCAACATTCTGAAAGCTCGATCAGGCATGAAAGGATACAGCTGCCTGAAATTGGTGATTGGATCATTGAAATCATAATTTAGAATCTTCATTTTATTATGTTTTACATCTTGTTGAACACCCAAATTAATGTGATCTGATATAAAATGAGTTTATTGAAATGGCAACAAATTGCAAAAAGCAAATCTGCTTTGGGGAAGAAAATCAATTACGTTCATGATATCATCACCCAAAAAAAGTTGGGTGAAGAGACAAGGCAAACTGGACTGGGAAAAATATTTAAACCCATAACATCGAAATTAGATGATGTTATTGCATCGAATTTGAAACCGCCGGTCTTTAGAGTTCGGAAAAAGAAAGTCATTGGAGAAAAACCAGGCATCGATTATCTTCCGGAAGTCGACCTATTTGAAGAGATGGATGTTGGCGGTTTGTTTGATGATGAGATTGTTGCGCCGCAAGCAGCTAAACAATTACCTGCAAATCCACCAACCTATGCAGAAATAATGAAAGAGTTAGGAGAAGGTGACTCCAGCTCTGCTGACTCTCCACCTGAATATGAAGATGAATCTCCGGATTATGCTCTGGCATCGGGTGATGAAGAAGAGTATGCTGAAGGATATCAAGAAGATAATAAAGAGGGAGCAAATAAATTACTAGCTAACCTGAATATCTACACTTATAATACAGTGGATGCGGCTCTTAATGCTCCAAATTTATCAGCAACACAGAAAAAAAATTATCTTGAGAAAAACGTTTTAACCGATGCAAAACATAGACGAAGTCAATTAAACGGTTACAAAGCGGCTTGGACTAAAAAGTTCAAAAAGAGGGAAATAACTGAAAGGCAGAAGCAAATACAACATCAAGGAATAGACCGTTCAAGGAAAGCATTAAATGATTACATAAAGTATTACACAAAGAAAGCAGGAACATTTCAAGGCTCGGGAATCAAGACCCGAAAAAGGGGTGGAGCCGGTGGGTTAGTCCATTATTTCTCCAATCCAAAAGATCTTCTCCAGAAACTTGAAGTCATTATTGGCTCTATCCTTGCTGGGAATACAAACATCGACATAAAACATACTGGGGTTGCAATTCTCGATCTTCTTCTGAAAGAGGCATTGATCAATAAATCCCAGCATGAAAAGATATATAGAAACTATTTCAAAACATAAAATGGAAAGAGAAATTGTTTTATCATCTTACGCCGTTAAGAACGGCCGCAACAAACCTGAAAATTTCACAACAAAATTTAATCAGCCAATTATCCTTGAGCCAAATGAACAATATGTTGTGGGGCTAAACAGAATTATCAATATGAGTTTTACGTGGTATAACATCAATGCCCAGTATGGAAATCAACTGATTAGGTTCTCCTCTGACGGCGGGAAAACATTTCAGGATATCGCTTTCCCCGCTGGGGTTTGGACATATTCCGAGATAAATGATTTCATTCAAAAAGCAACAGTGGTGAAAGAATCTGGAAAAGAGGATGTTTTTCCAATCAATCTGGCTTTCAACGTCACAACCTTCAGAGTGACAATAACAATGGCCGAAAATTATCAATTGGATTTCACCCAATCAAATTTCCATGATCTTGTGGGTTTTGATAAAAAGATTCTGAAGGATAAAGTTAATGTTGGCCCCAGAGTGCCAAATTTAAGTCAAGATACTGACTTGTTAAACATTCATTGCGATTTGACAAATGATTCGCTTGTGGATGGGGGAGAGACTGACATCATTTATTCCTTTTCCACATCTGTTCTGCAGGCATCATATAGTTTTACCCTTGAACCCATGAGAGTAACATTCAGCCCGGTGAATAAAAACACAATAAGCTCCATTCGCATATATGTTACAGACGGGAAAAGAAGAATTGTCAACCTGAATGGTGCAGACACAGCATTCTCGCTAATATTAAAAAAGAATATAAAATGAAAGCATATGAATTTTCTCGTTATTATCATCCCCAATTAGGGAAGTTTGTTTATAAGCATAAAGGAACAGGCGTCATTTTTGATTCCATCTTTAAGCCGCTGAAAAAGATGGCGGCGCCAGCCTTGAAGGGTGTGGCATCAGCTGTTTTCAAGAAAATCGCGAAGCCAGTCGCGAAAAAAGCATTGGACGCAGGAATTTCTCACGCCGGGGAAAAACTAGGTAAAGCAGCGGCTGAAAAATCTGGTGATTTAATCATGAAAAAACTAGCAAATATGAGGAGAGGTGTGGCTTCCACGGGTGTGGCTTCCAAAGCGATGACACCTAAAGGTGTGGCTTCCAAAACTCAATCTCCAAAGGTGAGGCCAAAACCCCCATCAAGAAAATAGGAGAGTGCTGATGATATATTGAATAGACTCATATCTGGCCAAGGAATCAACCTCAGAGGAACCAGAAGAATCGGCCCCAAAGGGGCCTTACCGCCGAGGCGGTAAGCGGCCGCCAGCTTTGCTGGAATAAAGCTTTAAAGAAAAAAATAATATATCTTATAAAATGGCTTTTCGATCGAGTGAATATTTACAAAGAAATGAATTAGTAAGGTTCCAGTTGGATGATGTAATCAGAGCTCCAGCTAATGGGCAGCATCAAAAAAAGAATGGTTATAAATTCACCATCAATGATAGATCGGCGTTTTATGACTGGCATAATGCTTATTTTGAAGTGCAATTTCAACTCCAGAAATTAGCAGACGGTGCTGGCTATGCGGCTGCTGATAGGATAACAGTAATAAATGGTGCCCATTCCCTGATTAAGCATATGACGCTTAAATCTGCAGGAAAGATTGTTTATGAACCTGATAATCTGCATAAAGTTACTTTTGTTAAAAATTTGCTAGAATATTCTGATGACTTCAGCAGATCAGTAGCAAAGAACAGTTTGTGGTATTTAGATGTGAATGCAACAACAGCTGCGAATAACACAGGATTTGAAGCAAGGAGAATACAAACTCAAGCACTTCGAGACAATGGGACTGGAGGTGCTAAAGATGTTAATACTATTATCCCCCTGAATCGTTTTGCCTTTTTCGAAGAACTTGAAGATAAGATGCTGGTTCCTATGCAGCTGCAATTCGAAATTAATCTCCAGAGTGATGATGAATTAATTCATATGGCCAACGGCACCGATGACGGAAGAGTTGTCATCAACAGATATTTGCTTTGGGTGCCAAGATTAACGCCAAAAGATTCTCTTTATGACAAATTTGTGAGTTCATTCCTGAAAGCATCGCAATGGAAGTATTTAAGGGAGACATATGAACAATCAGCTCCTGCACAATCATCAGGATTCTTTCAAATATCAGCTTCAATTGATAATGTTAAACATATTTTTGTTTGGTTGAAAAGAACCGCTCCGCCCAATGATGATGTTGCAGAAGATAATCCGTATCTCTTTGACACTTTTAAGCTGAATGCAGCAGATAATAACTCATCCTTGTCAACCTGCCGATTAGAGTATGGAAATGGGGTGTTTTATCCCGAAACAGATTATGACACTGAATCGAAAGTAAGAATATTTAATGATGTCATGGCTTATGCAATGAGGAAAAATGACTTCAATAGCGGAACTCAATTGAATATAGCTAATTATAACTCTCTTTATAGCCTCGTTTATTTCGACTTGTCTTATCAAGCTGAAAAAGTAACAAGAGATCCCAAACAACTGATATTCAGATATACGCTGAATCAAAATGCGGCCGCAAACTTCAATGTACACGCGGTAGTTCTATATGAGGAAACAGCTAAGATTGATAAAGTTGGGAATGAATTAGTCATAGCTTAAAGTAAATAATGATATGTTATTAAAATGACAACATATCATCCATACAAAGTAACTTTATCTCAAGGGCAAGGAGAAAAACTCGCCAGAGCATTCGAAACAAACAGTCCTCTTACACTTAGATTGGATAGTAGCCAAACAAGGGGAAATCATGAATTGATGCTTACACGCCATCAAATTAATAGAATCGCTAAAGCTAGGGCACTTGGCAATGGCGTAGAAATTGCAATATCCAAATCACAAATCCGCAAAGTAATGAGAGAAGGAGGATCTTTATTTTCTGCTATTATTCCTTTAGCTAAAACACTTGCGCCAACCCTGGCTAAAACACTTGGGTTTTCAGCACTTGCTGGTTTGGCGAGTGAAGGAGCAAGTCAAGTAGTTAAAAAGATAAGCGGAAGTGGGCGGCAAAGCGGTGGCCAGATTGGTGGCTTTCTCATTCCGCAAAATAAAATCGACAAACTGATTGCGTATAAAAGTTTGTTGACAACTAAGCAGAAACAAGATATTCTGAATGCCCTTCAAACAGGAGGGGAAGTAGTTGTGAGGCCAACTCAAAAACAATATGGGGGAGCATTAGGTACTATTCTAGCAAGTATTGGTATTCCGCTGGCTATTGATGCAATTAAAAATATGTTTGGAAAAGGAGCACCAAGAGTGGGTCGGCCAAAAGGAAAAGGTGCGCCAAGATTGGGGTCGGCCCCAAGGGGTGCATATCCAGGCCAACCTCCTCCATTCATTGGCAACTGAGGGAGAAATACAGTTGGAATGGGACAAAGTAAAAAAAAAATGGAAAAAAAGCGAAACGGACAAAGAAGGGAAAAGGACTTCTGTTAGGACCAAACAGCCCGCTCAACAAGATTCCGTTCCTAGGAGCAATATTCTGAGGCCACCCAAATTTGTAATTAAACCGCTGTCAAATATTGATCTGTTGAATTGGATAAAATATCTCAAGATTCCAAATTTCAAAGGAATATTTGCAAGGGATGAAGCTATGCCCAGAAAACACAGCCCATGCATCATCAATCTTGATTCGCTTAAAAATGCAGGAACTCATTGGGTTTGCTGCGCACCATCACACGATAAAAAGTTTATATGGTATTTTGATAGTTTTGGCATGGGTTATCCTCTCGAATTCACAAGCGCTGGGAAACAAATACTTTATAACACAAGTCAATATCAAAACATAAACAATGTTCTTTGCGGTTATTATTGCCTGTATTTCCTTCATCAATGGGCAATGAAAAAAAGATTATTATGATATCTTAAAACCTTTCAGTTTGACTGACACAATGTTTAATGAGAAGTTTATTAAAGAATATTTCAAATAAAAATGGAATCATATTGTGTCAAAGAAAAAAGAGTTACTGGATGCGTTGAGCCATCTGGTTATATGACGGCTAAAAATAGAAGGCCAATGTTTTTCTGCCATTGCGCTTCATGCGGAATTAAAAAAACTAGATTCGTGAAACAAGGGAACTCGGGAAACTAAGTCGGCCCGTCGAAGGGGCGGGCTTTTTCGATATAGCCGGCAGTCATTCACTCGGCGAAATGGCATTAAAAGGCGGCGTGAAAGGCCTCTATAATCTTGGCCGCATTGGGTTATCCAAAGCGGTTAAATCAGATTTTGCCAAACAAAAGATTAAAGGTGCGGTGAATAAATATCTTGATCAAGGATTGGACGCATTTACAAGGGACATTTAAAAGAAATTAGATCCCTTATCCGGCCGTGGAATTGATGCCCATGCTTTGATAGGAAAACTTCCAAGGCCTAAAGGAGGATTTACCCTTCCCGGGCATCGTTATACAGGACCATATAACCCGCTCCACGACCAAGTTAAGTTCGATCCAAACACTGGGAAGATTCTGGAAATTTATCAACAGCCGACAGGTAAAACAGATGCAGTTTCTATGCAGCATGACGTTGATTATTCCGTCTGTGCAAATAAACCAGACCCACGTAAATGTAAACATAAGGCAGACAGGAAAATGGTTGCCGCTTTGGATGAGATTCCATGGAAACAAAGGCAGTGGGGACATTCGTTCGCTAGAAATGTGATAAATTCGAAACAGAAACTTGGTCTCGGCGTTGCAGGCGTAAACGCTTCAAAAAACGGCAGAAGGTTTTGAGTGACGGCTGGGCTCGAAATCTAGCAAACGAATTACACCGGCCGATAACACGCCGCTTCCCAAAGAGAAGAGTGATGTCATATGGAATCGACAAGATCTGGGCGGCGGATTTAGTCGAGATGGGGAAATATTCTAAGTGGAACAAAGGAATAAGATATCTCCTGATGGTGATCGATGTTTTCTCAAAATATGGCTGGATTCGCCCATTAAAAGACAAAAAAGGACAGTCCGTGGCTGATGCTTTTAAAGATATATTTGGCACGAAGCGACAGCCGAAAATGATTTGGGTGGATCAGGGTAAAGAATTTTGGAACCGCATTGTTCAAAATTTGCTGGATAAGCATGGCATCGCTTTGTATTCCACTCATAACGAAGAGAAATCATCTATTGTCGAGCGTTGGAACAGATCGGTGAAGGAAAAACTCTGGAAGCTTTTTCCGGCTAATAATAACACTGTTTATTACGACAAACTAGACAGGTTAGTCGATGAATATAATCACGCTTATCATTCTAGCATAATGATGAGCCCCGTTCAAGCGAGTCAAAGCAAAAATCAAACAAAGGTTTTCGCTAATTTATATGGGGACATGATTTATTCTAAACACATCCCAGCGAAATTTAAAATCGGCGATAAAGTTCGGATATCTAAATACAAGCGAAAAATATTCGATAAAGGTTTTACCCCGAACTGGACAGAAGAGATATTTGTTATTGACGAAATATTGAACACAAAGCCTGTAACGTATAAATTAGTTGATCTGTTGGGAGAGAAAATAACCGGATCATTTTACGAACCTGAACTTCAAAGGACAACACAAAGCGTGTTTCGAATTGAAAAAGTTATTCGCCGCGATTACAAGCGAAAGAAAGCCTTGGTGAAATGGAAAGGTTATTCTGATAAATTTAGTAGTTGGATACCGTTGAGTGACGTGGAAAAGCTATCTTAACGTCACGTTTTATTCCCTGATTGGTTGAAATTGGGAGATGCATCTAATATTTTCAATATTTTCTTGAAGTGAGTGAAATAGGTAAAACAATTTCCCACGCGTGGGAAACTATTTTTGTGTCATTATGTAGATGTTATTTTTAAATGTGGACACAAGATTCTCACGATTTCCCACGCGGGAGAAAAAAATCATCCTTTTCCGCATCCTTAAAGACTAGTAGATATAATATGATGATTCTGGGAGGAATCTTAAAAACCCAAAGCCTTCCACTTGAGGAAAATCTAGAGTAAACTCACAGAAAGCAATCCCATTAGAACTAACTCAAAGATGCCAGCCAGCCGGCCCCTTTAAATCTCAGGGATAATAAATGACACACAATTGTGTGTTATTTATTTGATTTTTCAAGGCATCGTTGCGATTAACGGCAGGGTATTTCTGAATTTCAAATGAAAATGGCCTTTACCGCTAAATGTCTACAGTAGAGTCGCGGACAAGATATTTTCAGCAGTAAATTTAGCAGTAGGGGATGCTGCTTTCGGGGTTTTCTAAAATTTTGTCAAAGGGGGGGCCTTTGGGTTTTTAAGATTTGTCCCAGAATCATCATATTATATCTACTAAGATGGCGGCCGTCTTCGCGGCCATTTTGGATGACGTCACTAACCCCAGCAGCGCCACAACCCATAATATTTACCTTTTCTTGTAGAGCACATCGCGGGCTCTCTATAAGATGTAAAATATTTCCGAAATATTGCAACATCGCAAAAACCCAAGGAAGGGGGGGGGGGGGTTGCAACAACCCCCCCTTGTACCACGGTGGGGGTATAAATTTGCGTGTACGTCCGAGGGTTAAGCTTAAGCATTACCAAAAAAAATTAAACGAAAGGCACGTTTTTGTAGTACCAATAATCTCTTTTGATATACTTGTGCACAGCTGCTCCAGGCACAAATACCATAGGTTAGATAAGGAGCAATTAAAGTGTGATAGATATTGAGCAATAGGCGCCGCGGGACATAATGTCTCAGTTTAGCTATAATTCCAGTTGATTTGCTAACTTTATGGCAAATGTAATCAATATGATGTTTCCGCGAGAGGTCAGAATCAATTAACATTCCAAGATACACTGAAGACAGTCAGCCAGCGTTGTGTTCCCTCCATTTCGAAACGTATTTCAAAGATGACCGTTTTTGACAAAAATGAGACTGTCAAATACAGAAAGAATAAACAGTGTGTTTCAGGGCCTTGGATTGGTCTCCACGACAACCCCCTCCCCCCCTCCCCCCCGACGTTCCAAACAAGAAATATTCCACCATTTAACTATTCAATGTGCGTAGAGTTGATTCTGTTGTTCACTGCCATCGCAAGATATAAATTATATTTTAGTATAATAATTATAAAATGTCACTCAACATAAATATAAGAAAAATAAACCAGTACAACCTGTGTCGTATAGTCGCAAAAACATCTTGATGTCTTCACTATCAACGCTAGCAATTTCTCCAAGGGAACCATTCATGTTAGCATTTGGAGCAGTGACGCCGAAGTAAGCATATGCAGGAAAGGTTTTCGTTAGAATTACGCGAGTGTATCCCGGGAAACGGCCTGAGACACTGTTTGGAGAGGAATATTTCACAGAGACGACTCTCATGACCTCCAGTCCTTTCTTTATATGTCGCTTTGTCTCGGCACCTTTAAGCAGAAAATAAACAACTCGTTAAAGCTCATCGTGCGCCATTGAGTTATTGATGCACGCGGGCGGTTTGCTGAGCACGAAAAGCTTTTAGTCAAAAGAGTATAAATGTGTGTCATAGCTTTTAAATGCGATTCTTACTTTTAAAGGGCGCCTATGTCACCATTTTTTAATGTTTCTTTGAAAATCCCAAAAGACATATTAATATCAGTGAAAACCCAGAAATAATGGTCCATTGATCGAGTTTTGTTTAAAATTATTCTACTAGTGCTCCAAGAGTAAAAAATAACTTTCTTCGGTGGCAGATGGCCAAGATGGCATGGATTGCAACTTTGAAACAATTGGACTAATCTTTTCAAGTGTTTCGCCTTGTGTCAGGGAAAACTCGCTAAAAATCTGATTACGATTTATTCTTTCTTCAAATATTCACTTGATATCTCCTCCTATTGTTCTATAAGCATTTCGTGCTTAACAAAGGTACATGGTTTTAATTTGGGAAAGTTTTGATCCAAAACCGTGAAAATCTCCATGACATAGCTAAGACTGTGAATTCTAAGAATGTTTTCTCACCAAATGCAAATGCCGTTCCACTGAGTAAATACTGGATAAGTGCTGCGTTGTGCAAAGCGTGAGGTGTGTAAGCAGAAGCATAATAGCTATTGTGATGAAATCCAACATAATCAGGCTTCAGGACACCTGCAAATCCTTCATTAGGTGATATGGCGTTAGCGTACCATCGACCAAGTGCTTCCATATCGCGGATTTTCGCCTGCTTTTCCGCTGTTGTAGAAGTAGGCATCATAAGGACAGCAAATAACCTACAAAATAACAAACATGTGAATGGAAAAAGCTACAAAACTTATGAATGACAGCTTGTTCAAAGATTATTTGTTTTCTGCACATCGCTCCTCTTGGATAAAAATGCTGTTTTGCAATAAAATAAAAATTATTATTATTACCAATTATTTATTATATTAGTCTACAGGAAGTTAGCTTAACTCTGTATACTCCTATTTTTTTTACGCGTGTGTGTCTTTGTTTGTTTGTGTGCCCCGCGACTTTAACATGTATAAATATATTTTTTTACTAACTGACTGCCAGGCATTCGTAACATTAAGGTTATTACGGGTAGGCAGTACTCCTAAGGTTGTTGTTGTTGTTGTTGTTGTTGTTGTGTAAAGTGAGGCAAAATTAAAGGGGATAAAGCAGTTTGTAGTATGCGTGGTTGTGTTGAAGCTTGTGGGACCGTGTACATGAAACAGAACTTAGAACCAACTGGCTGGAGGTAGTCTAGTTGTTTACAGAGTAATCAATCGCGAGGAGTTGATCCCGGGTCTTCCGTGAAGTGTAATAAAGCTGTTAATTAAAACTCGAGGAACATACGTCCTGAATTACAATGAAAAACTACTGCATTAAATTAAGTAAATAGGTACTAACAACTGAAAATCATGTATGAGCTACAGTCGATTGGGCCGGGAACCTCTTTACAACTGCCACCTTCGAACAGAACTTCTGGCCGTTAGTAGAGGTTCTACTGAGTTCTAAAAGGAATGCAATTATTAATGGTAATTGTTGAAAACACACCTATCGATTATTACGTTTGAAGGGATCTACCTGACTGGCGGGAGGTATAAAAGGAAACAAAGTAAATCAGGGGTCAAAGTGGATTCCAAGCTTAACCAATCAGCCACGCTGCCACCGTCATAGCAATTAGAGGAAGATAACATTTGAATTATCACCGACTGATACAGTGGTCTTAGTTTTTTGTTGGTATGGTGGCAGTAAATTATATGGTCGCCTCATTAGTCAGTTATGGCTTTATTCGAAGTACCTGTCCAGTTCGTGTTACGATGTAAACAATGACTAAAACCATGCACATTATGACTTAAACCATATTAGCGCACAAGAACAGTATTACTTACCTCCAAAATGCAATGGTTCTCATACGATCAGCCGTTGTTCCAGCGTACTCAAATGGATCCTGATAAATCTCGCCGAAATCATTGTACCACTTCATGGTAGCAACGTAGTTCGCCTTTTTGTTCGCGTCTTGCAGCACTTTCTTTAAGACATAAACTGCATTCATGAAGCCTGCGCCTGCATTGTTCATCTCATGGTCCAAAGAACCAAGTGCATGGCCTTCAGTGAAACCTGACAAGACAGAAACAAATTGTTGTTATAAATGTATACCGTATTTCCTCGCATATTAATCCTCAATTAATCCCCCCTCCCCCCTCGAACAATCGCCCCACCCTCTTTCCATGAAAGACCTGGAGGGTGATGCTGAAGTGACGATCCAACAAGACTGATTGATGACTCCAGCTCTTACGACGAGGATATTGACATTGAAAATTTGTTAAAGAAATTAACCAAATCGAGAGCACTTAAAAAGCCACTCGATGTGATTTATTTAAGAATAAATGAGATAAAGAGCCAACAGAATATTTAGCGCACGACTTCCAGCAAGAAATATTTTAAATAATCCTCCCCCTCGATTAATCACCTCCTCTCAAATAATCGCCCCGGTTATTATTCGAGGAAATACGGTCAAATTAGTCAAAGAAATTAGCCAAATCAAGAACACTGAAAAAGCCACTCGATATGATTATTTTATGAATAAATGGGATGAAGAGACAACAGGATATTTAGGGCACTACTTCCAACAAGCAATATTTTAAATAACCCCCCCCCCCCCCCCCCCCTCGATTAATCGCCTCCCCTTAAATAATCGCCCCTGTTATTACGGTCAACAGGTCAAAGTTCTGTTTAGAGCATTACTTTTTTGTGAGGCATATCTTTAGCAGCATGTGGGACGTTTGTGCAGTTTTTAACTTGTGAAAGTGAAAGTATAAATATATAACGAAACCAATAAATTGATTATAGGTAGGATTATAAGTTTTTCTTGCAACGCAAGGCTTTCTTTTTGTTTTTGTTTTCCTTTATTTCTATTTTTTCTAATCATGTAGGTACTGCTATTCATTTAGATTACCTCTTGTTAATATAGTACTACAAAATAATTTTTGTCTATAGCTTAAACTTTATTTCAATGTAATGCAAATAATAATAATAATAATAATAATAATAATAATAATAAAGGATTATAAGTTTTTATGTTAAAATAAAATAACCTTGATCCTCAATGTAGTCTAAAAGAAGCAGCAGACGCTCCTTTCGCTTGTTGTTGACTGCAGTGATGGCTTCCTTGACTTTCATCTCGGTATATGGAGTTTCTGATCCCAAAGCTCCAGTGAATGCCTGTTGCATTGTTGAGTCGGAACCTGCTATTCTCTGATAAAATCAAAGTTTCCTATAAATACGAAACGTACGAACCCTCTCCTTTCATAGACGTTTTGCGCCACCGACCAATCCTCCTCCCGCCCCCCGCCCCCTACGTCCAACTTCCCTCCCTTCTCCACCTCCACTCACCTGCTTAAAACCATGGGTATGGCAGATGACCATTACATATCGCGGGCTCCATTTTAACAGCCCATTGACCGACCGATCGAGTGAATTTTGTCTCCAATGCAACTGCTGTAACTCACTCAACGCTTCGCGTATTCACGAGTTAATAACAGTATCCCCAGTGTTACATCAGGAATACATGTCAACCCAACAGTTGGCTATTTACATTACTGTCAGTGGCCAAAACGTTGGCGTATAAACTGGAAGGGCCATAAAACAAACAAACAAACAAACGTTGATGCCCAAGGGGATAATCACATTTGTGTGAGCTTTCAAAACGGATTGACGCGTAACATTTCATTTTCTAATTAATTTCACATTGTCTGTGTGGCTAGTAAACATCTTTTTTGTCTTTCGTACCTTAATAGCTTCATTTTTAGCAGTTGTATCTCCGTTGAGGTTACTCAACTCTGCAGCAGCTACACTATTAACTTCATTCAATCGTGATCTTATGTGATAATCCAGCGCCATTGGAAGAAGAACCTTCTCCACGACATAACCAAATTTTTTGTCGTCGTATTCAGATCGCTCGCAGTAAAGAGGGGTACCTACAGTGTAGAACAAGTCAGAAAATATGTCTTAGCAAGAATACCCTTGTAAAGGAACCATGTTATTAAGCCAAGAATATCAGCAGCCTGTCTAGTATAAAAGACCAGGTAACACTACTAATAAATGTTTTTAACTCATCATGGATGAGAGTAAATCCAACAGAGACAAGATGAGCTCGCAAGAAAACTAAACAAGCATTTGATCACGAAACCACTACATAAAACCACTATGTGAAACCGCCAATATATATAATTATTATTATATTATATATAATTATTATTATTATATTAACTCTCATAATTATATATATATATATATATATATATAACTTCCTTTCCTTGCCCTTGTACACATGCATGTCAGATGATTTTATGGTCACTAAATTTACCTGTTATGACTCCTGTTGCACTTTTTGCAATGTTCAGTGAAGCAAAATTTGTGTGTGAATCGTCCACGTCATCTTGCAGGGAATCCCATCGTTTTTTTACGTTTCCTGTAAATTGATTTGAGCTCTGAGACTGACGGACGAACCAGTCATCTAGTCGTTTTTCGATCAGGGTCAGATCCGCCAATTTGTCATCACTGGGAGTCATTTCCGTGATCGCAGTTGGGGTGGCCTGAAAAATATATACAAACTTGTACACGAATGGCAATTTTGATTTCTTGACCGTTTGTCACAAAATCAAATTTAATGAACTGTAATCCACTTGCATCCTTGCAATTCTGCACTTTATCTCCAAACTACTGCGTCTGCGTCTGCGTTTATAGAATCTTTTTAGCCAATAAAGTTGTATATTTGGTGGCATTTGACGATATAACATGGAAATAAGTTAAGCGAATGTTGTCATTTCGGCGGATTAGTGTCCCTTTAACTCTCATAAACAACCACCTTCTGGAGCGACTAGTTCTCTTTAGCGACCACATTATCTTAATACAGAGTGTATTTTTTAGTTTAAGTAATCATTTGCAAGAGGTTTGGTTGTAGTTTTCATTTTCTTCTTAAGAACTAAAATTCAAAATGTAGCTTTACACTGTTTTAGACCAAAGAGAGTTTTAAGGAAAACAGGAGAAGGATAAACAACAATGACATCCGAAATGTGTGAAAATAAAGAGGTACCAGCCTACCAGGTCCATAGCGAGCTTCTACAACCCACCGACTATTTAAAATGGTTGTCAAGGCCAAATTGAATTCCTTTAAATTTGTAACTCAAGACCTGACCATCTGCAGTATTGGGTTTGGCTTTAGTACTTTCATCCCAAAGAAAATCGAAAAAAATAATAGTAAAATGATATCCTAAAATTATGAAAAACAAAAACAAATCCATCGGAAAATACTTCACTACTGAAAAGAGTCAAATCCTTTAATGAAATAGAAGCAGAAGCAGAAGCAGAAGCAGAAGAAGAAGAAGAAGAAGAAGCAGAAGCGGATGTGGAAGCAGAAGCAGAAGTAGAAGCGGCAGCAGAAGCAGAAGCAGAAGCTCAAGCAGAAGCTCAAGCAGAGGCAGAAGCAGAAGCGGAAGCAGAAGCAGAAGCAGAAGCAGAAGCAGAAGCAGAAGCTCAAGCAGAAGCTCAAGCAGAAGCTCAAGCAGAAGCAGAAGCAGAAGCAGACGTAGAAGCAGCAACAGCAGAAGCGGAAGCATAACAGTGTTTAATTTATGTCCAGTGAAAACTGACCCGACATAAGCATAAGCATAATTAAATTGCAAAAATCGAAAAAACAAAAAGTAAAAAAATATCCCAAAATAATGAAAAAAAGAGGAAATTCCATCAGACAATGCTAAACTGCTCAGTGGAAAGAGTTCAATTGGTATCACGGTATCACGGGATGCGCCACTCAAGATTTGAATCTGGCAGTGATAACTTAAATTAAATTAACAGTACTGTCAACTCTTTTAAACGGAGACCCCTCCTGTAAGACGAACATTAGTGGTTGTCTGGTTCTGGCCGAAATTCACTTGTTTGTCTGTGATTAAAATCTCAAGAAGGCGGGCACCTCTCTAAGACAGACACCTCTCTGTCTAAGACAGAAAGCTAGTGCTGGTCTTGAGGGTGCCTGACTTAAAGAGAGCTCACTGTATAGCTTACTTGACTCCAGCGATAAGTTTGCTGCCAGAAGTTATTTGGATCATACTGGGGTGCAAGAGTTGGCACAATTTTGTCACGTGACTGTCTACTCAAGTTGTCCACCAAACGAAGGAGATCGATATACAAAGGATGGGTCGGTTCAGTAGTTGTTGGCGCAGTTATTTTCATGCTGGTTATGTCACCTCGCCCTGCCAATAGAGCTTCCGTGTAAGAAACCCATACCGCACGCCATCCCTAAAGTAATATTGAAAAACAAACACATTCATTCCAATTCTAAGACATTTGTTGATCAGCAGATGTTGCAAGGGGTTGCTCAGCAAATGTTTAACAGTGTATCATGCCATGTTGAATGTTGAAATAGGCCATTCAACATGTTAAACGTTGTTAAAAGAAAATAGTGACAGGTTCTGTTCCGTTCAACCTCAGTCAATCGTTTTAAAATGTTGCATGTGTCATTTAACAAGTTGCAACATCGTTCAACATTTGTTGAGCAACAAATATTGAACGAACTGTGTATTATTCGATGTACAGCTCTGCATGGGGACCAAACTGACAACGCTCTTAACAGCCCGTGTTCAATTTAGGTTTTGCCACTAAATGCTTAAGATAGTATCCTATTTACACCGGTCTTACCCATACTCCTTTGAGTTATGGAAGAATGGCGGCCACTTTCGAATACGGAGGCAAAAAGTTAGTATACAAAGGGAGGGAAGGGCGGGATAGAAAGTGACCAAAAGGAGCGGAGTACAGGCAAGATGACACAAGGCTGAACGCGACGCATGAGCAAGTACGAACCAAACAACTTCTTTCTCGAAGTGATAATTTATTCCTTGAGGTGACTCCTTTTATATCGCTTTAGGTAAGACCGCTGTAAATAGTATCCTATTTACACCGGTCTTACCCATACTCCTTTGAGTTATGGAAGAATGGCGGCCACAGAAAAGATGCAAACGGGTTCCCCGTAACACAAACAACCGAGACTTGACTAAGGACCGCAATCTTAAACACCCAGACTAAACTAAGGACCCCAACATAAAATACCCACACTAAACTAAGGACCCCAATTTAAAATACCCATACTAAACTATAACAGACCCCAGACTAAAAGAAGCAGTAGTGGGGCCAACACAGAGTCCTGTCCCATTCTAAAACACGCCTATTACTGGGGTAGGGGACGTTTTGGGGGAGAGGACGCTAGAGGAGCCGTGAAGGACTTCTTTAAGGAAAGCTGGAGAAATATGCTTGTTGCAGGGCTCTGTCATTCCCTGAGTCACGTCTAAAGGCATACCCCTATAATAAACCCAACGCAGGTGGGGAGCAGAATGGCTAATAGGGTTGAAATCATCCGACATCTCCCAGTATGGAATGGAAAAAAAATGACCGACTAGAAGGCGCTTAATGGGAGGCTACAAGGGAAAGACAAAAGAAAAGGCGTGTGAGAGGGTAAAAGGGGCAAGCGCGACGGGACTCAGGGAATGACAGCTTGGAGCCCCGGTAATCCGAGAGGGAATAAGATTCCCGTTCCAAACAGTCATTCCAAGAGTAAGGGAATAAAGGAAGGCGAAACATAAACACGCGTAAAGGAAAATAGGCTTGAAGCGAAGGGAACAAGGATATATGCAAATACAGAATAAAGGAGGTGCAAAAGGATGTGCGCATGCATAAAACAAATTCTAACGAGCAGCGGTGAAAAAAGGGGCTAAAAACAAGGGGCAAAGAACAATAGAGGCTGAATAGAATAAGCCAAAACGTGATAATTAAAACCTTAAACAAGGCCAGGAAACAAAAACGGCCATACAACAAATAAATCCATAGACGCAGCATGACACAATAAAACAAAACGAGAAGCAAAACGGAGAAGAAATAAAATCGAGACAAAACAAAATACGCATAGGCAAAAATATAGTGAAAATTATAACCTATAATAAAAAACAACTTTAACTGCATTAACACAAAATATACTTGCACAACCAGGATACTTCCTGACAACGAAATAACACCCAGACATAGGATTGAGATAGAAAATTCCCGCAAAACAAACTTAAGCCATGGGGCTAGAGGCGCCAAACATTGAACAAAACAGAAAGCAATTAAATAAATAGCCGAAAACAAGTAGGCAGCAGGAAACGAACAAATATAGCGGAAAACAGATAAATAATTTACCAGTAAGCAAGATAAAACAGATACGAGTATATGTAACCAACAAACCGTAATAAACACTTCTGCTCTGGAGCCACAAACAAAACAATATCAGGGATTGCGTCCCTGTAACTAACATGCAAAACGCTCAACAGAGTCAGGAAACAAAAGGCTTTTAAAAAACCTCTGCTCTGGAACCACAAACAATACATGCAATACCAGGGAACAAGTAATTAGGCAAATTGCGTCGCTGTAACTAAGAAAAAACGCTCGACAGAGTCAGGAAAATACCAAAAATGCCGTAAACAACTTCTGCTCTGGAGCCACAAACAATACAATACCAGGGAACGAGTAATAGCAAATTTGCGTCCGTGGAACTAACGAAACGCTCGACAGAGTCAGGAAAATACCAAAATGCCGTAATTAACTTCTGCTCTGGAGCCACAAACAATACAATACCAGGGAACGAGTAATTTAGCAATTTGCGTCCCTGCAACTTAAGAAAACGCTGGACAGAGTCAGGAAAACGCCAAAATGCCGTAAACAATTTCTGCTCTGGAGCCACAAACAATACAATAGCAGGGAACGAGTAATTTAGCAATTTGCGTCCCTGTAACTAAGAAAACGCTCGACAGAGCCAGGTAAATACCAAATGCCGTAAATAACTTCTGCTCTGGAGCCACAACCATAAAATACCAGGGAACGAGTAATTTAGCAATTTATGTCCCTGTAACTAACAAAAAAAGACGCTCCACAGAGTCAGGAAAATACCAAATGCCGTAAATAACTTCTGCTCTGGAGCCACAACCATAAAATACCAGGGAACGAGTAATTTAGCAATTTATGTCCCTGTAACTAACAAAACGCTCGACAGAGCCAGGTAAATACCAAATGCCGTAAATAACTTCTGCTCTGGAGCCACAACTATAAAATACCAGGGAACGAGTAATTTAGCAATTTACGTCCCCGTAACTAACAAAACGCTCGACAGAGTCAGGTAAATGCCAAATGCCGTAAATAACTTCTGCTCTGGAGCCACAACTATAAAATACCAGGGAACGAGTAATTTACCAATTTGCGTCCCTGTAACAAACAAAACGCTCGACAGAGTCAGGTAAATGCCAAATGCCGTAAATAACTTCTGCTCTGGAGCCACAACCATAAAATACCAGGGAACGAGTAATTTAGCAATTTGCGTCCCTGTAACTAACAAAAACACTAGGAAGAGCAAGGAAACATGAAAAACAATTGCCACGAAAAACCAACCTCTGCTCCGGAGTCAGAGAAGACCACTATGAAATAAATGACACGTGGGCGGAGGAAGAAACCACGGAAATGGGAATAAAGAAAAAGGCAAGAAAACTACCCCTTGAGCGGCGCCAGGAGGAGCAGGCTGTTGCACATTATCCTGAGCAGGCTGCTGGACTTGAGGCACTTGAGGCACTTGAGGCACTTCAGCTTCTGGAGCTTGTAAATCTTGGTTCGCTTCGGCCATGATCGAGTTGAACGAACAACTTCTTTCTCGAAGTGATAATTTATTCCTTGAGGTGACTCCTTTTATATCGCTTTGGTTAAGACCGCTGTAAATACTGTTTAAGATATATGTTCCAGTAACATTGAAATAATCTTTGGGCGAGGAATAATTTGCAATAATGATTCTCTATCGGATTAATAAAAAAACGCCGTGAACATTGCAGAAAAAAATATGGTACTTGCATTTGATCTCAAAGAAGGACTTTGACGTTAGCAGCTCTAAAAATTGAAAATTGAATTATGAAGTGTAAATTATTTTTACCGTGAAATCCAGGTTAATATTGAACTGCGAGATATTTGTCGTTGCACCGGCAAAAGAGACCGTCAGATGCTCTGCAGTGCGTATATGAGAGTTGTAAAGCCACACCTTGATTCCGCCCCTTCTACCTTCGGACCCACTTATCGCCGGCTAATGAAAGAAGTTCAATAATCATGATGTTATGCATTGGTGAAAGCTTTAATTCATATTGACAAACAACAAACAAAACAACAAACAAACAACAAACAAAAAATTATTAGACATAAACTTAAATACAGTTTCCCTGCAAATTAGCAAAAACGCTATTCGAGGCAGGGAAAAGTAATGTAATTGAAAATAATGAAAGTGAGACAACATAACAATACAGAAGCTGATCCGTAGAGTTACATATTATTTTAAAGCTTTAGATAAAATCATGATATTGGTGGCAGACACGGGAAATGAATGAAATATGCAAATTATAACAATTTCATTTGTTTAATAACACAAAGTATTTGGGGAACACCAATATTGACTGTAAAGGAGCACGAAGTTTTAGTTATTGTAATGGTTGTTATTGGTTAAGTGGTGCACGGTGGTGTTGATGATTCTCATTATGGCGATGATGACGATGATACATGGTTAACTGCGATGATGATGATGATGATGATGATGATGATGATGAGAATGAAGATGGCGAGCTTTGTAATGGTGATAGTGATGATGGTTATCTTGGTAATGATGACGGTGATGACGATGGTGATAATGATGATGATGATGATGATGATGTTAATGTAGATGATGATGACGCATACGTTATTAGACTTACAGAAATTGAATGGGTAATTTCATCGCCACTTGTCCAAGTCCACCTCATAGAATTTGTGCCATCTTTATAACGAGTTGTTGAAAGTGCCAGTGTTGATGTTGCTGGCACACTGAAGTCACTTAACTGATTGGCATTCTCAAATGTATATACTGCAAACGAAAACAAGGTTACATCTAGAAGGAAAACGTGTCACTTGAGGTAGTAATCGTACCGCTAATAATATTTCGATTTTGATCGCTCCACCCGGTCACGCTTAATGTAGGAATTGATCGGACGGATAACTGAATCGTTAAAATCTAGCGCGATATCTATCTCCATTAATTGCATGTCACGTAGTTCAAAACTAAATAATAGTATCAATAATAAAATGTTACGTTTTTTTGAATTATTGCGTTCGACGAACGAGAACGCATTCCAAGTCTTCCTGTGGTTTCGTGGGTATACTTTTACGCAGGAGGTTGACGAGAAAATCAACCGATTTATTGCACTGTTCGGTTTGAAAAATCCATTTAATTTGGTGCTGTCGCGTTTATGCTAGCTGTTCATTGTTGCCGTTGTCCGCTTTCAGACTTCTCCTTCAGTGTTTTAGATCTGCTGTTAAGTTGCTATTTGTAATGATATTTGTCAGATTTATTTAAGCCAGTGGGTGCACTATTTCTCTGATACTTCATATTGAAAGCGAAATAAAACTTATCCTATTATGGACAACCATAGCTAATAGCTGGAAAATCAGTAAATAAACCATTTGAAAGAAATGGTAAATCAGTGCTCACTGGGGTGTCATTAAACCAAAAAAAGACAGTTACATGTACTGTACTTGTTCATCCATTCACCCAATAAAACATATATGGCTTTTAGAGGTCGCACATAACCTAAGCATTGGCAAAAATCATCCAAAAACGTCCGACTTCCGACTTCTGAATTCCGAAGGTCTCCCATCCCAAACACTTCGGAAATGTCCCTGGCCGTATCTTCGCTTCAATTTTGCTTATTTATTCCTAATTTCAATGAAAAAAAATTATGGGAATATCTAAAACAAAAAAGAAAATAACATTACCTGTTCTCGTCTGCGCATGAATGTTATGCACGAACAGCCAAATGAAAGCCACAGAATGGCACAGTCGCCCCATTTGACCTGAAGAAGAAACAATTTTTTTTTTCTCTATTTATCACAATATTTATGGAAATGATTTTAAGTTCGGGAGCCGGTTGTTCAACAGCTGATAACATTATGGGTATAATCGTTATCATAGCTTTAATTCTCTTGACGTTACGAAGGGGGCGATCCCTCAACTGATACATTTTAAGACTTGTACAAAGCCTTCTTCAAGCTTTTTCCGATCAAGTACCAGCTGTGACTCTTATCTGGTCAAATTTTTCTAAATAAAAGTAAAACAACTACATCTCGCCCTGTAATTGTTTGAGCACATACATCGTACACTAAATAAACATTGGCGTCTTTTTCCATCGTTCTTGATTAATACACCCCAAGCTACCTTCTCTCCCTAACGCTTGGTTAACGTCACGTGATCATAATATGCGAGATGAAACACGGACTTCTTTTCAATGCACTCGGGAAACGACGCGTACGACAAATTTATTACGATAGATAAAAGGGTTGATTTTATACCGATTTAGAGTACGTCGTCGTTGCGAATTAAACGAGTCATTCTAGTAATCTAACAACTGACTACATGCTAACGGAATTCATGACTCAACTCAAGTCCATAAAATAAATCAAATCTTAATTTTCTTTATTTATATGCTATATTAAAAGGTCTCGACTATTTGTCTTTGAATAGTTTACGTGACAATATTTATGATTCGTGCCTGAGAAAAGTCAAAGAAAGATTCCGTTCAATAATTGATTAATATTCAAAACAGCAAAGGAACAATTTGTTATCATATCTATATATTTTCTGTTAAACGCGAAGGTGAAAATACAATTTATTTTTTAATGACTTCAATACTTTATTCTGATCAATGTATTCAATCTTATCTTTTTGCTATTCCAAACCTTTTCTTATATACGCTTTGTCTATCTTTTAAACAGTTTCTAAATTCATTACAGGTGGCAGAATCACCTAAAACAGGTGACCAAGTTCATTGTAAGGTGGCGGTTGTGTGGTCGAGAACGCGCCTTAGTGTTAATGAATAAAGAGGTTAGTTTCTAACTAGAAACTGTGGTGCTGCGTCGGTGGAGAATGAAACACGAAAATGTGATTTTATCAAGTGTGTTGATAAGGTAAACTTGGCCACCTCAAAGAGATTCTTAAGCTGACATTTCGAGCGCTATTCCTTCGTCAGAGATAATTCGCATAGTAAACATATTGACGAACTTGACTCGATTTTTTGGGCCAATTTTGGGCCAATTTTTTTTGGCGTTCTCCGATTTCCGCTTCAGCAATTGTTTATTCATCCATGATCAATCAGGTTTTGTTTTTAAACACATGTTTCGTAAATTTATCCTTAGCCAATTTTTAGAAAAAAAATGTATATAATTTAAATACTTTCATGCACCGTAGACTAAACAGGTCCTGTGAAACAAGACCAACTTTTGATTCATTAAAAGGAAAAAACCGCTTCCAAGTTGAACGGTCCAAGGTCTTTTCCATGTTGTTCTACTTGGGTAACTCTCACTTGTGGCACCGTTTCGCCTCAGAAATATCCTTTTCACGTTGTTTAAGCTAATACCTTTGTTCAAACCAGAATACTTTGACCTTTACTTAAAGGGATGCCTTCGTTGTTTACATTAATCAACCAATAGGCCACTTCGAAAAATTCCATAATACTCTTTAAACTTCAGGTTTAGGTAGTGCTTGATGTAAGTCTGATTTTTCCAATTTCTTTTGTTTTCAGCACGAACTGCACGTGCTATGCTTCAACTTCTTGGCAATTTGCACACGGTGCACATTTTTATACGAACACACAATGCTACGTCCTAGCGTTCCTACCATGTACTCTGGATTCCATTGAGCCGTTCTAACAAAGGAGACTTGAATAATTACACCCCGGTGAGGCTGAGCCTGCACATAAAAAATTATTATGGTATTTTTCGAAATGGCCCATACGAAATAATCAAAGAGCCTGATGGACTATCTCATAGACTCCACCCGGGGCAGTAAATTCGTCACGAATCAAATAAATCATTATTTGACTAGTAACAGAATTCATGGTACTCAAATTTTAATAAAACATCTAAAATTTGCGCTATAAATCTATACTTTATGAAAGGGTGTTGACGAGGAATATTATTTAAGAAATTTTGACCATTTGTCTTAACATAGTTTTCGTGCCCCAATTTGGAAAAGTCATAGAAATATATACCAGTTTAATAATTCATTACGTTTTAAACTTACAAAAGAACAATCTGGCCTATACTCTATTTTTTTCTGTCAACCACAAAGATAAAAGATAGTGTAGTTCTCCTCAGATTTCTAATGATATGTACTTAATCTTTTGTATACATTTTTACTTTATTTTCTTGTACGGTGGCGATTGTGTGCTAGTACCGTAGCGTAAATGTGATCAGTCTTGTTATTTGCTTTTAGTTACAAAAATAACAATAAGGCTTGCCTGAGAAAGATTTGCCAATAGTGATTAAGGCTTGCCTGACAAAGATTTGCAAATAGTGATTAACGTATTGACGATCTTACCTCGAAAATTTCGTCCAGTCTTCTTAATAAAACTGATTATGTTCTCCAGCAAACACTTGAAGCAGTTTGACAGAACTCCAATATGCGTTCGTACATTAGCTTTTTCGAGTTTCCGCTTCAGCGGTCGCATATTTATCTCTAGCCAATCAGATTTCGTTTCCGGAAAATAAAAGGATGCATTCAACTGTCAAGTTATGAGCTCTTGGACCAATTTCGTGATATATACGAACCCAGCTTTATTTTAATTCTTTTTTATTTCATTTTGTTATCATACCTTTCAACTGATACAATTGGTAAAATGATTAGTCGAATGTACGTGGTTTTTCAGGGATTTTTATATTTTTGCTAAGGTACTGTTGCGTTTGTTAATTTATTCTAAGGTTTCGTTTTAAACACGAACTGATTTAATTTTTATGAGCTCGTGAGTTGAACAAGTCGACAGGCCCTGCAGGTCCTGTGAAGCGAAAGCAGATTTTGATTCACTAAAAACTGTTGCTGTCTTGGTTGCTTAAAGGGATAGTATCACGAGGTTCCGCGCGCGGCACTGTTCACTATTCTTGCACCGGAATTTTGGACATATCACTGTTAAAAGTGATTTTTTCTTTCTTTTGGCTATCAAAACGGATTTTTTGATTCAACAAATACCTCCACTTCTCGACGGCCTTTTTGAATTTGCGGAATCAAACTTGAAAAGTGGGCCGACGTTTTCAAGTTTCGACCTCGTGATACTATCCCTTTAAGCTCCCTATTGACGGTGTCACAGGAAGTTTGTTAACCTTATTTTCTCAACCGAAGGTTTGTTAACCTTTTTCTTTTGTTAAGCTGAAGTTTGTTAACCGGAAGTTTGTTAACAATAGAACCGCCATCACCAGAATGAGAGCTGTAACAATGTTACAACCCATTTATCGTCAGAAAGAGATCGCGGTTAAAATGAAAGCTGTAACGATGATGCAATCGGAAAGATGTCAATCAGGCAAAGGGGTGTCAAATAAAACGCGGGGTTGGGGCTGGGGTCGGGGGTTGGGGGTCGGAGGTCGGGGGTCGGGGGTCGGGGTCGGTGGTCGGGGTCGGGGTCGGGGTTTGGTTTTGTTTTTCTACTTTTTTTTCTATTATTTTATATTTTATACTTTCAACTCAATTTCGGCTGTTTTTCAATCTGTTTCTTGCGTTCGTACCGATGACGTATTCAATAATTAGAAGAAAATCCTAGCTTCATCTAAAAATTCGCTAAATAAAAATAACGATGTTTTACAGTGATAAACGCAGCGCTGGGGCCGGGTCATTTGCTGTCATATTTTTTTAAATTCTTTATTTCTTTATATTTTTCAACTTAATTTCTTGCGTTCGTACCGATGAATATTCAATTATTAGTAAAAAGTCCTGAATCCTAGCTTCATCTAAAACATCCATGCTTCGTTTAAACTCTTTGCATTAATATGGAATTCTCTTTCAACAAAATCGTTGAGTGGAAAATTAGCAGATAGGTCACTAAAATGTCATAGAGAATGCTTTTTTATATTAAGAGATGATAATGATTGGACATAGAAGTCTCCACGGTACTGGCCGCCTCATTGAAAGTGGGGCAAACGGTCCGGGGCAAACAAGGTGCCAAATGCCCCATAAATAAAAATAAAAACGGCGGAGGTGATCGTCGTACCTTTCAGAAGTCAAAATGTGTAGGTTGGTACTGCTTAGGGTACTAAAATCTAAAATGACCACCGTTATAATTATCGCGGTACCTTTTAGGGTATCGAGCAGAAAAATATGATAAAATGTGACATGTGTTGTTTTAGAACTAGACTCACAATCTCTTGTTTACCTAGTAGAAGAAAAAATCTATTTGAGCCACAACCATCTATATTCACCCCATGGTACCTTTAAGGGTGATTTTCGAAACTTTCTGTCGAGCACCCCCGTCATTTCTATACGGGATTCTCCCCGGGCAAAATGTATTGCGTTTCTTTGACAATCCGATGTCAAATGACTCCGGAAAAATGTAATTTCCGAAACTAGATTGAGGTTTAAGCTGCAAGCTTAAGATATCTAGCAAAAGGTTCATTAAGTGATTCAATTTTAGGTATCTCAGTTGTTGGGAAGCGTGATTTTGCTATTTCCTTTTTTCTATTTTTTAGTTATCATCGGCACAGTGACTGTAATTTTTTTCCGCTAACGTAAGTACTGAGTATTACAAACAAATGTTTAGAGAATTGGAAATGCCACTATGTGTTTCCAAGCACAGCTACATCCCTCAATTCTGATAAGTAAAATCACTTTCCCGGGTTCTCAAGTTTGCATTTGTAGCCGAGTTCAAAACATGTCAGATACAGTGTGTAATTTAAACGGTCGGATTCTCAGACTTAATTCTTTTACAAATACCAAATATATTTTGCGCCATGTTAGCCACGGACCGTTTGCTCTATTTTCACCGTGAAAGCTTTATGTAAATATAAATACAAATGAAAATTGTTATGTCTGACTGACATTTCAGTGAACTACCTGTTAATGTTCTACTCAACGATTTTGTTCAAAGCGAATTCCATATCACTGCAAAGCATCGTTATTTTTATTTAACGAATTTATAGATGAGATTAGGATTTGACCTATTCCTATAAACGGTTGAATATTCATTGGTACAAACGCACGAAAACAGATATAGAAAAAAGTAAAACAAAAAGAAAAAGACCCCATCCCCGACCCCGACCCCGGCCCCAACCCCGGCCCCGGCAACGAGATATACTGACACCCCACGCAAAGACATTTTCACACTTTCTACAGACTAAATTCTGTAAAAGCCGACAATTTGAACACAAAAACCTCTTAAACCTTAAATATTTTGTTCTTTTAAGACTTGACATTGATGACAAACTGACCGAAGAAGATAAGACAAGACATTAATAAAGGCCGCGCGTGACAGCTACGTGGGCTAAGGATATCATTGCTACCCACCAGGTGACCAAGTAGAGATGGCCTTAAACGGGTAGATGCCAAAATTTCAAAAGAGGAAAGGTTGAATAAACTGAACATCCAAAAAATTTAGCAGCGTACAGTAGACACATGCACTTCAAATGGATCTTTTATTTTATTTTATTACAAAAAAGGATTCATGATTTTATGACAATATAAAGTTGTATGTCGATGCGAATTAAACGAGTCATTCTAGGAATCAACTATCAATTGCTATATATTAACAGAATTCACGAGACTGAATTCCATAAAATGAATAAAAGATGTATTTTCTTTATGTACTGCTATATTAAATGTGTGTACATGTTGACAAAGAATTTCGTAACCAAATCTATATTCGTTCCGGAGAAACGTCAACCAAATATGGCCGTTCAATAATTGATTAAGCTTCAAAGGAACAATTTGTCATTATATCTATACTGATTTTGTTTCTGTCAGACGCAAAGGTACCGGTGAATAAACTTTTTTTATGACTTCGATATTTCATTCTGATCAAATCTTTCTACAGTTCCAAACTTTCTTATATACATTTTTTTCTTCTTTTTCTACTTTCTTAAACGTTTCTAAACTCATTACAGGTGGCAGAATTACCAAAAACGGGTGACTAAGTTCATTGTACGGTGGTGGTTGTGTTGTATAAGGTTCCGTGCGCGCCTTATTGTTAATGAGTCGGCGGGAAAAAGGCTCTAAACGTCGTCTTTGGAATCTCTTCAAAGGGACATTGTCCCGCCGAAATAGCAAAATTTCGGATAGGTTATTTCCATGTTTTATCGCTAAATACCACCAAATATACAACTTAGTTGGATAAAAAGATTCTATAGAGCAAAACAAAAGCAATAGTTTGGAGATAAAGTGCAGGATTGCAAGGATTGAAGTGGATTACATTTCATGAAATTTCATTTAGTGAAAGGCGGTTAAGAAATCAAAATTGCCATTCATGTAGAACTTTGACTTTTTAGTCGTGATTTCGTCTCTTAGACCAGTGAGTAGGCGTTTGTGTGCGTTACGTGGAAATGAACGTGTTCGTGAAGTCGCAAAGCATGTCGGGACATTCAAGGGGCCCAAAGAATGCCGTAAATTTATATCTTTATTGGCCAATTTTTAGAAAAAAATTTATATAATTTAATTACTTTCACACACCATAGACTAAACAGGTCCTGTGAAACAAGACCATATTTGATTCATTAAAAGGAAAAAAAACCCTTTGCGAGTTGAACGGTCCAACGTCTTCTCCATGCTGTTCTACTTGGGTAACTGTCACTTGTGGCACCTTTTCGCCTCAGAAATATCCTTTTTTCGCTGTTTATTTATAAATACAAATGAAAATTGTTATGGCTGACTGACATTCAGTAAACTACCTGCTAATGTTCTACTCAACGATTTTGTTCAAAGCGAATTCCATGTCACTGCAAAGCATCGTTGTTTTTATTTAACGAATTTATAGATGAGATTAGGATTTGACCCATTCTTATTAAACGATTGAATATTCATCAGCACAAACGGAGGAAACAGATAATAGAAAAAAGTAAAAAACTCACCTCACCCTGACCCCGACCCCAACCCCGACCCCGGCCTCGCGTTTTACTGACACCCCACGCAAAGAACTCTTCACACTTGCTACAGACTAAATTCTGCAAAAGCCGACAATTCGAACATTTAAACCTCTGAAACCTTAAATCTTTTAAGACTTGAAATTGATGACAAATTGACCAAAGAAGATCAGACAAGACATTTATAAAGGCCGCGCGTGACAGCTGCGTGGGTTAAGAATATCATTGCTACCCGTAGATGCGAAAATTTCAAAAGAGGAAAGGTTGAATAAACTGAACATCCAGAAAATTTAGCAGCGTACAGTAGACACATGTTCCTTAAATGGATCTATTTTGATTTATTACAAAAGGGATTTATGATTTTATGACAATATAAATTTGTATGTAGATGCGAATTAAACGAGCCATTCTAGGAATCAACTATCAATTGCGATATACTAACAAAATTCACGAGACACACGTTCATAAAATGACGATAAAAGATGTATTTTCTTTATGTACTGCTATATTAAATGTGTGTACATGTTGATGAAGAGCTATATTTCTTAAAGAGATCTCGATCCCTTATATATCTTTTAATTAAACGTTTTCGTGACCATATCTATGATCGTGCCGGAGAAAAGTCAACCAAATATTCCGTTCAATAATTGATTAAGCTTCAAAGGAACAATTTGTCATTATATCTATTTTTTCTGTCAGACGCAAAGGTGAATAAACTTTTTTTTAATAACTTTGATATATCATTCTGATCAAATCTTTCTACTGTTCCAAACTTTCTTTTATACATTTTTTTTTCTTATTTTTCTACTTTCTTAAACGTTTCTAAACTCATTACAGGTGGCAGAATCACCAAAAACGGGTGTCTGTCTAAGTTCATTGTACGGTGGCGGTTGTGTAAGGCTCGGTGCGCGCTTTAGTATCAATAAGTCGGCGGGAAAAAGGATCTATGTCGTCTTTGGAATCTCTTCAAAGGAGCAAATTGTTACGCGGAAATAGCAAAATTTCGTTTATCGTATTTCCACGTTATATCGCTAAATGCCACCAAATATACAACTTAGTTGGATAAAGATTCTATAGAGCGAAACAAAAGCAGTAGTTTAGAGTGCAGAATTGCATGGATGGAAGTGAATTACAGTTCATCGAATTTGATTTAGTGACAGGCGGTCACAAGAAATCAAAATTGTCATTCATGTTGAACTTTGACCTTTTAGTAACTATTTCTTTGCTTTGCTTTCATCAATTTTGGCCATTTTTTCTCCATATTTCAAAACAATAAAGGAAGCTTAAGGAAAGCTCCTGGCCATAATCATGAACACACGATATATCAGCCGGGACATTGCCCCTTTGACGGTGAACAATTAACCTTAACAACTCAGTTAATTATTGAAACTAAATTTCAGTGCTGGACTAATGAAGCTGGTCTTGCAATTTTAAAGTGAAGATAGGAATAAGAGACTTAAGTGCTACCTAGTTTAGGTGGCTCCAAGTAGTTTAAAAAGAGTGAAAACGACAAGCAAAACTGCATTTGAATGAAAAGCTCGATCTCTTTATTGCCGAGAAGTTAGTCAAAGCTATTTGCAGGGAGTAATTATTCAAGTCTGAGGAAACTTTCTGTGGTAATTTAATGATAATTTGTTAATTTGTGAGACCTATGGAATGTTTTGACCGCTTATATTTCAAACATGAAAAAACACGTCTTAAAAATGTTTTAGTGATTTATTTAAAATCGAACAGTTTAATTTGTTTGAAATTTTCCCATTTAGTGTGCTACACTGTGTAGATTATAACGCATTTATTCGCTTGTTGCGGGTTGCCGCAAAATCGAAAGATATTTAGGAAAAACTGTTTTTCGCCATATTTGTTTACGGTTACTATGGAAACGCTGATTAGCATAAAAAGAGCATCGCTCAAAACTTTCATCCAAGCCTAGAATCTGGTATCAAATTCAGATTCATTGAGCTAAAGTAAGATTATGTATAAGCGCATTCAAAAAGGGAAGTGTGACCCCAATAAAACTACTAGGAGCCACCTTAAATCTGCCAAAAAGCAGTTATGAAAAAAGTAAGTAAATATATTGAAGAATCCTAGCTTGAGTTTTTTGGCCAATTTTCACAGCAGGGCTGGTTGTGTTCAGTTCAGGAAACACTTGAAGCAGTGACAGAGAAAACTCGGCTCTGTTGTCATATTAACAAAGAATCAGAGAATTAACTCTGTGTAAATTATAATGCTAAGGTAAACCCATAAATTTCCCTGTACTGAGCTTTAGCCCTAGTAAGGAAATGAGGGACCACACGAGGGAAAGAAAAAAATCTTTGGCCTCAGTGGGATTCGAACCCACGACCTCCGGATTAGACCTTCCGTCGCTCTACCGCTTGAGCCACGAGGCCGTACGGGAGCAGATCGTGGGTAATAAGGTGGTAATTCGTGGCAAATGAGAATGTGAAGGGTACAAATAAATGTTGAGCCACGTAGCACTGGTGATTTATAGTGCTAAGGTAAACCCATAAATTTCCCTGTACTGAGCGTTAGCCCTAGTAAGGAAATGAGGGACCACACGAGGGAAAGAAAAAAATCTTTGGCCTCGGTGGGATTCGAACCCACGACCTCCGGATTAGATCTTCCGTCGCTCTACCGCTTGAGCCTGTTGTCATATTCATTGTGACACAAATAAACAGTCGAGAACGTTTTCCGATTTCCAATTCAGCAACTGTTTATTTATTTTTGACCAATCAGATTTTGTTTTGAAAATGAAAGTAATGCATTCATGTTTTTATGAGCTCATAGGCTACTAGAATTCATTCATACGAAAAGAAGTTTCTATTTCATTTTATTCATTTTATATTGTATATCTTAACTGATACGATTTGCAAAATGACTGGTCAAAAGTGTTTTTTGAAGTTTTAATACTAAAGTTTCTATAACACATGTTTGGCCAATTTATTCTTAGCAAATTTTTAACCACAGGACTGTGGTTAACGAAGCTATCCTAGAGGATAAACTTATCGAGTTCTATGCAGCCTTGTATGTTGCATGTTTACTGTATTAAAATCTCATAAAATGCTAAATTTAAATTATTTCCTAAGAATATCCTAAAAAAGTGGATATTAAAACTTTGTTTTTTAAATCAATTACAGCAATTGCAGTTATACAAATGTAATATTACATTTTGTATACCCTGAGTGGACCACAAACAAACGGATAAGAAGAGTTGCTAGAAGATCTAACATCTCGTCGTCCGCCATCTTGAATGTAGAACTTGAAATCACATAAGCTCGCCATGCAATTTTATTGGCTAATCGATTAATTTGGCTCAGCCAGATTCTTGCGGCGCCCGCACACAGATATTTGCCTCACGACCTCGCGAGGCGAAAAACTCACAAAAACGCCAGCGCACACTTGAGGAAACAGCTGAGCTAACTACCTCGCGAGGAAATTTTCTCAGCACTTTCCTCAAGTGTGCGGCAGGTTAACAGGTCCTGTTAAACAAGACCAAACTGTGATTCATTGAAAGGAAGAAACCCTTTGCAAATTGAAAAGTAAAAGTGTTCCCGTTCTTTTCTATTTAAGCTACTCAAGTTACTTGTGACCTTTAATATACTTACAATATAACTTACAAACTTTAATATCAATTGAAATAACGTTTTTTAATTTTTTTAAAAAGAAATGGTTTTAATTTTTCGACTATTTTCATTTCTTTCCTTTTTTCTTTCTTTTAAGAAAAGATGCCTTCATCGTTTACATTAATCAATCATTATGAAAAACTCACAGGTTCCACCTTCTTTCCCTTTACCCCTGGTAAGAAGTCCCCGGGGCAGTAGATTCCTCACGGGTTTTTCTTAATTATTTTCTTACACCACGTAAACAACGACGAACATTACCTATTATTTTTTATGTAACAACGGTCCTCTTCTTTTGTATGAGTTTTCGTTTTGATTAACGGGACAATTATTAGGCGCCTAGCCTTATATTATAATTTCGTGACCCTATTCAGTGGAAAAATCATCGAAATATACACCCCGTTCAAATTAAGTTTCTTGTCCGGTGTTGGTTGTGCGAGGTTGTGTATGTGCCTTAGCATAAATGTAACCAATCTTGTAATTTTGCTTTTAGTTACAAAAATAGGACTGAATAAACGGCCTGACTAAGAACTTTATGTTATTAAGATTTGCCAAACCCACATTTATAAATAGTGATTAACGTATTGACGATCTTACCTCGAAAATTTCGTCCAGTCGTTTCGATAAAACTGGTTATGTTCTTCGGGAAACACTTGAATCAGTTTGACAGAACTCCGCTATACGTTCGTACATTATCATAGATTATTGGTCAATAGCTTTTTCCGGTTTCCGCTTCAGCAGTTGCTTCTCTAGTCAATCAGACTTCCTTTCCGAAATGATATAATTTTTATGAGCTTATGAGTTGAAGAGTCGACAGGCCCTGCAGGTCCTGTGAAGCGAGAGCAGATTTTGATTCATAAACCGTTTCCAAGTTACTTGGTTGGAAGATTTCTCAAGCATTTATGCATTTAATTTTTATGAGCTCAAACATTGTAGACTAAACAGGTCCTGTGAAGCGAGACCAAGCTTTGATTCATTTAACAGAAGAAACCATTTCCAAGTTGACTGGTCGAAAAAATTTTCAAGTATATAAATGCATTTCATTTTTTAGAGTCATATATATATATTGTAGTCTAACTAGTTCCTGTGAAGCAAGAACAACTGTCGATTCACTGAAAACTGAATCGAACAAAACCATTTCCAAGTTGATTGGTCGAAATTTTTTCTCTGCATCTAAATGTTCGATGAACTGTCGCTCGTGACTTTTAAAGAGTACTTCTTTTTTTTCAATTAAATTGTATTAAGCCGTTTGAGTTAAACATCTTTTCTAATACAAAATCCTAAGAGTAAGAGAGCCTTTTTCGCTTTGAGCTATTAACCCTTGGTCTAAAATTAATCAAAATACTTTCCTTACTAAAGAGATGTATTAGTCGTCCACATTAATCATCTGCTAGGGGAAGGTCAAAGGGCCTTTTTAGCTATGTTTTGTCATTTCTATTCCCATCGTACAATTCGTTCCCAGGCTCCATCTTCCCTCCCTGTACGTTGTTGAAAAGTCACGACTTCTTTGTATACCACTTGATGAGGCATATTATATTCTTTATATGCCATGAGATAACACTAACTTTCTTAATTTTTTAGAGAAGTAGACGATGACAACTAAAACTTATAGTTATTCTTGCCATTAGAGTTATACACATGTATAATTGTTATATTATTGAGTGTAACTATTACATGATAAATGCAAAGAAATTAAGTCTTAAATACTAAACTCGATAAACTTTTAAGGGTGTATTGATTTTGAATTCGTCGACGGTGTGTTTTTAAAGAGTTTTCAATTGATTCACAGCCCTATTTATTATTCGACACTGAGCATCCTAGAGTGCAAATATGCATCGAAACGAGTGCAAATTAGACACGTTATTACACTCTTCCGACCGCGCGCTAGGAAAAACAATTTTAAAAACTTAGATTTACGAGGAGATGACTGTCGTATAATCAACAATTTATTCAGTGAAAAGTTGTGTAATACGGCTGAGTATTTTTACGAGTCAGTTTTTATTTTTTCGAACCTTATAACTTCTATTTATTATTCAACGCACCAAAACGAGAAGTAACGCAAATATTTAACAACTATTCACTGAAGTGGAGGTGGGTAGTGGTGGAAATTTACCGAGCCGCGAAGCTAATTAGTATATACTGAAACAGTGAGATAATATAACGAAAATGATGCTTTTTAACTCATTTATTCCCGTCAATGATTACAATTTTCGCGCGCAAATTGCTGGGAGGTGAATGGCACTTGCTATTCCGAGTTTCAGTAGCCAATCAGAGCGCGCCAACAATGCTATCCACTGTTTCAGTATATACTAAAAGACGTTATTACACTCTTCCGACCGCGCGCTTGGAAAAACACTTTCAAAAACTAACATTTTCGAGAAGATGATTGTTTTATAATAATTTTTTTTTCAGCGAAAAGTTGTGAAATACGCCTGGGAATTTAGTTTTACTTGTCTTTTGTTATTTTTTTTTTCTCGATCTCCTAAAGCCTCGAAAAAAAATTAAAAAGTTGCTCGTCTGAATAACCTCTATGGAGCGATTGCAGAATACCCCGCAACTCCGGACAACTTCACTTACATGAGCCGAAATGCTTTGTAGAGCAAGGCATAACATAATAAACACTTTTGTTATTCAACGAGATGCAAATAAGTTACGGGGTATTCTGTTTAGCCGAGAAATTTTTCATATACTCTTAACTTGTTTTCTGTCAACAACGAAGATGAAGACATTCAGTGTTCAAAATTTTCCAACTTATTTAAACATTTTATGATGGTCATTCACCGTACTCTTTCTCACTTATCTAATGTTTCAAATTCTATTTTTTTGTGTATTTTTTACTGAATTCATTCTATCTAAATAAAATTTTGATTTGAAAGCGTTTTATCACCAAAAACAGGCGACTTAAGTTTCTTGTACTGTGGTGGGTGGTGTTTGTATGATCAGAGCTTGTGCGAGTGCCTTAGCGTAAATAAATGTAACCAGTCTTGCAATTTTCAAGCCGCCGCGTGTTACTTTTAGCTACAAAAATAACAATAAAAGACTTGACTGATCAGTGAGTTATGTCTAGTACGATTTGCCAAACAGGTCCCTGTAAAGTTAAACTAACTACTTAAAACTGAAGAACCCGTTTCAAAGTTGACTGGTAGAAAGCTTTTCCTACCCAAAGGCTCACAAAACTGTCACTTGTGACTTTTAAAGTACAACGCTGTTGCACTAATTCATTCATGTTAATTGTATTACACCAGTTTCGCATGGTAACCCATTCAATGTGAAGAAAATTCTGATTTCCAAATATTAGAATCTCCTCAAAAAAAACGAATCGGATTACGCTTCTTGTGCGGTGTTGTTTGTGTGAGATTGCGTGAGATTGCGTGTGCTTAGCCGATCTGACAACTTTGGATTGAAAAATGAGATTTTATTCAATACTCGCGTCGAGAAATTTTTATAAGCTCACAAGCGAGACCAACTACTAAAAACTGACGCTGGAACCCGTTTCAAAGTAGACTGGTAGAAGTTTTTCCTACCTAAATGCTCGAGAAACTGTCAAAAAAGGTGAATTGCGCTTCTTGTGCGATGGTCTTTAATCTTTAATTAAGAATAATTGCCAATAGCGAGGCTAATCCGGCAATGGAGCGGCCAGCGGTCTCTCAGTAAATTAATACAAATAAATTAAATTATAATAAAGTAATTTAAATTGAACTAAATTATAGCGTCATTGTTTACACATGTGTTAATTAGTTTTTAAAAACGTAAAAGAGTAGGAGAAACTTCACGGATTAATTCTGAATATGATGCAGCTTTAACAATGTCAGATGGTGATGCATTCTACACAGTAACTGATCTTACATGGTGTGTGAGGTTGCATGTTTATAGCCGGACTGACAATTTTTGATTGAAAAATGAGATTTTATCCAACAAAGGAACAAACCGTTATGATATACATCTGTTCTCTAACATGTTTTTCTGTTGTTTTATTTCGCTATGAAATTTCTGTTGTTTTATTTCGCTATACCAAAGTTCATTTTTTGTTTCAACTTTTTTCTATATAAAATATTTCTTAATATCGTGAAAGAGTTGGTTATCGTTCATCGTGGTAAGGCACAAAAATAAAATGTATTATTGTTTGTCTCACGATGTATAGTCACTTGAGATGTAGATCGCGACGTTTCGACTGCTTACTGCCAGTAGTCTTCATCGAGCGCTGAGGTCGATTGATTATCCGTCATCATTAGCATCACGATGGCTGGCTATGATTGGTAGAACTCGATTCTCATTATTCCTGTGAGAACCTGTTCTCTTTGGTTGTGCCTAAATCGTACCGTCCAGAAGGACGTCGGACACCTTATTGTGTCGATAATTTTATTTTTAATAAATTTTTAAGTGTAAAAAAGAAAATCTAAAATCCCCACTCAGGATTAAACCTGTGACCTCAGCTAGGCTTAGACCTACATAGCCTACCGCACCACCGTACCATCTAGCTTCTCGGGTTGCTTAGTCCTAAATTTAACTATATAAACTGCTACCCCTAACCTCAACTGAAAGCTAACCAGTTACTCCGTTATATAAGTCTAAATAAGGTGTCCGACGTCCTTCTGGACGGTATGATTTGGCCTTGACCGTTCTCTTTGCAGCCAGTCCGCTGCAGAACCGTTCCGGCTTCTGTCGTTGTGTTTCTTGACCGTTGGCACCCACGCTTCAGGAATTTTGATTCCGTTATCCCTGTTGATGTTGTTAGGGTGAAGTCTTGTGTGGATAGTCTCTTTTACGTGACACGTGTACCAGTGTGTGTCTCATCAGAGCGCTGAAAAGAATGGGTGATGAACGCGCCCTTGGTTCTTCAGCGGTGTGTGATGATGAGCAAGACTGGATCGAGAGCGCTCGACAGGGTCCGAATTCAAAACATGGCGGCAGATGAGGTTCGGTCACCGATGCACATAACGGGTTGCTGCAAGAAAACAGAGGATTGTCCAATATAGACGCACTGATACAGTCTGTTAAAGCAACGTTACGATTTTCGTTACGGTCTGACAAACTGTTATTAATAGTGGTGGTCAATCCGGTGACAGTCCGTAAATTGCATCTCATTAAGGGAACTATTTTCACGTTCATCCCCAGTGTGGGGTGTAACAGTGTTTGAGCTCATAAAAATTAAACACATAAATGCTTGCTCCAACCAAGTACTGTAACTTGGAAACCGTTTATGAATCAAAATCTGCTCTCGCTTCACAGGACCTGCAGGGCCTGTCGACTCTTCAACTCATGAGCTCATAAAAATTACGTCATTTCGTTTTTTTAAACGAAAACTCAGAACAAATTGAACAGACGCAAGAGTACCTTAGCAAAAACATAAAAATCCCCGAAAAATCACTTACCTTCGACAAATCACTCTGTATCATTGATCTGTTAGTTTTTCGTCCATATCGCTTTATTTTATTTTATTTTGTTTGGTAATCTACCTTTAGTTCTGTGTGGAAACCTCATCTATACAAACCCTATGGTTTCTTTCAGGTCTCCTCGCCATCCACTCCTGTTAAATTTGTAATTCTACTATGTCATGTAATTGTATGAAATGGCGAAATAAATAAATTATCAATTAAAATTATCAATCATTTTGCCAGTAGTATCGGTTGAAAGGTATGATAACAAAATGTAATAAAAAAGAATAAAAATGTTGGGCTCGTTTCACGAAATTGCTCCATGTGCTCATAGCACAGTTGAATGCCATTCCTTAATTTATTTTCCGGAAACGAAACCTGATTGGCTAGAGATAAATAAGCAACCCAGGCTGATCATGAAGCTGAAAGCGAAAAAAAACTAATAAACGAACGCATAGCTAAGTTCTGTCAAACTGCTTCAAGTGTTTTATGGAGGACATAACCAGTTTTATCGAAAAGACTGGACGAAATGTTCGAGGTAAGATCCTCAATATGTTAATCACCATTTATAAATGTGGGTTTGGCAAATCTTAATTACTAAACATAAAGTTCTCAGTCAGGTCGCTTATTCAGTCCTATTTTTGTAACGTAAAGCAAAATCACAAGATTGTTTTCATCGTAAAATAATAAGAGATAATGTTCGTCGTTGTTCACGTGGTGTAAGAAAAGAAAAACCCGTGAGAAATCTACTGCCCCGGGGACTTCTTACCAAAGGTAAAAGGAAGGAAGAAGGAACCTATGAGATAGCCTAACAGGCCCTTTAATTTTTTCATAAAGATTAATTAATGTAAACAAAGAAAGCATCCCTTTAAGTAAAGGAAGTACACACGCTTTTAGAACGAAGTATACAATATACATGTATAGTACGAATGCTTCTTTGAAGTGCACTTTCCCGTGCACACGCTTCTATAACGAAGAATACATACATGTATAGCCTGACTGCTTCTTCAATGAAGTGTACTCTTCCCGAGCACACGCTTTTAGAACTTGGTTTACATACATGTATAGCCTACTTGTTTTAGCCGTAGCGACGCCAAAGTGCGTAGGACACACGCTTTTAGAACGAAGTATACATACATGTATAGCCTGACTGCTTCTTTGTGTATACATATATGTATAACCTGCTTGCTTTGGCTGTGGCGACGCCAAAGTGCGTTTAATGAGATGCAATTCACGGACCGTCAGACTGTTCAGATTGTCAAATCGTTTCACTGTCTCCCTGACCAAGTTTAATGAGATGCAATTCACGGACCGTCAACAGACCGAATCGCTCTTTTACAATCCGTACAGACTGTACAGATTGTCAACTCGTTTCACTCCCTGACCAACAAATAGTGCATATAATTATCAGACCGTCAACGGATCGACTACAACTTTTCTTCTCTGACAGACCGTACAGATTGTCTGATCGATTTGACATACTGTATCAGTGCGTCTATATTGGACATGAGTGACCTGCTTATAAGAACCAAACTGTTTCAAAAAGCCAATAAGCCAAGCTTGCCCAGTTTGCCAACTAACCTTTCACTGAGCTCGGGATTACATCAGGCAAACCAGCCTAAAGGAACTAAGCATCGACACTAGATCTTTACAGTGACGTTAAAAGAGCAATTAATGGCAATCAACCTTCAAACTGAATTGAACTCATGACAATAACGATTCGGGTACAAATTTCTAAAGTCGAGCTATAAGGCCAAACAAAAGCACTGGCCAATCCTGATTATAGTACACCCTGGCCTTTAACTCTATTTAGCCTAGGGGGAGGGGTGCACAGACGAAATTCCTGCGTCATTTGAAGTCATCATTCCATTTTGCAGACTTCAAAGGAAACAGTTTTGGGCGTACTATATACCCTCCACGTATCGTGGTCATACCTTTATATTAATGCTCTTGAAGTTACAATGGGGACACATTGCACCCACCCCCCAGGCTCAGAAACTAAAGCTAAATAGGGTTTCACTTAATGAACTGCGGCTCATATGTAGTTATCTGTCATATCCCAATTATAAAACAAAAACTATGCTTTTCAAAATAGACGTCCCAACTGATGACCACCTTCCTTATGCAGATGAGTGTCCATGGAATTAACGCTCACGGGGCGTCGAGATTACATCAACAGCCCGCTGTTCGCATCAGACTATCCTGGCAATTTGGAGTGTACCTGGTGAATCCATGTCTCCAAGATGCAAAGAGTGGCTTTTGTGTTTTTAGGGCCGATCAACCTTGACCCTTTTCTGTCTTTTAGTTCAGAAGTTTCAGGGGGGTACCATTTGAGGCCAGCGGATCATGGAAAATTTGCATATTGTAAAAAGCAATAATTTAACACCCATTCTAGCTCTATTTAGTTTTAAACACTTCAGTTTGCTTTAGTGAATTCATATCTCTTTACGAAACCCGTGATAATCAATAAATGTGTCAGTAAACAAGAAATTTAGAATTGGGGTAAATTTCCCTGCCAGGAGACGGCTGCTATGATAACGTTACCTGTCACTGAATTGAAATATATCACATCAAATTCTTCCCAGAAAAAGAAATTTCATGGTCTGGTTGGTACTTATTAAATGTTATTGAAGTTACAAACCTTCAGAATCAGCGCGAACCTTCCCCCCTCCCTCCCCCACCCCCATCTTAATAGGGTTAATGGTTTGCAAGCTTACAGCCCATTGCTAGAGAACATCAACAATGAAAACACATACACCAGGTCAGTCAGTATAACTGATTTTTATTTCTTCATAATATGCCGTCAACACATACAACGGATACCATCATTAAGATTTAAATAAGGTCAATTATTGACGCAAAGGAATTAATACCCATGCAGTAGACTTCTGTCAACTTAAATCTGTTGAGAAAACAGTATGACTTAGCTTGAAGTGGCATCAAGGGGCCAGGAATTTTGTTTATGCGTACTGAAGACTGTTCTGAAAATTGTCAGTTAACTTCCATGAAATACACAGTGGAGTCTTTTACATGTTTTTAAGAATAACAAAGAAGCGCATTTATCGTGGACAGTGATTTAAGTGTCTGCTTTACTTTTGTTGCATTTGTCTTGCTTTTGATGAATTTTAGTCAAATCTGGTCAAGAGTAACTGGGAAACTGTTTTATGCTTCGAGATTTTTCTTATTCGAAGAAGTGAAAACTTTAAGAGGAAACTGTCTTTAGTTCGAGTTAACGGAAGTTTACTGTATACGGTAAATCAATTTTAAAATTCTGACGACATGTTTTTCTTAAGCTTGCATTGATCCTCGTGTGAGTTTAACTTCTTTACTGAATCCTTTACTCAGAGCCTTGAACGTGATTATATTCCCAATGGTCCGTGTAACATCGCCTCCTTTGGGCCGAACCTCCACATGATTGGTTTTGTCCGAGTCTGCGACAATTTCGCCGTTCACTCTGACGTCACCGGTGATGACATTGACTGCATCCTTGACCCAAACCTGATAAAAACGAAGGACGAAAGGAGGTTTGTTAGAGAGATTTTCAATTCATTGTCGAAAGTAATTTCGCTATTTTTTTGGCTTACATAGCTACGCTTTGTGAGCAGCTGAAAAATCTCGCGTCACTTTTCATCAACCAATCAGAAGTAAAACCAAAACCAATCGTAACTTACTCGTACGCGTTTTCCCGCGCTTGGCAGCGGCTACCTGTATTTGCTTCAAGTTCTAATTGGTTCATTGGATTGTCTGCGTCTCTTGGGATAACCAGTGTGATATTATTTTGGTTTTAGCTTCACGACACTCAATTGAACACCGCTGCAAATTTTCTGCAGCATTCAGAATAACACATAAAATAATATTACCCAAAGTTAATACTTCAGAGGGAAATTACCAATGAGTCCCACCAAGAGACTAAGGCTCTTGGTCCCACAAAACCTAACATTTATTTTTATCTTCGCTTTTCCTATACTATTTTAGACACAGTGCCGATGCATTCCATGGAAACATATTTTCATGATTTTGTCTTCCACCCATTGCTGGTCTTGAATTACATGTCATTGAAGTTTTTACGTTGAAGTTTTTTCATTAATGTAATACTTAATTTAAGCTATTTAGACCAATTTCACAAAAACAGCGGCTTATCACTATAAATATTAAAATTGTATACCCTGTACACATACAGAACACCCTGGAATCCACCATACCAAGCGGAACATCCCCATGTAGATGAAAATCAGTGAGACCCCGCCTGTACTTTCGAATACCGTACTTTTCAACAAGAGATTTTTTTTTATGAAGAGCCGGTCTGCTTCTATAATTGAAACCTAAATCACTACGTTTTCCATGCATGCCTCAAACATGGTTCGGTATTGTAGATGAGTGTTGGACAGTCATTCCATCTGTTTTCGGGATCAAGGGTGATAAAGGTTTAAAAAAGACACAGGTCCTTGATTTCAAAATTATTTTCAGTTGCGATTTTTTATATTCTATCATTCTCTTAAAAAAAATTAAATGGGATGTTTGCACAGTTTTCATAGAGCCAGTGCGAAGGGCTAGCACTCGAAACGTCAGGTTTTGGATTTCTTTACAGTGGTCAATTTATATCTTATCAACTCTGAGTCAGTTAAATTTTCATGTTTCATTCCCCCACCGACGCAGCAAAGATTTCATCTGACGAATGGCTAACGCTCCAAACGTCAGCTTTTGAATCTCTTTACGGTGACTTATGTAACTTATCAACTCAGTCAGTTGATAAAACCAATTCACATTTTCATGTTTCACTTCCCCATCGACGCAGCAAAGATTCACTCTGACGAATGGCTAGCGCTCCAAACGTCAGCTTTTGAATCTCTTTACGGTGACTTATGCAACTTATCAACTCAGTCAGTTGATAAAACCAAACCACATTTTCGTGTTTCACTCCCCCATCGACGTAGCTGCACCATAATTTCTTTAGAAACTAAACCTTTTTTATGATTTTGTCATGCACTCTCATGCGCATGAGACATGCACCTATTAATAATCTTACTCGTATGTCTCTCCCCATACTGATTGAGTAAAACCTCTCCTGAGAAGTGACTTGGGGTCCAAGTTCCAGAGGATCATCGCTTGGTCTACTGATGTTGAAATTTAGATTCGGAGATGATATAGAAATGTACAAGTTGTTGTCGTCCACTTCTTCTACCATAAGAATACAATTCGCCTATGAAATAAAATGCACAGGACTATAACAAACTTGTAGAGCTCTATTTTGCCTTCCGTAATCCCTATTCGGAGTTTTATTAATATTTAGGTATGTTTGCATATGGGGAGGGTGATCCTAGCACAAGGATCAACCAAGTGGAACAATTTTTTTCATTTGGTTTACACGCAGAAATGCGGTATAGACGTTTTGGAAGTGGGAGCGGTTACCACGAGAAGCCAATGAGCAATTTTGGTATTCATCTTTCCAGCTCCATTTCTTTTGAAAGGCTGCTGCTTTTAATATTTCCTTTTGTTGTGGGAAATGCTGGTTACTCATTAAGCTTGCATTGGGCTTCTTGGGTATTTCCCTTCACATTCTGATCTCTTTGAGCACCACTCGGTGAGCCCTGAAGGGGAGGGGGGTACGCCCCATAATGGGCTATACGGATGTAAGTCAACTAGGTGTATGGAAAGGTTACCTTTTCTGTAAAAAACGGTATATAAAAGGATAAGTGTCTGGACCTCGGGACGGAGCATCCCCGTACTAAAGGCTTTGTTGAGTACCCCCCGACCCCCCACCACAAAAAAAAATTGTCCCGAACGTTGTAGCCTATCAGAATCAGAATCTACGGTTAAGTATGGCAAACACAAAAGGGATTATTATGTTTTGCAACATAATTATGTCCCTAGCACTCGGATCATCCTAGCGGTAGCTGTTTAATTGCAGCTAGGATCTTTTTACCTCTCAGCTAGGATGATCCTAGCACTAGACCTAAGTACAACCTCTTGCATGTAAACGGTAAATAGGTAATATATAACACTAGGATGATCCACCTTCTAGGATAATCCTAGTGCAAGGATCTTCCTGCCTCCATGTAAGAACAGGTCCTCGGAGAAAATAAAAAACTATCAACCTTTTCTTTTTAGGATGGAAATTTTGGCAAACGAGTTATGAGAATTTTATCTGACAGTGTTATCTGTCTTGAATTGATTACACAATGTCTGCCTGTCTGCTTAATGAAAATCGCATAAACATACTTACCTTGTCAACTCGCCTAATTGGACCAGCAGGGCGAACAGATTGGTGAAAGATCACATATCCATACTGAGTCTCATTCACCCGCGGGCAGTTAGGGATTTTCACCACATGAGCAAGGTTGTCTCTCTGGAGTACTTCATACGCTGGGCTGTCACCCTGTTGTTGATTGGATAGTGCCTGTATGTAAGAAAAACAAAGTTACCTCTATTGTGAAAATGCTAAAAAAATTACATTTCATGATAGCATCGATTAGAAATAGACAGCAAAAATAAAGTACAGTTGAAGCTATCGTAAACGACCACCTTCTGTATTTCAAAAAGGTGGCTGGTTGCTAAAATTATGAGAATTCCTACTCGTGACTGACCACCCACTGAAAAGGAAAAATTGCATTGGAACCAGGTACGAAAGCCTGCAACTTGTTTAATAAATTGCGTATAAAATGCTACTGATTGACAGTATACCGTAAAGTTCCGAAAGTAGTGGCCCCCGGAAAGTAACGTTGATTTGTGCACCTTTCTGGTAATTCGCGAAAGTAACGGCCACCCGAAAATAACACCCCACCCCCCCCCCCCCCCCTCCCCACCCCTATAGTAACGGTCCAATCGAAAATACCATAGTGACGTCTCCATGCAAAAAGAATAGCTAACCCGTTACACTGTACAAGAATGCCGAAGAATCGATATAAGAAAGAGAGAATTATAGTGACATTATGCTTTATCCGCGGTTGTGTTTAACATCATTATACTTACTCACGTATTTTAGCTACCCGAAAGTAGCGGCCCTTCAGGCCTGCTAATTCCAAAAGTAACGGGGCCGCTGCTTCGGATCTCTACAGTATTAACTTCCATTATTCTATATTTTTGCTCGCTGTTTTTTCTGTTTTCAGCCATTAAACAACTGCTTCATGTGTTCCTATGCTTGTGTTTAGAAAACAGCTAGGTTAACATTTCCACGCACTGAAAGTTAAATTCGTTATTAATTTGCCTATGATTTTAACCAGATTTATTGAAGCCTGACAGTGCACTCCTTCTGTGCTCTTTCATGTTCAACACAATTAATATATATAGATAGGCTGAGCCTAACAGCGATAAGCTTAACTAAGGTGAAAGGTCGGAAGCACAAGAATTGAGATTGAAGACCGGGCTATTTTTCAATTTTAGCAATTCTAAAAAAAAAAAACAGTATTGCGCGACCGTCTGCACAGTACATTTAGACCGTACAAAAGTTCACACAAAAAAAAAAACTTCCCGAATTAAATACACCGGTTGCGTATCAAAAATTGCCCGAGAAACTGATTTGAAAAATCAAAATTGCAAAAAATACACAAACATATTTGCATAAGGCGACGTGAGTGAAGTTAGAACTATAAAATCCAAGTGTTGTTGTTTACATAAAATCGCTTTTCAACCTGTAATGAATAAACAAACACATAAAAATGGACAACAAAATCTTCTTTTGAAAAATTTTATTTAAATATCTATTAGTTTATGTTTAAAAGCAAAACGCGTACCATTTATAGCGCATCGAGGCCGAGCTGTCCTCAATGAAATTCAAGATAACAACACGACTGAATTTGAGCACGTTTTGTAAACAAGTCTCCAAAACTAACGAGAACACAAACAAAAAGTCAATCAAAAATTAATATCAACATAAATTCCCATCGAAAAATGTGATTTATTTTACCCTTAAGTCACTCGACTGCTTGGAAATTCGTTAAAACTCCGCTTCTTCGGTTCTGAAATATTGCCCCCGCATTGATAAGAAACGTATGAAGTTCCTCGAAGCAAGATTTTATCCCTGAAAGCTCTTCTTTTTCCACTATAGCGGCTTCTGAGTATCCTTTAATTAGTATTCCTGTCTTGAGTAGCAAACCGCGAAAAAATGCAGGCCTGAAAAACGACTTTGCACAACACAACAAGAGAGAGTTTTCACTGCAGCTAACGTGACGTCGGCCGTGTAGCCGCGCGAAAAACAAAGCCTCGCTTTGGTTTTAAAATTGCTAACATCCCGGATGTTGTTGCGACATCATACGCGCCCGCGAGCAAGCCCTGCCCAAAGCGTACGGCGGACGGGCGGGCATACGGACCGACGCGCCCGCAAAACATTCCGCTAGCCATGACCATGAAAAATGACGGGCATAGGTTCTATGAGTATGGGGCTCCGCAGCTGGCCTTCGGCCCGCGAGAGCTCCGCTATTAATCTACAATAACTACTAGTTTGACGCCAATAGAGTCTAAATCCCAGTGAATGCTGAAATACTTACCCGAACAGTGCTCCGTGGTTTATTCACTACTATTGCGTATTCGTAGCCCTTGTCCGTGGGATCGACACCATGATTAAGCCATGCTGTTGCATACCTTGCCGACGTGTCCTTTCGTCCTCTACTGTCCCTAGATGTTTGAAGACTGATGGCAACATTAAGTCCTCGCTCAGCTGCGTTGGGAATGTAATAACCATTTCCTGTAAAGTTAGAAACAGGAGAAATAATGATTATATGAGATAAATTCTTATAATTCAGTTATGTTTACGACAATGAACAATAGTAGCGACTATAACTAAAATGAAGATCAATTAATTAGTTAATTCATTAATTAATTAAGCGATTTTCATGATGGCGCCATTTTACTACAACTTCCAGAATTTGAAAAATACCATAATAATTTACACCGCATGCAAATTGTCAAGACGTTGAAGCATAGCACGTGCAGTTCGTGCTCAAAACAAAAGAAATTGGAAAAATCAGGCTTACATCAAGCACCACCCAAACTTGCACTTAAAAGAGTATTATGGTATTTTTCGAAGTGGCCTATTCGTTTCTTCTTTCTTACTTACATTTTGTAGTCCCAATGGGCCTTTATCACGCCCCGCCATTTTGTATTAAAACAAAAGATTTACCCCCCAAACCTCGCAGTGAAAAAGTTGAGAACGAGGTTAAGCAGGGGAAAACAAAGCATTTTATTCTCCTGGGAATCAACATGGCCGCCGTGTGATAAAGGCCCATGTAGGTAAATAACAATAGCCATAATTAACATGAGAAAATAAAAAAAATTGAAGGATTAATTCTGGCAGTTGTAGTAAATGACGCCATAATGGAAATGGCTAATGATTAAGCAATTAATGTCAGTGTCAGTGGAATTAGCTTGAACAACTAATCAAAGACATCTGAACCCAATTATCGTTCGATGTATTATTTCTTTTTTTTTATTGGCCGAGAGCCCATCACGTGACCTGCAAATAAATGCCTATGAATAATTCTGCTCATGCGCACAAAGTTGTTTTGCTGCGAATAATTGCTTTGCTTCCGTTCTCTTCGATTGGCTTCGACAAATAATTAATCTGCTCACCACTGACAAATCACAATATTTGCTCTATTATTACAAGTGGTTCTGTATGGGTGGACAGGAAAATCAAGAGAGTGTTACATAATGTGAGATAGATCATAATTATGCTCTCCTGTATAAGTCTGGTTCTTTTACAGTTAAAATGGTCAGTATACGTATGATTGCATGAAAGTTACCATTCACATCAAAGAGTGTAGCGGCTGGATTTCCTGCTCCATTAAAGGAAGCAGGCAATTTAGTCAGGTCCGTGTTAAGAGAGTGAGACGTATCGTTTACGTAGATCGATGACGGATTGGAACTATCCAGTAGCTTGTTCTGGAACAAGGTGGTCTGTGTAAAAACAGGGAGAACATAATAACATGCAGACTCCTCTTGTTATTCCTAAATATATGCTATTTTAAAAGTGGGCATTTGTATCCCTAAAAAAAATTAAAATTGTAACTAAGGATAAAAATATAAGTATACTAAAAACTGTAAAACTATAAAACTATCAAAATGAAATTAATTTATATTCACACAACGTGTTGTTTTAAATACTTTCTGCGATGCCAGTTACAAAATAAAAGATATTTATTCCCTTCTCAGACCACAAATTTCTTGTGTGAATGGTGTCAACTATACAGTGAATACATATAGCACGTTCTTTGTACCTGAGTGATAGATGACTGAGTACCGGAAGAGGTAATGCCACTGCCGAGACAGATGATGACAAAATCTCCAAAAAACACGCTCTTTTTAAATGAAAAGTTAATATTGTTTTGAAAGGCATTGTCAGGCCATCTGTAGGGAGGCTGAGAAAAGTCCATTGCAAACACTCCTGTAGTATAGTCTCCTCCGCCCACCAGTCTGACTCCACCGGCTAGTTCTTTAGGCTGATAATATCTGTGGAGACATTTTATAGTTCCTTTCTCTATTTTAAGACAAATAAGACTATTTGAGCAACATAAATATATTCATTTAGCCTGGTAAAACTAGGAGAGTACCTTTACTGTACATTTAAAAAATATGTTTTGGCCCTAAAGTGTTGAATTATCCCGGAGTCCCCGAAATCTTATTCAACCCTGGCTTGTGGCCATTTTGGAAGGTTGGCTTTCAGTAGCGACGGAGTTGGAGTCGGAGTAGTAGTGGGAGTCGAAGTCGGAGTGGTAGTCGGAGTCGGTGTCGGTGTCGGAATTGAAGTCGGAGTCGAAGTCGGAATCGGAGTCCGATCAGTCGGAGTTGTAATCAGAAGCGTAGTGAGAATCAAACAAGTCGTCGTATGAGAGTCGTAAGCAGAGTTTCCGATTACGCTTAAGATTCTGTCGCTTACGATCTAATGAAAAATAGATTGTCGGAGTCGTAAGCATACAGCTGGGAATGGGCATTGTGATTGAAACCTTCTTTCGACTCCGATTCTGTCGAAATTACGACTCCGCTTACGACTCCGTTGTTTGATTTTCACAAGGTCGTAAGCGCTGTTAATTCAATAATTGTGTCGCTAGTGAAAACCAACCTTTATTCATCTCATCTCAGCGCTTATAGACAACAACAACAACAACAAAAGTCTTTATTAGTTAACTATTATATAATTTACAAGACAGGCCCGCAGGTAGCAAAAGCTAATCTTGGCAGGCCAGTCAAATTAATTAAGTGATTTTAATATAGAAATCGTTACACACACTATATTTGTTAAAATAAAAAGAAAGGATCAAACAACAGAAAAGAGAAGAAACAGAAAGGAAAAACAAGTGATCGAGAAAAAAGAAAAATAATTATGCAAATATTATTTAATTACTTTTTTATTTAACTTTAGAGAGCCCTTGTGAAGCTTATTGCTTGCTCCACAGCAGAACTATTTTACAAATTAGCTAAATTAGTCCCCAAAGTAGTACTGGATCCAGTTGTTCAAAGGGTGGATAGCACTATCCACCGGAGAAATCACTATCCAGTGGATAACGCAAAGGTTTTTGTTAACTTTTATCCACTGGATAGTGATTTATCCGGTGTATAGCGCTATCCACCTTTTGAAAAACCGGATCTTTTGAATTTTAATTAAAATTGCAGAGCGATTACCCGGTTCTTAAACTTGTCTTGAACCTAACGTGGAAAAGCGTTGTTAACCCGGTAAACGTGTTAAACTTGGCAGTCACATGTTTGAAAACAGCTGACAAGACATCTCATTACCTCGTACATACGCGTGAAAAAACACGAGAGGGTGCCTTGAAGAACTTAAAAAAAGTTGTGCGCTGTGTATCGTATTTTTGTGAAAGTATAATGTTTCCGGGTTTTCCTAATTTCACATTCTTCTTAAACTTTGCATCAGGTTGTGTAAACAATTCTGTTAACTATAGTTAAGGTATCTAGACGTGAATTGTTAGAAGTGAAATCGAATGCAAACCTGCGATTTTCGCTGACCAGCTGTGACAGTGCCAATTTGATGGTGGTAGTGCCCGGATGTCTTGTCCAGTCCCAGCCGTTGTCGATATCGTACGTTTTAAGAGCCGCCTCACTGTTTGCAACAAGAAGTGCGCCGTGACTCTGGTAAATCCCATAGACATTTTGACTGCCCGATGCCTCAAAGTCCCAAACATATTTGTTGAATCCCTTGACACTGACTGCCCAATCGTTTCGTCGCTGGACGACGAAAGCTGCGTAATTGAGGGACCAGAACCCCTTGGGGGAGACTTCTGCTGCAATGCTCATAGTAGTTGCCTTGCTGTTAATATCTTCCATGATGTTGATTGAGCCGATCGAATTTAGGTAATAAATTGAAGTGAAAATAGTTCCGTCAGCTAAGTATTCATTGACAGCGCTTTCACCTGCAGTGGAAATATGCACCAATGTAAGTATGTCTGTTTGTTAGCCAACCAGACAGTCCGTTAAACAGTGTCCGTTCGCCTGACAGACAGCCAGCGCTGTGTTCCCTCCGTTTCGAAACGTATTTCAAGATGACCGTTTTTTACCAAAATGAGACTGTCAAATACAGTGATGGCAATGTGTAAATTGAGAGCTTGGCCAGAGGCTTTTCTGAATTAAAGAATAAACGGTGTGCTTCAGGGCCTGCAAATTCTTGGATTGGTCTCCGCGACAATACCCCCAACCCACCCCACCCCTTCCCTCTCTTCTCCCCCATCTCCAAGATCAAACATCTTCCCATTGATCCCTTAGTGTGCGAAGAAAAAGCCATTCCCCTTAAAGTACTGCACCTATTACTGAACACCTGCTCCTGCTAAACATCATGACAGTAAGTCGATCATCCGAATTGCCGAGAAAACACACCGAAAACTTTAGGCTTCAGCTCAGTAGTAAAGTAACATTACTGATAATCGCGATGAGCAGTATAACCAGCTGGAATACTGTTTAAGGGAAATGTGTATACTTTCTATTTTGGCGCAAAGCCTCGCATGACAGAGGCGAATGACGTCATCTAATTAGCATTTTGTAAATTCAAATCTCTATAACTTAATAACGCGACGTTCAAAACATAGTTAATAGAACAAACTGGTTATGAAACTCAGTCAGTCCTTTGTTATATGTTTTTGTTCTCCATTTCTTTTGTTCGTTTTCCTTGACCCTGCACAAAACACAAAAGGTATTGAAATGCATATGAGCAACTGACCAGTAGAAACATTTGGGCTCACACGTTAAACAAAACAATGTGCAGGGTCACGGTTCGTTCAACATAAAACAAAGCAGCTTTGTACACTCTTTTTGAAATTTGTTGAACTTCATAACCAGTTGTTCTATTAACTATGTTCAAAACAAGAAATATTTCACGTTTTAACTATTCAATGTGCGTAAAGTTGATTCTGAAAATATGTATTAAAGGGTTATAGGCACTTTAAATGATTTAATATTAGAGGCACCCAACGAGAAATGTTTAAGAAAACGCTTGAACTGGCATTGTATTGTTTTTCCATATAATTTTTGTCGAAACCTTAAAGCTAATACAGTTTGAGCTTTTCAGTTTTTTAGCTGAATATTTCAGGGGCAGAAAATGTTTGGGAAAAGAATTTTATCCACCGAATTTACTAGCTGCTTTTGCCTTTCTGAAAGGCCTAGCAGCTGACCTTATTTTGTACCCAAAACGACACCTTTTATCCCCCCCCCCCCCCTCCCCCCCGAAAACAAAAGGCGTTAAATTTTCCGAGTTATACGAACTCATATCATGATAAGTTCACTGCCATCGCAAACAAATATAAATTAGTAAAATAATTATAAAATGTATACTCAACATAAATATAAGAAAAATAAGCCAGTACAACCTGTGTCGTATAGTCGCAAAAACATCTTAATGTCTTCACTATCAACGCTGGCAATTTCTCCAAGGGAACCATCCATGTTAGCATTTGGAGCAGTGACGCCGAAGTAAGCATATGCAGGAATGGTTTTCCCTAGAATTGCGCGAGTAAATCCCGGGAAACGGCCTGAGACACTGTTTGGAGAGGAATATTTCACTGAGACGACCCTCATGACCTCCAGTCCTTTCTTTATATGTCGCTTTGTCTCGGCACCTTTAAACAAAACATTTCAAAATTGTTTTGTTTCTGTTGTATTTTAACACCTTAAAACTTCACTCGAAATTTTCTCGAAAACGCTTCCATGGAAATTTGTAAAATTTTGTAGACCTTAGGACAAGTACGTCAGGTCGAAGATCCAGAGAGCGTTTTCCAAAATTATCTCTTGATGACAAGTAATTCGGTATTATGTAAAACAGGGAATGACGTCATAACGTTGCTATGGCAGCTCCGATTTCCATAAAACTTACCTCATCTGAAACTTTAATTTTTCTCTAGTACAGCTGTGGCAATCGATTTTCCGTTGGATCGTTTGTGGTGGTACACAAGTTTCTCAAAGCTAAACGGTATCGTTACTCAAAAACCCAGTCGAGCCACCTTAACAACTCGTTAAAGTTCACCATGCGCTATTGAGTTATCGATGCACGCGCGAGGTTTGCTGAGCACGAAAAAAACGAGTCGCTCGATGCGATATCCGAGAGCAACTTTAGCCACTTGAGTAGCGTGGGTTTAATGATAAGACGAAAGAAATGAAAGCTTCTGGTCAAAAGAGTATAAATGTGTGAAAAAACGTCATAACTTTTTCACGCGATTCTAACTTTTAAAGAGCTATGTCACCATTTTAAATGTTTCTTTAAAAAGCCCAAAAGACATATTAATATCAGTGAAAACCCAGAAGTAATGGTCCACTGAGTTTTGTTTAAAACAGGAACTCTTCGAGTACTGAAGTCGGGCTTTAAGGATCTTGTAAGTGACCCTAAGGTACAAGAATTAATTCAATTGCTATCAGATTTTTTACAGTCGCTTTTCCGGTCACAATGTGATCCGTCACACACGTTACTACGTCATTTGAAACCTTAAATTAGTCTTTCGCAATCACTCGTGCATGCAAGGTCAACTTTTAACTTCAACCTTCAACTTTATTACTTCCATTTATCTGTTGCTCGGAAAGAAAGAAAAGAAAATCGTTATCGAATGGAACTCTCGCCAAATCCGGCAATAACGTAAGTTTCTTTTACTTGATATGTTTCGTTTCGTCATTTTCCTTTCTCTTATGTTGTAAATAAATCCAATTCATCCATGAGCTTGAAGTTGCTATGTCAACTGATATGACGTCACCAACACTTCGCCACATGCTACAAACCACTTGAAAAGCGCACTTTTCTTATGATCGACCGAATTTATAAGTCGGGCTTAGCTTGTAGCCAAGCAGCCCGACCAATTATTCTACTAGTGCTCTAAGAGTAAAAAATACTTTTTTTTAGTGGTAGATCGCCAGGATGGCATGGATTGAAACTTTAAACAATTGGGCTAATTTTTCACGTTTTTCGCCTTGTGTCATGGAAAACTCGCTAAAAATCTGATTATGATTTATTCTTTTTTCGAAAATTCACTTGATATCTCCTGTTATTGTTCTATAAACATTTCGTGCTTAACGAAGGTACTTGGTTTTAATTTGGGAAAGTTTTGATCCAAAACCGTGAAAATCTCCATGGCATAGCTTCTTTAAGACTGTGAATTCAAAGAACGTTTTCTCACCAAATGCAAATGCCGTTCCACTGAGTAAATACTGGATGAGGGCTACTTTGTGCAAAGCGTGAGGTGTGTAAGCAGAAGCATAATAGCTATTGTGATGAAATCCAACATAATCAGGCTTCAGGACACCTGCAAATCCTTCATTAGGTGATATGGCGTTAGCGTACCATCGACCAAGTGCTTCCATATCGCGGATTTTCGCCTGCTTTTCCGCTGTTGTAGAAGTAGGCATCATAAGGACAGCAAATAACCTACAAATTAACAAATATGTGAATGGAAAAGGCTACAAAATTTATGAATGTCAACTTTTTCATGTCCAGAAACTTTTACTCCTTTGTCTTCTACCATATTGGAGACACCACTTAATAAAAGATTATTATTTTTTTGTACATCACTCCTCTTGGATAAAAATGCCGTTTTGCAATACAATAAAAGTTATCATTATTACCAATTATTTATTATATTAGTCTACTGGAAGTTAGCTTAACTCTGTATACTCCTATTTTTACGCGTGTGTGTGTGTCTTTGTTTGTTTGTGTGCCCGACTTGAACATGTATAAATATATCATTTTCCACAAACTAACTGCCTGGCATTTGTAACATTAGGGTTATTACGGGTAGGCAGTACTCCTATTATTTTTCTTATTCAAAATTGTAAATATTTATTGTAGGCTCTGGAGCAAAACTGATAAAGATTGTTGTTGTTGTTGTTATTGTGTAACGTGAGGCAAAATTAAAGGGGATAAAGCAGTTTGTAGTATGCGTGGTTGTGTTGAAGCTTGTGAGACCGTGTACATGAAACATAACTTAGAACCAACTGGCTGGAGGCAGTCTAGTTGGTTGTTTACAGCCTGGTCAATCGCGAGGAGTTTTGATCCCGGGTCTTCCGTGAAGTATAATAAAGCCCTTAATTAAAACTCTAGGAACATACGTCCTGAATTACAATGAAAAAATGTTGCATTAAATTAAGTAAAAAGGTACTAACAACTGAAAATCATGTATAAGCTACAGTCGATTGGGCAAGGAACCTCTCTACAACGGTCAACTTCGGACACAGTCAGAACGTCTGGCCGTTAGTAGAGGTTCTACTGTGTTGTAAAAGGACTGCAATTACTAATTGTAAATTGTTGAAAATACACCTATCCATAATTATTTCGTTTGAAGGGATCTACCTGACTGGCGGGAGGGTATAAAAGGAAACAAAGTAAACCAGGGGTCAGAGTGGATTCTAAGCTTAACCAATCAACCCTAATAGCAATTAGAGAAAGATAACATTTGAATTATCACCGTTTGTTCGCCGGAGTCGTACAAATAAATTTTCGACTGATACAGTAGTCCTAGTTAGTTTAGTTAGTAAATCATATGGTCGCCTCATTAGTCAGTTATGGCTTTATTCGAAGTACCAGTTTGTGTTACGATGTAAACCAAAGGCACAATGACTAAAACCATATTAGCGCACAAGAACAGTATATACTTACCTCCAAAGCGCAATAGTTCTCATACGATCAGCTGTTGTTCCAGCGTACTCAAATGGATTCTGATAAATCTCGCCGAAATCATTGTACCACTTCATGGTGGCAACGTAGTTCGTCTTTTTGTTCGCCTCTTGCAGCACTTTCTTTAAGACATAAGCTGCATTCATGAAACCTGCGCCTGCATTGTTCATCTCATGGTCCAAAGAACCAAGTGCATGGCCTTCAGTGAAACCTGTCAAGACAGAAACGAATTGTAGTTATAAATGTATACCGTATTTCCTCAAATATTAGCTGTCCCTCAATTAATCGTTCTCCCTCGAATAATCGCTCCACCCTCCTTCTATGAAAGGCCTGGAGGGTGATGCTGAAGTAAAGTCTGATCCAACAATACTGATTGATGATTCCATTTCTTACGCTGAGGATATTGACATTGAAAATTTGTCAAAGAAATTAACCAAATCGAGAACAATTAAAAAGCCACTCACGACTTCCAGCAAGCAATATTTTAAATAATCCTCCCCTCGATTTATCACCTAATTCTTTCAAATAATCGCCCCGGTTATTATTCGAGGAAATACGGTCACATTATAAGTCAAAGAAATTAACCAAACCAAGAACACTTAAAAAGCCCCTCGATGTGATTGTTTTATGAATAAATGGGATGAAGAGACAACAGAATATTTTGGGCACTTCTTCCAGCAAGCAATATTTTAAAAATATTTCCACTCCCCCCCCCCCCCCCCCCCCCCCCCTCTATTAATCGCCTCCCCTTAAATAATCGCCCCTGGTAAAAGGTCAAAAGGTCAAATTTCTGTTCTCGCAAATACAACAAAAAAGTAGACGTAGTATTTCACGATAGTCCGTGGTTGGGTCTGTAAATGAAATAAAAGTGTCCATTCCAAATAAAATATATTAAGAAGTACTTTCCTTTTGTGCCGTTTGTTATATTCCATGAGTTGGTTTTAACATTTGATTCTGTGGATGGGTTACCATTCAAATAAAAGCTTTAGAGTATTGCTTTTTCGTGAGGCATATGTTTTGCAGCATGTCATTGTGGGACTTTTGTGCAGTTTTGAACATGTGAAAGTGAAAGTATAAATAACGAAACCAATAAATTGATATAGGTAGGATTATAAGTTTTTCTTACAACGTAATGCTTTCGTTTTGTTTTTTCCCTTTTTTCTATTTTTTTTTTCAATCATGTAGTACTGCTATTCTTTCAGATTACCCCTTATTAGTATAGTACTACAAAATAATTTTTGCAGTCATCCTTTTTTGGTTACTTTGTAATATAATGCAAATAATAATAATAATAATAATAAAGGATTTTAAGTATTTATGTTAAAATAAAATAACCTTGATCCTCAATGTAGTCTAAAAGAAGCAGCAGACGCGCCTTTCGCTTGTTGTTGACTGCAGTGATGGCTTCCTTGACTTTCATCTCGGTATATGGCGTTTCTGATCCCAAAGCTCCAGTGAATGCCTGTTGCATTGTTGAGTCGGAACCTGCTATTCTCTGGATAAAATCAAAGTTTCCCATAAGCCAACTCAGTCGTGAAAACGAAACGTTCGAACTTTCTCCTTTCATAGACGTTTTGCGTCACCGACCAATCCGCCCCCCGCCCCCCCGTCCCCGCCCCCTGCGTCCAACTTCCCTCCCTTCTCCACTTCCACTCACCTGCTTAAACCCATGGGTATGGCAGGTGATCATTACATATCGCGGGCTCCTTTTTAACAGACCATTGACCGACCGATCGAGTGAATTTTGTCTCCAACTGCTGTACTAATTTAACGCTTCGCGTATTCACGACTTAAAAACAGTATCCCTAGTGTTACATCAGGGATACTTGTCAACCGAACAGTTGGCTATTTACATTACTGTCAGTGGCCAAAACGTTGGCGTATAAACTGGAAGGGCCATAAAACAAACAAACGTTGATGCCCAAGGGGATAATCACATTTGTGAAGCTTTCAAAACGGATTGACGCGTAATATTTCATTTTCTAATTAATTTCACATTGTCTGTGTGGCTAGTAAGCATCTTTTTTGTCTTTCATACCTTAATAGCTTCATTTTTAGCAGTGGTATCTCCGTTAAGGTTACTCAACTCTGCAGCAGCAACACCATTAACATCATTCAATCGTGATCTTATGTGATAATCCAGCGCCATTGGAAGAAGCACCTTCTCCACGACATAACCAAACTTTTCGTCGTCGTATTCAGATCGGTCGCAGAAAAGAGGGGTGCCTACAGTGTAGAACAAGTCAGAAAATATGATTGTCTTAGCAAGAGTAATCTTGTAAAGGAACCATGTTTTTGAGAATTATTGAGCCAAGACTATCAACATCCTGTCTAGTATAAAAGACAAGGAAAGACTAGTACTAGTAAATATTTTAAACTCTCCATTTTCTACTTTCGAATTGCCCATGATACACTTTGTTTGCCCCCAAAATTTTGCAAAAACTATTGTTTGTAAATGCTCTTGGGAGGACTGCATATTCCCAAGAGCATTTTAAAACAATAGTTTATGCAAAATTTGAGGGGAAAAAAAAGTGTATTATGGACAATTCAAAAATAGAGAATGGATGAGAAATAAGAGTAGTTTCAACAGAGACAAGATGGGTTCACAGAAAAGTAAACAAACAGTTCACTTGGTCACGAAACTATGCTTGGCCTTTTTAACTCTTCTTGTCAACTCTCCCCCTCCCCACAATATCATCTGCTCGTAATTTTTCCATTTCTAGTGTTCTAGTGTACCTTTTCTTATCTCGGTGAGCCATTATCTTAATATATTTTAAAAACAGAGTTGCTTCCAACCCGACAAATGTTTTGCGCCATTTGAACGGAAAAACGTTACTGAACGGTAAGGCTTGCCATGCACCAATCAACTTTTTACATATAAATCTTCTAATTTTTCTTAACATTTTTATCGCAATAAAAAGTAACGCTTAAACACCAGCAGGGTAATCAAAATCGGCCATCTTGCTAATTTCATCATGGTCTTTCCATTTCCAGTGGTCTTTAAGTTTGCAGCCCATAATTTTAACAAGAAGTGGGTTACGTCAGCAACTCATCCAAAGGTCCTTTAACTCGGCTGCGCTATAACAAAGAACTTTGAAAGTAATTTTAAGCTTATTGCCATTGACCACCTCTTATACAACTTATACTTCCTGTCAGTCTTATCGAGTGCACTTTGTCCACTTTTAAAGTTTTATATACGTGTAATACACGTATATAAATCTTCCTTCCCTTGCCCTTGGAAAAATTGTACACATGTATGTCTTATGATTTTGTGATAACGTAATTTACCTGTTATGACTCCTGTTGTACTATTTGCAATGTTCAGTGAAGTAAACTTTGTGTGTGAATCGTCCACGTCATCTTGCAGAGAATCCCATCGTTTTTTCACGTTTCCTGTAAATTGATTTGAGCTCTGAGACTGACGCACGAACCAGTCATCTAGTCGTTTTTCGATCAAGGTCAGGTCCGCCAATTTGTCAGCACTGGGAGTCATTCCCGTGATCGCAGTTGGGGTGACCTGAAAAATACAGTTAACCGTCCGTAAAAGAAACACTGACCCAGCTGTGATATGTCGTAATTTCATGATCATGGCCAGGAGATTGCCTTAACCCTCGGACGTACACGCAAACTTATACCGTGTGTAAATAAAGTAATCTATTCTATTCTATCTATTCTATCTATACCCCTCCGTGTTACAAGGAGGTGGGGGGAGGGTTTGCAACCATCCCCCCCCCCCCCCCCCCCCATGTGTTTTTGCGATTTTGCAATATTTCGGAAGTATTTTACGTCTAATAGATAGCCTGTAATGTGCCCTGCAAGATAAGGTTAATATTATGGGTTGTGGGGCTGTTTGATGGTTTTGGTAGCATTTTGTTTTGTTTTTTTTTCACCGAAAAAAAGGTGAAAAACACGCATTTTTATTCAAAAATGGCTTGCCCTCTTGCTACTTATGACATCATATCTTGTTACCATAGCAACCCGTTGTCGCCAAACTTTACCAAAATGTGTCTCAAGGATAAACGAACAGCTACTGGAAACGGTATGTGCTAATCATTAATGGTCCTGAAAAAATTGGAGATAAACCTTCAGGTTACCGTGTACCTTGGGGGGTGTCTCCAGTATAACAACTCTAGCGTCTTAAAGTGGTACTATGATCAAAATTTTGCACTTCCTTTTCTTTTCAGTTTTGGGAAGTAGAAGTGCTGAATACTTAACATGCCAAATTTTAAGTTCAAATTCCAACGGGAAGAGCAGTTATTTTAAACGTAAAGTTCAGCTTCGGCTTGCCGCCATTACTCGATTTAAAAATGGCCGAGAACCACATAGAGAGCTGGATCTAGTTGAGTCGAAAGGAAGATGACGTCATATTCGCAACACAACAATGGCCGCTTCGTTGTGTGGAAAGGCTGATCTCGCATAAACAAGACCTTTATTTTAATCTTGGTGGTTCTAGGGCCTGCTTTATGCCGAAGATGTTTTTGTAAACGTTCGAGAAGATGCCTCCTGTTAATTTTGTACAACACGGACGCCGAAACATTCTCAAAAGGCTGAATTTCTTTACACAAATCGTCTACCAGCCAGTTCTGTGAGAGTTCAACGCGCCGAACCGCTCAAGATGGATACTTTCTTCTGACAATAAAGTATAACAGGGGAAACTCAACCGCTAGGAACCACTTTATAATAGTTTACTACTACTACTACCGCGAGATTTACTTTCCAAGGGAATTTGAGAGACTGAGTGAAACGCGTGAACCAGGAGGATTCGAAAATAAACTGTTGATTGTTTTCATGAATATTGTGAAACAACATACTGGGTGAGTGGCGTACATGTATGCATTTTTTGTTTCTTAAACGTGTACATCAACTGGCTATATAGGTTCTGAGGCTTGAGTTTTTTTAAATACTCCATAGATACTACATGTCATACAAACTAATAGCTTATGGCATAAATTGGCCTGGTTGTTTCTGAATATTCTCCTTTATATTTGTACCACATTTTCAAATACACTCGCATGACACTGTGTATTTTCTGATTACAGGAACTGAAAATATTCTTGTTGTTATCCAATTTATTATCTGTGTTCTTAGTTTTCTATTTTAAAGTTACATGAAATTGTTGCTCATTGACACATGTTAACTGCTGTATTGTTGTTGGTCACTTATTTATTCTGCAATATTTTCAGATTAAAAATTTAATAACGCACAGAGCAGTGGGACTGCATCCTTGATGCATCTTGTACTATTTTTTTTACATTTTAAAGGGGTAATGTCTAGGGGATTTTGTTTTTGTGTGCAAAACTACTAATTATTAAAACTAACTACCCTTGGCTCTTGGATAAAAGTGATTCCCTCGACAGAGAACAAGTAATAGAAATTCAGTTATTTTTCCAATACATAAAGGAAGAACCATTTTTTTTTTCAAGTTGCAATCCAGTCCATGTGCAGTCAAAGACGCTTAATTATAGTTTCATTGTCAACAAAACTGAAGCATTATTTTTGATTTCCTTTACAAATGTTTTAACTAGAAAAGGTGGCATTACCCTTGGTATGAAACATTTCTGTGTACAATCAGGATAGCATACTCCATTTAAATTTGTTCCTTTTAGTCATATATACAGTGTATGTTTGGATTTAACATTGAAATCAACCTAAAATGAAACTGTGAGGCAATATCCCCCAAGATGGTTTCTTCCAAGCACTCAGAGTGTGTGTGATGTAGTGAGCAATGTTGGATTATTACCCAGCCACTTTCTTCGTGTGTATTTGCAATACCTCTTTTCATTGACTTTCCTGTTAATGGAGAATCTGACCCCGTAAACAACTAAGGATAAAGAGATGTGAACATGTCAGATAACTAATGACCTGCAAAGCCATCATACTTTCTTATAAAGGTACAGTTGAATGCTATTAGTTCTCTTTTATAACAACACTGTTGGAAGGGCAATTTTAAAGAAAAAAACACTGGATTTAATTCAATTGGGACAGAGGAAACTGTCTGCAATAATCAATGTATATGTTGTGGTTCAATTTTTTCTTTGGTTTGAAAATTTTCAAACCAGTTTGATTTTTGTTTTCCTTTGTCCCAGAATATGATAATGAACATGAGACAAAGGAAAATAAAATTTTGAAAATGAAAATGAAAATTTTTAAACCAAAGAAAAATTTGAACCACAACATATACAAGCAAGATTAACTTTTTTGTTTATAAAACATTTAATTTACTTTAGTAAGCCTAGTTCTCATTTACTGCTATTTTCTGTTGTTTATTTTCATTGAGCTCCTGGCTCAGCACATAAAGGGTTTATGTAGAGTTTTGACATTTTTCACTCACAAAGTATTTTTTAGCCAAAAATGTACTCTCTTGCTCAAGTAATAACATAAGTAACATGGAGCCAATCAGGCCACAGAAGGAAAGGACAAAATACATTTCAGGTCAAAATATACACTGTATTTTCAAAGGTGTGGGATGCTTATGTCTAACCAAATCTCTTTTAAATCAGCTAATGGTAACCAGCAACAAGAGCAACAGAAATTATGGTATTTTGCTTTTAGATAATAAAACACAATTTATTGTAAGTGAAAAATCATTGTCAAAAATCAAAATTGGCCCTTTATGCACCTAGCTACTCAATGTATCCTGGGTGTATTGCAGGTAAGGTACCATCAAATAAATGATCAAGGTGTTCATTTACAAACTAATGTACTTCGAGAAGGCATTTCTGATATGTACTGCAAATATTCTGCTTGCGATGTTCTCTAGGAAGGGCCTTCATACAGTGTCTGCATACCGGTAGTTCAACTGAACTCAACTTTGCAGGCAATTTATTTCTCTAAAAAAAATAAGGGGGGGGGGGGTTAATAGAGGATTTTCAGTATGTCAAATATGCAAGATACAATGTATTTGGAGTTTTTTATGGTCACATGATCTGCTATTTTGCAGGGCCTTCTCTGAGGCTATGAGAACCTGGCTTTCATAAAGAATAAGAGCAAAATAAGAAACCACAGTATTGCCTTGTGATCTCTTGTGCTAAACTACAATGTATTCCTTTCACCCACACACTGTTAAAACATCAGTAAAAGTAAGTTTTAAGGCAACAAGATGATAGTAACATGTAACAAAGTATAAATAAATTTCATTCTGCAAATTCCTTTAATTCTTAGAAAATCAAATAATGGTTATATACATGTATATCAATATGTTCATTCTTTCAAAACTTGCACATTAAACTTTCATATGCCTAACCTTGTGTGATTTTGGGAGAATTAAAAAATACACACTGACAGATGCTAGCTCTTCCAGACTAAAGAACACAGTGCTTATTATTGTGTTGACTTTGCACGAGGCTGAGTAACTGATTTGCTTGATTTACTCGGATTTATGCATCCTTGGAGACCGATAAGGAAATTTAAATGGATAAAATCGATAAGGACAAAATTTTCCTTCTGCCCCAACTATCTGCTACTGAGACTATTGAAGGGGCCATGGGGTTTACAATAATTCAAGATGTCAGCTACGGTCCTGAGCTACAGTGTTATCAACAGTGTTATCAACAGTAAGAACAACATCGTTTACTTTTCTACAACACCAATTTATTCGTTTAGTTTTGCACTGTAGAAACTCAAGGAACTGAATCCAGTGAGAAATAGTAATCGAGCAGTTGACTTTATTTGTTCTTTATGGCTAAACTTCAGTGTGGAATGATATGATACATGTAATACACGTATTGTAAACAAAAGTCAAGATTCGATGCTTCTGCAAACAGCCATTAAAATCCGCTTACCAAACTCAAACGGGGAAAAGTTCACCATAAATATTTAAAAAAAATCCTTATCGTACCATGTATAAACGTCCACTTCCTGAGTAAATGTTCCTTGAAATTGACGGTCTTCTTCGGCTTCTTGAGCCATTCTTGCCTTCCCTGATTCGGCAGCTTATTCTCTGAAGCCATACGTCGCCAAATCCTCATGAAACGAAATAGATCCTGAAAATTCATCGAGTTCTTCGCCAAAATTGTCCTTCGCAAAGCTTTCCTACGAACTGGAAAGTAAATTTTACGGCGAAGACGTCTCCAAATCCTTTTCATTTAGTTGTTCTTTCGCTGTTGTCCAAGGAATGACCACGATCTTCGTTGCGAATATGACGTCACGAGACAACTCACACGTGAGACCGCTTTCTAGAATAATCACGGGCTTGACTTTTTAAACTGAGTAATGGCGGCCGGATTTTCGGTGGTTTTCGGCGGTTTTCGGCCAGCAATATCTAGATTCAGTAAGCTTATATCGTTCTAAATTATAGCGATTTATGTTATTATGAACTCATTGGATAAACTGAAGTAAAAAAAAGTCGAAAAGAAAGACAAAAATTTTCGTCGTAGTACCACTTTAAGATTACGCTTAATATACCTAAACCCAGACATCAAATTAAAGCTTATAGAGCTGACTATCTAAATATGGAAACTAGTTGGTAATAAAATGAATTGTCGAATTTTTTACGACGTCTAAATTCGAACGTCCGGATCAGCTTTAAAACGCTATAACTCAAAGCGATTATTGTATTTTGCTAATTTGATTTGTTCTCGAATTTCCGGACACAAAGCGCTAAAAAAATCTGTCGGCGATTTCCCATATTCAATTGCAGTGAAAAGTTACAGAATATTTTCGAAAAAGAGGGAAAAAATTGGAGTGATCGCACGGAAATGGCTCTTGACGAAAAAGTTTTCGGAAATAAGAAATTCGCCGACATGTTTTTGTTGATTATATGTAAGCCTAGTTTCTGTCCAAATTTGAGGAAAATCGAACAAATTCCCTTTGAGTTGTAGCGTTTTAAAGCTGATTCGGACGTTCGAATTTAGACGTCGTAAAAAATTCCACAATTCATTTTATTACCAAATGGTTTCCATATTTAGATAGCCAGCTCTATAAGCTTTAATTCCCCCTTGATATCTGGGTTTAGGTATATTAACCCATTCACTCCTGAGAATTTTTACGTTTTTGAGCGATTTTCTGCATTCACACGCCCCATAGGATTTCGTGACTCCATATTTAAAGTTACCATTGAAAGCGCTGCTGTTCTAAAACACTGAAGGCTTGAGTTTACTGGAAACGTCATTGTGACGATCTCATTTTGCTTGGTTGATTTGCAATAAAGGGTCCAATATGAATTATCTACGATTTTTGGTAAGTTCACAGCCATTTTTCATCTTTAGTAGCTGCCTGATGAGCATCATTAAGTTTGGAGGTAGTTCAGAGTCCACTTCTCAATGAAGCGAGTTAGGTGTTGTACTTCGTTTACGAATTTGGCTCGTTGCTCGTTGAACTGGAAAAATGGCCGCCTGGAAACGAAGTGGCTTTGGGACTCGACTCTGGATGAATTTCTCGACCTACCGCGGCATATTTTGGAAGTTGCGACCACAGGAGAATACAACAAGCGCGAAATTTCGGCGGTGGGTCGGAGTGGCTGTGGACTTAGTATAAATATGAAATGTGTGCGGAAAGAATCGAGCGCTGTCAAAATTTTTGGCTTTTTCCCAGCATGCAGTGCGGTGGTGATATTGAAAATCGAGGCAAGGTCAGTATGCATTAGAACGAGAGGCTAGAGCTCGGCCCGAGCAACGAATAAGAGCAAAAAAATTCACTGCTAAGCTAGGACTAGGACTGAATTTTGCTGTGAATGTTGACTTTTGGGTTTGCCATGATGATTTGAATAAAAAAAACTAAAGGCAAAAACGTGATTTTTGTTGTTTTTCTATGACGTTAAAAACGGTCATATTTGTTATTGTCCAAATTCAAACGCTGATATTCTGCAAAAATCGCTGACTTTTTTGTGTTTATTGGGTATCTCAATTTGAGGGACTTTCTAGTCAATGCTCAGAACTGCTAGTTAGGGCAATGTTCGCGCGATTGAGAAAGTTGCAATTTTTTAAAGCAGTGGAGTATTGTACGGCCGGTTTTGGCCGGTGTAGGAGCGAATGGGTTAAGCGTAATCTTAAACGCTAGAGCTGTTGTATGAATGCTTAACCAACTTACTCGCATAAAGTTTGGGAAAGAAAGTAGCATTTTAGAGATTCATTTGCAATATTTCTAGAAACAGACATTGGGGTCATATCCAGTAAGGAAGACCAATTTTTCAAAATGAGGGTCGGCTTTCAGATATCTTATCTCGGAAACAAATTAAGTCAGTGACCCCCATTTTTTTGCATTCTGACACGAATAACTCAAAACTTAGCTGTAGCAAAAGTTTCGTAAAAAAATCAATGTTAGAAGATTTTCGCGCGGACGTCCTTAAGGTGGCTCCCAGTAGTATTTTGGTGGTTACACCCCTCATTTTGAATGCGCTTATACATGCGTTTTAAAAGAATGAAAACGTCAAGCAAAACTGCATTTGAATGAAAAGCTTGATCTCTTTATTGCCGAGGAGTTAGTCAGAACTATTTGCAGGGAGTAATAATTTAAGTCTGTGGAATCGTTCCGTGGTAATTTAATGATAATTTGTGAGACCTATGAAACGTTTTGACCGCTTATATTTAAAACATAAAATATGTTAAAAATGTTTCAGCGATTTATTCAAAATCGAATAGTTTAATCTGTTTGAAATTTCTCCATTCACTGTGCTATACTGTGTAGATTATTCGCTTGTCGCGGGTAGCCCCAAAATCGAAAGATAATTAGGAAAAACTCTTTTTCGCCATGTTTGTTTACCGTTGCTATGGAAACGCTGATTAGCATAAAAAGAGCATCATCCAAAACTTTCATCCAAGCCTAACAACTGATTTAAATTCAGATTCATTGAGCTAAAATAAGATTATATGTATGAGCACATTCAAAAAGGGAAGTGTGACCCATAAAAAAATACTTTGAGCCACCTAACTTACTGTATAGCTTACCTGACTCCAGCGATAAGTTTGCTGCCAGAAGTTATTTGGATCATACTGGGGTGCAAGAGTTGGCACAATTTTGTCACGTGACTGTCTCCTCAAGTTGTCCACCAAACGAAGGAGATCGATATACAAAGGATGGGTCGGTTCAGTAGTTGTTGGCGCAGTTATTTTCATGCTGGTTATGTCACCTTGCCCTGCCAATAGAGCTTCCGCGTAAGAAACCCATACCGCACGCCACCCCTAAAATAATATTGAAAAACAAACACATTCAGCGCTCCTAGCTGCGACCATTTTGGTCGCCATGACGAGTGAAAAAAAAAATTGGCGACTGAATTATCGGCGAAGGTCGCCATTTGGTGACCAAAGGATTTAAGCTCAAAACAATAAAGTTGACTTTACGTTTTATCGATTTTTAATTGAATCATCGTTAAATCAAAGAAACATTACCATGCTTTTCTCCTGTATAAGTTCAATGATGAATCTGTTCCTCTTGCACCGCAAGACATGTGTACTGGCATAAGGATCTGCGTAATGCAGCTTCAAATTCATTGAGCAGCCATTTTGAAAACCCAGCAGTACTGTCTTCTTGTAAAGTAGCATGAAATGTCTTGCGTTAATGTCAAACGACAATTTTTGGCGACCGAAATTTTTACAATGGCGACCATTTTTAAAATGTAGGTCGCCAAAAGGCGACTTATTGAAAAAATGAGCTTGGAGCGCTGACATTCGTTCCAATTCTAAGCATCATAAGAAATTTGTTAATCAGCAGATGTTGCAACAGCTGTTTAACAAATGTCGAACAGTGTATCATGCCATGTTGAATGGTGAAATAGGCCATTCAACATGTTAAACTTTGTTGAACGAAAATAGACAGGCTCTATTCCGTTCAACAACAACGACAACAACGACAACAACAACAACAACTTTTTTTGTACTCTATAGTCTATTTACATGAATTTACAATAAGTAATAGAATTAATGAAGTACTTGCTGCCCGAAATAACCACATTGCAACTTGTTGAACGACCTCAGTCAATCGTTTTAAAATGTTGAATGTGTCATTTAACAAGTTGCAACATTGTTCAACATTTCTTGGGCAACAAATATTGAACAAACCATGTATTATTCGATGTACAGCTCTGCATGATTCGTTGACAACCCAGGAACTAAGAATATGGACATTAATTAAGCACCAAGAGGACCAAACTGGCAACGCTCTTAACAACCTGTGTTCAATTTAGGTTTTGCCACTAAATGCTTAAGATACAACTCCCAGCAACATTGAAATAATCTTTGGGTGAGGAACATATAATTTGCAATAATGATTCTCTATCGGATTAATTAAAAAAAACGGTGTGTGCATTGCAGAAAAAAATATGGTACTTGAATTTGATCTCAAAGAAGGACTTTGACGTTAGCAGCTCTAGAAATTGAAAATTGAATTATGAAGTGTAAATTATTTTTATTAATACCGTGAAATCCAGGTTAATATTGAACCGCGAGATGGTTGTTGTTGCACCGGCAAAGGAGACTGTCAGATGCTCTGCAGGACGTTTATGAGGGTTGTAAAGCCACACCTTGATTCCGCCCCTTCTACCTTCGGACCCACTTATCGTCGGCTGATGAAAAAAGGTCAATAATCATGATGTTATGCATTAGTGAAAGCTTTATTTCAGATTGACTATAAAGGAGCTTAGCATTTACACAAAGTTTTAATAGTTATTGCAATGGTTGCGGCGGGTTAATTGCATGGTGCATGGTGGTATTGATGCAGTGATGATGAGGGTGCTCATTATGGCGATGATGACGATGATACATGTTCAACTGCGATGATGATGATGAAGATGATGATGATGAGAATAAAGATGGCGAGCTTTGTAATGGTGCAGATGGCGATGATGGTTGTCTTGGTGATGATGACGGTGATGATGACGGTGATGATAATGGTGATGATGATGATGATGATGATGACAATGATGATGATTAATTTTAATTTAATTTAATTTTGATTTATTCCATTTCCACTGCATTAGTTGAAACAATGATATCACACATAGAATGTATATATACATATATAAAGAAGAAAACTTAGCTAAATTACATAAGAAAAAATATATATATATTATTGCAGTGGGGAAGGACTAGAAGGGAACATACGAACCATTCAAGCTAGTCAACCCAAAAATTACAGCAGACACTTAAATAAAGAAAAAGAGTAGAAAAAAAAAACATTAAAATTAAATCTGAAATGTAAAAACTATGATGATGAAGATGTTAATGTAGATGATGATGACGCATACGTTATTAGACTTACAGAAATTGAATGGGTAATTTCATCGCCACTTGTCCAAGTCCACTTCATAGAATTTGTGCCATCTTTATAATGAGTTGTTGAAAGTGCCAGTGTTGATGTTGCTGGCACACTGAAGTCACTTAACTGATTGGCATTCTCAAATGTATATACTGCAAACGAAAACATGGTTAAATCTAGAACAAAAACGTATCAGTTGAGGTAATAATCGTACTACTAATAAAATCTCGATTTTGACTTTTCTTCCCAACCACGCCTAATGTAGGAATTAATCGGGTGGGTAAATGAATTGGTAAAATCTAGCGCGATATCTCATCTCCCTTAATTGCATAACACAAAGTTCAAAACTAAATAATAGTATCCATAATAAAATGTTACTTTTTTCCAATTATTGCGTTCGACGAACAAGAACGCATTCCAATCTGGTGGTGTTCCTGTGGTTTCTTGGGTATCCTGTATGCACAGGCGAATTTCGTTCAACGGATCGACCTTTTTTTTCGAAGCTATTTTGAATAATTATCTCGGCCGGAAAATTGGTAAGACCCTGGGAACAAGTTTGCTCTTGTGTAAACACGAAGTTTTATGTTTTTAGGATCAAATATATATGGAAGTTCTTCTGTGACCTAAAGAAGAAACCGAGTTATTGCACTGTTCAGTTCCAAAACTCCATTAATGTCACTGTTTTGTTAAATTGATCCTCAAAAATATATAGCGTCTCCGTAATTGGTTAATAATACAATCTATAACTTATGTAGAATAAAGACCACCAGACACAATGCTGTCGCGTTTTTACTCGCTGTTTGTTGCTGTTGTCCGCCATTTAACCTTTCAGATCCTGTGTTGTTATTTGCTATGATATTTTTCAGATTTATTTGAGCCGGTGGTTGCACTATTTAAAAACTTATCCTATTATGGACAGCCATAGCTAATAATAGCTGGAAAATCAGTAAATAAACCATTTGAAAGCAATGGTAAATCAGTGCTCACTAAGGGACCGATCGTTTATTACGTCCCAGGGGGGGGCGGTGGTTTTTAAAAAAGTGCAGTGTTTCAAAACTGAACCCCCCAAAATATGTTGAAGTAAAATTTATACCCCCCCCCCCCCCTTCCCAATTCTTGTGTAAAAAATTTACCCCCCCCCCTCCAAATTCGCGAGGAGGCCAAAATTCTCTCCTTCCTTTAGATTTTTTATCTTTTATATATTGAACATCTCGTTTTATCTTTTCTCCCATTTACAAGACGGCCTCGACCGTCAGTGTGTATGAAATTATTGTCAGTCGTTTTTTTTATAAATTTAGTACTTGTAGGTATTGTTGATAAGGCCCTGGGTACGAGGCTTGGTTACATGGCATTCAATATGGCGACTTACAAATCATGCAAAGATGTATCTCAAGTGAAGGTTTCGCTGAGTTGGCAGGAGAAAAGGTCGGAGGTTAGAGCAAAGTCAACCAAAGGGAAATACTTGCGATCGTCACTCCAAAAATTTACCCCCCTAAAACGGGCTTGTTTTAAAATTATACCCCCCCCCTCAAAACCACCGCCCCCCCCTGGGACGTAATAAACGATCGGTCCCTAAGGTGCCATTAAACCAATAAAAGGCAGTTACATGTACTGTACTTGTTCATCCATTCACCCAATAAAACACATATGGCTTTTGGAGGTCGCACATAACCTAAGCATTGGCAAAAATCTGGGGCGCTTTCCATTCGACCAAAAATTCCGGTTTCAAATTCCGTGTATTCCGTGTGGCGAATGGAACAGTATTTTCCGGTTGGTTGTTCCTGACCATCGCGTTTCAAGTTTCGCGCGAAAATACAAAATAAACCAAAGCAAAACATTCAAAACAAATCTGACAAATGGCGGACTCGTTGCCTCTTTTACTTGCTTTGGAGTTGTTCGACGACTCTGACGTTAAAACTAACGATATTTTAAGCGAGAACGATGATATTATTTTTTTCAGTGCATATAACTTATACATGCGAAGAAATTTTTAAAAATCGAGTATGTGGCCCCTGGTCCGGCCGCGTCCGTGGTCCGGCCACTGCCGATTTTTATGTAATTTTCTGGCCGAAAACGAAGATTAAAAAAGAAAAAGATCAACAATCTAGAAAAGATTCATTTTTATTAAAACTTCGTTTTTTTTGCCGGAAAATTACATAAAAAACGGCAGTGGCCGGACCACGGACGCGGCCGGACCAGGGGCCACATACTGTACTTTGTGCTCGTGACTTATTACATTCGTTTAATGCATAAGCTTATAAGCATTTCTGTGCTACTTACCAGTCCTAGTTGTGGCCATATTTTCTGCTGTTGTACTAGTTATGTTACGTGAGCAATCATGCTCGAGTAAAAGCTGTAAGCTTTCGGTGAAACACGCCGTGCACTGATATTGAGACGCCATCTTGATTCCGGCTCGGATGGTCGAATGACACAGGTCGGTACAAAACGTGGACCCCCTATTCTGGACCCCCCTTTTGGACCCCATCTGGACCCCATCTGGACCCCCATCTGGACCCCCATCTGAACCCCCTTCTTGACCCCCATCTGGACCCCCATCTGGACCCCTATCTGGACCCCTTCTGGACCCCCATCTGGACCCCCTTCTGGACCCCCTCTATTTCTTCCAGGAAATGGCCAAATGACAGTTTTGAATTAAAACACGTGTGTGAAGTAGGAAAAAAGGTAAAAAAGAAAATAATATTAAAATTGAAACAAATAGAAGATAAAAACAACTGGGCAACTCAAAAAGGAACTGAAGAGCGCTATAAAAAATTAATCAGCTCTTTACATAACCACCGCTGATCAATTCTTACCTGGCTGTTAAAATGGAGGTGACGTGAGTGTTTTTCGGGTTTCTTTATTATTTGATGTAGAATCTGGTATTTTTGGAGACAATCGTTAAATAATAATGACATACCGTGAAAAGAAAGTCTGCAGCTGCTTGCAAAAGTCATATTTTCTTCTCTGTCGCACGCTTTTTAGCTTGGTTCGACAAAATTGCAACGCAATGTGCTCTTGTCACGTTTCACTTTTCATTTATAATACATGTAATGCTACACTATTTCCACTCAGTGTTTCATTCTGTTGAAACACTCACGCCTGATAACATTAATGTCATTACAGGATTTAACAAAGAATGGGCGGTTAGAACCTCTTGCTGTCGACAATGACTGTGTGATAACAGGAGCATAAGCCCACTTGGTAACTACAAATACAAATAACAATGGTCTCCGAAAATACTAGATTCTACATCAAATAAAAAACCTGAAAAACACTCACCTCCATTTCAACAGCCAAGTAAGAATTGGTCAGCGGTAGTTACAGTTTTGTAAAGAGCTGATGGTGAAATCGTAAAGGAGGGAAATATGTTGTAATTTTTTATAGCGCTCTTCAGTTCCTATTCCAGTCACCAGTTGTTTTATCTTCTGTTCATTTCAATTTTAATATATATTTTTTTACATTTTTTCCTACTCCGCACTCGTGTATTAATTCAAAACTGTCATTTGGCCATTTCCTGGAAGAAAAAAAGGGAGTCCAGAAGGGGGTCCAGATGGGAGTCCAGATGGGGGTCCAGAAGGGGTCCAGATGGGGTCCAGATGGGGGTCCAGAAGGGGTCCAGAAGGGGTCCAGATGGGGGTCCAGAAGGGGGGTCCACGTTTTGTACCGACCCGAATGGAACGGTATTTTCCGGTTGTTCCGATTTTCCGGAATTTTAGGACAACCTCGCGAGGTTGTCCTGAAATTCCGGAACTTTATTCCGGGAAATTTACGTTCCATTCGCTTCCCAACTCGGAATTTCCTGAATTTTTGGTTGAATGGAAAGTGCCCCAGGAATTCCATAGCTCTCTCATCCCAAACACTTCGGAAAAAAATCAACCGCATGTTTAGAGTATCATGATATTGAAATGTCTTCACTTCAATTTTGCTCATTACTCGTGGCGAAGGTTCGAAGCACACGAGTTGTAAATCCGGCTTTGACTTTTCTTGTTTTTTTTTTCGTGTCACATTAGCGCATGCAAATTTATGCATGCATATTTTAGTTTATGTCGACGACTATATGGCTTTCAGCCATGAAATACATACCGCAGAATTTCTCCGTGTGTTGACAGTGACAAGCAAAGTAAAGAACTACAGCGTACAATTGCACGTTTTTAAGACAATGCAAGGCGTTCATGGATGGATAGGACCGTTTGATATTGTGTTCGCCGCTTATTCCTGTGGGATTTTTGTTCCGGCAAGTTTTGTGTTTTATATAACTTGCAATTTGCTTAGCGATCGAGCTTTGAAGTGTCGGCTACTGAATGTAGTGAATGTAGTGTAGTCTTACTTTTAAACCCGTGTATACACGCAAGCATAATGCACGGGTTATCGGAAACGGTGACTAAATAAAATTCTCTCACTCACTCACTCGCTCGCTCCTCAATTCCATCAGCTGTAAACTTCGTGAGTATTAAATGCTTTGTTACAAATACGTTTCGTAACAAGAACAACGTGAATCCAGCGATAACAATAATTAATTTGATTTATACGAATATAAACAACAATAAGCTTAAAGATGTTTCGCATTTGGAGTTTTAGTGCAACGTTAAAATCTATTTAAAAGGATTTTTCAACCGAGACACGCGTTTTGATGCGTATCTACTTTAAAATAATAAAATTTAGACTTTATCGACCAAGTGTTCTTCGATAGCGCAGTGGATTGATGTTTTGACTAAGCCCCGGACGGCCCGAGTTCAAGTCACCCTCCAGACTTCTTTTTTTTTTCTTTTTTTTTTTGTCCTGTTTTTTTTTCTTCGGAATGGACATTGTGATGTTCTGTTTTTTTTTTCCCGTTCGTCAAAAATCCTTACGTTTAATTTTTTTTTTTTTTAAATATCGAACCGTGTCAGTGTGGAAACGTAAGCTTACGGCAATATTGCGTTACGCGTTCGCATTTCTTCTACACGGGTTGGCTCTTAGGAGCCTTTGATTAGACATAATTCTCCGTAAAAGCACTCAAAACACTCGGGAAACAATGCTGCAATAATTTAAAAACGCCACGAGTTCAAGCTGTGTACAGCTTCTTGTTTATTCTTAATTTCAATAACAAAAAAATATGGGAATATCTAAAACAAAAAATGAAAATAACATTACCTGTTCTCGCATGAATATTTTGCACGAACAGCAAAATGAAAATCACAGAATGGCACAATCGCCCCATTTGACCTGAAGAAGAAACAGGTTTTTTTTCTTTATTTATCACAATATTTGTGGATGATTTTAAGTTCGGGAGTAGGGTTGTTCAAGAGCTGATAACATGAGTATAAATCGTTATCATAGCTTTAATTCTCTTGAAGTTACGATGGGGTGGGGGACTGGTACAAAACTTTCTTCAAGCTTTTTCCGATCAAGTACCTGTGACTCTTATCTAGTAAAGTCAGTTTTTCTAAATAAAAGTAAAACATTAATTTTTTGAGCACATACATTGTTGACTAAATAAATATTTACGTATTTTTCCATCGTTCTTGATTAATAACAATAATAATAAAAATAATAATAATAATGATAATAATTATAATAATAATAATAACAACATATTTTACCAGGGTAAACCCTTCAGCAAAAGCTGTTATAAATGGGTTCCCTGGGCTAATAATAACAATGATAATAATAATAATATTAAATTCGATTATAATAATATTAATAACATTAAATAGATTATAGTAAAATAATTAGATGTATTAAAACTCTAAAGAAATAAATCCTTAAGCTTCGTTTTAAAAATTACCAACGATTTAACTTCTTTCAAATGCGGTGGCAAATTGTTAAAAGCTTGGGCACCAGAATAAAAGCAGCCTTTCTTTGCAGATTCTGTGTACTCAAAGGAATTAAAAGGTCTAGACCATTACGCCTGGTAGAATAATTATGCGATAACTTAATAAAATAATCCCTAAACAAATCTGGAGCACTGTTATTGGCACACTTAAATACAAAAGTTAAAATATGCATAGTAAAACGCGTCTTCAGGGACATCCAACTTAACTGACTGAAATAACAGTTGATCGTGACTAAGGTTACTCTCCTTCAAAACTATTCTAGCAGCCCTCGTTTGTAGACGTTCAATTGTATCATATCTAGAAGGAGTTAGATTGTTCCTTAATTACAAAATCGCAATAATCCAACTTAGGGAGAATCATTGTAGTAAAGACTCTTTCCGCTGCGTGGACAGCTAAACTATCACGGACTCTACTTAATAAACAAAGTTGACTAGATACTTTCTTATATATCCGGGAGACATGTGCCTTAAAAGATAGGGACTGGTCTAGGTATACGCATAAATACTTATAAAAAGGCACACGATTGAGTACTTAACCTCCTAAGTAAATAGCACTAAGGTTATCAGAGTCAAATTGATTAACTGGGGGGGGGGGGGGGTCTTAGCAGTTCCAAAGATCACATATTCAGTTTTCTTAGGGTAAATAAACAGTTCATTCTTGTTAGACCAATCCAAAAGAAACTTGAGCTCGTAATTTAACACTTGCAATAGCTGGTTAACATCCGAGACAGCGTAATAGATGACGGTATCATCAGCGTACATTAATACATTGGACGCTTGCAAACAGTGCGGCAGATCTACTTTCTCTCCCTGAACGCTTTGTTAAAGTGACGGGATCATGATATGTGAGAAACACCGACTTCTTTTTTAAGCACTCGGGAAACGACGCATACGACATATTTTTCCCCTTTTATTACGATAAAGGACTGATGTTATGCCAATTTAGAGTACGTTGTCGATGCGAATTAAAAGAGTCATCCTAGCAGTCAACTATAACAACTGACTACATGCTAATGAAATTCACGACTAAGCTCAAGTCCATAAAATGAATCAAATCTCAATTCTCTTTATGTATATGCTATATTGAATGTGTGTTGATGCAGAATTATATTTCTTAAAAAGGTCTCAACTATTTGTCTTTAAATAGTTTTCGTGACAATATTTATGATTCGTGCCTGAGAAAAGTCAAAGAAATATTCCGTTCAATAATTGATTAATCTTCAAAACACCAATTAAAGGAACAATTTGTCATTATATCTATATATCTTCTGTTAGACGCGAAGGTGAAGATACAGTTTTTTAATGACTTCAATATTTTATTTTGATTAATGTTGTCCTTCTTATCTTTTTACTGTTCCAAAACCTTTTCTTATATACGCTTTGTCTATCTTTTAAACAGTTTCTAAATTCATTACAGGTGGCAGAATCACCTAAAACAGGTGACCAAAATCATTGTAAGGTGGCGGTTGTGTGGTTGAGAACGCGCCTTAGTGTTAATGAGTAAAGGGGTTGGTTTCTAACTAGAAACTGTGGTGCTGTGTCGGTGGAGAGTGAAACACGAAAATGTGGTTTTATCAAGTGTGTTGATAAGGAAAATTGGGTAAAGCAAAGAGATTCAAAGGCTGACATTTAAAGCTAAACATATTGACGATCTTAACTCGATTTTTTTGGCCAATTTTCGGCCAATTTTTTTTGGCGTTTTCCGATTTCCGCTTCAGCAATTGTTTATTCATCCATGACCAATCAGATTTTGTTTTGAAACACATGTTTGGTAAATTTATCCTTAGCCAATTTTTAAAAATGTATATAATTTAAATACTTTCATACACCGTAGACTAAACAGGTCCTGTGAAACAGGACCAAATTTTGATTCATTAAAAGGAAAAAACCCTTTGCAAGTTGAACGGTCCAACGTCTTGTCCATGCTGTTCTACTTGGGTAACTGTCACTTGTGGCACCGTTTCGCCTCAGAAATATCCTTTTTTTGCTGTGTAAGCTATTTAGCTTTGTTCAAACCAGAATACTTCCTTTACTTAAAGGGATGCCTTCGTTGTTTACATTAATCAACCATTATGAAATAATCAAAGAGCCTGTTAGACTATCTCATAGGCTCCACCCGGGGCAGTAGATTCCTCTCGTGTTTTTTCGTTTTCTTTTACACCACGTCAACAACGATGAGCATTATCTCTTATTATTTTATAGTAAAAACGGTTCTTTCCCTTTGTAGGAGTTTACGATGTGAGCAATGGGACAAATTATTAGGCGACTAGTAACAGAATTCACGGTACTCAATAATGCATCTAATATTTACGCTATAAATCTATACTTTATCAAAGGGTGTTGACGAGGAAGTTTATTTAAAAAAATTTGACCATTTGTTTTAACATAGTTTTCGCGACTCAATTTGGAAAAGTCATAGAAATATATACCCATTCAATAATTCATTAAGCTCTAAACTTACAAAGGAACAATCTGGCCTATACTCTACTTTTTTCTGTCAGCCACAAAGGTAAAAAGATGAAGTTATTTCAATTTATTTCAATCTGTTATGATCGTGGTCAACTGTGTAGTTCTCCTCAGATTTCTTATGTACTTAATCTTTTGTATACATTTTTACTTAAGTTAATCTACGGTGGCGAATGTGTGCTAATGCGTTAGCGTAAATGTGATCAGTCTTGTTATTTACTTTTAGTTACAAATTATAACAATAAAAGGCTTGCCTTAGTAAGATTTGCCAAACCCATTCTTATAAATAGTGATTAACGTATTGACGATCTTACCTCGAAAATTTCGTCCAGTCTTCTCAATAAAACTGATTATGTTCTCCAGGAAACACTTGAAGCAGTTTGACAGAACTCCGCTATGCGTTCGTATATTAACTTTTTCCGGTTTCCGCTTCAGCGGTCGCATATTTATCTCTAGCCAATCAGATTTCGTTTCCAGAAAATAAAAGGAATGCATTCAACTGTTAAGTTATGAGCTCATGGACCAATTTCGTGATACGAGCCCATCTTTATTTTGATTCTTTTTTATTTCATTTTGTTATTATACCTTTCAACTGATACAACTGGTAAAATAATTAGTCGAAAGTACATGGTTTTTCAGGGATTTTTATTTTTTGCTAAGGTACTGTTGCGTCTGTTAAATTTATTCTAAGTTTTCGTTTTAAAAAACGAAATGATATAATTTTTATGAGCTTATGAGTTGAAGAGTCGACAGGCCCTGCAGGTCCTGTGAAGCGAGAGAAGATTTTGATTCATAGACTGTTTCCAAGTTACTTGGTTGGAAGATTTTCAAGGATTTATGCATTTAATTTTTATAAGTTCATACATTGTAGACTAAACAATATCTGTCAAGCGAGACCAACTTTGGTTTCACGGTGTCGCAGGAAGTTTGTTAACCATTTTTTCTTAACCGGAGGTTTGTTAACATGTTTCTTTTGTTAACCGGAAGTATGTTAATAATAGAACCGCCAACACCAGAGTGAGAGCTGTAACAATGATACAACCCATTTATCAGATCAGGCAACCAGAAAGAGATTGCTGTTAAAATAAAAGCTGTAACGATGATGCAATCCCGTGCAAAGACCTTTCCACACTTTGTACAGACAAAATTCTGCAAAAGCCGACACTTCGAACATTAAAACCTCTGAAACCTAACTATTTTGTTATTTTAAGACTTGACATTGATGACAAATTGACCGAAGAAGATCAGACAAGACATTAATAAAGGCCGCGCGTGACAGCTGCGTGGGTTAAGAATATCATTGCTACCCACCAGGTGACCAAGTAGAGATGGCCTTCAACGGGTAGATGCCAAAATTTCAAAAGAAGAATGGTTGAATAAACTGAACATCCAGAAAAAAAAAATCAATTTAGCAGCGTACAGTAGACACATGCTCCTCAAATGGATCCTATATTTTATTTTATTACAAAAAAGGTTTCATGATTTTATGACAATATAAGGTTGTAAGTCGATGCGAATTAAACTAGTCATTCTAGGAATCAACTATCACTTGCTATATACTATAACAGAATTTACGAGACTCGAGTTCATAAAATGACAATAAAAGATGTATTTTCTTTATGTACTGCTATATTAAATGTGTGTACATGTTGATGAAGAATTATATTTCTTAAAGAGTTCTCGATCCCTTTTCTTTTAATTAAACGTTTTCGTGACCTTATCTATGATCCGTGCCGGAGAAAAGTCAACCAAACATTCCTTTCAATACTGAATGATTAAACTTCAAAGGAACAATTTGTCATTATATCTATATTTTTTCTGTCAGACGCGAAGGTGAAGAAACCTTTTTTTACTGACTTCGATATTTTATTCTGATAAAAGTCTTTCTACTGTTCCAAAACTTTCTTATATACATTTTGTTTCTCTTTTTTTTTTTTTTACTTTCTTAAACGTTTCTAAACTCATTACAGGTGGCAGAATCACCAAAAACGGGTGACTAAGTTCATTGTACGGTGGCGGTTGTGTAAGGCTCAGTGCGCGCCTTAGTTTTAATGAGTCGGCGGGAAAAAGGCTCTAAACGTCGTCTTTGGAATTTCTTCAAAGGGACATTGTCCCGCCGAAATAGCAAAATTTCTCTTACCTTAATATTTCCTAAATGCCACCAAATATACAACTTACTTAGATAAAAAGATTCTATAGAGCAAAATTAAAGCAGTAGTTTGGAGGTAAAGTGCAGGATTGCAAGGATTGAAGTGGATTGCAGTTCATAAAATTTGATTTATTGACAGGCGGTCAAGAAATCAAACTTGCCATTCGTGTGGAACGTTGACTTTGTAGTCGTGACTCTTTAGTAAATATTTCTTTGCTTTCATCATGTTTGGCGATATTTTCTCCATATTTCAAAACAATAATAAAAGAAGCTTAAGGAAAGCTCCTGGCCATAATCATTAAAACACGATATATCAACTGGGACAGTGTCTCTTTAACGGTGGCCAATTAACCTTAACAACTCAGTTAATTGATGAAACTAAATTTCAGTGCTGGACTAATGGAGCTGGTCTTGCAATAATTTTAAAGTGAAAAATAGGAATAAGAGACTTAAGTGCTACCTAATTAAATCTGCCAAAAAGCAATTATGAAAAAAGTAAATAAATATATTGACGAATTCTAGCTTGAGTTTTTTGGCCAATTTTCACAGCAGGGCTGGTTGTGTTCAGTTCAGGAAACACTTGAAGCAGTGACAGAGAAAACTCGGCTCTGTTGTCATATTCATTGTGACACAGATTATCAGTCGAGAACGTTTTCCCATTTCCACTTTAACAACTGTTTATTCGCTCTTCACCAATCAGATTTTGTTTTGAAAATGAAAGTAATGCATTTATGTTTTTGTGAGCTCATAGGCTACTAGAATTCATTTATATACGAAAAGGAGCTTCTATTCAATTCAGTTAATATTGTATATCTTAACTGATACGATAACACATGTTTGGGCAATTTATTCTTAGCAAATTTTTAGAAAGTATGCATATAATTTAAATACGTTCAAACACTGTAGCCTAAACAGGTCCTGTGAATTTCGCAAAATAAGACAAAGTTGTGATTCATTGAAAGGAAAAACCCTTTGCAAGTTGAAAATTCAGTTTCTCCCCTGTTTTTCATTTAAGTTACTGTCACTTGTGACCTTTAATATACTTACAATATATCTTATAAACTTATCAATTGAAATAACGTTTTTCAATTGAAAGATATGGTTTTAATTTTTCAACTTTTTTTCATTTCTTCCTTTTTTTCTTTCGTTTAAGAAGAATACCTTCCGGCTTAATTCCCGTTTGGATTCGCCTCAGAAAGATCTTTTTACGCTGTGTAAGCTATTAACCTTTGTTTTATCTTAAACTGATTAATCAGAATATTTCCATAACTTTAAGCCGGGATGCCTTCATTGTTTACGGCAATCATAATGAAAAAAATCAAAGGGCTTGTTAGGCTATCTCATAGGTTCTACCTTCTTTCCCTTTACTTTTAGTAAGAAGTCCCCGGGGCAGTAGATTCCTCACGAATTTTTCTTTTCATACACCACGTAAACAACGACGAACATTATCTCTTATTATTTTATGATAAAAACGGTCCTCTTCTTTTGCAGGAGTTTTCGTTTTGATTATAATGGGACAATTATTAGGCGCTAGCCTTATATTATAATTTCGTGACCCTATTCAGTAGAAAAGTCATCGAAATATATACCCCGTTCAATAATTTATTAAGCTTTAAACTAACAAAGAAGTAGTCTGGCCTTAAACTCTATCTTTATATTTCTTTCAGACACACAGGTAGATATAAGTTCTTTCAATTTATTTTAATATATCTATTATGATAGTGGTCAACTTTAGTCCTTCTTAGATTTCTAATGTACCAAATCTTATGTAGATGTTTTAAGTTTTTTGTCCGGTGTTGGTTGTGCGAGGTTGTGCATGTGCCTTAGCGTAAATGTAACCAATCTAGTGATTTTGCTTTTAGTTACAAAAACAGGACTGAATAAATGACCTGACTGAGAACTTAATGTTTAGTAAGATTTTCCAAACCCACATTTATAAGTAGTGATTAACGTATTGACGATCTTACCTCGAAAATTTCGTCCAGTCTTTTTGATAAAACTGGTTATGTTCTTCGGGAAACACTTGAAACAGTTTGACAGAACTCCGCTATGCGTTCGTATATTATCATAGATTATTGGTCAATAGCTTTTTCCGGTTTCCGCTTCAGCAGTTGCTTATTTACCTCTAGTCAATCAGACTTCCTTTCCGAAATGACTGATATAATTTATATGAGCTCATGAGTTGAAGAGTCGACAGGCCCTGCAGGTCCTGTGAAGCGAGAGCAGATTTTGATTCACAAACCGTTTCCAAGTTACTTGGTTGGAAGATTTTTCAAGCATTTATGCATTTAATTTTTATAAGCTCAAACATTGTAGACTAAACAGGTCCTGTCATATATCAGAGTAGTCTAAATAGTTCCTGTGAAGCGAGACCAACTGTTGATTCACTGAAAACTGAACAAAACCATTTCCAAGTTGATTGGTCGAAATTTTTTTTGCATCTAAATATTCGATGAACTGTCACTCGTGACTTTTAAAGAGTATCTCTTTTTTTTTAATTATTTTATTTAAATTAAATTGTATTACGCCGTTTGAGTTTAACGTCTTTTTCGAATAAAAATCCTAAGAGAGCCTTTTTCGCTTTGAGCTATTACCCCTTGGTCTAAAATTAATCAAAATACTTTCTTTACTAAAGAGATGTATTAGTCGTCCACATTAATCATCTGCTAGGGGAAGGTCAAAGGGCCTATTAAGCTATGTTATGTCATTTCTAGTCCCATCGTACAATGCGTTCCCAGGCTCCATCTTCCCTCCCCTGCACGTTGTTGAAAAGTCACGACTTCTTTGTATACCACTTGGGTAACGACGCATATTATATTTTTCATATGCCATGAGATAACATTAACTTTCTTAATTTTTTAGAGGAGTAGACGATGAGAACTAAAACTTACAGTTATTCTTGCGATGAGAATTATATTGTTGTTATATTATTGAGTGGAAACATGCTAAGTGCAAAGAAATCAAGTCTTAAATACTAAACTTGATAAACTTTTAAGAGGGTATTGATTTTGAATTCGTCGACGGTGTGTTTTTAAAGAGTTTTGATTCACAGCCCTAATTATTATTCGACACTGAGCATTCTAGAGTGCAAATATGCATCAAAACGAGTGCAAATCATGACACGTTATTACACTCTTCCGACCGCGCGCTAGGAAAAACACTTTCAAAAAACTTAGATTTACGAGGAGATGACTGTCGTATAATAAACAATTTATTCAGCGAAAAGTTGAGTAATACGGCTGGGTGTTTTTACGAGTCAGTTTTTATTTTTTCGAGTTTTATAACCTCAACGCATCAAAACGAGTGGTAGCGCAAATATAACACGTTATTACACTCTTCCGACCGCGCGCTTAGAAAAACACTTTCAAAAACTAACATTTTCGAGAAGATGATTGTTGTATAATAAACATTTTTTTCAGCGAAAAGTTGTGTAATACGCCTGAGAACTTAGTTTTACTTGTCTGTTTTTCATGATTTTTTTCTCAATCGCCTAAAGGCTCGAAAAAAAAATTAAAAACTCGCTCGTCTGAATAACCTCCATGGAGCGATTGCAGAATACCCCGCAACTCCCGACAACTTCATTATACATGTGTCGAAATGCTTTGTAGAACAAGGCAAGATATTCATGGTTCAAAATTTTCTAACTTATTTAAACATTTTATGATGGTCATTTACCGTACTCGTTCTCGCCATCTAATGTTTCAATTTATATTTTTTGTGTATTTTTTACTGAATTCATTCTATCTAAATAAAATTTTGATTTGAAAGCGTTTTTATCACCAAAAACAGGCGAGTCCGACTTAAGTTTCTTGTACTGTGGTGATTGGTGTTGTATGATCAGAGCTTGCAGTACGAGTGCCATAGCGTATATAAATGTAACCAGTCTTGTAATTTTGCTTTTAGCTACAAAAATAACAATAAAAGACTTGACTGATCAGCGAGTTATGTCTAGTACGATTTGCCAAACCCACACTTATAAATAGCGATTAACGATCCTACCTTAAAAATTTCGTCTAGTCTTCTCGATTAACCTGGTTATTTTCTTCAGGAAACACTTGAAGCAGTGTGGGAGAGCTCGGCATAGTGTTCGTATATAAGCATCTTAGGTTATTGGTCAATAGCTTTTACCGGTTTACGCTTCAGCAGTTGTTTATTTATTTATTTTTTTTTTTTTTTGCGAAATTGATCAACTTTATTTAACACAAAACAGTGACAAAATACAAAAAGTTGTTACATTACTTACAGAACTTACTTACAAAAAGTTGCTTTACGCTATTTACATTCTTTTTTATTACCATTGTTATTATTATTATTATTATTATTATACTTAAATACATGTAAGATTCAAGTTTGTATGAAAGTTACTCAATAAAGTTTCATTATTATTAAAAAAATATATATTATTATTGTTATTATTATTATTATTATTATTTATTATTATTTCCATACGTAAAATTAAGAAAATTTAAAATGAAAAAAAAAAAACACAAGGATTACAATAGGCGTGCCCATGTGGAATTGAATTTTTCAACAGATTTGTTCTGAAACGATATTTCTCTTATAATGATTATGTCGTTTTTCAACCGTAATAAAAAGCTGTCAAAGTCCAAAAAGCCGTTGCACATGCTGGTAGCGAAAATATGGTATTTTGCACTAAGAAGAGCTTGGTTGAGTAAATAATTATATGGTGTGTTTTGATGCCAGCCATATAAAATTATTAATTATCATTTAAATTAACATTTTGATTGAATTTGTGGTACCACCATTTTACAAAAGAATCCCAATATGTGTTGGATTTGATGCAATTGAATAACATGTGAGTGGTTGTTTGTTTTTCACAGTTGCAAAGTGGGCAGGTGTCATTTTCAGTTTTTCCGGCGTGAAACAGGTTAATTTGGTTTGGAAGGACGTTATGAATTATTTTATATTGGAAAGCAATTAACTCTGTCTGTTTAGTGACTTTGAAAGGAAGCGAGTATACTTCATGAATGTTGTCCCTAGTAAACCCACAATTTAAAATCCTATTTTCACAAGTTGGAGGTACAGTTATCTTGTTAAGAAAAGTCGAGTAAGCAGCGCGGGTGGTAAGTGTGGTTTTGCTGGGGCTTGAAAACGCTGCGGCATCTGTATTGCATAATGGATTGTTTATTATTCTTTTCCGTTTTGAGTGGATGGCTTTGATTAGGCCATAGTACGTAGTAAAAGGTGTGATTAAATTGAATTTTTCTTTTAGTTCAACCAAAGAAAGGAAATCGTGATTTTCATTTTATAGTTCGTTGATATGAATAATGCCTTTTTTGAACCATTAGTTGTAGAAAATGGGTATCCCATCAATTTTTATATTTTTATTGTTCCAAATTATTTCCGCGTCTGTTGAAATATATTCATTAAGTATCGTTGGTTTATTGTAGTACTTGAGAACGGTAGCGTAGAAATCTGGAAGGTTATCTAAATGAAGTGACTTAAGATCGAACTGACAGTCAATTAAAAAAGATATCCCACCATATTGTCTCGTACAAAATTATGGGATCGTTTTCCACGAAGCTTCATTATGCGACTTTAACCGCTCAATCCAAGCCAACTTGAGAGCTTTTTCCATAATTTCGAAGTCAATCATTTTAACCCCACCTTGCTGTCTCTCTCTGATAATCGTTGTTTTCTTTATCTTTGCTCGTTTATCTTCCCAAATAAAATTGAAAGTCAACTTATTAACTTCTTTAGCAAAATGTTCAGGTATCGTAAGAACAGAGGTGTTATATATCAGTTTCGATAAACCCAAAGTTTCAACAATATTTATCCTTCCAAGTAAAGTGAGTTTTCTTCTTTTCCAGCAGTTTAACGTTTTCTCTAGGCTAAGGATTTTCTCCTTAAAATTTAGTTTATTAGCATGTTCAGTGTTATACGAGAAGTGTACACCAAGGGCGCAAATGGGTTCTTTCGGCCACTTAAAATTAAACGGGGTTTCCGTTTTTTCTCTCCAGCTTCCTAGCCACATTGCTTCAGTTTTACTGGTGTTAATTTCCAGTCCTGAGACTAGTTTAAAGTCATCGAGAAGTTTTAACAGCTTGCTTATTGAGTTTTGGTTTCTTACGAAGACGGTGGTGTCATCAGCATATTGTGTACATTTTATCTCTTTAGGACCAACTTTAATTCCTTTAATAGAATTGTCTTTTTTTACAGCTCTTGCTAAAAGTTCAATTCCTATCACAAACAAAAGTCCCGATAGAGGGCAACCTTGCCTAACTCCGCGTTGTAAACAGAAGAACGGCGACGTTTGACCGTTATTTATTACGCAGCTGGAGGCTTCACGATAAAGCACTTCTATCCAATTTAAGAGCCAATGTCTGAAATTTTCGAAAATCGGGCGTCAGTCACAAAATTTCGGATTTCTTCATATTTTGCCCAAATAATCTCTATAGTGAAGTATTTTCAAAAATAACATTAAAAATTGTAACGGCGTTTTATTTTTTTCGAAAACGGGCAAAGTTTGAAAAACGGCAAATCGGCGGCCTTTCAGTTGTGAAACTGACGAAAAATTACACATTTTTATCTCGCTCGTACAGAAAAACGCGATGCCATACATAAATAAAATGTGGCCACAACATAAACACGCTCTTGTTCTTCCCACTACTGTTATTTACTTTGGATTAGCAGTTGAAATAAGAATATTTCGGCCGTTAGAAGAAACATGATTTCTTCCATTTTAAAAATTAGCAAATTTCAACCAATTTCAACGCCATGGAAACCCAATTGGTACGTTGAGTTTGAAAACAAAATTAAGACAGTCTTGAAGCACACCTTCTGTTGTTTACTGTGGTGAAATATTTCTGGCGGCACTTTAAAAGTGCCCCGTTGAGAGACCAAAATGTGAAGGGTAGTTTGACACCAGGAGAACTTGTGACACGAACCTGAACGCCGACACTACGCACAAAATGTTTATCGCAAAAAATAGTTCCTTTGAGATAGCGCCTTTTCAGAATCGTAAGGACTTCAGAAGAACTTTATCTATCCTTTGCTAACATAAAATGATATCTTTTAAGCAGTTTGTTGGGATACGGAGTAGAGACACAAACATCATGTTGTGCGACCTTACAAATAACAGCGATCAACACTTACCCGCTTTTTCATCAGAAAATTAAACTGACCCGAACCTTGAATTGCGTTTATAATAAAGACAATCCTGCACTCCGATCCATTATATTGCTGTGTTTGGAATATCTGAGCCTTGTAGATCATATCATAGCATTATTTACTCCAAATGTCGCTAAATGACAGTTCGAAAGTTTCCCACAATGTGTTGCAAAGAGATTGCGTGACGTGTAGCACACTGGAATTTGCTGCGTGCTTATGGTATCGGTCAAGGAAAGAACATTGCCGTGGAAAAGAAACAGGAGTAACGTCCGTTTTTGGAAATGTATAAAGTCTGTTTCCTTCATTTTGGTACAATTTTAATTAATGTTCAAATCGTCTTTCAGGTATATTTCTGGATATATTTGGTAGATAAATATACAGGTCATTTATGAGGGATGGGGGGGGGGGGGGTGTCACCCTTTCACTACGCCCCTTGCCGGCTCTTTTGCGATAACACACCGCCTTTATTCTGCTACGAAGTTATGTTTTCAATACTCTTATAAACTAATTTCGATTTTGAGGTGTCAACACTGCATTATATTGACGGCTAGTTGGGAGAAAATATATTCCGTATCAGAGGCGGAGTCGCGAAGCGACGGAGCCCAGTACGGAATATATTTTCTTCCAACGCCGTCAATATAATGCAGTATTGACGCGCGCCCAAAATCGAAATTAGTTTTGTCTAGATTTTTGAGACGTCAATACGACTTTATATGGACGTCTCAAAAGCAAGCAAAAGTATCTGAGGATCGTGATACTATTACAGATGTGAGCTACAACTGGCTGTCAGTTTTGTTTTCGGCTGGTGGGTTTAAAGCTGCTTCTGTGACATCTCCACCGCAAGTTAAAGTCTCAACACACACGTCCGATGACTAGGAAAACAGTCCTGAACGTCCAACATCCAATGTATTTTCATGCCCACAGAAAGGCTGCATCCCGGGAAGGGGGGGGGGGGGGGGAGTGGGGTTCTTCCCAAAAATACCTATACGGGTATGTGCCGCCTAACGGGGTCGTAATTTTGGGACTCCTGGCCTAGAACGAACGGGTATCCATTTTAGAGACATCCTAGAACGAGGTATAATATTTCGAACGCACGAAAGCTTCATAAGATGATGAATCAAGAAATTGTAGATCGCGACTTTATCTTCTGTTTGAAATCAAAGCAATTATGTTGCTTATTTGTGTAGAAGCAGAATTGTCGTATTTTGATGTATAAGTCGAACAAACAAAGAAATAACTTTTTAAAAAAAAATGGGCTATTGAAAGTTACGCAATTTCTACGAAATCTAAATCGAATACTGCGCAGGATATTCCAGAAGTGGTGTTGACCTTGGGATTGTCTAGTTATACGCCCACTAGTACTCCTGACCAGAATCTGACTTTCAACGTCCACAAGGCCGTGGACAATCAGGGATCTCTGCCATCCGAGATGGCATATCATTTCCGTATCATTTTTCTAGAATTAGAGTGTTGAAAATTGACCTATTTTTAGAATGGGGTAACATTTTGAGTGCAAATTCTTTCTAAAACGGGGTCTAAATTTGGAGACCCGGACGGCACATACCCAGCCAAAACATATCCGAGTACCCCCCTAGCCTGCGAGCAAGCTCTCGGGGTCGGGACCAGGCTCGCGGTTTGGGAGGGGAGGAGGCCCCCCGTACCCCTTCTCCCCAACCCCTAAGCCCGAGAGCCTTGCTCGCAGGCTAGTACCTCCCGGGGGCTCGTGGTTTCTTTCAGGTCTCCTCGCCATTCACTTTTTTCTCTAATCCTTTATTATTTTCATCTTGCTCTGTAACATGTTGTATATATGGCAAATAAAGAATGAATGAATGAATGAATGAATGTTTCAACGGCCGTCCGCTCTGGAACACCATCTGTCATTAGAAGCCTGCTCCAGGTCACCGGAGAGGCACACCCTAATGAACCTGGCCAAATAACAGTACGCCACCCTCCTCAGCGAAAGCGTTGCACTTCTCCCTTTCTTTGCAAGTCTCAAGCTCAGTTAGCAGCTCAAACAAAGGCCAAAGCCTCAAGGTGGGCTGGGCGCTAAAGGAAATGGAACAGCCCTTGCTACCAATTCAATGAAAAGCAGAAAGCCTACCTGGAGGCTAAATTTACTATTGGTCAATCCACAGACAGGAGGTCGACCCGGATGTAGTCACAAAAGAAATGCGTTGTGCCCGTGCCCGGCAGTGAAGAGAAAAGCGGCATCGATGGCCCTCCTTGAAGAATTTGAGGATAGTTGCCTTTGTAAGCTAGAAAATGAAGGGCCAATATAATGCAAGATTGCTAACCACTTTTACAGTTTTATTTTTTCTTGTAAGAAGATTGAAGAAGCCTTGTGTGATGCATGATTTCTTTTTCCGCCTTGAGGCTGTGCAATAACTTTCAACATTCATAACTTCTTTAATATGTATTCAAACGCCATCAAACTTTGTGACTTTTCCTAAAATTTATCTGGCAACAATTTCATATGACAATTTTTGATCACGTGACTTGACGTTTCCATGGCAACAGGATTTTGACAGCCATGTTTTTTGAAATTTGCATATTTATACCTTTGAATGAAGAAAAACAATGTTTATTGGTATAACTTTTGTATTTTTACGTCATTTAGCGTTTATTTATTGGTTTTGATTAATTTTGCGTCAATTTGGACGGTTTTTAAAAGGGTTTAAAAATATTCAGAAATCCAAGATGGCGGATCCAAGATGGCGGCCGTATAACTAATTACCTAATAACTACGTCATATGACGTCATCGTTCCATTGTGCGGACCGCAAAGAAGACAGTTTTGGACGTACTATGTACCCTCTAGGTTTCATTGTCATAGCCTTAATGTTCTTGAAGTTACGAAGGGGGGGCACAATGTGCTCCCCCCCCCCCCCCCCCCCCCAGGCTCAGAAACTCAAAAAAAGCCCAGGCCGAATAGGGTTAAGAAGTGAATTATTAAATTTCCAAATTAAAAACCAGAACCTTTTTTTGATTCATGGTTTCAGATTTGAAAACTATTGAAACTGCGGAGTGATCTGTTTGGGGAGCGTGTGTAATTTTACAGGATGTTACCAGATCACGCAAACCTTTAGAAATCAAGAAGTAGTCCAAACGACATTGTATTTTGAAAGACTTATTTCGCCATGTGAAGCTTTCTACGTCAGGATTTAAAAAACGCCAAATATCGATTAACTTGTATGTGTTGCATAATTGCTCGATTTCCTTTATTACAGAAGTTTTCTTAGAGACTGGATTTCCACCTTTTTTGTCCAATTCTTTTAGTGCACAGTTAAAATCTCCTCCAACTACGTATTTCCATTTGCAAACCTTTCCAACTGTTTTTGTATTTCTCTAAAAAACAACACTTGTTGAGTTTGATCATTTGGTGCGTAAATATTTGCTAAGATAATACGCGATTGATCTAAAGTTATATCAGCGATGACATATCTTCCTTTGTTGTCTGAAATAACTTTTTCCACCTTACAATCTAATTTTGGATTTATCAAAATCATTACACCTTTGCTATTTGTGGTACCATGGCTGAAAAAGGCTTTGCCACCCCACTCCGCCTCCCAAAGAATAGAGCATTGTTTTGAGCTGTGAGTTTCTTGAAGGAATATAAAATGAAAGTTTTGATTATGCATTCTTCTGAACACTGAACGGCGTTTTATCGACTTATTTAAACCTTTTACATTTAGTGACTGGCATTTGAAGTCAAAAGTTTCATTTGTGCTCATTTAACGTGTTAAAAAAGGTATAAAGTAAAATACCAGCCAGCAGTGGTTTGCAGGTGATGCGTGAATGGACTTTGGCACGGCACTTTCCTTGGTTGTAGTTTTAGAAACTATAATTGTTAACTTAAATAAGCAAATGATACACGGAAAACACAAATCAAATACTAAAAACGGCTCAAAGACTGGCCTTGTAACGCGCCACGATAAGGGTGGTTTCGCGTTTTGAGCAGTACTGCATTGTAACGTATTGACACGAATAAAAAGCTACCGCTAAACAATGTTTATAGTTTACTAATGATTTGTGTGGTCCAAGATATAAGTATTTAATTCAAAAGTCATTCGGCAATCAGATGTATTGACTCATACCTAGCGGCTCGAAGGCAGATCCTGGTCGGTTTTTTCACGTTTGTCGTGTTCTTTCACGTTTGTCGTCTTCACGTTGTCGTTTCATGTGTCGTCCTCACATTTGTTGTCTTCGTCTCGTTAGTGTTGGAATCACTTGCGGTGGGTTTGGTTGGCAGCCATTCTTTTGGAATATCGTAATGAAAATACCTTTTGCCGTTAACTACGAGCCTGTTTCCAATAACAGAGGTTTTAGCATGAGGTTTTTCCTTTTTGAATTTTTTCATTGCTGGAATTAATACGTTTCTCCTAATATCTTGGATGTGCTTTGGATAATCTTCTCCCATTGCGATCGGTGAATCTTTTAAATGAAAACGGCTTCTCCACACCAGATCTCTATCTGAACGACAAGTAAAGCGCACAATGAGAGGTCTAGTTTTGTTGTCGTTTTGTTTGCCAAGGCGATGAGCGCCGCAGAAATTCATGCTATGAACACTTTCTTCTTGCAGGTGCAACTGCTGAATCAAAAAATTCTTTACTAGTGTAGCGCAGTCTTCATCTTGAGTTTCCGCTATACGATAGAAGATAAGGTTCCAGCGTCTGTTGTAAATGCTTTGATGCGTTATTTCGTTCCACTGGGCAGACTGCTTTGATTCACAAAGTATGACACGTTCGACCAGGTCGTCATGTTTTCCTTGAGTGAACTGGAGCGATTCTTTCGATTCGACCATTGTTTTGTGGGTTTCGTTTAGCCTCTTCCTCAAAGACTCTATTTCTGCTTGGGCTTCGTCTAATCGTGTTTCAAGGTTTAGGATTCGAGTATCGCTGGCTTTAGTTTTATCTTCTATGTAGGTAATCTTTGCGATTAGAGCTTGGTATTCGGATACGTTAAGCGTGATGAAGGCGCCATCTTGATCACCATTCGTTTCTTCAGTTCGTTCGGCTTGTGCTTGTGCCTCTGAGCTACTTACTTTTTGGCGTTTTTTTTTTCCTGGGTTTTGTCTTTGTTACCCATCAGCCGATGACTAATTCCTGTTAAGATTGGTTCACACACAAGCAAAAAGCTTAAAAGATCACGTTTTTTTTTTTGTTGCGGAGCCTTTCAACGTGCGTCTATTCTCGACGATACATGCGCACTCCATCCAGCCAATCAGACTTCGTTTCCAGAAAATAGAAGGAATGCATTCAACTGTGTAATAAGCACATGGACCAATTTCGTGATACCAGCCCAACTTTATTTTGATTCTTTTAAGTTAATTTTGTTATTATACCTATCAACTGATACAGTTGGTAAAATAATTAGTGGAAGTATTTTTTTAATTTTTTTCTGCTTGGGTAGTTGTGACTCTTGTCTATCAAATTTGTTCTAAGCCAACGATATTTTCTTTTTCATAAAATAAAGTGAGGTAAGTTTTATGAGATCTTATTTGAAGAGTCAACAGGTCCCGTGAAGCGAGCCGAAGTTTGATTTATTCAATAACAGAAACTGTTTCAAAGTTAATTCGGTTGAAAGATTTTTCAAGCATTTATCTTATTTAATTTTTATGAGCTCACACATTGTAGACTAGACAGGTCCTGCGAAGTGAGCCTAACTACTAAAAACTGAAGAACCCGTTTCAAAGTTGACTGGTAGAAAGTTTTCCCTACCTAAATGCTCGAAAAAACTATGTCACTTGTGACTTTTAAAGTACAACGCTGTTGCACTAATTCATTCATTGCGTCGACGAAGGAGACGCTTCCTAATCTTGTCGGCTAAGCGGAACGAATCGAGAAAAGTGTCGGTACCAAATCTGCGCCATGTTGAAACGTCACAATAGTATCCAGCATGCTTAGCGCGTCGTCTAGGCGGAACAAATCGAGAAAAGTGTCGGTACCAAATCTGCGCCATCTTGAAACGTCACAATAGTATCCAGCATTCCCAGCGATTGGAAATCAGGCATCATCCTGGGGAGCTGGGGTTCCGAAATGTCACATGTGAATAATCTATTTGTCTTGATTTAGTTTCGGATATTTTCCCGATTTTGGAATCGTACGGCTCAATATTTCAATGCCTACTGAAAATACGCAGTGGAAAAATTGGACGAAGGTTCATTTCCAGACCAAGTAAGTTGTTGGGTCTCTTTGGAATCAAGCAAGAAGTTATCGGATTTTCCTCGCTACCGTTCTGGTATGTTTTGAATGTTCTATCTTGATTTTGCTGTGGTTCTCTGCCTGATTTGGGAAGTTTTCACCTAAATACCGACGTCGTTCTTCGCGATGCTCTACGGTACGGTGCAATTCGCTGTATATCTTGTAGCAATAATTCACTGACCGGCCGCGCCAGGCGAACGCAGATTAACTTTACAGTGGCTCGAAATTGCGCCTGTATCGGGCGCATTTGCGACTAAAGATTTCGCAGTTTTGTGATTAAAATTTGTCTAGCTAATAAAGGAATTATATTCAACAGTCTTGTGTCCTACTTGCAACTGCGTAGTTGTAATTTTATCGGAAAAATCCCGCGAAATTCGCGTTGAATGTTGCGTGACTTAATCGTCGATTTCATGCTCCATTAATGCGGTGTCCACGAAGTTTATCAAGGGAGCACTTTTTCAGGCTTTCTCAGAAATTTCTCATTTCCGGTTCCGGTATTAGTTCATGAACTGAGGAGTATGATTTCAGAATCGGAGAAATATTAAATCGAAATGAAATCAAGAGAAATATACTATTTATATGTCGGAAAAATCTGAGACCTTTCGGAGTACACAGCACGGCAGCATTTTTCCCGATCCCACGGCGATAGCGTAAATTGGTTGGTGTCGGCCCGGCATTTTTGCCTGCGTGACATATCCCGCGACATAGCCCTTTTAAACAGTGGCTGAATTAATTCATGAAACTGAGGTACTAGGTCAAGACGAGGTGCCACGGGATAAGGAGACGCACTATAATCTATGATTACTACTAGTTTTAATTGTATTACACTAGTTTCGCATGGCAACCCATCCAATGTGAAGAAGATTCTGATTTACAAATATTAGAATCTCCTAAAAAAGACGAATCGAATTACGCTTCTTGTGCGATGGTGTTTGTGTGAGATTGCGTGTGCGTAGCGGGTCTGACAATTTTTGATTGAAAAATGAGATTTTATCCAACAAAGGAACAAACCGTGATATACATCTGTTCTCTAACCTGTTTTTCCGTTCTTTTATTTCGCTATGATTTTGACCAGCCATGTCTAATATACCAAAGTTCATTTTTTGTTTTAACTTTTTTCAATATAAAATATTTCTTAATATCGTGAAAGAGTTGGTTATTGTTCATCGTGGTAAGGCACAATAATAAATTGCATGTATTATCATTTGTCTCACGACGTATAGTCACTTCAGATGTGGATCGCGACGTTTCAACTGCTCACAGCCAGTAGTCTTCATCAGGCGCTGAGATCGACTGATTACCCATCACCATTAGCATCACGATGGCCAGCTGTGATTGGTAGAACTCGATTCTCATTATTCTTGTGAGAAGCTGTTCTCTCTGCAGCCGCACCGCTGCAGAACCGTTCTCCTGTCGTTGTGTTTCTTGATCGTTGGCATCAATGCTTCAGGAATTTTGATTCCGTTATCTCTGTTGATGTTGTAAGGGTTAAGTCTTATGTGGATAGTCTCTTTTACGCGACACGTGTACCAGTGTGTGTCTCATCAGAGCGCCGAAAATAATTCACGGTGAAAGCGCCCTTGGCCTTGAGCGATTTGTGATGATGAGCAAGACTGCCTGAGTTCAAAACATAGTGGCAAATGAGGTTCGGTGACTTATACAGAGAACGGTTTGCTGTCTTGGAGGGTTGTCCAATATAGACGCACCGATACAGTCTGTCAAAGCAACGTTACGATTTGTACGGTCGGACAAACTGTAATAGTGGTGGTCAGTCCGGTGACAGTCCGTAAATTACATCTCATTAAGGGGACATAGAATATTTTCACGTTCCATCCCTAGTGTGGGGTGTAACAGTGTTTGAGCTCTTCAACTCATGAGCTCGTAAAAATTATATCATTTCGTTTTTAAAGGCCCAAATTCACCCAAAATGCTGTGCGCGCCGTGATCACTAGTCTGTGCTGAATTTCGTGCAGCCCCTCTTGAATGCGTGCAACCAATCAGATCACACGTATGAACAATGGAGCATTTCAAAACAAAAACAAACGATCGCAACGTTTGGGTGAAGGTGGACCTTTAAAACGAAAACTTAGAACAAATTTAACAGACGCAAGAGTACCTTAGCAAAGAAATAAAAATCCCTGAAAAATCACCAACTTTCGACAATCATTTTGCCAATTGTAACAGTTGAAAGGTATGATAACATACATGTATAGCCTGCTCGTTTTAGCCGTAGCGACGCCAAAGTGCGTAGTGCACACGCTTTTAGAACGAAGTATACATACATGTATTACCTGACTGCTTCTTTGAAGTGTACTTTCCCGTGCACACGCATTTAAAACGAGGTATACATATATGTATAACCTGCTTGCTTTAGCTGTAGCAAGTGCGTTTTATGAGATGCAATTCACGGACCGTCAACAGACCAACTCGCTCTTTTACAATCTGCACAAGCAGCAAGGATCGTCAAATTAGGCGCGTTCAGAATTTCCTTATATTATTGTATAAGAGCCTATTTTTCGATCATTTTCCTGTTTATATGAAAAATATGTTTTCACTCCGATCTTCTTCTTATGATCTTCGCGGCAATTACATTCTGTTACTTAGTAAACCTAGAACAACTAGCTATGGCCTTAATTCGTTTTCTTATTTTTCAGCTAAACTATGGAATGCGCTGCCTGATTTTATCCGCACTAGTGTGTTTGAAGACTTTAGAAGAAAAATTCAGTGTTGTAACTTTGTGTAGTCCCTGTCTCGCTTAGCTATAAAATTAACTTTTATGTTCTCGAAAATATTAGCTTCTATAAGCTACTCTAAAATTCGAGTGAAAATAAAGCTTATGTATGTATGTATGTAAATTGTTTCACCCCCAGACCGAGTTTAATGAGGTGCAATTCAATTCACGGACCGTCAACAGACCGAATCGCTCTTTTACAATCCGTACAGACTGTACAGATTGTCAAATCGTTTCACTCCCTGACCAACAAATAGGTCAAATAGATGCATACAATTTTCAGACCGTCAACAGATCGACTTCAACGTTTTTTGTTTGACAGACCGTACAGATCGTCTGATCGATTTGACTGTATCAGTGCGTCTATATTGGACATGAGTGACCTGATTATAAGAACCAAATTAAACTGGTCCAAGTAGCCAAGCTTGCCCAGTTTGCCAACATACCATTCACTGAGCTCGGTATTACATCAGGCAAACCAGAAATTAACCTTATTCGGCCTGGGCTTTTTTTGAGTTCCTTCGTAACTTCAGAACATTAAGGCTATGACAATGAAACCTAAAGGGCACATAGTACGTCCAAAACTGTCTCCTTTGAGGTCCGCACAATGGAAAGATGACGTCATATGACGTAGTTATTAGGTAATTAGTTATACGGCCGCCATCTTGGATCCGCCATCTTGGATTTCTGAATTTTTTTAAAACCTCTTAAAAACCGTCCAAATTGACCCAAAATTAATCAAAACCAATAAATAAACGCTAAATGACTTAAAAAATACAAAAGTTATACCAATAAACATTGTTTTTCTTCATTCAAAAGTATGAATATGCAAATTTCCAAAAACATGGCTGTCAAAATCTTGTTGCCATGGAAACATCAAGTCACGTGATCAAAAAATTGTTATATGAAATTGTTGCCAGATAAATTTTAGGAAAAGTCACAAAGTTTGATGGCGTTTGAATACATATTAAAGAAGTTATGAATGTTGAAAGTTAGCGCGGGCACTTTGTGCTCCCCCCCAGGCCGAATAGGGTTAAGCATCGACACTAGCAGAACAAGCCCAAAGTAATCAAACCCTTATTAACTGTTGAAACAAATTGTTTAAAACTAACGCTTTTATTGACACGCACTTACTGAATTACCACTGATGAAAAGCCTGAAATGACTCCTGTCGCTTTCATGGTAATGTGTACTACATCTTCAGAGATTAGCTCTTACGTCTTTAGAATGTTTAGTTATGCCTTCATTTGTTTGCTAATTCAAAAAATAACACTTTCTTTGTCTTTTTTGCCAGATAACTACTGACCGCTTAATTCGCTCTTAAAATTAACCTTACCTTGTTTTGCATTAACGAGATGGCTCTCAGAGCCCTTTGATTTTTTTGCAAGCGTGGAGGGACCGGCTTCCCGGGCCCGGGGTATTTGACATCCTTGTGTTTTCGACCTGAAAAAATCCTGGTATCATTTCTGACGAGAAATTTGTTGTGAACTTGCTCTAATCGATCAGCAAAAGCGAACCGAGAGAAAACCCTTTTCTGTTGACTTTGTTTGCCTTCAAATAATGTTTGAACGAATCTAGATTCGAATAATTTTCCTTCTTTTATATTATATCCCCGGGGCATTTGCACAGCGTTTTTGTCCCAGTCATGAGGCATTTGCCAATTTTTTTGTTACAAAATGCTACTGCCCGGGGGTTGTCCCGGGGGACACTGCTAGAATAGACCAATTTCGATATATTAAAATTCGTGCTTGGCTCCGAGGCTTGGGGGAATAAAACAAAAGAAATCACATTGAGGTTCTGCGTTGAATTATTCATTTCTTTTGTTCTATTCCCCCAAGCCTCGGAGCCAAGTATGAATTTTAATATATCGAAATTGGTCTATTGACTGGTGCATAGTTATGATAACTCTCGACTGCATGAAAATAATGTATGGCGTTGGCGACTGCTTATGAGGGCTACCAAGAGCGACAAACTGAGACGGATGAAAGCAAACGTGATTGGATAGGAGCGCATGATTGACGTTCATCGGAGGTTATGAGAGCGCAAGAATATAGCTAAAAAAAATTTAAAAAAAAAAGAAAGAAAGAGCAGTAAAACTCATCAAGTGCAGAAATGATCAGAGACAGCAGAAAGAACGTTTTGTCCACATCATCGTGCGAGGCTTCACGAAAGCGATTGATAAATGATGGAAGCGAAAGAATTGCTTAAGAAAGCGCATGATGAGGAAAGAAGCGAACGAATGTTTACCAGATGTTGACGACAGCTTACGAGGGTTAACAATAGCGCCGGATAAAGACGGATGGATAAAAGCGCAAGAGATTTCATAATAGCGCACGAAAGTTGATGGACGTTTATCGGAGGTTATGAGCGCGCACGAATATAGCTGCTGCATGAGTGTTTTCGACCTCATTCGAGAGTTGACGAGTAAGAATGGATGTTAATAGGAGCACTTGTGAAGTAACAAGAGTACAGAGTTTGACGAGAGCGAATGTTGAACGAGAGGAATCAAGAGAGAATGCTACTTCATGAGAGTTGACGAGAGCTTACTAGGATTAACGATAGCGCAATTAAGTGCTGATTAGAGGGCACTTGGATGAAGGTTTACAAGAGAGGAAAGTTGATTAACGCGCATGAAAGTTTGTGATAACGCGCGAATGTTGCTATAGATAAGAGCGCTTAACGTTGTTGGTGTAATGAAGACCGAGTTGATAATTAAGAGCGCACGAGAGTTGACGAGAGCGAATGATCCTGTTTAAGAGCCAATGTCTGAAATTTTCGAAAATCGGGCGTCAGTCACAAAATTTCGGATTTCTTTATATTTTGCCCAAATAATCTCTATAGTGAAATATTTTCAAAAATAACATTAAAAATTGTAACGGCGTTTTAGTTTTTTCGAAAACGGTTAAAGTTTGAAAAACGGCAAATCGGCGGCCTTTCAGTTGTGAAACTGGCGAAAAATTACACATTTTCATCTCGCTCATACAGAAAAACGCGATGCCATACATTAATAAAATGTGGCCACAATATAAACACGCTCTTTTTCTTCACACTAGTGTTATTTACTTTGGATTAGCTGTTGAAATAAGAATATTTCGTCCGTTAGAAGAAACATCGTTTCTTCCATTTTAAAAATTAGCAAATTTCAACCAATTTCAACGCCGTGGAAACCCAATTGGTACGTTGAGTTTGAAAACAAAATCAAGACAGTCTTGAAGCACAACTTCTGTTGTTTACTGTGGTAAAATATTTCTGGCGGCATTTTAAAAGTGCCCCGTTGAGAGACCAAAATGTGAAGGGTAGTTTGACAGGAAAACTTGTGACACGAACCAGCGCCGACGCTACGAACAAACAAGAAAATGCGCAAAAAAATAGTTCCTTTGAGATAAAGCCTTTTTCAGAATTGTAAACACTTCAGAAGAACTTTATCTATCCTTTGCTAACTTAAAATTATATCTTTTAAGCAGTTTGTTGGGATACGGAGAAGAGACACGAGCATCATGTTGTGCGACCTTACAAATACAGTAACAGTGATCAACACATACCGGCTTTCAAAATTAAACTGTCCCGAGCCTTGAATTGCACTTATAATAAAGCCAATCCTGCACTCCGATCCATTATATTGCTGTGTTTGGAATATCTGAGCCTTGTAGATCATATCATAACATTATTTACTCCAAATTTGTTAAAACAACAGTCGCTAAATGACAGTTGGGAAGTTTCCCACAATGTGTTGCAAAGAGATTGCGTGACGCGTAGCACACTGGGCTGGGATATACTTCATGGTGGGTTTTAATTTATGCACATCAAAGAATCCGGCACTTATTTAGGGCTAAAAACTCATTTTAAAATGGTACCCATAGCAGTAAATAAAAGCTAACCATTTTAAAATGAGTTTTTAGGATCCCTATATGATAGGATCCCTATATGGTGTGTTACCATGAAGTATATACCAGTGGTCTGGGGGTCCTTTAGTTGTAGAGGTTCTAGTGGGGTCCGAGTGCATGCCTTCTATATTGATTCTTTACGTCGGGAGGCTCGAAAGTGCTTTATACATCACAGTCAATACAAGATATTTTCGGAAAAAAATAGTGAAATTCAAAGATATGTTTTCTATTTAGCCACTATTTCAGACATTTCAGTCACAGTCACAGGAGTAACGTCCGTTATTGGAAATGTCTTATAATAAGGTCTGTTTCCTTCGTTTTAGTACACTTTCAATGTTCAAACCGTCTTTCAGGTATATTTGGTAGATAAATAATACAAGTCATTTATGGATGGGGGGGGGGGGGAGGGGGTGTCACCCTTTTATAAACTGATTTCGATTTTGAGGCGTCAATACTGCATTATATTGACGGCTAGTTAGGAGAAAATATATTCCGTATTGGGCGGAGTCGCGAAGCGACGGAGTCTAATACGCCAACACCGTCAATATAGTGCAGTATTGACGCCCGCAAAATCGAAATTATTTTGTATCACGATTAAACATTGTCTAGATTTTTGAGACGACAATGCGACTTTATATTGACGTCCCAAAAGCAAGCAAAAGTATCTGAGAATCGTGATACTATTACAGATGTGAGCTACAGCTGGCTGTCAGTTTTGTTTTCGGCTGGTGGGTACTCAACAAAGTTTTGTACGGGGATGTTCCGCCCCGAGGTTCAAACCCTTACCCTTTCATATACCGTTTTTGACAGGAAAGGTACCCATTTCATATACCTTTCATTGAAAATGGTACCCCTTTGATATACCTTTCATTGAAAATGGCACACCTTTCATATACCTTTCATTGAAAATGGTACCCCTTTCATATAGCCTTTACGTGCGTCTTTTTGGTATATTTTGAAAGGCCCTTTTTATAATACTTGAATGGCAGTTTTCCCTACCTTTTTTATGCTTCAACTCGTGTTTTCGCTACCCTTTCCTATTCTTCGTGAAATCCCTACCCTTTCATATACTTCAACTCGTGAAATCCCGACCCGTTCATATACCTCCAACCTAAAAAAGGTACCCCTTTCGGGCGGAGCATCCCCGTATAGCCCATTATAGGGGGTACCCCCCCCCCCCCCCCCGGGAGGATATTTCAGAAGTGGTGTTGACCTTGGGTTTGTCTAGTTACACGCCCACTCTTGACCAGAATCTGACTTTCAACGTCCACAAGGCCGTGGACAATCAGGGATAGGCGGCTGACAGCCCTGCGCGCTTCAAGGCTCTGCCATCCGAGATCGCATATCATTTGCGTATCATTTTCTAGAATGGAGTGTTAAAAATTACCTATTTTTAGAACGGGGTAACATTTTGAGTGCAAATTCTTTCTAAAACGGGGTTTAAATTTGGAGACCCGGACGGTACATACCCAGCCAAAACATATCCGAGTACCCCCCTAGCCTGCGAGCAAGCTCTCGGGTTGGGAACGGGCTCGCGGTTTGGGGGAAGGAGGAGGCCTCCCGTACCCCTAATGAACCTGGCCAAACAACAGTACGCCACCCTCCTCAGCGAAGGCGTTGCACTTCTCCCTTTCTTTGCAAGTCTCAAGCTCAGTTAGCAGCTCAAAAAAAGGCCAAAGCCTCAAGCGGGCTGGGCGCTAAAGGAAATGGAAAAGCCCTTGCTACCGATTCAACGAAAAGTCGGCCGGATGTAGTCACAAAAGAAATGCGCCGTGCCCGTGCCCGGCAGTGAAGAGAAAAGCACCACCGATGGTCCTCCTTGAAGAATTTGAGGATATATATAGTTACCCTTGTAAAGCTAGAAAATGAAGGGCCAATGTAATGCAAGATTGCTAACCGCTTTTACGGTTTTATTTTCTCTTGTAAGAAGATTGAAGAAGCCTTGTGTGATGCATGAATTTTTTTTCCGCCTTGAGGCTGTGCAATAATTTTTTTTTCGAGATTATTCCATACTTTTCTTTCGCTCGCTGTGGACGATTTTTTTTTCTCTCTACTTTTGCTGTGCAGGAATTTATTTTTTGGTAATTGCCAGAACTTTTCGGCCCAGGGAGCAAAGTATTTCTCAAATTTCAGTGCGCTACGCGTCACGCAATCTCTTTGCAACACATTGAGGACTGTCATTTAGCGACTTTGGAGTAAATAACGCCATGATATGATCTACAAGGCTCAGATATTCCAAACACAACAATGGAGTGCAGGATTTCCTTTATCATAAACGCAATTCAAGGCTCGGGTAAGTTTAATTTTCTGATGAACTATTAACGGAAAGCGGGCGAATGTTGATCGCTGTTATTTTAATATAAGGTCGCACAACATGCTTTTGTCTCTACTTCGTATCCCAACAAACTGTTTAAAATATATCATTTTTAAGTTAGCAAAGGATAGATGAAATTCTTCTGAAGTCTTTGCAATTCTGAGAAAGGCTTTATATCTCAAAGAAACTATTTTTGTTTTGCGATAAACACTTTGTTGGTAGCGTCGGCGCTGGTTCGTGTCACAAGTTTTCCTGTCAAACTATTGTGATGTTTGTGATGTGATGTTTCCATGTTTCGGGTCCTCAGGCACTCATCTGAATCTGCACACACTGAGCGGCCATGTTATTTATTCTTTCACCGTCACACACTACAACAACTCCGCGGGGGAGTGGTAACAAGAGTTACAATTGTACTGCTACGGGGGGGAGGGTACGGTCAGGTCTTGGCTTCCGCTACACTACCCCCTCCTTTAAGGAACACTGTCCCTGTGTAATAAAACTTAAAACGTAAACGAACAAAAATATAGTTGAATGGCAGCAATCTGTCTGATTTCTTAAGATAACATTCGGAACGTGTCCAGAAGAAAACTTAATCCTAATAACTAGACTGGACCAAACTGTCTCATAACTGTTCAAAATTTCAACTGTTCAATGTTCACGCTAGTGATAGGGCTATACCCAGTCACCATAACGTTGTGGTATCCTCCGCTCTCTTCCATGACGGCTCCTCGAGTTGCACTGAGGGCTCTCACGTGCACTGGAAGGCGAGTCAACTACTGGTTGGGCAGCACTAAGCATCTCTACATCTGCTTCGCTTCCCGAGTCACTGTTCTCTGCATCTGATTGAGCCTTTTCAGACATCGCCGCTGCAACTGGAAGGATGCTTTCAATAGCAGGGTTTGGAGACTCCACGGCAACACAGCCATCCACATGGCCTTCCCTCAGTTCAGCTGACACAGAGCCACCCGGGATAACAGGCTCACTTCCTTCAGTAGTCGCAACTGGGGACGGAACAGGCACAACAGTCTCTCCTCCCTCTGCAATCCAGCTCTTTAACACAGGTCCGAGATACGGCTTGAGACGATCGGCGTGGATCACCTTAGGTTTAGCTCTTCGGCTTCTTTGGATTCGATAGGTAACATCCGACAACACAGACACCACTAAGTAAGGTCCCTCCCACGGACAATCTAACTTGGGGTTCCTTCCCTTCTTCCGTCGAATGTTGTGCAACCAGACACTGTCTCCCACACGAAATGGTTTGCTGGACACTCGCTTGTCATAGTTTCTCTTCTGACGTTCTGCGGCTCTGCCTAAGTTTCGCCGCGCTACCTCATGGGCGCCGGCCAGTCTCTGTTGGAGGGCCAAGGCATACTCAGTTGTCAGAGGTGACGAGTCTGGAGTTGACTCAGTGATCACATCTAGTGGTACTTCAATCTCTCGTCCCAGCATCAACATGTTTGGGGTTTCGCCAGTAGATTCGTGTATAGAACTTCGATAAGCCATCATACAGGGTTGCAGTTGCAGGTCCCAGTCCTCTTGACTTTCTTTCAGTTTACCTCGAAGCATTTCAACCAATGTCCGATTGTAACGTTCCACTTGACCATCAGACTGTGGGTGCAACGGAGATGTTCTCGTTTTCTCAATGTCCAAGAGCTTACATACTTCAGCCATAACCTTGGACTCAAAATTGGTTCCCTGGTCACTGTGTAGCTCGCGAGGCACTCCAAATCTGCACACAAATTCAGCTACCAGCTTTTCAGCCACTGTAACAGCTTCTTGGTTTGGGATAGCATAACTCTCGGTCCACTTTGTAAAATAGTCTGTCACAACAAGTACAAATCTATTTCCACGGGGAGTCAGAGGTAGGGGTCCCAGTATGTCCATGGCGAGACGCTCCATGGGCGCACCGACTACATACTGCTTTAATGGCGAACGTCGCTTTCTTCCCCAGTTCTTCTTAGCACCACACTCATGGCAAACTCTGACCCATCTTTTGACTTGAGAAGTTAACCCTGGCCAGTAGTAACGAGCTCTAAGTGCTCCAAGCGTCTTGTTAACACCTCGATGACTTGCAGTTGTGTGGTCATGATGCGCTCTAAGGGCTGTCTCTTGCAAATTTCGCGGAAGTATAATCTGATACTTCACCCTCGTACCACTTCCCTCCTCCCATTTCCGGCAAAGTACCCGATCATGGATTTCCAGTTGATCCCACTGTGCCCAGAGTGACTTCACGGTGCGGTCATAGGGAGATACATCTTCCCACTTCGGCCTAACAGCACTGGCCTCTTTCAACTGGAGTATCACCTTTAAACTGGGATCCGCTACTTGTTGCTCACGAAGGTACTCACGAGTCCAGCTTGGTTCCCATTTGATTGTGTTGCACCTTGTACTGGGTTGATCGCTAATCAAACAATGTTCAGTAGTAGCTGAGGACGATTCTGCTTCACCTTGTTCGACCTGAGGACTGTCTACTTGTCTTACAACGAAATCGTCACTCCCAGCAAGTGAAACTTCAGTCTGAACAGCAACACTAATCATTTGCTCAGCCTTCTTCCACTCCTTACACCATTTGCAGCCATCACTACAAGGTCTTCGCGACATGGCATCAGCATTTTGATGCCTCTGGCCTGCCCGGTATTCAATCTCATAGTCAAACGGACTTAGGAGCTCTATCCACCTTGCCAACTGTCCCTCTGGTTCCTTAGCTTTCAGTACTGAGCGAAGGGGTGCATGGTCGGTTCTGATGCGAAACTTTGGTCCCTGCAAATAATGGCGAAAGTGCTTGGTGAACTCTACAACCGCAAGCAGTTCTTTCCGTGTGACACAATAGTTTCTCTCAGCTTTGGTCAACGTTCGGCTAGCGAAAGCAACAGGGTGTTCTATTCCATCCTTCATCTGACTCAGAACGGCTCCAATGCCATGATTACTGGCGTCTGTGTCCAGTATGAACTCAGCAGTAAAGTCAGGGTAAGACAGGACCAGAGCAGTGGACAGCAACTTCTTTATCGTGTCAAAGGAAACTTGGCACTCTGACGTCCAAGCAAAGTCAACATTTGCTTCAGTCAGCTTGTTCAGGGGTCTGGCTACACTGGCAAAATTAGGCACAAACCTCCGGTAGTAACTCGCAAGTCCGAAGAAGCTTCTCACTTCAGTTGCATTCTCAGGCACTGGCCACGCACAAACTCGTTCAACCTTCGCAGGATCAGTTTCAATACCATTCTCCGATACAATATGACTCAAGTATGCAACACTCTTCTGAAACAACACACATTTGCTGGGTTTCAATTTAAGTCCAGCCAAGGCAAATCGACGAAATATCTCCTCCAAACGCACCATTTCTTCTCCAAATGTTCTTCCGTACACAATTGTGTCATCCAAGTAGATTAAGCAGGTTTCAAACCTCAGTCCTACTAAGATCAGTTCCGTTAATCGCTCAAAGGTACTTGGCGAGGACGTTAGTCCGAAAGGCATGACATTCCATTCGTAGAGACCAGAGGTGGTTACGAAGGCAGCTTTCCCACTACTCGCTGGGTCCATTGGAACCTGCCAATACCCGGAGGCCAGGTCCAACGTTGAGAACCACTTTGCCCCGGAAAGGGCGCAAAGGGAGTCATCAATGCGTGGGAGCGGATAGGCATCTTTAGCCGTCACTGCATTGACCTGTCTGTAGTCTACGCAGAATCTTTGAGTACCATCTTTCTTGGTAACTAATACCACAGGAGACGACCAAGGGCTGGTGGATTTCTTCACAATGCCTCTTTCCAATAGATCTTCCACTTGTCTTTCGACTTCAGCATGCTTTGATGGTGATGTTCGTCGAGGTTGCTGTTTTATGGGTCTTGCATTTCCTGTGTCTATGTGGTGTGTCACCAGGTTGGTTCTACCCAGATCTTGCTCTGACAATGAGAATACGTCTTTGTGTCGATGTAGCAGTTTGGCAACTTCCTCACGTTCCTCTTCAGCCAACCCTTCTGTGCTGCGTTGCCAGAGATCTCTGAGTGGATTGGGTAATGTTTCTCCCTTGAACTCGCTACTCCTTGAGGTTTGCTCCACTCCACTTGGGGCGCACTGTGAGTCAACTCTAGGAAGCTCCAACTCCGCCACACTGGTTACTGGTTTAGCAACAGCTACTACGGTTTGAGCACCGATGGTTTGTGTTTTGTCAGAGGTGTTCAGAATCCTTACAGGAACAAGGCCAGTATCTCCCGCAGATACCAGAGTTCTGCCGATGTATAGACCTTTGTCTTGTAAACGGGTTCCACAGGGCTCTAAGATGCGTAATCCTTGATTGGCCTTCTCAGACTTAGCCACTGACTGTCGTTGGATGAGATGAACTGGTATCACTGCCTCACAATGTGGTTCGATTGCCACAAGACGACGTGTTACACACCTGAGACTGAGCTGCTGGCAACTCGTACTACAACATTCCACCTCCTCTCCATTGATGACAAGTCGCTGCTGAACTAGGTCAATCTTAGCATCTACATCTGACAAGAATTCCATTCCTAATATAGCAGTGTCCTCGATATCAGCTACCAACACACTCAAGCTGACATCCTGAGTTCCAATTCTTACAGTCAATTCCCCTGTACCATACGTGTTAGTTCTTCGTCCATCTGCAACAAACACTTGGGAACCATCTTCACGCAAAGGAAACTTAAAAGCTTCAGGCAATCTTGTATAACACTCATAAGAGAGAATGTTCCTCACGGCACCTGTATCTATCAGCCAACCAATCTTACACTGTCCTATAAACCCTGTAATGTAAAGTCCATGTGGGCGAGATTTCGTACTCCGTACTGTCACATGTTCATTCTTTTCACGATTGTAATTTACAGTGTCAAAACGTTCAGGCCCTTGCGTACTGTCATTTGGGCATCCTACTGGGCCCTCGAGGATACCCTGTTCGCGTTTCCCGGAAACTGGCTAGTCGCCTGGCTTTCTCTCAAGTTAGGACATTCTCTTCTCAAATGTCCCCTCTTTCCGCAAATCCAGCATTCCCATCCCCTTCTGGGTCCCTGTGGCCCCCGATTATTGCTAGCTTGGGTACCCTGTGGCTGCTCTTGTCTTGCAAGAAACTCATTTAACTGCTTAATGATGTTTTCCTGGGCTTCTAACTGCTGTTGTTGTTGTTCAATCTGAACCCTAAGCCCATCCATCTGCATTTGCAATTGTGTACGTTCCGTTTCCATTGCACGGACTTTACTGCCTGCCCGTCTAAATGAGTTATTGGTATCTAACAGGCGAAGGGAGTCCAACTCTCTAGCAAGGGAAAGGGCTTCGTCAAGAGTTCCCGGTTTTTCCCGCCTTAGATACAGCCTATCATCTTTATCACTCAAAGCATCAATAAAATGTTGCACAGCAAAGCGTTCCTGTACATCCACACCTAAATCCTGATATGCGAGGTCTACCGTGGAACGAATATCTGTAGCTAACATTTGCAAACTCTCACCTTCAAACTGTCGGCGGTTGAGAAGCCTCGCCTGATGCAATTCCGCTTGTTTTTCAACACCAAACCTTAGCTGCAATCGTTCCACAATTTTTCCGTACTGCCGACATTCTGAATCTGCCAGTCCACTTAGCAATTTCCTACTGTCTCCGCGAAGACTAGCCGTCAAAAACATCCCCTTTTATTGATCATCCCAACCATTGACAATCGCACACCGCTCGAAATGCATTAAATACTCATTCAACGGTTGTCTACCATCGAAATCTTCCGGCAGTTTGACTGGCTTTTTGACTTTCCGTTCAGCTGTCTTGACGAAAGAGCACTGGTCGTCTGCACTACGGAAAGGATTTCTAGAATTTGGAAGTGGCGTTGAGCTTACAGGAGGCTTAAAACTTCCAATCTCCGATCGTAGGAAGAAAGGATTAGCCGATTTGTTGAGTTGTCGTGTCGCTGTCAGCTGCTCGGATGTCTTGGAACGGGTGCAATCGTCGTTTTCACTGCGGAATGGATTTGCAGATTTTGCACGTGGTGTTTCGCTCGCCGCGAGCGTAGAATCTCCAACCTCAGATCGTACGAAGAATAGGCTAAGTGCCTCCAAATCCGGTTTAAATGGATTTGCTGACTTACTAGGAGTCGCCGACCGCTGCCACCAATGTGATGTTTCCATGTTTCGGGTCCTCAGGCACTCATCTGAATCTGCACACACTGAGCGGCCATGTTATTTATTCTTTCACCGTCACACACTACAACAACTCCGCGGGGGAGTGGTAACAAGAGTTACAATTGTACTGCTACGGGGGGGAGGGTACGGTCAGGTCTTGGCTTCCGCTACACTATCCTTCACGTTTTGATCTCTCGACGGGGCACTTTTAAAATGCCGCCAGAAATATTTTACCACAGTAAACAACAGAAGTTGTGCTTCAAGACTGTCTTGATTTTGTTTTCAAACGCAACGTACCAATTGGGTTTCCACGGCGTTGAAATTGGTTCAAATTTGTTAATTTTTAAAATGGAAGAAATAATGTTTCTTCTAACGGACGAAATATTCTTATTTCAACAGCTAATTCAAAGTAAATTACTGTAGTTTAAAGAACAAGAGTGTGTTTATGTTGTGGCCAGATTTTATTGATATATGGCATCGTGTTTTTCTGTACGAGCGAGATGAAAATGTGTAATTTTTCGCCGGTTTCACAACTGAAAGGCCGCCGATTTGCCGTTTTTCAAACTTTGCCCGTTTTCGAAAAAAATAAAACGCCGTTACAATTTTTAATGTTATTTTTGAAAATGCTTCACTATAGAGATTATTTGGGCAAAATATGAAGAAATCCGAAATTTTGTGTCTGTCGCCCAATTTTCGAAAATTTCAGACATTGGCTCTTAAGTGTTAACGACGCTGTACTTAAAATGATAAACGAGAGCGCAATTGAGATTTAATGACAGGGCAGTATAAGTTGATATGAGTGTAAATGATGCATGGTTCAACATCTTTCTGCATTTGTTGATCAGCAAGAAAATAGGTACCTGAAGAAAATAAAGTTGCAATCACTCTTAAAATTCTTCCAACTCTTTTCCACACATTTTTAAATTATATCTTCGTCAAAAATACGATTCTTCGTGATCTGATTTCATAAACAGCAGCTTTGTCTGTCTTTGATTCTTCCCAATGGATTGAACCCATGTGAAAGGCTAGCGTATATCGATCCCTTTTCACTCATTTGAAATCCAGCTAAACAACTTCATGGTGATATCATAACCAAGAAAACGCCATTGGCGTTCGCGTTAGTTTTTCTATCTTTTTGCTGCTACACCGTGCTGACGAGACCCAACCAGGTCGAAACAGCTGTCCACGGTTGCATTTTGGCTTTCAGTTTAGGCTCTATCATGTCGTTGTCGTGTTGAATGTTCTATGTAGTATCAGCCTTGCTTTATACTTTGATTGTATCTAAATGTATCTAAAAATAGAAGAGATACAATATCAATAGACGGATGACGGATTTCACAAGACTCGACCTCCTGTTCTCCGAGCTCTTTAAGTATCACTATTCTCGTCTCCTGATCATAACTGATAAGCATTTTCGTTTCCAAAGACCTTGTTACTGACCAATGAAAACGAATGCTGTATGACACAGCATTGGTGATGCTACAATGTACGTCCGTCCAAATTAGAGATAACTGTGAGAAAAATAGTCCCCATGTTTTAGGTATACCACTTTTCGAGGCATGCATGCTTACATTAATTTGTGCTGTTTCCTTTAGCAAACACTGATCCATTTTCCCTCAGAACTAAGGTTATTTTCGTATTTTTGTAACTAATCAGGTTCAGTTTGAAGACGAATCTGAAAAAAAAACAATTGAAACCACCATAGCAAGCAATGAATGATGATCAAACTCTAATGGCGGGAAAGTGGATATGAAGTTCGCCCTTCAAACCTTATTGGCAGAGAGAACACTCGTATGACCTAACTCCTCCCTCCCACCTCCATTTCAACACCCCCTTCCCAATCCCAGCCAGACACACAGATACACACACTATTTGTTCCCCCGGTTTCCAATCCGGACTTCTTTGGATAGGCGTGTATTGAAAGTTAGTGGTTCTCATCTAGCTCCGAGGAGTTTTCCTATCTCCACAAAGAAGGTTTGAGTTAACAGGTTTGTTAGCAGGTTTTTTCGTGACGCACCTATTTGTGAAAGAAGTACAAACCATTTCTTTCCCAGATGTCTGCACGCAGTTGGTCGTCCGGCCGGCAGCGCACTGCTTGGAGCTGCAGTTCACTTACCGTCGCTGCACAGCTGGGTGCAATTTTTGGCCGCGGAGATCAGGGATGGGCAAACACCTCCAGGGCAGCGCTGATGGCAGTCGTCTCCCACGGCGTTCGTACACGTCATGGGGTCGCATGAACTTTCATTGCATTTCTGGGTACATTGCAGATATGATGATGGAAATGCATAACGCTTTATGTTTGCACGCCAAACGAACTAAAACATTTATTCACTGCAAACTAAACCAGCAGAAGTTTAAACTTTCAGAGCATAGATAGAAGACCTATCGCTTTTTCATTTTTAGTGCTTCGATTAATAATTTACAAGACACTGTGATCTATAGTTTCTTGTCATTTAAAACACTTTCGTCCAGATGCATAGCTTTAAACTCTCTACAATTCCATTTTGGAATCGAAATCTGTTGTTTTCCTCCATGAATCACAGGGAGCCCACACATTCTGTTTTTTAACTAAATAAACCGTGGATAATTTTATAGGAAATGTATGGGACTTACCTAAATTTCATATTATAGCGACGTATCGTCAAATGTATGTACTGATTAACGCTAAATAAACGTTAAATTACGTTATTTGTTGTGTGCTGTCGTCCTTTTGCCGTAGAAGTGATATTTTGAGCGATTTTGAAGGATTCTGAGTTCGCCCGTTGACTGTGCCTCAAAGAGAAGGACGTCCAGATTGTGTGGGCCCCATGTGCATGAATTAGCCTTCGAATACAGCCGCCTGTCTTCGCTCTTTTCCGTTGCCGGATCAGAGGCGGCTGTATTCGCAGGCTGAATTAAATAACAAGTGAGACCAATTTAATGGAAGGCACAAAATTTTGCAGGGCGCGGAAATTCTACACGCAGCTCCATAAATACATTGAACACAGAACAGGTGTTAACTGCATGTGGATCATCAACAATTCGTTGATTGCAGGACAAACAACTTTCGCTTAATCAGGTTAGTACTTGGGACTTTTCCACTCTTTATACTAGCCTTCCACACGCCAAACTTAAACATCAACTCCATGATCTACTCGAAAGGGTTTTTAACACCAGAGGAAAGAGATTCATAGCAACCAATAATTTCCACACATTCTGGGCTAATGATAGGACGTCTACGAAGTACACTTACTTCTCCTGTAGGGAACTGTGCCTCGCTATTGACTTTCTTATCGATAATATCTACGTCCGCTTCGGAAACTCAGTTTTTCGGCAAATTATTGGCATACCAATGGGCACTAACAGCGCACCTTTATTGGCTGATCTGTTCCTCCACACCTTCGAGTATGATTTCATGCTCAGAACAATGAAGCAAGATATGACCAAAGCCGTCCAATTTAGCAACACCTTTCGTTATATCGACGATTTATTGAACGTTAACAATGAGAATTTTGGAAATTACATCAGCGAAATTTACCCGTCGGACCTGGAACTAAAGGACACTACCTTAACATCAAATGAAGTGTGTTATCTGGACACGAGAATCAAGAATGGTGACAACAACACACCTTTCCATCTCAGCGTCTACGACAAGAGGGATGACTTCTCCTTTCGGATTGTCAATTTTCCTCATATGGACAGCAACATTCCCGCCAATCCGGCCTATGGTGTTTATATATCTCAATTGGTGAGATATGCTAGAATTTGCACATCGAAGTTGGATTTTATGCATAGACTTCGCCGACTTTCATCACGTCTCCTTCACCAAGGGTTCAAGTCTACGCTCCTTCGTAAATCGTTTGCTAAATTCTTCAAACGCCACGGTGCTATCATTGAGAAGTATGACACTACACTACGGGAGATGAGACTAGCAATCCAGAATTGAGAGATACCGCCGTATCCTTTATTATTTTAGATCCTTCATATCATCCTAGCGCCCCTATTTAATTTCTATATTGCTTCCATTCATTTTGATGTAGGTGCGCGCGCGCGCAATTTTCCTTAAGTTGAGTGCGCGTGCTTGGCTTATTTAGTTGACGTGTGTGCTTAGTTCGTTATTTAACGTACTACATTTGTTTTGCATTGTTTTCCTTACTAATATGTCAGTCTTGTCAGTAACTGTGCTCACACTGTGGGTGGCTCCTCCTAAAATGTTCTACAATTGGTATAGGATTTAATGGAGCCCAAATCAATTATGGAATTGCACACATTTTAGGCATCTTACTGATGAACAGTTACGAAATTCAGATAAGTTTAGTAGCCACATTTATTTGAAGTTTGTCACCTTTGAATTCCTCCACTTTATGAATCCGGAGAGCGTACCTTCTTGCGGCAGGGTCTGGGAACGAGTTTTACATGAAATAGAGGCTAGGTCATCGCGCCAAAATGAACTAAGATGGCGGAAAACGGTGAAAAGGACGCACTTCCAAGGTGTTCTACACTTTTTTTGACCGAAGATGGATCACCAATGCTTTTTTACATGACGCCTTCCACAATGAAAACCAGGTTACATCCACTGATACACGTATGTAGTTCTTTTAAAAGGTCTTGGTATTTATCTACATGTGTATGTGATGTCTTGATCGTGCAGCAGTTGTGTTTGTATGAGAAGTCGATGTCAAATATCGGGTCATGGCTCGTGTACGACGACTGTATTGTGATGTATTGTGTTAGGAAGTGTTAGGTTGTATTGTATTGTATTAGGTTTTATGACGTCAGTCAGGTCGTCGTACATGAGCCACGATATCTCCGTTTAAATATAAGCTTACATTGTCTACAAGCAAAAGATGTCCGGTAAAAGATTTTAAAGCGGTCATAGGAAGCTTGACTTTTGAGTTTTTCATACACTTAAGCTTACCTGTTATAATTGTTTAGTATATGCTAAACCATTGGATAGCCAGCCAAAAATAGACTTAAGCTTACTTAGTTTCTAAAAAATGGTAAAAAACTAGTGCGCGAAATCCAGAACAAATTATGCCTGGATGTGATTAGCAAATACTATCCCAGTTTTGGTATATGTTGGTCTAATTTTTCTTTGGTTTGAAAATTTTCAAACCAAAGAATATTTGAACCACAACATACCGGTACATACCAATATTATTATTAGTCATTGATGAATGGGTATAACTTCATTCTATCATATGACCAGAAGGCAGAGAATCCAGGATAGCAGGGCGTTTGCACAAGTCATTGCACAGGTTGCCTTCGAAAAGCAAGGTTTCACTTATCAGTTTGCTGAAATACTGATAGTTGGTTCATTAATATATCTTTTTTTAAGCATGGTGGTGGTGAATTGTCCAGCAAAGTCTTGACAGAATCTATCAAGTAAGTAGATATATAAAAATAATAACTATTTCAGTTTTCATTCACTAATCAAGAGCCCTCAAGACCATGATACGTATACCTACCAACTCACACGCATTATGCATGTATTACACGCCTGCAGATCGAAAAAAAAAACATTGATCACACGCATACAGGACAATTTCACACGCCTGACTCACAATTCCGGACTACTTGTTCATTAACCATTTAAAAAAATTGAACTCAATTTCCACCCAAAATGGATCTTGGTAATCTCGCCAAGATATGCGTGACCTCGTCAAGATAAGCACCATCTCGGCAAGATCGCGCCGAGCTTTTGAGCACTGCAACATTCGGCAACCTTCGGATATCATCGGAACATCTTCAGGAATCTTTGGAAATGTTCAGAAGTCGTTGGAACATCTTTGGCAATGTTCAGGAAGTTGTTGAAAATTTTTCGGAAATTCGGGTAATATGGATACGAAAATCACACACATTTGACTTGGGAAAAGTTGGCAGGTATGGACACATGTACGTGTTTGTTTATAGGAGAAAGCTGCTTACAATGGCGTCTAGAAATAGCATTTCAATAAAAAATGAAATTTAAAGGGGAAGTATCACGGGAATTTTGATGTTTTTTGGTCAAAGCCATTTTATAGTACCTTTACTTATTTACAAAGTAATACTAAAACACCAAGAGAGTGAAATCAACCAATTCTTGAAAGAGAGACAGATTCTGGTCTGTTCTAGCCCATTTGGAGACGAAATCGGGTAACTTGACAGGGCTCGAGACTAACGGTAGCCAACTAGCCAAAGTCTAGTAAAAATTCAGTTTTGGCTAGTGGATTTTTGTTTTCACTAGCCATTTGGGCTAGTGAAAATCGTAAAGCACCGGACGGAACCAAACTGAAAATTATTTCTGATGAATCGCAAAAGCCAATTGACAGACCAAAAACTGAAACATAGCTATAAACTGTAGACAGTCACAGATATCATATTTTTAATGCCTTCAACCAATAATTTGAAACAGCGTTTTCCCCTACGTTGGTACAGACTGTATGTTCGTAAGATGTTAGTTTTATCTTCTCGACGTTTTCCGTACGTTAGTATACGTTCGTTAGGTATTACTAGTCTTATCTTCTCGACGTTTTTCCGTACGTTTGTTCGTTCGTAAGGTGTTAGTCTTATCTTCTCAACGTTTTTAGGTACGTTAGTACGTTCGCAAGATGTTAGTTTTTTCTTCTCGACGTTTTTCCGTACGTTAGTACACTCGAATGTTAGTTTTATCTTCTCAATGTTTTTCCGTACATTTGTTCGTTCGTAAGATGTCAGTTTTATCTTCGACGTTTTTCCGTACGTTAGAACATCCGTAAGGTGAAGTCTTATCTTCTCGACGTTTCTCCGTACGGTAGTTTGTTGTAAGGTGTTAGTATGAGATTAAAGAAGAAAACTAAAAGATCAATGTGTTTCCAAGTCTCGTAGATTTTTGTTGTTAACCAGTATGACACGATCATTAGAGTAATTAGAGTAATTTTAGAATAATGTAGTTCTAGCTATTATATATTTTATAATAATTCTGTATATAATTAGGTTTTTATAGTTGTGACTGATGAGTTTACCGTGTCTAATTAAAGTTATCCTATCCTATCATGTTATTTGCCCCCTCCCCCCAAATCCCCACCCTACCTCCCGTACAAGTCTGGCTAGTGAAAACATATTTTGGCTAGTGAATTCAAACCTGTCACTAGCCACTAGGCTAGTAAGCTGAACAGTTAGTCTCGAGCCCTGCTTGAAAAAGATTAGGCTAATTTTTTTCAAGTTGTAATTCATTGAGACCCAGTCCGTCTATGACCAGAGACACTAATCGACAGTTTTGATATATTTTGTGATAATTTATCACACCATTGGAGCTTTATTTTTCCGTTTCTGATCATACAATAACATTTTTTGCTATTTAGAATGACACCAAATCCCCGTGATACTTCCCCTTTAAGTAAGGCTATTACAAGGGTATATTGTTGATGTTGTAGTTCAATTTTTTCTTTGGTTTTAAAAATTTCAAACCAGTTTAATTTTGATTTCCCTTTCATGTAGTCTGAGACAAAGGAAACAAAAATCAAACTGAAGAAAAATTTGAACCACAACATAGATAGTTGCTCATTAGCACGGTCACCTACCCATTATTTACTATTCAAATGGTCAATTGTACCGATTTGTTACATGTTACAGTTATGTAACACATTACCACAGTCTGTAATTAAAATTACTGCAATATTATTTTTATACACTGTACATGTATCATGTATATGTTGTGGTGCAATTTTGTCCTTGGTGCAAATTTTATTTTCCTTTGTTTTTGGGTATGGAAATATATGATAATGAGCTTTAAACAAAGGAAAATAAAATTTGCACCAGGGACAAAATTGCACCGCAACATATACAAAGACATGCAAACTATTCAGAGCACATACATGTATTTAGCCTGCCTTACCTGTATTAGTGTCTTTGGATTTTTGGATATTGAACCTTCAGATTTTTGTTCTAAATCAGCTAAAATCCAAAGCTACATCTTAAGCCTGGTTGCCATTGTTATGATCACTATGCTGCTGTGATCACTGGAAAAAGCATTCAGTGATTGCAGCGGCCATATGGAAACCACTCTCCAGCAATCACAGTGACAATGATTGCTGAGATAGACTTCAGTTCTATCTCAGTGATCGTAACAATCATAGTGATCATAAAAAAAATTATTGAAACCACTGTACTCTCGGCAATAGTAGAAATCATAATGACCACAGCGACTGCAAAACTGTCAGACTGCACTGCAAATTCCAGAGTCATTCGAAGGCGGTGAGCAACAACATGGTTGATATGGCCATCGTCATCGAAGAAATTCAGCAATGCAACTGTTTAATTTAGTGCGTTTTCACTCACGTGACCTTCAGTCCCGTGGGACTCAAAGACAAAGGCCATGGCAGCCATGTTGGTGTTCCTAACAAAAGAAGTTAATTAAAATTCTTTTGTACGGGAACACCAATATGGCGGCTATGACGTCAAGTGAAAATGCTCTATACATGTAACAAGTTCTTTAAAGATTACACAGACAAGTACAAAAAGAATAACTGGGCAAAATTTCTACCCACAACATAAACGCTCCACTGTGAAAGAAAACAATAGCCCAAATAAATAGACTGAATTTGTGAATAGCGCCCATGATACTGCGATCCTAGTGATCGTATGGAAATCGGTCAATGCAACGATCACTTAACTCTGTTTGCAACTTATTGTAGTGTTCGCAACGATCGTATGGGCATCAGGCTTTAGGGTGCATTTTTTGTTGATTATATAAAAATAAATTATAATAATTTAAGACAAGCAAATGGACTTGAAACATCTCAGAATTACCGGTACTAAATTTTTATAGTAAAATAACAGCTTTGTGTTAAATCTGCAGGCTTGTAGACCCTGGTGGTAGTCGTGGTAATTTGTCCGGTTATGTTTCTTCTGACTTCATCTTTGATAGCATTAAGCACAACAGGTTACAAGACTTGGAGAAGTATAGGTTAGTCTTAAGTTTTCTTGTCTTAACTGACAGTTTCAAATTTTGATATCTGTGTTTTCTGCCCCCAAACTTCAAAAAATCCTTTGCATTTCTGACCTCCATCAATGTTAAACTTTGGTATCTCCTGGAGGTTTCTACCAAAAGGAAGTGGAGATCTTTGTTAACCGAATAAGGCAGATGCCTAACAGGAGCCTGGTAGCCTTGGGGCACCCAAGGAACTGAACTGAGTACCTAATTTTTGGCTAGCTACAGTAGGGCACCTGCAATAACGTTTTACAGCCTGGGCTCCTTGGAAGTTTTTTTAGGCAACATAAATGCACGCCAACAGCCTTGCGTAGCCCTCCTTCATTCATCATGGGGTGGGTGAAGGTACAAATACAGTAAACACTCTATTAAGAAATAAGCTCTCTATTAAGCCCTGCTCTCCAATAAGCTCCACCCCCTTTGGATGTTAGCCTGCGTGGCAGGTGTAAACAGGGAGGAGGGAGGAGGGGGGTACGCAAAAAAAAGGGAGGAGAAAGGGAAGGAACGTCTGCTATAAGAACCAGGCTATTCGCATACTGCCCACCAATTTTCAGATAATTGCATTATCTGTCAACTGTCAAAACGTTGACCAATCAGAAACTAGTGCGTGTGCTTTTACGCATGGCTGAATTCACGCAGGAATTTTGCCAACCACCTCGTTCGAATTTTATCGAAGTGAGAAAAAAAATTTTGGGAAAGAAAGACAGAAAATGACGTTGACTTTGCAGAAAACGAAGGTGACAATGCACAGCCTGGCGACATTTTAACAACATACACTGTACTGTAATATTGATAATATTTCAGGAACAACCAAAAAACAGCTGATTCCTTTGACAATGCAATGAAATCGCTCATTTTAAACCTAGCATTGTGAAATTGGAAGGCTGCCGTATCCAGTGGGCAAAACTGCTAGCACATCTCTGCCATCGAGAAGAGATCGTACAGCCGATTCTTGTTCAGGTTTCAAGCTCAAATTGTAGCTACAAGCGAGATTTTAAATCGGCCAAAGCTTTCGCCAAAACGTCTCCGTCCGCCGCCATCTTGAAAGTGACGTGTTTACATTTTTGAATAAATACTCATTGTGCGTTAGCCAATCGGATTTTGCGGTCGCCAGCAACCGCAGAAATGAACAAAAGAGGGTCTTTATTGCAGGTGTCCTTTCTCCTTCTCTCCCCAGTTCCCCCCTCCCTGACGCCTGCTTAGCAGGCTATTTGGATGTGACATGTTGTAATAAGCCCTATAAACTACATGTAATATTCCTCTCTTATTTTGAAGATTGAAGCCCTCAGATGGTGGCATCAAAAGCTCTAAAAATCAGAAAAATCCTAGCACATCAACTATAAAAGTATCAGCGTAAGTCCTACATGTAAATGTTAAAATGTGACTATATGAATTACATGTATATTAGTTACAGTGCCCTTCTCGATTTAATGCCCCATTAAGCCTGGTTCACACTAGCGACATAACGACATAACGGCGAGGTCACTTAAATTCAAAACACAACGTATATCGATCGCTGTTTTATGTCATCAGTGTGAACAACACAACACAACGACCTAATAGGAACATAATGACATAAACATAACGACATAAGGAAAAAACTGATCTTTTCTTTATGTCATTATGTCCATGTTCTTATGTCGTTATGTCGCTAGTGTGAACCAGGCTTTAGTGCTACAGTACATGTATAAAACATGTAAACATGAACCAAAAATGTATAAAAATGTCCTTGCGTTGATGAAACCGATTGCCTTGGAGAGGAGGTAGTACATACTACTGTAGCTGGAATAACTGCATGAATTTGCACAGTGTTGTTGGAGTTCATGTTACTTGTTCCACCACAGTAGCATACATCTCCTTGAAGCAATGCTGTTTTTTAGGTTTTGTAAATTACATGACTTGTACAACTGTATGTTGTATCTGCAGGGCTGCCTGGCATTTTTAATTTTAAGGTTATTTCGGAAAGCCAGTACCGCTATTATTTTTCTTATTCAAAATTGTAAATACTTACATGATTGTATTGGAGGCTCTGGGGTAAAATAAAGATTGTTGTTGTTGTTGTTGCAATGCATACTTATTTCAACAAAGTTCATGTACATTGTATGGTACATGTACATGTATATGCTGTGGTGCAATTTTATCCTTGATGCAAATTTGTTTTTCCTTTGTTTAAAACTTATTATCATACATGACCATAGCCAAAAACAAAGGAAAAACAAATTTGCACCAAGGATAAAAATTAATTGCACCACAACATATATGCTGTGGTTCAAATTATGTTTCTTTGGTTTAACCAGTTGCATATTTGTTTTCCTTTGTCTTGGAATGTGACAATGAATCTGAGACAATTAAGAATTTAAAATAAAAATTAAACTGGTTTTAAAAATTTTTAATCAAAGAATAATTTGAACCAAAACATATATACCAGTATTTAACTGCCTTCCTCAGTGTTTTGCCGGTAGAAACTGAGGGGAAAAGTCATTGCATTTTGTTCAATTTTAGCTCCAGTATAACGGGAAGACATCCATACACCAATGAGGAAGATTTGGCTCTCTTACTGTTTGTGAAAGAACAGAAAGCTTTCCACTCTCTTAAAGGAAACAGTTTGTATAAAGAAGCAGCTAAAGCCAAGGTGTGAAATCAACCTTAATTTTTTTATGTGTTGTTCCAAAAATATCTGTTGTGGTTCAAATTTTTCTTTGGTTTGAAAATTTTTAAACCGGTTTGATTTTTGTTTTCCTTTGTCCCAGAATATGGTTATGAATCTGAGACAAGGGCAAAATAAAATTGAACTGGTTTGAAAAATTTCAAACCAAGGAAAAATTTGAACCACAACTTATCCATTTGCTGGAATTGAACAATGAAGTTAAATTTTTATTTCAATTATCACTATGAAAGTATTGTTATTACATGTAGTAACTTTTATTACATTTATTAATGTAAACAAATAATATAATGGTTTTTTTTTTTTGTGTAGATTACCACTCACACATGGCAGTCAATGAGAGATCATTATTTAAAAGTCTTGCATAACCGCAAGAAACCAAGTGATTGTGAAAAACTGATATTAAAAGCAAGAGGCAAGAAAGTGCCAGTAGTTCTCAAGGGAAAAACCTCCAGTAGTCATGCTGGTGAGTTAGGATGTGCCAGTTATATGTATTATTAATACCAGTACTAACATTGTAAATGGTTTGAACCCAGGTGCAGGGTTGTCATAAAGTTTCAAAGTAGCCGACTGTATTGTTGGAGTAGGCAGCCGAGGTTGGGGAAAAGACCATCTCTTCTAAAGAACAGCCCAGGCCAGCTGAGTAGCTGGTCGAGATAACAAAGAAGATGGTGATTTTCGCCAGCAGCCGGCTACTTTTGACAACCCTGAGGTGTATCAGAAGTCTGTCGAGTGTGATCGTCCGGGTTAGTGTAGTTCTGAAAAGAACTGTTGTTGATGTTTTGATGTTTCGACAACATGAGCAGAAGTCATCTTCAGAGTCATGTGAATTTTGAACTGTCAGTTGATGGTAGTTGACAATTAAGTTTCAACAGCCAATAACATCATGGCTAGTCTGACCAATGACAGCAACAACTACCGTCAACTGATGGTTCACAATTCACATGACTCTGAAGATGACTTCCACAAATATAACTAAAACTAAAATTCCAGTGCTATTTTAAAAAGTGAATCCAGCACAACAGAAACATTTTGTTCTGTACCATTTATTTTTTGCACTGAATCATAGGTCAGACAAGGATAAAATGGCCACAGACATCCAGTCCTAGGAAGAAGACTGAAGAAGATTCCACTTCACCTGACACAGAACAGAATACAGTTACTGGTAAGAGTTTAGCATTTGTTTTTAGCCATTTATAAAATAACTGAGATACTACGCGCGTTCTGATTGGTCAAAAACCTATTGACTATTGTGCCGGTAAACTCATAGAAAACCGCGCAAGAGAAACTGTAAAGTAAACAAAGTTCAATTTTCCGTTACCGCATCACCACACGCGTGAGGAAAAAGGATTTCACTATCCAAGCCGGTTTAGTGTCTTATTGCATATTGTGGTCTGTTAGAAGATAAGAACAGAAGATATGTTTCTTGAAAACAATAAGTTGCTGCTCAAACCTACATGTAAGACAAAAATTTCCCACGCACGCAATCAAAAAATGGCTTATCACCAAAAGAACACTAAGCTTATTTTAAAACTGATATCAACAACAGGAATATATTTTCATTAACATTGGCTTGGAAAGGCTTACATACAGCGATAAAGGACAATCAAAACAACCTCGATAATACTTTATGAAGTTCACTGAGCTGAAGGTTTAGTGAAAAGCTCAAAATGGATCCCAAAGAGCAAACAATGGCTCTCAAACTGAGGAAATTTTCGATTGAAATTCAACTGAAGTTTATAAATGTAAGCTTACCTACAAATCCTAAGATAACTTCTACATAAGACGGATTTGCACAGTAGAAATAAAAAGTATAGCTTTGCTGTTTAGGAGAATTATTTGACGCCGATTCCATTTATACGCTTTAAGTCTTATCGTGTTTTGTTTTTTAGAGCACTTTGCTTTCTATGGAATACTTTTGTACCGGATGCAGTTTAAATTCTGATTGTGTCCAAGCAAGGATGATCAGTTAGCAAGAAGAAAATGAAACTAACAAAAATGATAGGTTTATGGTTAAACAAATTATTTGCATGAAATGATCAGTCTTTTCCATCAAATGAATCAAACTCTCAGAACTGTACTTAAAATGTAGAGAAGTACGGGCTTCACTGTACACATCAAAGTAAGCTTAAGTAGATAAATTCGAAAACAGTTTCAGAAGCTGAGTTTCTGGAACTAACCTTTATTCCAATTGAAAAATTCTTGACAAGAAGGCAATCTTTGAATCCAAAATACACCATAAAAATTGTAGGTTTCCAAACTTTCCTCGCACATTCTGATTAATGTTTGCGGCGGCAGATTCCAGACACAATTCAGTCTGGATTTCCCATTCAAAGAACTTTTCAATCATTGAATAATTTACTTTTTTCAGCTGATAAATTTCAACTGATGAATTTCAAAGCATTAAAACTTTTTATCACTTTCGTTGAACCCGTGAATGTCAGTGCAGCTTTGTCAGTGACATCGTGTAAAGTTCATTTATTCTTTCAGCCGCTTTGATTGGTTTTCCCGCGTCATCCGATGAATGTTATGAGAATAAGCTACTTGATCGGCACAAAACTACAACAAAGTTCTCTCTTTCCAAACGTTTACATAGTTATTTCATAAAAGCAATAGAACACATTTTCTATGAGTTTACCGGCGTTATAAACCCACTTGGGATGTTGGGAAAACACTCGAAAAGCTTGTAAATCACTCGCCTGCGGCTCGTGATTTACAAGCTTTTCTCGTGTTCTCCCAACATCCCGCGTGGGTTTATCACGCCGGTAAACACATAGAAAATGTGTTCTATTGCTTAAGTACAGTACATGTATATTTGGCTCCAAATGTATATACATTTTGTAAATATTATAATATTATTTGAGTAGCCGACTTATTACCATCTTCTCTATATTCAGCTGATAGCTTTACTAAGATTTGTGCTCTGTATTACAATGGTTATAATTGCTATCACTGTACATTGTATAGGTCAGACAAGGATAACAAGGGCACAGACAGCCAGTCCTAAGAAGAAAATTGATGACATTAAAAACATTTCCAGTCCATCTAATAGGAAACAAAATACAGGTAACAACTCACCGACTGTGTCTTTGATTTTGCCTTATGTTTGGCTCCAAATGCATTTTACTGGTTATCTTATTTTAAATATTATTTGGGTAATAATTTGTTGTGGTTGCTGTTGTGATTTATATCTTCCTTGTATGGAGCTGACAGTTTTACTAAAAACCAATGTGTTTTATTACAACTGTTATTGTTATTACATGTATGCAGGTCAGACAAGGATAACAAGGGTACAGGCAGCTAGTCCTAAGAAGAAAATTGATGGCATTAGAAACGTTTCTAGTCCATCTAATAGGGAACAAAATACAGGTAACCACTCATTGTGCCTTAATTTGTTTTTGCCATGATGTTTTGCTCCAAATGCATATTAATATTATAAATTATTATTAATACTGTAATATTATTTGAGTAGCCAATTTTTGTGGTTACTGTTATGATTTTTATCAGTTTCAGTTTAAGTTTATTAAGTGTCAATAGGATACCCTAATCCGACACTGGGGTGGTCAGCGGTAGACCTGCTTATTTTAGTTATTTACACACAATTTGAAATTAATTTAAAAAAGTGTTCAGGTGTTGGTGCCTGTATCACAGAACCAGGCAAGGAATTCCACACTGGGATGGTTCTTACAATTTGCGAGTAATTGCTGCGGAACGAGCGTAGCGAGTGAGCAGCAACATAATCAGGATTTAAGAGAAATATATGAGAAAAAAATATAAGCTACGAAAAATCTTGATTTGATCGCTTTTTACCAGAATTCACTGCGCCACGCACACATTTTGGGCCAGAATTCACTGCGCCACGAACAATAGCCTCGCTTGCTGCTTCAAGCTGTTGGCTGCGAGATTTGTAATATTTTGGTCCAACATGTGCCAGTCGTAATCGGAACTGAAGTGTCGAAGACTACTGCGAGTTGAGCGAGGACTGTGAGGCATGGTGATAGGACCGTTGCATAGCAAAGATTTTCGAAGATTGTACGGAATAAAAGACAAATTTATTTTGAAATCACTCCGACAGCGGTCGTTGAGACTGAGCTGAGCGCGTGGGGACGCGAAACCTGAGCTGAGCGCGTGGAGACGCGAATACGATACGGCTAGCTAGTAACGCAACATATTCATTATCGATAATTAAGTTAAACCCAAATTTTCACACCTTCCTCGTGGTGAACGTGTCCTTTGCTCAACAATATTCTACAGACATTGCAAGAACTTGATGCGTGAATTACAAAACAAAATTAGTCTTATCAGCTGGAGTTTTTGTCGATTCATCCCGGTTACATTTGCTTTGCTTTCCCTCAAAAAACGAAAGAGAAAATTCTATAATACCAGCGAGGCGATAAAACAGCATTATTACAACTGACAAATTTACCGCAGCAATTACTATCTTTTGGATACACTAGTTCCTAAAATTTAGTCGCAAGTTTGAAAATTTTAGTCGCAAAAAAAAAATAACTAAATAAAAATAACTACTACTACCGTAATCAGAAATGAGAAACGAGAAATTTCTGAGAAAGTCTGAAAAAGTGCGCCCGTGATACACTTCTTGGAAACCGAGTTAATGGGGCATGAAATCGACGATTAAGTCACGCAACATTCAATGTGAATTCCGCAGGATTTTTCTGATATTACAACTACCAGTAACAAGTAAGATACAAGACTGTTGAATATAATTCCTTTATAAGCTAGGCCTTAAAACAGTTGCAAAATCACGACTTATAGACAAATTTTAGTCGCAAAAGCAAAATCTTTAGTTGCAAATGCGCCCGATACAGGCGCAATTTCGAGCCCTGTATAGGCATCAATTGAAGATAGTATGTGTCTGTAATTAAGGTGGTGCTGCGTTTTACTTGATCTAAAGTAGGGTTGGACCTCCTTAGGAAAGCTTGCATGGAGCTGACAGTTTTACAAAAGCCAGTGTGTTTTATTACAACTGTAATATATTGGTATTACATGTACGCAGGTCAGACAAGGATAACAAGGGCACAGACAGCCAGTTCTAAGAAGAAAATTGATGGCGTTAGAAATGTTTCGAGTCCATCTAAAAGGGAACATAATACAGTTACTGGTAAGAACTATGAACATTTTGTTTTTGGCCATGTTTATGTGGCTCTAAAATAATGCTTACGTTGTATAAAATATTACAGTATTTGAATGGCCAGTTGTAGGCCACCTAATTAATGGGGGAATGAAAAGGCAAGTTAAGGTAATTTTTTTGTGACCTTGATAATAAGCTAAATTGAATTTTGTTAAGTTTTAATGAGGCGTGAATGGGATAATACAGTGTATTAAACTGAATTAATACATGTACCTTAACCCTTGGACACACTGGGGGGGGCTTAAGGCTTTTCTTCCATTTTTTCAAGAGCATTTATTGTATGTTTTTCACCTTTTTACAGTGAAAAAATTTGAAATGCTACCAAAAGCAGCAAAAGGTTTAATTGTATCATATTTTACAACTCTAGCAAACAATATTTGCAATTTTTCGCACTTTTCCGATAAACTTGAATCTTTAGTAAAAGGTGGCCATCTTGGTGACCATTTTGGATGATGTCACAGACCGCCAGCAGTGACACCCATAATATTTACCTTATCTTATAGAGCACATCACAGTCTATCTATTGGAGATAAAATATTTTTGAAATATTGTAACAATACAGTATTGTATTGTAATATTCTTGCACAGTCCTGTCAGAATGTTTTGTTGTGGTACAGTAGGCAGGGTAACAGAAGTAGTAGGCAGTAAGGGCTAGAGATGTATTTTTTTGTTAGTCATGATTTGTGAACTCCAGTGTGAAGTTGAATGTAGGCGGCAAAATTGCCAGCTGCCGGCACATTTTGACAGGGCTGCTTGCGTTAATGCCCCTACCGGCCAGGAGTGATGAAAGGCAGCTGTATTTGCAAGCTAACAATTTTCTGTTTTTGTGCAGATAATTCGATGGATGATTCAAGTGCTAATAATGCAGATGATGATGCTACAGATGAGAATGTGGATTATGATAAGATGTTTGATGACAACCTTCTCCGACTGGCACATGAATCCAAAGTTGAAAAGGATCACAGTAAGGTTGATAGTAGTGATACGGATGATGAAGATGTTGATGAAGAAAACAAAGCCTCATCAAGGCAAGAGCCTGACAAAAGAGTACTAACAAGACAAATGAGGAAGCAGATGGACGAACAAGAAAAATTAACTGACTTCGATGGCAAAGTTAGTTTCAGAGAAAATTTAAAGAGACTTTCAACTGATGACGAAGAGGATAAGAGGCCCATAGCTAAAAGGAGCAAAATAGATTTGCCATGTCCATCAAATGGGAATGAGGCTCATGATACAGAAGATAATGGTACTATAGCAGAAAAAAGCAAAAACGATTTGACATCTTTATCAAATGGAAAGGACGATCAAGTGAAGGAGAGTTTTTCACATTATCAGGAATTGCAGTCAAGCATCAAGGTATAGTTGAAACTTGGGTCAATAAATATTAAATATCACACAGTTATTTGTTACTAAAACAAGACAATTTAACAAGGAATAAAATAAGGCTACTGTATCTTGTTCACGTTGTACTTGGTACAGTTTGGAGCCACACAAGTTTTTACCTGGTTCACATTACCGTTTACCGGGACAGTTTGGATCTGTACCAGTGCAGCTTGGATCCATTCACATTTTATTGGTACAATTTGAGACTGTTATTGATCCAAAATGGAACTGGTACAATGTGAACATGGCCTGAATGATATACAAAATTTATAAACGTCCAAAAGTGTAATAAAAATCATTCAACAAAATGCAAAAGTTAGTCAGTACAAAGAAACAAGACCCTTTGTTTGGGTGCAAGGGATTGAGGGATAGGGGGTTGGGGCAGGACTCCACCCTGGAGTGACATTACAATGCACTAACATCCCATCCAGGGAGAAGTAGTGATGTGCCTAGTGCTTATAGGCTGTGGGGTGGGGGGAGAGGGGGAGAGGGGGGGGGGGGGGGGGGAGGGGGGAGGGGGCAGGGGCAGGTCTTAAAAGAAGGAGTTTATAATGCTTTTTTGGTGTCATTTGGAGCTTGAAATACCAGTATTTTATTTCTTATTGTTGAATTATAGAAATTGGAATCACAGTGGACAGTACCACAAATAATCCATGCATTGCTTGTCAACTCTGGCATGTTAGATGATGCGGAAAATTATCTGCAACATGGCACAGGTTTGTTTAACACCAGACAATAAAAATATTTCCATTTAAACCCAATAAAGCCCATTGATTGCCGGCCTAGCCATGGAGTGGGAGATTGCTTGGTTAGAAGTTCAGTCATTGAGCTACATGTACTGGTTGGAAGCCTGGGGGGGGGGTTACTCCCCGAAAGTTTGGGTGGGGGTATGCAGAAGGCTTGTTAAAACCCTTACCCTATTTCAGACCAAAATGGTCAAAATCTATACCCTATTTCAGACCCCCCGGGTTGGAAGCAAGCTCATTAACTACTGTGGTAGGATCTGTAAAATGTTAAATCTTAGTTGACAGGAGGGGGGGGGGGGGGGGGGGGGGGAGTCACTACCATAATTGCAGAGGTACAGGTGTATGCCACTGCACGAGGAGCCCAAAGGGTGTCAGTGCTGGAGGCCAACACAACCTTACAGGAAAATCCAATTTATACTTGTACTGAGTAGCCCAGAGGGATTTTATAATCAAGCCTGATTTCTGTTGTTTCCTTTCAGCTGGTAAAGAACAATGGAACTCCAAGGAGGACAAGGTATTGCTGAGTAAAAACAAGGAGGCCATTGCAAGTCTGGCAAAGACCAGGGGTCTGCGTTCTGTTGCGAATAGGATGAACTTCTTTGAAGGAATCAACTAACCTTTGCTTTATCTCCCGTACAGTAACACGAACTTCCAAAAAGAAACAGCTTACAAGTGCATTTTTTTTAATCATTCAGGAGGTTGGTCACCCCTAAACAACTGTAACAATCAACCACAATGTACTGAATTTGAATAAGTGCTCTCAAGTTGTCGTTATATTTCCTGTCTCCGAGATAGCGAGGCAGCCTGTGAGCAGGTCCTCTTATTTGTGTTTTGGACAAGTGGGTTCGCTGCTTACATGACACACACAAAACTTGTGTAGTGGACCAAGCATTTAACCACTGGCAAAAGACCTTATTCATAAATGACAGCTGATTTATTATCCTTTCATATTCATGCTAATCAGTGTGTTTTGTGCACTTTTCATGGAAGTTCCACTGTTTTGCAGATTTGGTGATTTGAGGCCAGTAAGACAATTTGAGGCCTACCTAGCCTCGTTAGCATGTGCAAAATTCAAAAGAATTTTTGCTTTAAAATGAGGCTAGGTAGGCTGATTAGCATGAATATAGAAGAATAAATCAGCCGCCCATTTATGAGTAAAGTCAAATTCTAACTTGACTCCAAGGCTTAAAATTATTATTATTCATCCCTGAATCAGGCATGGCTGGAACTCTATGTTCTAAATTTTTTTGGCCACTTGAGCCTGGAATATTCTCAAGATATAGGGAGCTTACGCAACGAGGACAGCAACGCCAAGGAAAATGTCACTTGACAAAAGGATTTGCACTTTCTTAAACTACTTTGCAATTGTTCCAATATGTTTAATTTGTCTAATATGACTGGAAAAATAACCGTCGTGTGTTCACGTTCTCCACAAAACCTGTAATTTGATCATTTGACATTGTTTTGCAGGGAAGGCAAGGAAATGTACCAAAATGTAAAATGCACGTGCATAAGCATTGTTTTCGCTCATTAAACCTATTGTTTTGTGCCGTTCTCTCTGCCATCGCGGTTGCGTAAGCTCCCTATTCTTACGTAACGTCAGTATGCGACCCAGAATTTATTATATCAGATTTGTGGTTTCATCAAGTTATGTATCACATACTTGCCTGGCTTGGTTCAGTTTCCATTTGTTATAATAGCATAAAATGTAGTACACAGATTCTGCAAATATTCAGGACTTTTTTATGAAAAATGAAATAATTGTTTTTAACCAAATCATAGCCTTGATAGTGTTCTTAGTATGTTCTCATTTGCTATAAATCATATCTTATAAAAAGGTTCTTATGAAACAAACTGAGTGTATCAGGCAATATCTTCTTGTCGCATTGTATAATGGTTTTCAAGTATTGCTGTTTTTTCCCAGCAATATTTAAAGTTGAGCAAGGAGACAATACAAAATCTCAAAATTTTTACCAATGTGTGCAATAACCTGTGAACAGGCCTTCCAGTTTGGGGATAGGGCGGGAAGAAAAGCAGCTTGACTCACTTTGCTTTCTGCCTTTCTTTTCACACCCATCCCCAATGGGGAGGCCGGTTCACATGTTATGTGTGCAAAAGATGTAAATAAAACATGGTAACTTAATAATCTTACATTTGCAAAGAAAAGTTTTATTGATATTTTAATACACAAAAGTATAAGAAAACTAATAATAGTTACATGTATATAAATTGTAAAGTTGACATTGTATATTAAGCTTTAAACCAAGGTAAAGTTTATCTGTCATTTTGTACTTAGAACAGTACTTATAAATTCAATAAATAAATTAAGGCCCAGAGACATGGTGCAACTTTTCTTGCAAGCAACAGTTGCAGCTGAAGTAGAATTGAGTTCTACTTTTGCAACATTGTGTGCAACAAATTGCATCGTGTGACAGCGCCTAAAAATCTTGTTGCATGCAATGTTGCAAGAAAAGTACAGTATCACCAAGTTTTGGGGCCTTTACACTACAAGTACACAACCTAACAATGATATTAATTTATTGTGTTTGTTATCTTGTGATTACCACTAAGGTACAGCTTCTCTAAATACTTTTTTTATTACAAACATGAGTATAGAGATCACAAGAATAAAGGATTCCATTACTTTGCAAAAAAAAAGTCTCAAAAAACCGATAGAAACTTTATACAAAAACTAAATGACCTTGGAAATGAGTTAAAATACCAACAAAGGATTAGATTGTTTGTTTGGAGTTGAACAGAGATTTTGTGTGTCGCTTTCCATGGGTATTTGATCTAAAATTACTGGACTAGAAGCACAGCGGGGTAAAGTACCCTGCACAGACATGCCACCCGCAGGCTGAGTCATTTTCTTGAACAAAGAAAAAACAAGATTTTGTGGCTGTACGGGTTGCCGAGCAAGCTGCTCTGATTCTATCTGCTTTCTTATGAGCACAAGGTTGTGTCTGGCATCTTCGTCTCCTGCTTCAGCAGCCATGTGGTAAAAGCGAGCTGCCTCTTTCTTGTCGACATTGAATCCCCCCAAGCCATGCTCATAGAACACCCCCAGATTGTACTGTGCCCCAGTGTGGCCATGCTCTGCCGCAGACCTGTAGAAATATGCTGCTTTTGACATGTTCCTGTCAATTCCAAGACCACGCTCATAGCATATCCCAAGGTTATACTCGGCGGATGGGTCCTTTTTAGCAGCAGCCATTTCGAGGTAAGGTACTGCTTTATCATAATCACAGTGACTGGATGTCTCATCAGCATAATATAACCCTAAGAATGACTGCGCTTTGCACAAGCCATTTTCAGCAGCTCTTTTGAGAAGTTCTAAAGAGTGTTGAGGATCCTTTGGAAGATCACCAAGGCCCTCCATATGAAACAATGCCAGATTATATATGGCACCAGCATGATCCTGTGCTGCAGCAGTTTTGTAACACTCTGCAGCCCTAGCCAGGTCTCTGTCTACTCCTTTTCCACTCTCATAACACAGACCGAGGTTGAACTGCGCCAAAGGATGGCCTCGTTCACTAGCTTGCGAAAAGAGCAGGAATGCTTTCTGGTGTTGTTTTAGTGATGCAAACTTGATCCCCAGCTTGTTCTGTGTAGCTGCAGTGTATTCGCTGAAGCAGGACTGGAATGATGCAATAGCCTCGTCCAGGGAGTCTGTGGGTTTGGCATTTCCTTTGTGAGACTGGGTAATCTCTGCAATGGGGAGTATTCCCAAAGAGGCATGAGGCCTGGTTGTTAATAATCTTGACAACACTTGAGATGGAATATTCTTGACATAGATGTGCAATGGAGAATTTTCATCTGTAATAAACTTGCGACAAGCAAGGAGACTTGACAATGCTAGGACTCCATTGCACCACTGTAAGAAAAAAAAACAGCAAAAATGTCAATTTTCGAAAAAGTACTGCACCTCTCAACATCAAGAGCGGGCAATTGATGGGCCGAGAGCATAACCGACCTATGTGGAATTTTAGACCTTTTTTATTTTTTTCTTGCTCAGATTTGTCCATTTTTGGCATGTGAACTACAAATTAGTTGCAAAACATTGTTCAGAAGTTTTTTTCTGTTGTTTTATTTCCCGTCGTTTTCGAGAAATACTGTATATGCAAAAAAGAAAAAAATTGAGGGTTCCCATTGTAACACAATATTAGCGGTAAGCTTATGTTTTCACACTGACACGGTTCAATATTTTTTTAAAATTAAACGTAAGGATTTTTGACAAACGTAAAAAAAAGGAAATCACTTTCATAATGTCCAGTTCGAGGAAAAAAAAAAAGGATGCCGAGCATGAATCGAACCCGGAGCCGTCCGAGTGCAAATCCCAGACCCAGTCCACTAGACCATCGAGGAACACATGCTCAGTTCAGGCTAAGTTTTTTTATTTAAAGGTAGATATGTATCTCGATTTGAAAATCCTTTTAGATCGATTTTAATGTTGCATTAAAGACTCCAAATGCGAAACATCTTTCAGCCGGCCAGCAAGAACTCACTTCAAGCTGCCCAAAGCTGTATTACAAGTGCCCGACCATGCACAGCGGACCCATCTGCCACTGTCACAAAGCATGTCGGGAAATCCTACAGCAAAATCGAAATGGAGTTCCCGCCTGAAAATTACAACAAAATACTAGAAGTCTGAAAGCACTTTGGATATCGGGCATTTCCACCACGGCACAGGATGGAAAAAGGCCCACAACTCTCAACGCTGCCCCTTTTCTGATCCGAAGTGATTCCAGACTTTCCCGCCGGCTCGTCTTGTCCACCAAGGTCCATTCTTCACCTTGAGCGCTAAATGGCGCTTCAGACACAAGGTAGGACAAGAAACACGACTTGTTTCTTTGAGAGGTGCTAGAGACTTAAGGATTTCTGGACTTAACGATGTCTTTCAATCACTGGATGGGCCTCATACACATTGGCTTGCACACACACTACAGAGGCAATGCAGACCTTCCAACTCTCACGGTTTGGGATGCCATCTCACGGTCTCACACTCAAACAAATAATGTTTTTTTTTTAATTTGACGCATATTTTGGAAATCTCCAGGTTTGAGGTCCCAATCTCCAGGTTTTTCTAGACTTGCATGGGGGTTGGAAGGTCTGGGCGATGTGTTGCCGTAGTGAGCTCATGATAGATAAGCGAGCCAGGTGGCGTAAATAACGGTATTTTCATTCAGGTTGTTGGCACTGGTCAGAAGTATTGCAGACGTGTATTCTCACGGCCAAACTGCTTTGAAATGGCTTCAAAATTACGCTCTGAATGTACAGTCAAAGCACTGGAGGGCCAGAACTCTGCTTTTTTCAGGTGAATTTAGTCAAATTCCTTAGGGTTAGTGCAAATTCGACAAGGGTTTATGATATTTGTTGTACGATAAAATGAGGCACATCTGAGCGAGAAAAAAGGTTTAAAATTCCATATAGGTCGGTTATTCTATCGGCCCTTCAATTTTAATACACATGTACGCTGTTTCTGGGATTGGACCCAGAATTAGTACAGTATATGGATCGATAGTTTGAAAGTTTATCAGAGTAATCAGGTTTGGGACAGGAGAACTGATACAGAAAAAAGGCGAGCCTGCTCAGCATGCAGAACAAAAGAGAGCTAAATATCCCCACCCCACCCCCAATACAAACAAAAACAATGGAGGACACCCAGACAAAACATTGATGATGCAATCGCATACTGTGTATAGCAAAACAAACACGGTGAAATTTGTAGTTTTGATCTGTTCTTGTACAAAATCTACTATTACTAGCACGACTTTTAACTTTTTCTTTACCAGACATTCAGACGACAGAACATTTTAAGATATTTTTTATTCAACACGTGTGGCCGGCCAACTAATAATCCTTAAGCTTAAAATAGATATGCATGTGTGGGCACTTTCAGTTTCGCTTACCGATCTTATTTCTCCACTATAAGGGTTCGAAGATTCTTCTTCCTTCCGTCTGGCGAAACGAGTGGAGAATTGGAGCGCACGGGTACTTTCTTCCCTCAAAAAATTCCGCGTTATGCACTGCACAACATCAAAGCCCGCATTGAATGCATCGTCACATATTCCACTGCTCTCTTCGGCTTCTGCGAGGAAGACTTTCCTTTTAGGTTGGACTAGAATTCCATCCTTCCGCTCTTCAAGAGGTGAAGTTTTCACGTCCTCTTTCTTCTCAGCAGCTTGAATTTGCCCAATACAACGTGAAGAATTCCCAGGATTCTTCAAAACTACAACATGAAACTCGTAGCTCAGAAGGTGTTCATAAATTACGCTTGCTTTTTGCAAGCAGATCGATATCAATTTTCGATGCCGTTATACATAAGACTTAAGCTTATTGTCAAATCAACACGAGCAGACACTAACTAACCTTTTCTGATAGCTCTCCACATATTGTTTGGGATGCTTACATCTCAGAAGACATTGCTTTTCCCAACACTGGATCAAACCGTACTCGCCATGCCGGGAATCTACTTGGCGAACACTAGGGAATGAGGGAAATACGATTGATAGACTGACGTCATTTTCTAATAACCTGATTGGTCAAAACGACCAAACTAAGCAAAAGAAAGACCGATGACGCCTCCATGACGTAAGTTCAAGATTTTTGATAAGGCCGATTTACCTTTTTACAGGTTACCTTTTTTGCTTCGTTCAAATCAACTCAAGTCATATCGTAAGCATGGAGCAAGCGTGTCGTATGCAATAAAGATGTACTGTGTAAATCGGCCTATAGGTGGTTTGCAATCAATCTCTAGAGACATAGATAACAATAGTGAAACGAACAAATGCTGGTGGACGAACAAAAGGAGCTGCTAATGAGAGAACCATTGTTTTTGTCCACCAGCATGGCAGCGATGACGTAACATGAAAACCACCTATAGGCAATTTCCTTCCAAAGCTTGAATTAAAAGGGAACCAAACTTGGACGGGGTAGGGGAATTTGTTCCATTCAAAAAATAAAGAAAAATACAGGGATCCATTAGATATAAGAATACTTACTGCTTACATGTAAAGAGGTCATGGGAATTGGGGGCAAAAAAGGAGAATTTGTAGTTTGATATTGGGGATAAAATAGTTTAAGATGAGAGAAGTCACAAAAGACTGTGTTAATCTTTTTTCTTCCTGTCAGTACATTCTGAGTGACCCAACCAGTGGCAGATCTAGGGAATCTACATGTAGCATTTTGCTCTTGAATCATCTTCATACAATTTGACATTCATAGTCAAACCTTCAAGAGTGCTACCCCCCACCCCTGCTACTAAAAGTCTGGATTAGCCAGTGCTAAGTTAACAAAATTAAAGAATAAAAATTGGGTTCCTTTTGTCTTTTGACTCCGATTCTTTTTACTATAAAATGAGTAAATGCATTAAGCTCTCTCTACGAAACTGCGAGAGGAATGTGGCATGGCACAAGGTTGGAGGACTCCTCTGGCAGCTTCGCAGAAAAGGCTTGCCATGCAGGCTATGTAAATGATTCCTTTAGACTCTGTAAATTTAATTTTCAAGTGACTGGAGATGCAAAATATTCCACTGATGAGAACCTGTTTAAACCCTCAGAAAGATGTTTTTTTTTGCGCAGTGGCACCAATCATACAATGTGTGGGGGAAATGTTAATTGTGTAATAATTAACATAGTTATTGCAATACATTACATAATTATTGGCGCCATGAAAGAGATTTCGGCAAGCTTTTCTTTCCTCTCGCTCCACTTTTCTAATGGCTTCGCAGAAAAGCCTGGCCACATAGGCTAGTATACCTCTTGCACATGCACCCTTGAAGTTGCACCCTGAGCTTGTGCTTGGTATTCCCCATATCCTTTACACTCAACTACTGTCACATAGGTTTTCTGCAAATTACTCTGTTGTATCCAGCAATAATTAAAATATACCACAGGCCACCCAAACTAGTATCTCCGAATGAATATGAACTAGAATAACAACAGAATGTAGTAGTAGTGGTAGTGGCAGCAGCAGTAGTAGCAGCAGCAGTAGTAGTAGTAGTAGTAGTAGTAGTAGTAGCAGCAGCAGCAGCAGAAGCAGCAGCAGCAGCAGTAGCAGCAGTAGCAGTAGCAGTAGTAGCAGCAGCAGCAGCAGCAGCAGCAGCAGCAGCAGCAGCAGCAGCAGCAGCAGCAGCAGCAGCAGCAGCAGCAGCAGTAGTAGTAGTAGTAGTAGTAGTAGTAGTAGTAGTAGTAGTAGTAGTAGTAGTAGTAGTAGTAGTAGTAGTAGTAGTAGTAGTAGTAGTAGTAGTAGTAGTAGTAAAAAACTTTATTAAAGTGTCAGTGGTTCTAGCATTTACACAGAATATTTATATTTTCCATAAGTTTCACGTCATATTTTTTCCTGGACTACAAAGGCATTACTGCCTGACTAGAAGCACTGTCTCAAACCAGCCTCATTTCAGCCTGCTTTCCTGGTTTTCATTTGATTTTACTTTGTTTCACCAGCCTCAGCTTGTTTCCATCTGTTTTCCAGGATTGCATGCGATTTTGCTCTCATGTTTTTACACCAGCCTTGTTTCCACCTGTTTTCCAGGGTTGCATGGAAAACTGTTTGAATTATTTACCAGCCTCATTTCAGCCTGTTTTCCAGGTTTGCATGTGATTTTGCTGGCAAGTTTTCTTTACAGTTTATAGCTTAACACTCTTTTGTCAGCTTGGAAAAGTGGGGCCTCCTTTAGAATAGTTTCCAGATATGTCAGCTTTGCTGAAGTCAAAACCAGGATTCTGTCATAAAACAAAAAGGTGTGAGGATAGATACCACATAAATGTTATAAATAGCCAATGTATTTAATTTGATGTTTAGTTACTGTAGTATTAAATTTTAAGAAAGTAATACCACTCTGGAATAAATAGCTACACAAAAGTAATGTAAGTTTCTAGTTATTCCCAAAGAAAGGACCCCCCACCCCCTTCCCTTCCCTGATGTACTGGCTTCCTAAATTTAACAATGGATCCCTGGAGAGGGACTTTAACTAGGGGATCTCAGAAATAAAAACATTTCTATTTTCACTCAACCTCAGACATTTTGAAAAGAATCCCTATAAAAAAAGGTACCAGACTCTTGTTACAGTGTGTATTTTGGGTGTGGCTGGCTCCTATTAAGTTTTACCCCTTATGGGGTACCAAGAGAAAACATTAACAAGTGTTTGCCCAATTTTTATCAGAAATAGTTTGTCTCATCACAAAAAGTTATGCTTTTATTTGAGATGTTGAAAACAATGATACAGATTTCTACATATTCATAGTTAACATCATAGGTACTGTACAACTGTGGACAATATTATTTGAAACTGAACACCCTACAAGAAACACCATATTCCTGGTATTGTTCCCCTGGAAACAGCACAACAGTTAATGGTACAGTTTTGAGGATCAATGGGAAGGGTTTTTAGCCGATCAAGTTGTCACCGCTTAGGGCTAGTTCCCACTAGTGACGTATGGGATGGAGTTGGATGCATAAGGAGAGTTATGTTCTAGTGAAAATAAAAGAATCGGAATCATAAACGGAATCGGAAGGATCAGATAGTTTCCTTTTTCTTCTGATTACACTTCTGCTTCTGTCACTTCTGTTGCTAGTGGGAACCAGCCCTTATGCTTCTGACTCTAACTCTGCTTCTGATTACGTCGCTAGTGGGAACCACTAGCCCTTATGCTTCTGACCCTGCTTCTGATTATGTCGCTAATGTGAACCAGCCCACTTTCAACTCTGACTGCACTTCTGATTCAGATTACGTAGCTAGTGGGAACTAGCACTTAGGCTTGCTAATTCTAAAAGTAAATGGGGTACAGGGGCAGTTACTTCCAGCATCCTTCGGAATCATTTATTATAATGTACCTCTTTTTGAAATCTTTCTAATGTTAACTTTTTTTCCATTTCATTAAAAGTCCAAGGGTCAGCAGAATATTCATTTGTTAACAGGGAGTGCCAGCAGTTAGCAGCATCTCGTCCAGATTTCACTAAAATGATTCGAGCAAGCTCATTGTCCTCTGCAACAGAAAGGAAAGATATAAGAATAATTATAACAAAATAAGATAGTGATTTTTTTTAATTCGATTATTTACCTTTGCGAGACTACTGGAGTGAAGGAATGACCCGAGGGGAAGCTGACATTTCACTTACCACTTCTTCCCCAGCATACCCACGGCTTGCATTACTTTCGCTTGCTCAGCAGATTGACTATCCAGAGAGGGACTGGGGGGGGGGGGGGGGGGGGGCGGAGGTTATTCTGAATATTTTAGGGGGGTCATTTTAGGATACTGTTGGTGTTTTCATCAAGCAAAGCCAAACTCGAAATCTAACTGTAGCTAATTCTTAAGACTAGAGGGGAAGCATTAGTACATAGTTTGCGGTGTGCAAATGTTTCACAGCGATTTACACTGAAATTGAAGCTAATACGTGATGTATTTAAGCTGTAAATATGCATAATAATATAATCATACATGTAGGTGTTCAAAAAAATAAAATCAAAAAGTGCAACAAACAAAAATATTATAAGAACTTAAGACTTATATAAACCATGAATGATATTACCTAAGACCCATGTACTTTCATCGACCAAAACAGTTCCAAAGAGGTCACCCTGCAAGGAAAGAAACATTGTGAGTGAACGAGATATGATCTGTAGAACAAATTAAAAGAACTGGTCGGCTAGCTAGAGCAGACAATTTGTAACAAGTTATCACCTTGAAAAGCTCTTGTCCTTTCAAAGCAAATGTTATACTCTTTGGCTTGATAACGCAAGTAATTTCCCTTCCTTTAGTTCCTTTAGGTACATTGACTTCGATAAAAACTTCATCAATTGTCTGCGCCCAATTTCCCCAAGGAGTTTTCGAAGGGACGATTCCACTTTTTTCGTCAAAATGGTCAGCCATCTTTGGATACTTGCACTCTCAATAGACTTATATGACGTGTTTTACCTGAAGCTGTGAATTCCGCTGGCCAATCGTCGCCGAAAAAATTGTAATGCGCTTGAGCGCACGTGTGGTTGATTACTCTGCCGGTATTTTTAATTTTTTGCCCCATTTTCTGAGAATTGGAACTAGAAGATACTGCAGTTTTATCGAAGAGATGTCGGTGAGTATGCTTAGTGGAATATGCCTCTTTATCTTCGTACGGTTTTGGTAAGATCACTGTCGCGTTGCTTTCACTTTCGGTCTTCTGCAGTCGAATTCCTGATATAAGCTTATTATAAAGACTCTTGTATGGTTGACTGAATACAGAACAAGGTAAATTTTGTGGGCACTATCGTTTCTAAATAACATTTTATTCCATGCATCTAGATCACTATTTAGTCATGTTAGTCAAACATAAGTAGAAAATAAATTTATTGTTGCGGAAATTCCTTTTTTTTTAAATAATTATAAGAAAGCTTGCACCCTAGCCTTGATCTGATGCAACCTTGCATCAGATCTTGCATTAGTTGGTTCAGCTACTTTTATTCCATAGTCATCTGATCTGGTCTTGACTTACAAAATGGTCAAACATTAAATTTTGATAGTGATTCCCTTTGAGTGGTGGGAAAAAAGGGGTTCCAAACCTCATGCAACTATTACTCTGTTCTCCCAATTTATTCCAATTCCCATCGCTCCCTTTGTTGTTCCTGTCTCTGCACTTTTTCTATTGCAAAAAATTACACGACATTGTGAAATTTTCCCTATTTCTCCTTCCCTCTCCCTTTCTCCCTTCCATTATTCCTACCTCCTTTTTCTCAGGATCCAGCCCCTATTCCCCCCCCCCCCCCCCCCCCCCCCCCCCCCCCCCCCCCCCTCCCCTGATTCCTTCCCCCTTCACCTCTCATTAAGGTAAATCATCAACCTTCTGTTGAGCAAATATAACATCAAAGGTCGGTTGCTCTTTACAGATTGACAGAAAAAGCACTGCAAAGGTTGATTACCTGAAGGAAGTAGAAGCACAAATCCAGAAAAGATGGGCAGCAAACAAGACCTTTGAAACAGATGCTGCTCTTGTAAGAATAACATATGCTTAACAATCTTCATTGCAAGTGAAAGTTGGGTGCCCAGGGGATGCCAGGAGGCAGCAATGCAGCTCCCCAGCCACATAAAGGAAGACCACCTACGTGGCCAGCACTGCCCGCAACCCAGCCACGAGCCCCCACATAGCGTACAGTACAACCCCCTACAGACCCGGGTCCCAGTCACACTAAACACGAGATTCAGTGGAAAGACATAATAAATAACTAAATTAATAAATAAATTAATAGCTAATACACAATACAAGGGAAGGGAGGGGTGGGGGAGCACCAACTAAATGCCGACAACAAACCAGACGATAAAACGAGCTCAGAGCACATGGTGCTGCGTGAACCTAAACTGATGAGAAGACCACTGACAGCAGCTAAGCCCAGGAACCCCGCACCTGAGGCCGGTGACTGCTAATGCTATCAATGTGGGGAACACGGCCGCAAGCTGCCATAAACGTTAACTGCTAACCGCCAGGGTGAGCCATGTAGGAGATGCTAACCGCAAGCCCGCCAGAACCACTAACACAAACACTAACCACTGCCAGATTCCCCGCTAGAAAACAGGCACCTCCAAAGCCAGTCCCAGGGTCGAGTAAATGAGGCTAATTACAAACGCTTGCTCCTCATAATTAACTCAGTTAAATTGTATTTAACTATATTTAAATATAATAATGTAAATTAATCACTTTCAATTTTTAGTTTCAATACTACAATACTGTACAGTGTGACATGAATGACCTAAAAAAAAATATTTCTTTTTATGTCTCTCTTTTCCTTTAGCCTGGTTCCCCAGAAGCTAAGTAAGTACATGTATTGCTTTCTTGAATGTATCAAGTCTGCATAACTGAAGTAGAAAAGTCATGCAGGCTGTATTGTCATTGTTTTTGCTGTTTCTTCAAGCATATCCATTTACATGACTGAAGTTTCTAAAGTTGCTTAAAACGTATGTTATGGTTTAACTTTTTCTTTAGTTTCAAAATTTTTCGAACCAGTTTAATTTTTATTTTCCTTTGTCTCCAATTCATTAGTATAATCTGAGACACAGGAAAACAGAAATCAAACTGGTTTGAAAATTTTTGAAAAAAAATTCAGCCGCAGCACCTACACACCTGAATATGTACTATGTAGCTACATAATAAACACTTCACATGATAGCATAGTGGTATTTTAATCAAAATGGTCTAATTTTGTTGTTAACAGGAAAGAAAATTTTTTCGTGACATTTCCATATCCTTACATGAATGGAAAACTTCATCTGGGACACACCTTTACACTTTCAAAGGTATGATAAATGTACATAAAAGTTTCTTGTCAGAAATGTGTTATAAACACTGTAGGTCTATCAGCATATTTATGAAGCTGTACTGGTGCCAACAGCTAAGCGTATGTAGGGTATTTATAGTGCATTGCAAGAAACAAGATGCATATCAAGAGAAACAAGATGCATCTTGAGAGAAACAAGATGTGTCTCGTGAGAAACAAGATGCGTCTCGCGAGATGGTGGTAACTTACATTAGAGCAGTACTGTACCTTCACCCTACAGACAACTGCCTTTGCAACAAGCATTAACATCATTGTTCTCAGTTGAATCCATAACCCATGACACCTGTGAAGGGTGTCACTAATGTTACAGCCGTGAATTAAGTGTTTCAGTACAAAGTTTAGTAAGACCTTTTGGCCATGTGCCACATTGTAATGGCTGTTGACCAAAATGGAACAGTTGATTAAAAAGTTATTGAGAACTCTGAACATGATGATCATTAAAGGATTAAAAAATGATTGGTTTCTGCTATTAGCTAGGAAGAGTAATTAGGATTAAATTTCTGAAGATTGCATTGTTAGATTGTGTACATATAATATTATGTTAAAAATTGAGCTCAATTTATTTTTGTTATTATATTTTTTATTTTCATTGTTCTTTGGGTTCATTTGTTCATGGATTCTTCTCCAAGGCGGAGGTAAGAACACCAAACATGTTCAGTAATAAATTTTGCATAAACGAAGTTAATGATAATAATGCATGTACATTGTATGTCTGGTTATTTCTCTGGTAACACCTTTGATTATTATTTCCAGGCATTCTGTTAATGTTAAAAATTACACCATCATCATCATCATCATCATTATAATGCAGTCGAACCTCTACTTGCAGACACTTCTAAAATACAGATATTTATATACTGCAGACAGTCTAATTGGACGCCAAGAGACCAAAATTCGTATAAACTCTAATAATACTTTTATCAGGGCTGTGAACTAACAGTGCCCGGCTGCCATGGTGACGTGACTGTCTTGTCTTTGGGTGACCGGAAAAACTCAATTTTTGTACATGTAGCTTAACGGCTGGGCACCCTAAATTTTATAATTGGATTCCCCTTGGGCTCCTGACGATAACCCTTAGAGGACAGCCTTGTTTATAGTACAAACACCTACCTAATTAGGACACCTTGGTCCATCCCATTGGTGCTGTTTTAAGGAGGGTCAAGGTTACTGCATTGAAAAATTACATTTCCTGCATCATCGTCACTGTTATATACATGTACACATAAAATGTACTGTATGTTACAGGTCAAATTTGATTTCTGGTTAATTTTGACTTTCCATTGTTTTTTCCTATGGTAATATATGATAATGAATATCAAACAAAGGAAAATCAAAATTAACCTGAAATCAAATTTGACCTGCAACATATACATGTGTGTTTCTGTGGATTACTTGGGTTGAGTGAAAAGAGACTGTTATATTTCTGAGAGTAATTCAAGAGTTCCATTTGATAATAATATTTATTTCATTATTCTTTTTTTGGTTTGCAATTTATTAGTTTGCCATGGGATATGAAAGACTAAAAGGAAAAAGATGCCTGTTTCCATTTGGTCTGCATTGCACTGGAATGCCAATCAAGGTGATACACTCATGTCAGTTATACTACTATACAATGGCCAGGTTCATTATCGAGAGGTTTTCGATAAAAAAGAAACTGGATACAGTTTGTGTACAACAGGGATTCTGACAGGGTGCGGGAAAAAATCCAAAATTGTGCGGGAGTTTTGGGGCAAATAGTGCGGGAAATAACTTCGATTGTGCGGGAAATTGTGCGGGATTGCGCAATCCTGTGACCAACCAAATATTCAATCACCAGTGTTCTAGCCAGGCCAGAAAGATATGACAGGGAGGAAATTCTGCACAAATGAAAAATACAAATGGATGTTTTACTTTGGGGATTAAAATGTACCCAGCAATCACCAATTTGCGGCTGTTTTTCTGCACCAAAGTTTATTTGTCTCAAGAAAATCACATTGCGTGACACGATGAACTCGATCAGGTAAAACCGAAATACCATCTCTAAATAAAATGTTTCCGATCTGAGCGAGTTCCTTTCTGAAAAATCCGTACATTTTATGTAGTGTGAATAATTTCCATTAAAAGTTCACACAATTTCTTCGAAAGTTTGCCGCAAAAACACAACCTCGAGATGTATGCAAATTGCGTGCTAAATGTAATTTGATAGCATGTTTGTTTTGCATTTTCCCGAATGAAAACGTCTTTCACTTGAAAAATTAAAATCCAGTATTCTGATCAGAACTTAATAATTTTTACCTATCAATCCGAAGTTCCAGCGCTTTAATAGTTTGTTTGTCGATTCGCAAACTTGATCAGTTCTTTGCGAAAATAATTCAGACAGAGTGACATTCATTTCGGCGCGACCGAGTACATTTCTTCAGTGTTTCTTCTTCGGTCCCCGACATATTAAACTGAAAGAGGAAGCGAAAGCGCTCGAAAAAATATCAACAGGCTGCCAAGAAAAACGATATAATGTCTGGAAAACGACAACTAAAAAGCTACGTGAAAAATTCTGTAGGAAGTCGGAATTCGAAAGAAGTAAAACTGAGACTAGTTCCCAGGACGGCGAAGAGAACGCCTTGTTGTTTTTATATCGATCTGCTCGAGCTGTTCGAGGAAAGCGAGGGATTTCTCGATTGTTTGGAAGGAAAATGGGCTGAAAATAGCCTAAAACGTTTCTCGAAATCTTGGTAATCAATAGAAATACCTGATTTAATTAAAATTTTAAGCAAATATTTCAGTATTGTGCGGGATTGTGCGGATTTTTAGGAATTGTGCGGAATTGTGCGGGTTTGACCGAATTGTGCGGTCCCGCACCCGCGCACCCTGTCAGAATCCCTGGTACAATGTATACTAAGAAGTTGTGACAAGAACACATGGTTGTTGTAGAGGGGTGGACATTGTGGTGATTGGAACTCGCTGATAGTAGAGGTTTGACTGTACTGTAACAGTATTGTTGTTACAATGTATTTGTAAGATGTAAGCCCTTCTCCTGAAATAAATTAAACTTGTAGGGGGATATCAGGGCCTTTAATTCTTGCAATAAATACTTAGAAGTTTTCAGAAGGCTTATTGATTGTGCAAATCAGTGTACAGTAAATGGTCTTAATTCAAACCAATTTAAGCTCAGTGGACCAAGAAATATTATAATTTTATAATGCTTCCAAAATTTCTTAAATGATCATGACAAACGTTATGGTTTTTTTTTAATCCATACAATCAGTTACATTGAAAAATATAATAAGCATTTGATCACTTGTGTCATAGTTACAAATGCTAATACTTGGATTGACAGAATGCCAATTTTTTTACAGGCTTGTTCAGACAAGTTAAAACGTGAAATGAGTGAATTTGGATTTCCACCCAAATTCCCCGAGAAGGAAGAACAAGGAGAATCAAAACAGGTCAGGAAAAATTAGAAATTAGAGTAACTGCAGTTAAGTAAAAAAGCTAATTTATGGTATAATAAAAGAGGGAATACTAAAATAATATTCTATTTAAAAAATGAGTACTGAGCATTGAATTATAAGCCATCCATGTTGAAAAGGTTCTTTCAAAGAATATTCCTAAAATTACAAAGTACTTTACAGAAGTGCATAGTAAGTGCATGTACTTCCAGTGAATTCTGTAATGATCTAAAATATGGTTGTGAAACGGCATTGAAGGGGCCGTTATAACAAGTTCTAATAATTTAGACAATTGACGGTGGCTTATTTCTACATGTACAGATGAAAAGCAAAATTGCAGCAAAAACTGGTGGTCTGGAATATCAGTGGCAGATCATGCAGTCAATAGGGTTGAGTGACGAGGAAATAAAAAAGTAAGATTCATTATAACCTGCGTGATGTGGTTAGACATTAAATTTAAAGTGTCAAGGTACAGTATGTTGACTAAAATGTAAGTTGACAGTCCCACATGTCTCAATCCTCACGCCTCAAGATTCTATACTCGATTCTCGAAAATTTCAAGGGTCAAGTCAAGTTTTGAGACTTTTGAGACTTTAAGACAAGTCTTTTGAATCTTGTTCCTTGATTCTCCCGTCTCGAAATCCGAGTAACTTTAGATGCGAGGATCGAGTTTTGAGAATCGAGTTGAGACTGTCAACTTACATTTAAGAAGTATCATATGTAGTTGAAACATCATCCTTGGCAAGAAAACTAATTTGAGTGGGGCTCATGCCATGGAAACACCATATTCCTGGTATTGTTCCCCTGGAAACAGCACAACAGTCAATGGTACAGTTTTGAGGATCAATGGGAAGGGTTTTAGCTGATCAAGTTGTCACCGCTTAGGGCTGGTTCCCACTAGTGACGTAAGGGATGGAGTTGGATGCATAAGGAGAGTTATGTTCTAGTGAAAATAAAAAAATCGGAATCTGAAACGGAATCGGAAGGATTGGAAGGTTTCCTTTTTCTTCTGATTCCGCTTCTGCTTTATCTGTCACTTCTGTTGCAAGTGGGAACCAGCCCTTATGCTTCTGACTCCAACTCCGCTTCTGATTATGCCGCTAGTGGGAACCACTAGCCTTTACGCTTCTGACTCTGCCTCTGATATTGTCGCTAGTGTGAAGCAGCCCTTACACTTTCAACTCTGACTGCGCTTCTGATTCATATTACATGTACGTTGCTAGTGGGAACCAGCACTTAACTGTCAACTTACATTTGAGAAGTATTGTATGTAGTTGAAACATCATCGTTGGCAAGAAAACTAATTTGAGTGGGGCTCATGCCATGGAATGTCTGCGCCAAACTGGTGCAGGAGAGAAACAAATGTCAAGGAACCATCCTCAGTCCTTATGTGCTCTGCAGGCACTGAGGTTTTCAGGGTTAAGGTTGAAGCAGTCATCCTGGTAAGAAATCTTTGAGTCATGTTGATAGAATGACTGTACCAACTGGTGCAGGAGAGAAACAAATGAAGAGAAATTATTCTCAGGCCTATTGTGCCTCAGTAGGCCAGGGATGGACAATTTTGATGACGATGAAAAAAGTTGGAACATGCATGTATCGTGCATCATTCTATGTAATTTTGATATGCAACTGTGGCCTGCGACTAGTACTGTGCCTGCAACTGCCTGCAGCTGTGCCTGCAACTGCAACTGTGGCCTGCACATATAGATGCATGTATTGTGCATCATTCTATATAATTTTGAAATACAACTGTGGCCTAAATGAATTGAGTTAATATCAAACGGTTATAAAATTATACATTTAAGTGTCACATGCAATGAACTGAATGACACACAATAATGCACTATGGAAGCCAAGAAGGAAAAAATCCAGTATTTTTCTACTGTTAGGTCTGCAAGAAAAATAAATTATGATAATAAACTGTAGGATAAATCTGGACATGGTGAGAATTAAGGTCCGATCCCATTAATTTTGTTGCAATCATGCATTACAAAATTAATGATGAAAACAATGATTGTCTCAAACTAAATTAAAAGCAAATGAATTGAGTCATAAACAGCAACTATTAATAGGACAATCACATGACTTTTGGAGGGCATATAGTTTATTTGTGGCCTGAGTAGCATCATTTGCGCCCGAGCGGAGCGAGGGTGCAAATGATGCTACGAGGGACACAAATAAACTATATGCCCGACAAAAGTCATGTGATTATCATTATTATCAATACACAAGGCCAAATCGTACAAATTCATTTAATAAGAAAAAAATGTTTAACAGAAACAGGGCCGTAAATGCGTTTGCAGCCCGTCAAATTCAATATCGCCCGGCACTCACGCGTGTTTTCTCGAAGGCAGTTTCTTATTTGGCCGCGTATATTGATAATAATAGTTATTTACAGTGTAGGAAGCTTATACTGTTAGAAATAAATTGATTTCAGGTTTGCAGATGCTGATTATTGGCTGCAGTATTTTCCACCATTGGCAAAAGCTGATCTACAAAGTATGGGACTAAAGGTATATAATAATATTAACTAAAGTAACTTTTAATTTGTTTGGACCCTTTTTGGTCTTCCAATTAAAATAAATGTTGGACAGGTACATGTACATGATTATTTTGGCAGCTGCTTTGTCTAGAGGTTTCTCTGCCTGCTATTTTGAATGCGAAGAAGACCTTGTGGACGAGGTTGAGGCAAACCTGATACAACACTGGCTAAGAATTTTAGTCTGTGTGAGTTAGAACAAGTCATCCAATTTTCATTGTGATAGTATTTACCTTATTGAATGTGTTTCTTGGAATGTATTATCTGCATATTAAATTTTGTAATAGAAGGAAAAACACATAAGGCCTACAGAAAGTAGCAGCTTCCCCAAAGTTGCAGGTTTTTATTATTAAAATCAGGGATTCTGACAGGGTGCGGTAAAAAAATGAAAATTGTGCGGGAATTTTGGGGCAAATTGTGCGGGAAATAACTGCGATTGTACGGGAAATTGTGCGGGATTGCGCAATCCTGTGACCAACCAAATATTAAATCACCAGTGTTCTAGCCAGGCCAGAAAAATATGACAGCCTGGGAGGAAAATCTGCATAAATGGAAAATATAAATACACTGTAGATGTTTTACTTTGGGGATTAAAATGTACCCAGCAATCGCCAATTTGCGGCTGTTTTTCTTCACCAAAGTTTATTTGTCTCAACAAAATCACATTGCGTGACACGATGAACTCGATCGGGTAAAACCGAAATACCACCTCAAAATAAAATGTTTCCGATTTGAGCGAGTTCCTTTATGAAAAATCCGTACATTTTTATGTAGCGTAAATAATTTCCAGTAAAGGCTCACACAATTTCTTCGAAAGTTTGCCGCAAAAAAACAACCCCGAGATGTACGCAAATTGTGTGCTAAATGTAATTTGATAGCATGTTTGTTTTGCATTTTCGTGAATGAAAACGTCTTTCACTTGATTGAAAAAAATAAAATCCATTATTCTGATCAGAACTTAATAATTTTCTCCTATCAATCCGAAGTTCCAGCGCTTTAATATTTTGTTTGTCGATTCGCAAACTTGCTCAGTTCTTTGCGAAAATAATTCAGACAGAGTGACACGCGACGGTACATTTCTTCGGTGTTTCTTCTTCGGTACCCGACATATTAAACTGAAAGAGGGAGAAAAAACGCTCGAAAGGAAAATATCAACAGTCTGCTAAGAAAAACGACATAATGTCTGGAAAACGACAACTAAAAAGCTACGCGAAAAATTCGGTAGGAAGTCGGATAGAAGAGCTGGATAGAAGTAAACTGAGACTAGTTCCCAGGACGGTGAAGAGAACGCCTTGTTGTTTTTATATCGATTCGCGTGAGCTGTTCGAGAAAAGCTAGGGATTTCTCGATTGTTTGGAAGGAAAATGGGCTGAAAATAGCCTAAAATGTTTCTCGAAATCTTGGTAATCAATAGAAATACCTAATTTAATTAAAATTTTAAGCAAATATTTCAATATTGTACGGGATTGTGCGGATTTTTAGGAATTGTGCGGAATTGTGCGGGTTTGACCGAATTGTGCGGTCGCGCACCCGCGCACCCTGTCAGAACCCCTGTAAAATAGTCAACGAACTGTTAATTCCAAAAGTAACAGCCTGGGCTGCCATTTTCAGAATTCTACATGTACAACGATATTGTAAATAATTATTCTTAAAGGAAAATACTTTTTTAAACATTTTTGTTCATGTACAATAGGCCATTTCCGAGTTGCCTTTAGCCTCTCTGTCAAAGCGAGGCTAGGTGCGAAACCTTTCGTATGAAAATGAGTTTTCGTTCACATGCAAATAAAACTTATTTGCGTGTGAACAAAAACTCATTTTCATATAAAAAGGGTTCGCACCTAGCCTCGCTTTGATAGAGAGGCTAAAAGCAACTCGGAAATGGCCTATTACATGACAGACTTTTATATTTTCTTTAAGGTGGACTGGAGACGTTCTTTTATCACTACACATGTCAATCCGTATTATGACTCATTCGTAAGGTGGCACTTTTGGACTCTCAAGGATCGTGGTAAAGTCAAGTTTGGGAAAAGGTATGAGTTTTTTAATCTATAAGCGGGCTCCAATTCCAGTTTGATTTGAAACAATGTGGTCAAAATGATTTCAAACTAGTTTAGTTTTTATTTTATTTTGTTCCAGATTTTTTACCATAATCCTACATGTAAGACAAAGAATTTAAGGTAAAATCAAACTGGTTTGAAATCATTTTAATCTCAAATCACTGATTTTAAACTACAACATAATTATGCATGTGACAATGTCCACTTTTGATATAATTTATTAATAAATTTAAAGCAACTTTCTGTTGCAAGTCAATTTAGTCTTAATTTTACTTACATGTTAACTCTTTCACTCCTAATTGTGCCAAACATCAAAATTCAAGAAAATTCCCAAATTTCATTTTGTGAAATATTGAAAAACAAATGGTACCATGTGAAATGATATATATGAAATAAATTTATTTCATATATATATCATTTCACACTCACTCCTTTCATCAGGGATTCTGACAGGGTGCGGGAAAAAATCCAAAATTGTGCGGGAGTTTTGGGGCAAATTGTGCGGGAAATAACTTCGATTGTGCGGGAAATTGTGCGGGATTGCGCAATCCTGTGACCAACCAAATATTCAATCACCGCGCAGTGTTCTAGCCAGGCCAGAAATATATGATAGGGAGGAAATTCTGCATAAATGAAAAATACAAATGGATGTTTTACTTTGGGGATTAAAATGTACCCAGCAATCGCCAATTTGCGGCTGTTTTTCTTCACCAAAGTTTGTTTGTCTTAACAAAATCACATTGCGTGACACGATGAACCCGAAATACCACCTCTAAATAAAATGTTTCCGATCTGAGCGAGTTCCTTTCTGAAAAATCCGTACATTTTATGTAGTGTGAATAATTTCCATTAAAGGTTCACACAATTTCTTCGAAAGTTTGCCACAAAAACACAACCTCGAGATGTATGCAAATTGCATGCTAAATGTAATTGAATAGCATGTTGGTTTTGCATTTTCCCAAATGAAAACGTCTTTCACTTGATTGAAAAAATCAAATCCAGTATTCTGATCAGAACTTAATAATTTTCTCCTATCAATCCGAAGTTCCAACGCTTTAATAGTTTGTTTGTCGATTCGCGAACTTGATCAGTTCTTTGCGAAAATAATCAGATAGAGTGACATTTATTTCGGCGCGACCGAGTACATTTCTTCGGTGTTTAATCTTCTTCAGTCCCTGACATATTAAACTGAAAGAGGAAGCGAAAGCGCTCGAAAAAATGTCAACAGGCTGCTAAGAAAAACGACATAATGTCTGGAAAACGACAACTAAAAAGCTACGCGGAAAATTTGTAGGAAGTCGGAAAGAAGTAAAACTGAGACTAGTTCCCAGGACGGTGAAGAGAACGCCTTGTTGTTTTTATATCGATCCGCTCGAGCTGTTCGAGGAAAGCGAGGGATTTCTCGATTGTTTGGAAGGAAAATGGGCTGAAAATAGCCTAAAACGTTTCTCGAAATCTTGGTAATCAATAGAAATACCTGATTTAATTAAAATTTTAAGCAAATATTTCAGTATTGTGCGGGATTGTGCGGATTTTTAGGAATTGTGCGGAATTGTGCGGGTTTGACCGAATTGTGCGGTCCCGCACCCGCGCATCCTGTCAGAATCCCTGTTTCATTGGAACATATGAACCTACAATTGACCTGCTCCCAACATCAGTGGCTTCATAGCTCAGTTCGTAGAGCATCGCACCGGTATCGCGAGGTCACGGGTTCGAACCCCCTTGAAGTCCTGAATTTTTTTCAGGCTTCTTTTCGCAATTGCTTAAATTGCGTTCACAACTGCGAGGATCATTCTTCATTTGAAATGGTACCATGCAAAGGTACTGCCAAAGAGGTTTCATTTGAATGGTCACACCACAGGATTTCGTCCACAGACTCAAAAGTTTGAACTTCATGACATGTCTCCATAATTGACTATGGGAGTGAAAGGGTTAAGGCTCATGTGATACAGAAAAATTGCGACTAAGTCACCCAATAGCTGTGGATATTATTTTTCTTGATTTTTCACAAGAATTGTAATGAGTAGTAAGTAAAAGTAGTATGTGCAGGTATGCTACATAGAGTACACTAGCTGGCTTCTGATTGGTTAAAATTTGTTTATAATTATTATAATCATATAATAATAATAAAGTTTATTCTTTTTTGCCTTTGGCTAAACAATTAAACCTATTAAAATAACAATCTTATTTTTAATCTTACATGTATAATCTTTAATCTCATCTTATAATGTCTAAAATGTCTATTTCAATGCAGTGCATCCTGAAAGTTGTTTAAAATGAAGCCTATAAGCAACTTAAGAAAACTTTTGTGTGTTGGTCCGCGAGACTGTTAATGGGTATATAATGGCACTCAGCAGAGTACACAAAAAGTGATAAATTACACATTGTCAAGTGCTTTGCCCACTTTTCTAGAAAATGTTTACACAACTGATTGTGTGACTCTAAGACATGTTTATAAATACCTCTGTACTCATCAAACTGCTATTCACTCAACTGTGTTCCTTCACAATCCTTTTTGTGCCTGATCTGTTCAGTTTAGAGCTATTAATTAATTAATTAATTAATTAATTAAACAAAGTAACCAGAAGCAGATTATCAGTGTAACACTATCAACATGTTGTTCCTTGATCTTGTTTCCCTGTGTCTTCTCAGATTACTGAATGGATTCAACACTTTTGCTTTTGTCTTTCAGGTACACAATATTCTCACCCAAAGATGGTCAACCTTGTATGGATCATGACAGACAGACAGGAGAGGTAGGAATGTACATTAATCCATTGAATATCCTTTTTCATTGTAATATTTATTCTAGTTGGAAAATTATCAAGAGTTTAACGTCTTATTTTTGCTTTGGTTCAAAATTACTTGCAAATCACTGCTAGGGCTGGGGTTTGTTTGTTCTGTAGTGAACTCAAGCTAACATCTGGAATGCAGTATTCAGGGCTGCAAATAATTATTTTTTCTTGAAAGGACAATCATATGTCTGACTTGGGCACCATTTTGGTTGGACAAACAAAAAATTTGGTCGGACATCACATTTACCATGCATATTACAAGCGGGCATACATGATGTATTCAATGCTTAAGGGTTTGCAATGCATTATACAGGGATTCTGACAGGGTGCGGGAAAAAAATTAAAATTGTGCGGGAGTTTTGGGGCAAATTGTGCGGGAAATAACTTCGATTGTGCGGGAAATTGTGCGGGATTGCGCAATCCTTCGACCTACCAAATATTCAATTTATTCCAGTGTTCTAGCCAGGCCAGAAAAATGGCAGGTAGGAAATTCTGCATAAATGAAAAATACAAATAGATGTTTTACTTTGGGGATTAAAATGTACCCAGCAATCGCCAATTTCGGCTGTTTTTCTTCACCAAAGTTTATTTGTTTCAACAAAATCACATTGCGTGACATGATGAACTCGATCGGGTAAAACCGAAATACCACCTCAAAATAAAATGTTTCCGATCTGAGCGAGTTCCTTTATGAAAAATCCGTACATGTTATATAGTGTGAATAATTTCCAGTAAAGGTTCACACAATTTCTTCGAAAGTTTACCGCAAAAACACAACCCCGAGATGTATGCAAATTGCGTGCTAAATATAATTTGATAGCATGTTTGTTTTGCATTTTCCTGAATGAAAACGTCTTTCACTTGATTGAAAAAATCAAATCCAGTATTCTGATCAGAACTTAATAATTTTCTCCTATCAATCCGAAGTTCCAGCGCTTTAATAGTTTGTTTGTCGATTCGCAAACTTGATCAGTTCTTTGCGAAAATAACTCAGACAGAGTGACATTCATTTCGGCGCGACGATACATTTCTTCGGTGTTTCTTCTTCGGTCCCCGACATATTAAACTGAAAAAGGAAGCGAACGCGTTTGAAAAAATATCAACAGGCTGCTAAGGAAAACGACATAATGTCTGGAAAACAACAACTAAAAAGCTACACAAAAAATTCGGTAGGAATAAGTCGGATCGGATAGAAGTAACTATAGAAGTAAATTTGAGACTAGTTCCCAGGATGGCGCAGAGAACGCCTTGTTGTTTTTATATCGATCCGCTCGAGCTGTTCGAGGAAAGCGAGGGTTTTCTCGATTATTTGGAAGGAAAATGGGCTGAAATCTTCTGGTAATCAATAGAAATACCTGATTTAATTAAAATTTTAAGCAAATATTTCAGTATTGTGCGGGATTGTGCGGATGTTTAGGAATTGTGCGGAATTGTGCGGGTTTGACCGAATTGTGCGGTCCCGCACCCGCGCACCCTGTCAGAACCCCTGATTATAGAGCGATTTCAAACACGGTCAGCCATTTGTAAGTTTTCCGGACATAATGTCTGACCACGGTTGCAATTTCGTCGGACATTGGCAATTTTTGATCGGCCATTGTCCGATGACCGACTATTATTTGCAGCCCTGAGTATTACACGTAATTAAACTACAGTGTACTTGGTTGAAAACAGCATGTATGTTTTTTGGCCTTGAGATGCAAACTACTTCAAAATTATACAATCATGTAGCTTTATTTAAGCATACAGACGAGGAAATCTGTAAAAAAATTCAATACATGTACATAAAATTATTTCTTTTTTGAGCAAAGAACTTTAAATTGCAACATTCTTCCATTGCTTTCCCCTTTCCCAAAAAACTGAATTAATTGAAAGCAATTTACTGATTTCCTTTGTTCTGTGTTATAACTGTAACAAAAAAGATAGAAAAAAGGAAAAGTTATACCCTTTTCCCAAAAGATTTATACAAAACAAGTTTCTTATTTGAAAACTACATGACTTTTTGTATAATTATGTAGTCTGTGTACCAAAATACATGTAGAACTGATTTGGAGAAATTTTGATATCAAATCCAGTGACTACTAAGCATAGTTTTTCGCCAAGTCCTTCAATTCTCGGTTTGAATTCTACAACTTTTAAATTCTCTTTTATGAGAATTTAGTAGTGCATGTATCTGAATCACGATATGGCCGGATCATGTTTACTATAGGTAGTGTTGGTCGATGGTGCTTGGTCAACATACAGTACATGTAATTATGGGTCGATAGTCGGTTGAGACTCAGTCAAGAGTCGGCCAATAGTTGGTTGAGAGTCGGTCGAGAGTTGGTGAAGAGTATGGTTGCTCATGGTTACAGGCCCATCTTAACTTGCTTCATTCAGAAACTATTCTTTTTTGCATGGGGCATTATTTATTACATGTTATGTTTTGATGCCATATATTTTTCCACCAGGGTGTAGCACCACAGGAATACACTGGAATTAAAATGAAGATCTGTGAGCCTTTTAGAGGAAAACTAAGGTACTTGACAAGAGCTGTGTACTGTCATGCCACAGTCAAAAGTTTGATTGTGGTTGACTGACTGACTAACTGGCTGGTTGATTGATTGATTGATTGATTGGCTGACTTACTGACTGACTGACTAGCCTGCAAGCAGGCTCACTTGTTTGGGGTATCGCGCGAGTATTTTGGCGGCGAAACCGCCAAAGCGAGCGAGAAGAATGGGGCGAGGAAAAGTGAGCCTGCACGCGGGCTATTGATTTTTTAATTCACCGCATTCGCCGACGAACGGGGCGATCCAATTGGTTAAAAATGACAGGCTACATAATTATGACAAAAACCAAGGGCAATTTCACATCCGCGAAAATCTTCACGTGCAACTTTCTGTCATGTTTGTTTACATTTTGCTTTGCTCCTATTGGATAGTTATCTGATACAGGTCAAATGCCGACTTGACACCTCGCAAGGGGCGGAATTAAAAAATCAATAGCCCGCGTGCAGGCTCACTTTTCCTCGCCCCATTCTTCTCGCTGGCTTGGCCGGCTCGCTTTGGCGGCTTTGCCGCCAACATACTCGCGCGATACCCCAAACAAGTGAGCCTGCTCGTAGGCTACTGACTGACTTGCTGGCTGACTGACTGACTGACTGACTGACTGGCTGGCTGGCTGACTGACTCTCTGGCTGACTGGCTACTTGACTGACTGACTGACTGACTGACTGGCTCTCTGGCTGGCTGACTGACTGACTGACTGACTCTCTGGCTGACTGACTAATTGACTGGCTGGCTGGCTGGCTGACTGACTGACTGACTAACTGGCTGGCTGGCTGGCTGCCTGCCTGCCTGACCGACTCTCCAGCTAACTGACTAATTGACTGACCAGCTGGCTGACTGACTGACTGACTGACTGACTAACTGAGTGGGTGATTGACTTGATATAATTTATCTCTGATGGGCTTGCTGGCTGCTGGCTGGTGAGGCAGCTTGTAGATAGGATAACTGATTGAATGACCAGCTGGCTCATGTACTGGAAGTCTGACTGACTGACTAGTTTACTAACTGACTATCTGAGTATGTGATTGACTTGATGACTGGGATGGGCTAACTGGCTGGCTGACAGGGTGGCTTGCTGACAGAATAACTGACAAACCGACCAGGTAGCTCATGTACCGAATGTCTGCCCGACTAATTGATGGGCTCTTTTGACAGTATAACATTCCTTTTTTCTCTCTATTAAATGTCCAGTGCCTTATCAGGGAAGAATGTGTTCTTAATGGCTGCAACATTAAGACCAGAAACAATGTATGGACAAACAAACTGCTGGGTTCAACCAGACATAAAGGTAAACAGTTAGTGTTGAAAATGTATCACATCTGATAAACTGATGCATAACAAATAGCTATCACTCACAGGAGAGTATTAAAGAGACTGTATCACGCTATGCAGTTATGCCTGTACAAGTCATTGCTTGGCTAAGGTCATTAAAGATCCCAAAATAGCAATTTGTACAAATAAGTAAGGCACAATTCTGCAGTAAACGCTACAAATATGGTACAGATGGCTTTCCTTCAAGGACGATTGAAATGGATAGCAGTTACTAGTGCTAAAGCGAATTATTTTATCCTTCGGGCTGTAGGATAAAATTGTTAACTTGCAAAACATTGCATTGACCATTCCCAATTTTGTTATTTGAAAGTGTTTATTTGTGTTCCTTACTTATTTATACAAATTGTCATTTAGAATCTTTAATGACTTTAGGGAAGCAATGGAAAGGTTTTTGCAAGTATGCGCATAGCGTGATACAGTACCTTTAACCTAGCTTAATCTGTTTGAATAGTCGCACTTTTCTGTAACATGGCATTTTTTTGTGTTGTTGTCCTTGTTTTCATTGAACATGAACATGTTCATAAAAAATAGAGATTTCTACAGTAAAGTAGTGCTCCATGTTAGTGTTGAATGGACAAAAGACAACATAGTACAGCATATTGTGGGATAAGAGATAACTGCAAGAGCTTGTCTGTTGACAGTAAAATGTCCGACAAGAGAGCGTTGATAAAAACACAAATAAACAAAAAAAAAAGACAAAAAGCAAAGATACTATCGTAACGCACTGTTCCTGGTCAGCGTTGAATGGACAAAAACAAATATTACAGTGTATTGTGGGTTAAGGGATACATGTCTGAATCAGCTCATTTATTGGCGAAATGTTCAGCACTAATCATAAGGACTTTTAAATTATTATTATGATTAGAGCTTTCTTATTCTTCCACACAGCTAATGGCGAGAAGCGTTGGTGACTCAAATAATAGTTGACAAGATTAGGAGATTAGGAGACTAGACCTTTCCCAAATCATGCTAAAATAATATGTTACCTTCTTGCAGTACATTGCCTTTGAGACGAACATCGAGAATGAAGTTTACATTAGCACCCGACGAGCAGCAAGGAACATGTCCTACCAAGGGTTCACCCCTCAGGAGGGTGTGGTTAATGTTCTACTTGAGCTGTCAGGACAGGTCAGTTTTTGTTATAAACCTAAAGGTGATCAATATCAAAACAAGAAAAAAAAAGATTTTGATTTTGTTAAATATTAATAAACGGACAGCACCACGTAGACTACGAGTAGTCCCTCCTTTTCCCTCAGGGATAGTAGAGCGAGAATGAAACGCGAGCGCGCGTGAAAATCACCCGCGTCTCGCCTTTCTCGCGTGGGGTGATTTTCACGCTCGCTCGCGTTTCGCTCGCTCTACTATCCCTGAGGAAAAAGGAGGGACTACTCGTAGTCTAAGCACCACGGGAAAGTACTGTTCAATAGATTTTATTTGAATGGTCACACTAGGATTTCATCCACACACTCGAACGTTAGAACCACCTTGTACAGCTGCATAATAAACAGTACCACAGGAAAGTACTGTCCAATAGCTTTCATTTGAATGGTCACACTTCTGGATGCACCTGATTGACACGCGTGCGACGTAGGTGTCCAATTACAGCTATACAATTACAAAAAGTTGTAACTGGAAAGCTGTAATTGGACACCCATGTGACCGCGTGCCAATTCCGTAAGAAATAGGCGCGCGGATGACTAATCACAATCAAGAATTTTGTTACTGATACGATTACGTAAAAAATAGGCACAATAGTGAATGAAGAGACTACTGCCACCACAGCACCAAAATTTATAAATCTTTGTAAAATTAGCGCCGTAAAAGAGAGTCGATGAATTTCAGCTAGACGAGTCCTCCTGGTTGCGAAGCGGACCTGTTGTCCGCCAAAAGACTACAACATCCTTCCCCTTTCACTCAAGCGGTTTTATTCTTCATCATTTTCGTCAACATCCTCGCCTTTCCTTGCATCGTTGTCTTGAGTGCGCTGGTGATGATCGCCGTCAAAGTAAAATCTCGACTGAGAGCCCACAAATCGAACATTTTACCAGAGATGCTCACTTCGACAGACTTTGCAGTTGGGATCTTTGTACAACAGTCTTCATCGTGGTGGTAATAATTTTCTTACTTGACGAGCCGTGTGGATATTGTTTGCTGCGACTTGTCAGATATGTAATCAGTATCCTTGTCAATGCTTCGCTTTACCATCTGGTTTTGATAAGCGGGGAGCGGTACTTAGCAGTGAAATACCCCTTCGCGTACACTACCCTCGTCACCGAAGCTCGTTTACTGGTTGCTTCTGCCTTGGCGTCGCTCTTGCCAGTAATTCTGCATATTCCAATTTTACTTAACCCGAATACTGTAGTGATGATTGCCGCAAGTTTAAACACACCCATCGGTCTCTCTGTTGCCTTTATTGCCCTTTTCCATGTTACAGTCTACCGTGAAATTTGCCGACACCAACAGTAAATTGCAGCTCAGCAAAATACACAAGAAGCTAGAAAACAATTTGAAGAAAATAGAAAGGCCTATAAACTGACTTCTCTCATACTAGGAATGTTATTTTTGTGTTTTATACCTTTCCTGGTTTTTACCATTGTTGCATTAAGGTCTCGGAGTGAAATACCTCGAGAAACAATGTATATAGTTTCCTCGTTCGCTACTTCGATAATGGTATTAAACTCGTTGATTAATCAGAATGAGACAGTTTCGCGTGGCTTTTATTGAATTAATATCTATAGAACTGTGAACATTGCCGAGGCTGAAGAAATTGAGATGCGATTATTCGGAGCGCCAAACGCTGTAGCCCCGCTTGAGGCAGGACAAGAACTCGAAATTATTTGTCTTGAAAGACATTTTTCTTTCCCATAAGGCAATTAAGCTTTAATAAACTTATTTTTGTCTCGAAAGACATTTTTCATTCTCAAAACGGAAAAATGTGTGTTTCGAAAGACATTTTTTCGTTCCCATTTAATAGGGAATAATTCGAGTTTCGAAAGACAGTATTTGTTGCCAGACGGCGCTGATGGAGCCATTGGAGGTCCTGGATTGTTGCACAAATCACTCGATCATCATGTACGCCAAACAAACTCTTCGGTTTGCAAATCGTTATTCAGGTGGAAAATCTCACAAACTGTGAATAAACCGGAAAAACCTTTAGGAAAAAACACTTCAGACATTATTTGAAAGCTGTGTCTGGTTATTGGTGCAAAAAAGCACAAAATTATAATAATAGAGTGAAAACTTACCTTCAACCAACGCGAAGCTCGTCAACAGGTAAAAATACGACGAAGCGCATGCAATCGAACGTTGCAATCGATAATATGTCGACAACAAGACGAGAGATTACGGAAATTCGAAACATGTCGCCGATTGCCGCCGATAACAACGATAGTCGACGATAAAGCACGTTACAGACGAGCAAGTTTTCTATGACAAGCCGTACGTGACAAGTTTTACAAATTTTACTTGCTTGTGTGTATGAGTAACAAGTTTTCTTTGACAAGTTTTGCCTTGACAAGTTTTATTTGCCCGTGTGAACGAATAAACAAGTTATCCGATTTGACAAGTTTTCTTTGTAGCCAGTAATACAATTGTACAGCGGATGAAGAAAACACTGCGCCATTTTATTCGTTGACCATGGCTTACATCGGCTTACATGTATTTAACAAGGGAGAAATGGCATGGCAAGATCAATACCAGGAACTTCAGTTCTCATAAGCTCAAGAACCTCTTTTTAGTCAGTCTTTTTCTATGACAAGTTGCCTTGTTCAAAAGCTAGCATGCCAGCTTTTGAACAAGTGCACTTGACAAGGAAAATCTTAACAAGTTTTTATTTACACACGAGCAACTTGTCAAGGCAAAACTTGTCATAGAAAACTTGCTCGTCTGTAACGTGCTTAAGTCGCGAACAATACTCACGAAAATACAAACATCAAGCGTCGGTGTCGATCGAAGCCCGATCGTGCAATTCCGAACACTATCCGAAGATTAGGATTATACACTCACTCTTACAACAGCGTGACATAGTGGCTACTATCCTTAGGAGTAGTAGCCACAAAAAGAAAGAAAACAAAAAAGGATTTTGTGAATAGGCTCATATTTTTTTGTTTTTACTGTTTTCTTCGCTTTGATGCAACAAGTCACCTTATTTCAATTTGTAGAATACATAGACAGTTTTTCTATCGAAATGATTTGAATTTGGTCAACAAAATGCGTTTGAATTTGTAACTGAACTTTTTCCTGAATCAAAGGTCACAACAAATTTAACGTATTAGAGCAGTTTTCAATTGAGTGTCGTAAAACCAAAACCAAAGTAATTACTCTGACCAATCACAGCAGTCGTGAACAATCCAATGAACCAATCAGAGCTCGAAGCAATTACATGTCGGTGGCGCCAAGAGCGGGAAAACGCGTGCGAGCAAGTCACGATTGGTTTTGGTTTTACTTCTGATTGGTCGAGAAAGTGGCGCGAGATTTTTTAGCCAATAACAAAGCGTAGCAATGCTAAACCAAAGCAATTGTGTAATTACTTTCGATACTCAATTGAAAACTGCTCTATTACACCTAGTTTACTCTTATTTAAAATATGCGTATTTTAGGCTGGTTCCCACAAGCGACGTAATCGGAGGCGGAGTCCGAGTCGGATGCGTAAAGAGCCTTTCGTTGTAGTGTAAATAAAAAAACGGAGTCGCACTCGGAATTGAAAACTCGACGGAAATGGAATCGGAAGGAGCAGTAGGTTTCCTTTTTCTTCCGATTCCTCTTGTGTTATTTTATGTTCTGTTCTGCTCCCTTCGCTTTCTTTCCACTGGTGTCGTTTTGATGTCCACTAGACCGTAACTTGCTTGCGATTGCGATTGCGATTCCGTCGCTTACTTCGTTAGTGAGAACCAGTCGTTATGTCACTGTATGACATGTTTTTTTTAATTCATCGTTTTCGAAACAAAAAATGCTTTATTTGAAGTTTTACAAATGACCAGTCTGCCATCCACTAACTAGGACCAAAAACAAAACAAAACGAGGACCAAACGGCAAACTTGTGGTGAAGCCTAACGGGCTTCTTGATGATTTATTCAACTAACTAAACCCTTTTGATTAACATATTTTGGCTAAAATAGCAAGGAACCCTTTTTTTGAAAGCAGCAGTTTTGTATGCAGCAACCGTTAAGGTGGTCAGACACGAGGGGTCATGTAGCTGGGACATGTCGCAGCAACATGTAGCAGCGACAAAAATTTGTGTAGTACACACTGAGGGACATGTAGCAAGGAGTGTAGCGGGGACATGTAGCAGGGAAAAAATCATAGCGCTTGCACACCACATGAAAATGTCGCAGGGACTTGTTGCAGCGACACGTCCCCTCGTGTGAACTGATACTATCATAATTGTGCAACACCAATTTTAGGGACATTTTGTCCCCGCGACGTGTCCCATGATGTTCAACAAGTTGAACTCCGTGAGACATGTCGCCGGGACAAAATGTCCCCAAAATTGGTGTTGCACAATTATGATAGTATCAGTTCACATGAGGGGACGTATCGCTGCAACATGTCCCTGAGACATGTCCCCGCGACATTTTCATGTAATGTGCAAGCGCTATTATTTTTTTCCCTGCTACATGTCTCCGCTACATTCCCTGCTACATGTCCCTCAGTGTGTACTACACAAATTTGTCGCTGCTACATGTCGCAGCGACATATCCCTGCTACATGACCCGTCGTGTCTGACCACCTTTATACTACCTTTTATATGTGCCATTAAAAACCTAATTATGTTAATTTAATTTTGTTGGCAGGACATCATGGGAATTCCCTTAAATGCTCCCCTGACACCACACACCATAGTTTATACTCTTCCCATGTTGACAATTAAAGAGGACAAAGGTGAGACTAATGCTGTGTTCAAATCAGCACACAAACTTGTTCAGAGGAAACATGTTTCAACGAAACACGTTTCCCGTAAACATGTTTGCAATTTCATTGTTCACATTGGTTGTTAATTTCAAAACACGTTTCACGCCTGCTTCTATCTTTTATACTGTTTTACAAAGCAGGTATAAGCTTAGATCGAAACTACCTCGTGAGATAGTTTTAATCATGCTTTGAGAAACGATTCGCGCAAGGCGCCGCCTGATGTGAACACGTTTCATAGTGAAACATGTTTCATATGTGATCAGACTAAACATGTTTTGTCCTAGTATGAACCCAGCATAAGCCATACTTAACATGTTTCGCCCTAGTGTGAACATAGCATAAGCCATACTAAACATGTTTTGTCCTAGTGTGAACATAGCATAAGAGTGTGAATGCTGTTAAGTGTTGAGTGGACAATCCGGTTGCTTAATAATTTTTAGTTCTTAACTGACAGTTTGTACTAATCACAGCAGGTAACTTTCAACAGTCATTTCATAGATATGCCTATAGTCTCTATAATTAGGTAGGATACCTCAAAATCTAATTGTCTGTACATTTGCTTATTTGAAGATGGTAAAGGACCTGGCTTCCACGGTCTACTTTGCAAGTTCCAACTCGTATTCCCTTATGAGTGATAGAAATTATTGAACCTGTGCAGAAACCTGTTAGAGCAGTTTTCAATTGAGTGTCGTAAAACCAAAACCAAAGTAATTACTCTGACCAATCACAGCAGTCGTAAACAATCCAATGAACCAATCAGAGCTCGAAGCAATTACCTGTCGGCGGCGCCAAGCGCGGGAAAACGCGTGCAAGCAAGTCACGATTGGTTTTGGTTTTACTTCTTCTCTATAAAATCTGTAAAAGATTTTTTTAAATCTTCTCTTTTAAATCTGTAACTTGCTTCTATACCAATTTTATTACCTTATTGATTAGCTTTTTTACCGAGAAAGCAACCAAATTTCGTCGTCTATTTTTAGGTACTGGTATTGTGACGTCAGTCCCTTCAGATGCCCCGGACGATTACGCAGCCCTCAGAGACGTGAAAAATAAAGCGGTCAGTGAGTCAGCACTTGTTGTGGATACGTGTACCAAATGATCAATTCACTTGTAGTTTATGACGAATTTTTTCAATGATAACCTTTTTTAACTGATTTGAGTGATACATTTGCATGCATGCATGAATGGATGGATGGACGGACGGACGGACGGACGGACGGACGGACGGACGGACGGACGGACGGACGGACGGACGATGGATCCATGAATGAATGAATGAATGAATGAATAAATGAATGGATCGATGGATAAATGAATGAATAAATGAATGAGTAGTACTTATGTAACGCCACATGGCAGACATTTCAAGGCGCTTTACATGCTTGTGTGAGAATAATTAAGACCGTACGTCAGCAAATGGCGGTGCCTAGCGCAGCTGCTATCAATCTATCATTGATGTGATCTCTCTCATTCCATGAATGCATTTGTGACACTGAGGATGGTCACAGCCATATTTCGTTACGTTATCAGTGGTTATTTTGCGTTTCCATCGACTGGAGACTTACATCCATTGCAGAGGTCCTTAGGGCTCGTTCTCTCCCACGAAAGGGAGGAAAGATTGCGTGACAAGCCGTAAGGACATCTGCATTGGAGACTGATTGTACATGGGACCACCACTTCTACCTGGTCATCTGCATGATTTGCAGATGGATCTGCAAAGGCAGCACCTTGTTCCTAGGTTAAGTAAAGACTCAGTGTTGTCCGCCCGGAATTCGGACCAACAGCTGGCGCCCTACCAACTGAGCTAATCAGATAGCGATGTGACTTATGAAACCAAATTTAAGTGTTTCGTTTCCCCGCCAGTGCAGTACCACAATTGCTTTAGAAACTAACCCCTTTTTATTTAGAGCGGTATTCGCTCGAGTGTCGTAGAACCAAAACCATAGTTATTACTCAGCCAATTCTAACAGACGCGGTCAGTCCAATGAACCAATCAGAACGCGAAGCAAATACCAGTAACTGGCACAAAGCGCGGGAAAACGCGTGCGACCAAGTTACAATTGTTTTGGATTTGCTTCAGTTTGGTTGAGAATGTGGCGGGTGATTTTTTGGCCAATCACAAAGAATAGCAATGCAAAAGAAAAACAATCGATACTCAATTGAAAACCGCTCTTATTGCGGTAGTGTAGCAGCTCTCAGAAACCTATTTTCTCTGGCCTTGTAAAACACAGCTGCAATTGTTGTTTAGGGCTAGGGTCCATTGTCGTGTCGTTTGTTCTATTCCTCTCTCGAATGGTATCGAACCAATGGTGTGAGACCTTACGAGAGCTGCTAAATCGCCCTCTTATTGTTGTGTTATTTAATTCCAAGGCTTTCAGACAGAAGTACGGTATTACAGATGAGATGGTCCTTCCGTTTGAACCCATTCCCATCATCCGGGTTCCTGGCTATGGGGACCTCTGCGCGGTAAAGGCATGTAACGACCTCAAGATAAAGAGCCAAAATGATAAGGACCTTCTGGTGGAAGCTAAGGAACTCACCTACAAAAAAGGCTTCTATGAGGGAACCATCATCGTCGAGGAATTCGCAGGGCAGAAAGTTCAGGATGTGAAAAAACTTGTGCAGAAGAAAATGACAGACAGCGTAAGTGTCCAAATTTTACATTTTATGTTCAGTGAAAGTATTTGCTCATGACAAACACACGAAGTATGGCTTTGAATAGTCTTTGTACACGTCCAGTATTTCAATGGCTGTGTTCCTTCATTTGGTTAAGTAATATGTGGTAATCTGTGCATTTTAACTTCATTTTCACAAAACATTCAATGTGAAATAGTTTACTAAGAATAACTGAACCAGTCAGCCATTTGATCAAGGTATCCTTATATCATTTTCTCTTTATCCCAAACCACAGTTTTCAATGATTATACACTGTATATTGCATGAAGAGAAAATAAAAAAAACTTAAGCCATGCTAGATACGAAAGAAGACTAAAATACTGCTCTTTAGATGTGGCAATGACCACTCTTTAGATGTACAAAAAAGATATGTGAAAACGTATTCATCATTTATCGAAGTGTCACAAAACCTCGAGGAAGGTACTAAAATAACATTTAGATTACATGACTTATCTAAAATGTAAACTTAAACAAAAATAGACAGCGTACAAGAAGACTGGCCGACATGGAACGATTAATATCTCCCACTTAACGCTTTAACAGTCCCGTGACGCTGCGCGAGCCTCTAGTTCTTTCCCACGTCACTCAGTCGTCAAAAAGTACATTTGCTTTATCTCGTATTTGTAGGGTGAGGCAAGAATTTACATGGAGCCGGAGAGAAAAGTGATTTCTCGTTCCGCGGATGAGTGCGTTGTCGCTCTGTGCGATCAGTGGTAAGATAAAGCTGTGGTCAAACGAGAAATATTGTTAACTAGAATTCAAAATCAGGTTCAAAATCAAGTTCTCTTGTGAACGCTGACGGGACATTTACGCATGTGGGTTTTAATGCGATTTTATATGCGACATATAAAATGATATACATGTGAAGATTAAACAAGGAACCTCAATTGGTCATGTTTTCTTCTCAGGTTTTTGGATTACGGCGACGAGTCATGGAAAAATGAGGCGCGAGAAGCCTTGAAAGATTTAAACACGTAAGTGATTTGTTTTCTTTCAATCGCCGTTAATTTTCGAATTCTTCGGTGTGCTGTTTACAGTAAAATATTCACGGCGATGATGAAGCTTTTAATTTCAACTGAGGACTCAGTTTGTCTTATGAGACGTTTAACCAATGGATCCTTCTGAGCTGTGCCTTGTGTGACTTTTACTATCATGCTGCGTATGTTACGGTTAATCCAACTATTATGGAGAAAAGTTGAAGTTCCAGCGAATTACAGAGAAGAGAGAAAATTTATGTTACCCTTGTTTGCATGATTACGAATTCTTTCTACAGTCAACTCTTGTTATAGCGAGTAATATGTCTGTAGTAGTAAGAGTCCGTAATAGTGGCCGTTTTCCTCAGAGATTCTTCTGTATTAAGCTTTCACTTGGTCTTCGTCTTCTGTCCATAAAAGCGGGCTGTCCGTAATAGCAGGGCGTCCGTAATGGCGGGATGTCTGTAATAGTGGGGTGTCTGTAAGAGCGGGGTGTCCGTAGTGGTGGGGCATCCGTAATAGCGGAGTGCCCATAATAGCGGGGTGTCCTTAATGGCGGGGTGTCCGTAGTGGCAGAGTGACTATAATAGCGGGGTGTCCGTAATGGGTGCACTTAGCACGAGACATCTATCACGCTGTATTGCGTTATTTGAAACGTCAATCGATTGTGACCCTGTGCGTTGCGTGACTTTGCTTTAAAGATACGCGGAAGAAACCAGACGAAACTTCGAAGCCACTTTGGACTGGATTCACGAGCATGCGTGTTCAAGGTCGTACGGTCTCGGTGAGTATAAACGTCGTGTACTTATATCAGCTATGATGAAGACTTTAATTGTTATGAAGACTTCGCTGTCTTGTGACAAATATCACCAATGGATCCTTCTGAGCTGATTTGTGTTGTGTTAGGAAGTTTGTCTAGTAGTCGAACTTGCGATCAGAGCCGGGGTCGGACCCCGGAGGGGGGACTCCTATATAAAATCGACGGGGTGTTGGGCTGAAATTTTGGAACGAACCCCTAAAAGGTACCAGAAAGTGGGCGTGGCTCATATTAACTTTTACCCCTAAGAGGTACCAATTCTTTCTGTACAGTTGTTCCAGTCAGCACATTTTTCTGGCGTTAAACACTAAAAGATGTCAGCAAAACTCTGACAGTGGTCATTTCGATTCACACACCATTCCTGGTACTAAATCACGAATTTTAAGCCCTTACCCCTGTCTCTTTTATATATGTTGGGGTCCCCACCGGTGTGAATCCTGATCTCTCCCTTTCACCCCTGTATATTTTATTCGGTTGTAAAACCAAACCAAACAAATGTTTATTTTGTAAAAGAAGTGGTTGATACAAAGTTATGGTCGCTTCTAATTTGGAACAACCTCATATAGCCGCGGAAATACACGCCTTCAGCTAGAAAAGTCACTATTTAAAGGGAAATTGTCTAGCCTAAATAAAAACATTCGCTGGCCTTATTTCTATGTTATATCGTCAAATACCACCAAATATATAACTTCATCGGAAAAAAAGATTCTAAAGAGAAAAACAGGAGCAGTAGTTTGGAGATAAAGTGCAAAGTGGCAAAGATTGAAGTGGATTACAGTTCAAATTTGAATTCGTGACAGGCGATCAAGAAATCAAAATTGTCATTCTTGTGGAATTTTGACTCTTTTGGCCGGGTTTGTGTCTTCAGTTAATATTTCGTTGCTTTCATCGCTTTTGGCAATTTTGTTCTTCCTATTTCAAGATAATAAAGTAAGCTTAAACCAAGCTCCTGGCCATAATCATGAACACACGACATATCAGCCGGGACCGTGTCCCTTTAAGTGTCAGTGTATTTAGCACGAAAGTTTTCACGTCCCCTGACCGCCATTTCTACTTGGTCATCCGAGTCACGTGTAGGTTTAAGCGTTCCCTTAGCTTGGTTAATTCACCAAAACTTTCACTCGTCTAGCCCTATTCCAACCTTATTACTTTCAGTTTTATCTGCCTTTTGGTTTCTTTCGTTGTTCTCGTGGCAAGAGTGTGCTCTAGCAATAGGCCTTATTCACGATAGCCGCCATGTTGGTGGTAACATTATGATGCAAATTAGCCATGTGCTCTGCCATGGGGCAAACAATGGATAAAAGAACAATTTTCGGAAGATAGGTTCTTTCTAGCAGTGAAGTATCCTTGTAAAAATCTTGTAAAAATCATATATGAGAGCTAGATAGTTGGCAGTTATTTTTTTTTATTAGAAGTTTGGAATGGTTGCTCTATATCTGACTATATTAGTTTTGTTAACTCCGCAGACTGTTTACTTGTTACTAAAGCGACGAAAATAACTTAAATTTAAGTATATTAACTACTGTAACACTGTAAAAATGCATGAGCTCCGAAAAAATATCAGCATAATAAACAACTGGTTTGAAATCTCCCGAATTTAAGTTGTTTGCACACTCTAAAATCACGTGGTAAATTTCCGTAATATTATAAAAACCAACATGGCGGCTATCGTGAATAAGACCTATACCCGGGAATTCTACACTATATACGGTCATTAAACATCGCGACAAAAGTATTGTAAAGTTTAACAGCTGGGTACCCTGGAATTTATCATTGGGAGTTTTTGGCCCTCTTTAGTTTCTTAGAGCACGCCTTTCAGAGAGTCGTTTACTTTCCGAACTTTATGGTACATCAATAGGAACAGGGAAAATTAGTCCGAACACCGTATAATATAACGTAAACAAGATATTTCAAACCGGGACCTCTAGGAAGTTGTTTGCTAAGCCTTGCCCAAATACTGTTTAATACATAATCGGTCAAAAACGTTTTGTCCGAACCGCAACGTCCGTCCATCCATCCGTACGTTAATGCGCCTTTTTGTTATTGTTTTCATGACAGGAACCCGTCTTCCTTGGGATGAGCAATATTTAATTGAGTCCCTGTCTGATTCCACCATCTACAACGCGTACTACACAGTAGCGCACTTGCTACAGGAGGGATCATTTGATGGATCCGCTGGTGGGCCCCTAGGAATAAGGTACCTTGGAAAATGTAGTTCATTTTTAAAATTTTTCTTCGTCAAACCAAAGAAAGTGCTGCGAATACAGCCGCCTTTCATCGCTCCCGGCCGCTAAGCCCTGCAACCAAAAGCGATGGGATGCGGTGTATTCGCAGACTACTTGAGAACTAAATGTATCAAACTCTGAAAACGCATGGATTGTGAAGAGTCTGGCCAAACAGTAAACGGCAGTAAAGGGCATTCTACATAGGGCTTTCGAGGCCCATTAGGTGCCCGGCGGCTATGCCATGCTGATGACAAGGACGAAACAGCTGTCACAGTCCAGGCTGCCACTGCCGTGGTGATATGGCTGTGCGCATGCGTAAGGTATTGGCCGTACCGCGGAGATGTGTCATGTGAGCCATTGATTTTAGATGGTTTATTTAGTAAACAGATAATGGGGAGCGAAGGAAAAATATTACGAGTGCGTATCTTTTCACCGCTGGTTCGCACGCCGGTTTAGCTGCTCTCCGGCCCCACATTCTCAACGCTTGGAACAGGTTACGCGCGAAGGAAAAAAATTGCGAGTGCTGACTCCCCAGTCTCCCCTTGTTTTCCTCGCTCCTTTGCGCACCGGTTTTTAGCTGTTCGACGGTCCCAGCAGAGTTTAGTCTAAATTTTTTTATGATTTTGGAAGCGAATATAATGGCTTAACAAAACTTCAAGACAAAAGCTAAGTCATTAGAACGCTTTTCAATTGAATGCGAAAGTAATTTCACAATTGCTTTGTTTTTGCATTGCTACGCCTTGTGATTGGCTAAAAAATCTCGCGCCACTTTCTCCACCAATCGGAAGTAAAACCAAAACCAATCGTGACTTGCCTGTACGCGTTTTCCCGCGCTTAGTGCTGGCTACATGTATCTGCTTCGAGCTCTGATTGGTTCATTGGATTGTTTACGACTGTTGTGATTGGTCAGAGTAATTACTTTGGCTTTGGTTTTTACGACACTCAATTGAAAACCGCTCTATTGTGTTTGGGCGCCATGTTCCATCAGTCAAATCAGTCAAACGTTTTAGGAATTTTGGTGGGACAATGTACGATGACCGACTGCTATTTCCAGCTCTACCTTGATTAATGTCAGTCAATAGGTGACGAGAGAATTGTATTATCTGAAATTTCATCCGGTATCCCTGGCGGATTATGTAATGTTCGAAGCTCTTAATTATCTAATTATCGAGAAAAACCGTAACTTTACAAACAGCAGGGAGTGAGTTCTGATGACATGTGGTAGTTGGATGGAATTTGCGAAAAGCAATGTTGATGCCATTGAGTAAGCGCTTCGATCTAATACGTTCCATGTGTGTTTGAATTCGTCGTTCTTGCTGCGATAGTATTTGCTTAAGTTTCTCTGCTTTTCACCTACTATCGCAAACCTCCGGCTTGTCCCTCGCAGAAAGCAAATATAGCGTGTATCCTTGCGCGCACGGGCGTACACCGGCGTGCACCAGCGTGCACGGGAGTGCACGAGAGTGCGAGGCGAGAATAAGCTGATCGTTTTAACACCTCCGGTTCTAGGATACCCGATTAAGCTCGCTTCTGACCTCTTGTTGTTTGGCCACGAATGCTCAAACGCACGCTGAAATGCAGACTGACGGTCTTGTCTCTTGTATGCAGTCTACCACAGAACCAAACATTTCTATATTCTAAGTCGAATTGTTAGTTAGTTGTACGACTCAAGAAGTTTTATTTTTTGCATTTTTATATTGGGTGTAGCCTGCGAATACAGCCGCCTCTCATCGCTCCCGGCCGAACGCCCAAAGCGGCCGGGAGCGATGAAAGGCGGCTGTATTCGCAGGCTATATTGGGTGCGGATTTACCGCATTAACCTTACACACATATCAAACACACAAAAAATGTCGCGGTTTAGACCAGACCTCCTTTAAAACATGTATCTCTTTCAGATCTAATCGATTGAACTTTCAATCACTTAAATCCCCACTTCGCTACTGATTTAATCCCTTTCTGAGAAGCTTAGTCGCAGTACAAATACTGAGCCGGCATTTTTTTTTTGCTTTTTTATTCTTCTTTGTTTTTGTTTTGTTTTTGCATTTTTTTTGTAGTCGCGTTCACCTTAGGAGAACACATTCTCTTCTGGTGGTCTGTGATTTCATGGGTATCCTATGTTCACAGGCGAAAATATTTCACAATTCGATCAATCAATCGATCGATCTTCCACTTCGCGGTCATTTTGAATAATTATCTCGATCGGAAAACTAGTACGCACGCTTGACCGACCGAGAAGTCCCTGGGTACAAGTTTGCTCTTTTGTAAAGAAGTAACATGGCGTACAGGGTTTTAGGTTTTTAGGGTCGAGGGAAAGTTCTTGTGTTGCTTATAGAAGAACCTTTATGGTAATCAACGGCAGAAAAAGGAAGACATTGTCGCATGGCAAGTGAAATGAAGGGTGACAAAGATTTCACGAGAAAAATCTCAAAAACCAACACTTCCAAATTCCAATTAGATCTGGAAAGTGTCCCCAATTAGTACTCGCGTGCTAATACCTTTGACACTTAAATAAAGTGATTTATTTTCTCTTTATCGACCGATTTTTGCACTGTTTGGTTCCAACAACTCATTTGGTTTTCTCGCGTTTTTGCGCGCTGTTGTTGCTGTTTTTAGCCATTGAACAACTGCCTCACGATGTTCATGAAGCCCCAATATCAAAATTTAAATTCTCATTTCTAGTCCTATACATTTCCTATAGAAGTAGTAGGGAGAAATTGTTTGGATATTAAGAGAATTCATCTTGTGTCATCATGTCCTTAATTCTCATGACCTTATTGATATCACAAGGAGAAATTTGATGCTGATCACTCTTGGGGCTAAAAGGGTTAAGCGCTCTAGTTTTCTACGCCACTGTATTTATTTTTACTCAATGATATTTGATAATATTTTTTCTTGCCCATACACATCCCTAAACATTCCTGTTATTTTAATGTGCACCAAGGTGAGTCAAGTTGGGTCGTGACACGATTTTAAAATGCAATACAAAATTTAAGTCGTCGACAGCTTGAAATACCGGTATGATTCCGAAAGTAGCGGCCCCGCTGCTTTTGGTGTATTTTGATCCTAATTATTATTTCAACTTGATGTTGTTCCCTCGTAAGTCCGGTTAAAAAACTACGAATTTACAAATATTAAAACTGATTAAAATTTGCAGTAGTATAATTACAGCGGTTGGTGACTTTAAAAAGCGCATTAAATAAAGTTCTGACAGTTATCTATTAAAGTTGTGAGATTTCACTTAGTCAGTCTCTATCGCTCTGGCTAATAAGTCATTGAGTTACTTTCAACCGACAAACAGCTTGCAGACTTCGGTAAAATATTTCGTCAAATGCCGCTTATCTAATCATGATTTCTGTCTTCTTCACAAGGAAAGAAATTCCCAGAAACCATTTGCATTTGCACGCAGTCTGTACTCCGTGATAAGCACGCTCCTCCTCCGGTTACTTCCCCAATCTTGTATCTCTTGCTTTGCACAAAAAAATTCAAGAAAATTCCCAAATTTCATGTTGTAAAATATTGAAAAACAAATGGTACCATGCGAAAGTTCTGCCGAAGAGGTTTCATTTGAATGGTCACACCAAAGGATTTCGTCTACAGACTCAAAAGTTAGAACAAATGGTACCATGCAAAAGTACTGCCGAGGAGGTTTCATTTGAATGGTCACACCATAGGATTTCGTCGACAGACTAAAATGTTAGAACTGCACTACATGTCTTCATAATGGACTCTGGGAATGAAATGGTTAATTACTGAAACGGGGACTTGAGAATGTTTCGGCGCCCTGTACCGATAAATGCAAATGAAAATAAACTAAGAGTCTTCTTCATGAAGTGATGTAATCTTTTTAAAAACAAACTGAATATCAGTCAATCTTCCAAACTGCTTTTAACTTGAAAAGCAACATATTTTACAAACATAAGCGAAATTCTATTACGCGATAGTATTTATCGAGCTCTATCGAATGATGTGTAGAGTCTATTTTATACGGTTCCGTATGTTGTGGTACCTTTTCTTTCTTTATTAGTCCTATATAGTTACTCGTTCATCGTGGTTTTCTTCTCCAAGCGAGCGAAAGTTAAAAACGAAAAAAAATGGGCGAACGAAGAATTGCTCGATGATCAACCAAATACCCTGAAACTTTGGGGACGCATAATCATAAAAAAGATCAATCTAATGTCCTTCTTTGTGAAGGTCAAGAAACCAACTCCAATTTGACTTTAAGGTTTAATTTCCTCTACGTTACGGCCGTCGAGACAGTTACAACATTTGAAATTTGAAGTCAACCTAACACTAATATAACGCTTCCGAGGAAGGCCGCGACGGCCGAAACTTAGAGGGTCTTAGAGCAAATTAAACCTTAAAGTCAAATTGGAGTTGGTATCTTGACCTTCACAAAGAATTAGTTAGTGTAATTGCCTATAGCTAGCTAATCCGGCAATGGTGGTCAGCACGGGTGCTCAGATGAATCATCTACAGCGAAGGTGATTACAAATTACATAGAGTTAATTCGTTAACTTTCATTCTTGACCTTCACAAATAAAGACTTTATTTACAAAACTTCAAGTCTCCCCAATTGCTACAGTGCTTCTCTAATTTTAGGCTGCATATGAAGCATTGTCTGAGAGAACCACAAGGTATTAAAATTATTTAACATCAGTTATTCACGGATTGTCAATCTTATTTTGTTTGCCTTTCAGAGCTGAACAAATGACCCGTGCAGTGTGGGATTATGTTTTCTTCAAAGATGCTCCATTTCCAAAAACAGATATCCCAGCAGAAAAACTCGAGTAAGTATGTACTTAAAATACATGCAACTCTAGTTGTTCCGTTTTTGTATAACGCTAGTCCATTCTGTAATTTTATCTCGCGCAATACTGTGAAGTGGGGTTCTCAAACTCATTAATAATTCATGAAGAAAATACAAAGGAAATTAATGTTTAATGAGTGTTTGGAAATCAGATGAAACACTCCTCATTTTTGCATCCTTAATTTCTCCTTCTAAAATCATTTTGTTTGAGAAGTAATATCAAACATTCGACACAGTATTTCATCACAAGATCAAACACCTCGAAGTTCGTCAAAAATACTCCGCTGCGCGTCGTATTTTCAACTCTCTTCTCAGTGTTTGATCTTGTGATGAAACACTGTGTCTCATGTTTGATATATTACTTACAATCCAAAAAAAAAACATTTTACAATGCAATAGTTTATTAGCCTTTCAGAGCTTATTTAAAATATGATATAAAAACAATAAAAAACTACAATATCAAACCTAAGAATTTACAATATTATGATATATGATACATTATTATATATGATACATTAATGCGAAAAATACTGGCAGTATTTGGATCTACTCTCCACATAGTTCGCGTTTTCTCTTGAACTCTTTGATGTTACTAGAATTTTTAGTTTCCTCGCCAAGTGTATTATAAGTTTTTTCTAACGTGAGAGAAAAAACCGTTGAGCAATCCGAGGTTCGGCAAAGGCGAAGGTTGAGATGATCATTGTATCTAGTTATAATGTTATGAGTATTTGATCGCATATACAGTTTATTAAGGCCTTACCTACGTTTCTTACCGGGAACGTGTTGTAAAGAAACATGTGGACATTAAACTTTGATTAGACTGCTTAGCAAGCTGGTGATATTCGCGTGAGTTTTTTACCATCGCGCGAGCGACCCCATTAACTACGCAGCCTTTCGCCTTCCGCCAAGTGGCGATAAATCATCGACACTACTACTGCTTAGTTTCAATGCAAAGTTAATTTGAGAGCTACATCTTGTCAGTGGCAAAGAATAAGACCCTTAGCTCCCAAGACTTCCGAAAATCAAAATTAAAGAAAACCCCCAATTTTTATTTTGTAAACTATTGAAAAACAAATGGCACCATGCAAAAGTACTGCCAAAGAGGTTTCGTTTGAATGGTCACACCATAGGCTTCGTCGACAAATTCAAAAGTTAGAAGTTCACTACATGTCTCCATAATTGACTCTGGGAGTGAAAGATTTAGAAACCGCTGTTTTCCTTAATTCTCGATCACTACTTTGCACGACTTTGAAGTAAGCCGGTAGAGTCTTTGTGGGTCTTCGCGGTATTTAAGTTAGTTTTCCTTATGTCTCGTTTACTTATGTATGAGTGTGAAATAAGTTGGTACAGTCTTTTGTGGTATTTCGATAAGTTTTCCTTATCTATCAGTATATGAATTTGAAGTACGTCGATATCTTCTTTGTGGTAAGACCAATTGGTCTTGGTTTGACACAATGGTGGGTTTTAGCTGTTGTCGCGTAAAGACTATTGTTTGTGATCAGGAATAGCAAGAATGCCTTGTGTTCAAATCTATACACACCTGTATTTTACTTTCCTTTTTCAAGTATTTAATTTCGCTTTGAATTTACTGTCTGAAGACTAAGAAGTACCGCTTAAATTTTGAAGCCGAGCTCATCAATTCTCTCAAAACAACTTTTAATCCTCTATTCATTAAACCAAAGTCAAGTGCCTTGCGGCGCATACAGTAAAACTAAAGCGAGCGAGCAGATGAAAGGCTTAAAAGATGTTTATCTTTTCTAGACAATCTTGGAGCCGACACACGGGAAACATCCCCTTTAGAGAATAACTCCATTATCTTGTGTTGACCGATTTTAATCTTGTATGTTTTTGCACTCAAGAATAGCCAAAGGGCAAAAAAGTCAAGTATTAAATTTAAAGACTGACCTCTAAAGGGGAGCTTATATCCTCTGAAAATTACACGCATCCAGTTGCATGAAACATTTTGGGATTTTAATTCGATACAAAACAGCTTTATAAGCGTAATTACTCAATACTTTAGCTGTAAATGTCTTGGCAAAATCGCCTGAGGCTTTGATTGTGCCGTTTTAAAACACTAAAAGGCTTTTTCCAGCTGTGTTTTCAGACATTCAGACTATGCTCGCAGAATTTTATGATTACATTTACGTGGTTTGCGTGTCCATCTGATAACTATTTATTGCCTTTTTTGAGAAAAAATATAGAGGCACCTATCGCCTCATCTTAGCATCGTTTAAGATACCATTTAGTTTTTTTTACGTTTGGTCTGATCGATGATCCGTAAGTGGCAGTTTATGATTTAATTTTTATACAATTCCTCACAACAAAATGCTAATTCAATACTTAAGGTTGGAATATATTTGACATTGATGAGTTCATCCTATTTGTATGAAGAAATTTAATATCGTTTTATTCTCTCAAATAAAAAATCAGTTCTTATATTTCGGACTTTCCGGGAAATATTAAATTTGTGTTCAAAACGCGTCTATAAATTAGATTTATCACTTATTAGTTTCTATCCATTTTGTAAGTACTTTTTTTTAACAAACAAAGGATTATGACAATTTTAGTTTCCATTTTCTTTCAATTGACAAGCTTTACATAACTAATCGAAGTATTTTGATAGATCGAAGACAAAACTTCCTATCAGAGTGTAGCGGCCTACTTTTTAGTTCTTTTATAGACGATAGTTTACGCGGTTAAATATAGAAAAGTGTAAACACGTCAAACTTTTTCTGCCAAGCCAGAATTAACAAGTTTGTTCCGGGTTGTCGGTCGGTGTTAGACATAAAGTGCGGTAACATGAAATCGTGACATTCAATTAAGCGTGATTTGTTGGGTAAATTCATCCGTAGTGTATGAAAGCACTTTTAAATTGTAGTCAGTAGCAGCGGCAAGTAGTACGAAATTATGAATTTACAATTGTCTGATATTTCCACTTGAAAACAAAAATAAAACTAATAATAATAGATGAACAGCAACACAGAATCGCACTGCTAAATAACTTTCGTTTACACTTGAGATAGTTTAAAGTCGGATCCTATATCGGTACCGCTAGTTCTTTGTTCCACGCCATACAAGGCCGTCAGAGTCGTGCTGGCCCGGCTCTCGGTCCTTGTTTTTTTATTCTTGCAAAGTGCTTGAATCAGTGCCTCTCTGAAATCTCTCTTGCCAAGGATGTATAACAGAGGGTTGGAAAGCGAGGTAAAAAAGCGAGAATAATAATAAACCACGTACTGTACCCAGACCGGAATATTCGCCTCGTGTCCCAACATCTCTTGGATGCTCAAAATAAAATATGGAAGCCAGCAGACTGTGAACACGATGAGCATTGCTAGGAATATAGCGGCTGCCCTGCGCTGAGCGCTGTTTTGCGTAGGCGCCTGCTCGGGATCCGAGGGACTGTGATATCGTCGGATCTGCCGCTCGTGGTATCGTACTGTGATAAAAATGCGCGCGTAGGTGAAAATCATTACCATAAGAGGGGCCGCAAAAAACAGAGCGAAAATGATCAGGTCATATATGAGCTGAGCTGCATGCACGTGTTCGTCTTCACCATCGTCCATTTTAGCGTCCCTCCGCCATGATAGTTGAATGAGAGACACGAACGCCGCCGAGGTCCACGCGAGGGTTGTAAGCACGAAGAACACTTTTCGCGTCACGATGTTGTGGTATCTTATGGCGTTTTTTATAGCGATGTAGCGATCCACAGAGACAAGAAGGATGTGTAGCACCGTGGACACGGAGATAAATCGCCATATCAACTGGGAGGGCGGACAGAAGTTGTCGTCTCTGAACACCGTGCAGCTGATGGAAAGAGGGATGCCTACCAGACCAGCCAGGAGATCACTTGCGGCCAGACTGACGAGAAACGAGTTGGTGACAGTCCTAAGAGCACGGTTGCGAATGAACAATATTATGACGGTCAAGTTGACAGTGACGATACAGCAGGCCAGTATGACTGGAAATGTGTCGAATTCCAAGCTGAATTCTTCCAAGTACATGTCTTCTCCCGAATATTCACCGCTACCAGAAGAGCCTTCGTCATCCGTGTAGTTATAGTGATAGTCGCCTTCTCCGCTTGTTGTGTTTTCCATGGCTGCAACTCCAATTCGCGCGAAAAAAAGGCAGTTAACAACCCAGCTGACAGCTGCTGGTGTCAGTTCTTCCCAAGATCAATACAGTTCTGCTCAAATTAATTTTTTTATGAGCGCTATCAATTACTTGTACAGTCCCTTGTAGTTTTTTAATGCAAATTGTCTTTTCTGAGTTCTCGCGGCGTTGTCAGTTCCCCAATGGGCGTTGAGTGGCGTCCGCTGGGAAAAAAAATAACCAAACATTAGAAGTGCTCAAAAAATTTCAAAAAGGTAGCTCTGTTTGTGAACATGTTTACCTCTCTTCCAACAACATAGATGCGCTTTCGGAGGAGTAACAGAATTTCTCTCGTTATATACGTATATTGTTGACGCTTTTTTGACCGTGTCTTAACCTGTCTGACAAGTTCCTTTTTATTTTACCCCAAAAAGATCGAATTACCCTTGACTGATATGAAGTTATAGAAGTGGAAGCACTTTTCATACAGACCGAAAAACCCCCTGGTTATTTTTAGCTTGACAGGTCGATTAATTGTGACAAATTTCTTATCATCACGGGTAGTGAAAGCGATAATGTGTTTCCAAACATCTATTTCCTACCAGTCGTTTTCGCTTTTGTCACGATCGGAAACGAAGACACATCAAACAAATTCCTCGTTTTCGCCGTAAAATGCTTCTTCATTAATTTAATCCTAGTCCTCAGTTCATGTATTAAAACCTCGCAATTAGAATCATATAAGCAAAAAAAGAGGGCCTCTATTTGTATTTTAGCTCAATATTTCTTAGCTGTTATGTTTAATACAGTTTTCTCTTTTTGTGTTAAATCCAATAACAAATAATCCTTTCTTGCTTTTGTCGCAACACGTTCCTTTTCTTAGAAAAATGAATTTTTATTTGGGTTGGCTTTTGTTTTTTTGTTCCTTAATTAAGTTTTAGCATTTGTTTCTCGCGGCAAGAATCTCTGGGAGAATATCCTGCACGCAGTATTCATTTCCTTCTGCGTTCGCTTCTATCATCATGGCAATCCGTGTTGATCGTGACATCTTTTGTTTGTGGAAAACATTTTCCAGTTTATACTGAGTTTGTTGTTTTTCTCAAAATGTCATTATTTTTTCCAACACTTCACCTACCTTTTTAGTTAATCGTCTTCGTACGTGAATGCAATTATTCAAAGATAGAAGATTGAACAATAGACAAATGGTTCCTTCGTCTGTAGTTTTTACTTGCAAAATTCTTGCTAGTGATGCGTGGGTACTGTCTTAGATTTAAGCGAAAAATTGCGCAGTTAACGAAATGAAATACACAACCAATCCACAAAAAATAAAATGCGCACACGTCATAGAAAATCGTTCATGTAGATAATCCGGGTTATATGTTATCGGATAAATGTAAGGGTTTCCGAAATGATAAACGACGATCCGATTGAAGTTACCGGTCATAAAATCGCTGAGCTCCGATTAAAATTCAGTTTTGTCGGGCGAGTTGTTTTCCGTCGTTAGCTGTTTAGCATTAGACGTTGTTGCGATAAGCGAGGGCAAATGTGTTTTATATTGATCATCTGCAGATACTCCCTTAAGCCAAACCTTCTGTCATGTATTGGTAAATATTCTTTCAATATCTCGTTTTCGATTGTAAACAACTCGGAGCAGCAATTTAGAGATTTTCGAGTCGCTCCCGGGTCTGTTCATTTCATCAACAGGCTTGGAAATAACCGCGAAATGAGCTGTGATTAACAACTGATGTGGAATTGTCATTTCTTTTTTATGAGTCTTGCGTGGCTGACATAATAGAAAGAATCATTAGCGCTTCCACTCCCAAAAAGATGCATTATTTCTTTTTGTGGAATATTACAAAATAAACACTAAGCGAAAGCGACTTTCATTTTGAATAGTCATGCTCAAGAAATTGAATGTTTATTCATAAGTAAAAATATGCAGCTTGTGTAACTAGTAAACATTATTAAACGAGTGTGCTCACTCAACTAAGTTTATCTTGGATTTTATCCACACACTCAAAAAGTAGGCCGGATAGTATGACCGCATAACATTCCGAATCTACAAAGGTCTTTCTGGGGATGTGCCATGTTGGTAATGTTATAAACAAGGAAATGTCTCTGATACTGTAAGCAAAATAAATGTACGTTTAAATATGATTTCCGAGATACTTTGATTTTTAGCTACACGAATATTAAAAGAGAAAAAAAAAAGGAAAGGTAATTTGAAACAAAACAAGTTACCAGAAATCGGCGACTTCTTTTGTGAACGCAACAGCTGTAGTTCATGAAACATGCCATCGGCTTGAAATCCGTGGATTTTTCGAGAAATTGGAACTCGAACTCGAGACAACCATATGCGGCATACATACACGCTTCGTATTTCGTATGTGAATAATTAACCGTTTTTCTTTCATGTTGTGCTTCAGAATGACTCCTTTTTAGTCAAATACTCGCTTTTTTAATTCTTCGCAAGCGTAGGCGTATACTGCATTTTAATCATGTGTATGTTTAAAGCCGGAGCAATTGAACTCAGTTTCAGATAGACGAGAAAATTGTGTGAAATTGAGAATTTCAAGTGATGCTCGCAAAAGACACTTGATACTTGCAATCGCTGGCTTCCCATGCAATCCGGATTGTTTTGTTACTATTCTATCATTTCTACGAACATTTGTTTTGGAGCACAGACCTAATTTTGCACGTTTTGATTGGAATTTTTTATATACACTTTGCACCATACGATACAGAATTAACGTCATAAATCTTGTGGGCTTTTATCAATCCAGCTGTTTGTCTATTGCTTTTAACTTTCTCAAACTGTCAGAATTTAGCATAAAATAACAGTAATTAGTATATACTGAAACAGTGGATAGCATTGTTGGCGCGCTCTGATTCGCTACTGAAACTCGGAATAGCAAGTGCTTCGCGGCTCGGTAAATATCCACCACTACCCACCTCCACTTCGGTGAATAGTTGTTAATCAAGCACTGATGAAGGGCTATGCGCGAAACGTTTGTGAACTATATCATTATGACACCTTTCACAATTTTTCATTATTTCAGTATTTTTTTTGCGTTTTGAACACATATTAAGAGTTATCAATTTCGTCCGCAGAAAAGTTAGTGAGTCCGACCGTGTAGGCGTGTACGTCCTCTGCGACCGCCAGGTCAGGGTCAGCCATTTTTAAAACCACTTTAAAACCCAGAAGTCATATTTGCGTCAATGAAAACGCAAAACAAATGATGTCGTTTTGCATTAAAACTAAAACTTTTAAAATACTAATTGACTTCAAAAGTTGAAAGCGCTTGAAAAACTTAGTAATGTATGCAATTTTAAAGGAAATATCAGCTATGAAAAATGTTGGCTGGCAAAAACGCTTATGACACATACATTCTTCGTAAAATTTTGGGGTTTTAAAACAGCGTTGCACGAAGAATTTCTGGTATGTCGGGCTAAAATTTTCAGAAAAAAACTAATTGTGCTATGCCCTTTCAACATTCGGAGTTAGTTTTTTTTGTAGCTCGGTTAGAGATGCTAATGAAGCACTAACTATAAATAAAGATTCGCCGCTATAAATATTGAAATAGAGGTCCAGTTTTGCACTGACTGCTGGCTATTAATGACCAGGAATCCCACGAAAAAAAGGCTTGAAGCTTAAAAACGCTAACCCATGCAACGTTTCCAAGTTCTGCCGTTGTGTCCAAAAATAATTCGTTATCACAGCGCTCTTTTCCATCTTTAAAAGAGTGTTAATATTACCACAAAACAGAAACCAAGATTGTCGTGAATGCTTGTAATGGAGCGACGCTAAATGTACTATGCCAGCTGTTTTGAGTAACACTTCCTGAAAAGCCAAACGTCAGTTAAAATCTAAAAAAATGGCCTTGGACACATGATGAAACATCGCACGCAACTTTAAAATTACACGGTATGAACACGGAATTTATTGCGCGCATGATCGCGTGCAAAGAATCGGGTTCCACTTCGGCAACATACGAGTGACATCCGATCGTGTATCCACCATCTGTACCTATCTGCATCATTGTTCAATATCCACAAATAGTGCCTGCATTCGTAATGGCACGAAATCGTGCACTTAATGACGCATCGAGTGGCTACCTTGACCGCAAAAGTTGCGTGCACCATTGTAAAGTGTATCCGACCTTTCAACCCTTTATTTCCCAAGAGTGTCAAAGATCAAGAATAATACCAAAGTTCATTTTGTAAAATATCAAAAAACAAATGGTACCATACAAAAGTACTGCCGAAGAGGTTTCATTTGAATGGTCACACCATAGGATTTCATCAACAGACTCAAAAGTTAAAACAAATGGTACCATACAAAAGTACTGCCGAAGAGGTTTCATTTGAATGGTCACACCATAGAACTTTGTCCACACGCTCAAAAGTTAGAACTACGTTACAGGTCTCCATAATTGACTCAGGAACTTAATAGATCCAATTTTACATTGAAACTGTGAAAAAAGCTGGATTTCAGCTGTCGCGTAATTTTTACGTGCGTTTGACGCGCGTAAATAAAATTAGAGACGATGTATGAACAGCTTGGGTAAGTATAAAAAGTTGAACACTTCGCAAGCTGTTCGTACATCGCCTCAAATCGTATTTACGCAATTAAAACGCACGTAAAAATTACACGACAGTTAACTGTGTATGGTTACGGATTGCCTGGATAAAAATGGATTGCAACTTGACTAAAACGTCGAAAAAGCATCAAACAGGATAACATTTCAAGGAAAACACAACGTTTTTTAACGCCATCCTGCTAGTTTAATGTATGTATTTTTTGCGTGTCTCTGTCTCTCCATTAGTATTGCGTATTCATTAAGAGTTCTTCACTGTTCACTTTTCAGTCATTGCTCATTTGAGTGTATTTAGTTTTCCATCTTCACATTGTAAACACTCAATTATTCCACACTTTATAAACCATATAAAGTTTGCTTTAGTTCAACTCTAATTTTGCAAAAATTATGTGGAAGAACAAGGGTACTTAGTGGTCTCGTCCTGTACTCCACTCCCCCGTCTTAACCCTTTAACTTCCAAGAGTGCCAAATATAAAAATTCAAGAAAAATCCCAAATTTCATTTCGACAATATTGAAAAACAAATGGTACTATGCAAAAGTACTGCTGAAGAGGTTTCATTTGAATGGTCACACCATAGGATTTCATCCACAGACTCAAAAGTTAGAACAAATGGTACCATGCAAAAGTACTGCCGAAGAGGTTTCATTTGAATGGTCACACCATAGGATTTCGTCGACAGACTCAAAAGTTAGAACTACACTACGTGTCTCCATAATTGACCCTTGGAGTGAAATGATTAAAAGATGATATCTTGGTTGCGTAGCCCCAATTCTATCAGGAGTATTAAAAAAACTGAGACTGAAAAAGATTCAAACCTTGTGCTATTTTACTAGAGATGGGGGCTTAGGCACACTGAATATCAAAAGTCACATCTCGAATGTTTAGGCCAATAAATTTTGTTCATTAGGCTCATCAGATAGGTAGTATGAAGCCCCCCATGGCTTAATTGATGTTTTTCGTATTTTGTAATTTGGCCTTTGGGTTCGCGAAAGACAAGACATCAATTCTTTGGCATGTATGATATAACTTTCCAGTGCGCCAAAATCTTTGTTGATATTTGCGACCTCCTTTTCATTTCCTTTGAATCGGCATGGTTGTTTTTACTTGCTCTTACATCAACTTTGTACTTTTTTTGTACGGCATAATTATTTGCACTTGCCTCCTTCATTTTTAGCATTGCTTTCCCATCCATATCCTTTAAATTGTCATGATTTAAGGCCGGCCGTGCTTGGCTGGTTAGGATAGCTCCCCAAACATCTATAAACGCTTAAACTTACCTCATGCATGAACGAGCGAACGTTCAAACTCCTTGCGTACTGTACGCACTATGTCAATGAATGTAATTTTCACAGGCTTTTTTTGTGATACTTTCCGGTGTATTTCTCTCATGTTCAGCTGTTAACGACCACGCTAAAATGAACAGTAATTGTAGCAAGCTCACTTTATACCTCTTCTTTCCATTTAGTTTTGGTAGTTATTATTGGAAATGTTTTATAACTTTACAGACTGGGCTGTCTTTTCGGAATATGCGTCTAGTTTATTTCCATCCCTTCTTTTGTTTTAAGACAGCAACGTAAGCTAATTATACCGACAGTAAAATGGAAGATAGACTTGTGGCTGTTGTGACTAAATACAGACAGAGGAAACGCCATGACGGCGAAACTAATTCATGCTACATCACGAAGGTTTTTTTTGTCATAATATAGAAAAAGAAAACCCACAAAGAAGATACTAGATAATCATGATACTCACCGACAACAAACCGGAAGAAATATCGAAGCTCTTTCGTGAAGAAGTAGAACCTTGTGTGTCTACATGAGCCTCTCTTGCTCTCATTTTGTAATTTAAAGGTTTTATAATATTTGCACAAGGATGTATTTTATTATTATGCAAATTTGCGACTTGAAAGTCTCAATGAATGTTATTTTAGGAAATTATATTTTGTTTCTGTTGAAAACTTCCTTTCAGACTAAGCAATCAACACTTTTTTTTTGTTCTTTTCATGACGTGTCATACCACCTTGCGAAAAGTTAATGAAAATATCCAAGCACATCCAATGTACAAGCAAATGTTTGGTAAAATAACATTATTGATTGCTTGGTGGTAAAATTAAAATTGATTGTTATTCTCCCATCGGAGATACCTCCAGATTATACTGACCTCCCTATCAAACACCTCTTTGTTGTCTGTCATCCCAAGCGCAACACCTTTTGAAAAACATCTCACAATTTTTAATTCCCATTAATTGTCCCTTGGTTGCAGAAATATACATTTTAGCTGAATGTGTAAATACTGTACGACTCTAAAGTCCCAGCAAAAAAACATGGACAATTTTCCAAGCTAATTCAAGTTCTTCTTAAATGTCCCAAGTTGTCATTTCGCGTTATTGTTTTGCCGAGCATAGCTACGGCTCGCTAAGCTACTGTGTAGCTCATGACGCCTATTTGTTTAGAGTGATAGATGCAGCCAGTGCTTTGCCTTTAAAATTCCGTTTTATCTTCACTTGTTTCCGTGAACAAAATGCACATACACCGTTTACCTAGTAAATAATTTCGTCATCTTATTGCGAACTTTTCAGTTTCCGGAAAGACGAAAATTTGTATGAACTACGAGAGACTAAAGCTTTTTTGATACGTCATTAGACTGCCTTAAACAAATTTAATCTAAATTCAAGATGCAAGCAAGCAAACGTCAAGCAAACGTTCTGTGAAAGAAATTTTGTTTGCTTGGTGTTTAATTACAAGTGAAAATGCGTCGCCACTGTTTATAATACAAAGAAATGTCGCAGTATTTATTTTTCGTTGTAAAACATCTAATCTGCCATGCAGTTTCAATAAAAAGGTCTTCCTTATGTTTTGACGAATCTGGGAACCTTTCTTCAAGCTCAGTGGCTCGGTTTCCACTTCAGTTTTGAAATCAGTTAAGCATTTTGTTGTTGAAAACACCTCATAAGTATTGTATCATACATGAATAAATCACGAACCAAAACAGAGGAATTCATAACAATGACAATGTTTTCGTGAATTTTTCTGTGTTTATTGAATTTAATTTCTTCGATTTAAAAGAGTTTCACTTTGGCTTACCAAAAAAAAACTTTCTTATTGAGCGATGATAGCATTGGTCTTTGCAGTGAAATTTTAATAAAACGGAAACACTTTTTACACTTAAGTTTTTTTATTTTATATAAACCTGATAATAATAGAGTATTGATAGCGATGATAATCCGCCTTTGTAATGGTGTGATGCGTCGACGAGATTACTTAAAAGTTAATAACGTTTCTCGTCTCATAACTTGCGATACCACCAAGCGACAATTAAATGAAACTGCATAATCTGGGCACGTCCCCAGAAAATTGAAGTGTTGCTTGCCAACTGTATTATTAAAACTGATAATATGAGATTAGAGAGAGTGTTTTTATTTGACATACGCTCGGCTGTGTGATGTTTTGCGACAAAGGCAACATCTAATATCTTGGTGGCTTATTCCGTTGTACGGGTGAACACAGTTTTGATGAAAGTGCCAGTTGCATGCCAAGTGCATGCTAACAAATAAAGTTCTGTTGAGTTCTCGTTTTATTTAAATTGAAAATACGCTGGTACTGTTTGAATGTTTTTACCTACCCCTGTCTGTTACGCTTGCTGGTTCACAGTCAGCTAGCTTATTAGCTGTCGACAATCATAGTCTTTAAAAACGTCACGGTCACTGCGAAATGAAATAATAATAACCGTAAAACAACAATAATAAAATACAGACATGCACATGTTTCCCGAAAGAAAGAAGCCAAAGACGATATCTTTTAAACAATGAATTTGTATTACTTTAACATCTTGTTTCGTTTGTCTCTCCTCTTCCAAACTATATTATTGTAGTTGAATATGTAATGCAAACTCGACAAGTTCTGCTTTGTGGTTTATGAAACCTGTTTATATAAGACGTCATGTTGGGCCTTTGAAACAGAACCTTAAAGTTCAAAGCAAAGAATTCACCATCATCGGACTGCAGTCGCCCCGAGGTCAAAATTTGGCTGGTAGGTTGAGCTGAATGTGAAAATATTTGGCTCAAGGTCATGACAAACGGGTCAAATATTTTCCATCCGTCACGACCACTTAGTCAATAAATACATTTTTTTCCAGCAAATTGCGTCAAGAGTTCCAGTACTGGTACCCAGTTGACCTGCGTGTGTCCGGGAAGGACCTGGTACCTAATCATCTGACTTACTTCCTGTACAATCACTGTGCTGTGTGGCCGAATGAGAAAGACAAGTGAGTCCAACATACAGTACTGGTCTGGAGCTTATGAAACCACGACCAGGAGCTTGCTTTAAGCTTGCTTTATTATCTTAAAATAGGAAGAAAAAATCGCCAAAAGTGAATAACGACTTAAAACCTCAAAATTCTACCAGAATCGAAACTTTGATTTCTTGACCGCCTGTCATATGAAATCAAAATAGATGAACTGTAATCCACTTCTATCTGTTTTGCTCTTTAGAATCTTTTTATCCAAATAAGTTGTATATTTGGTTGCATTTGGCAATATAACATAGGAATTAAGTAAGCAAATTTCCTTATTTCGGCGGGACAGTGTCCCATTAAACTACTGTGCAATTGTTCCCATTTGTTTAATTTGTCTAATGTGACTAAATTGTCCAGGAGCTAATTCGTAGGGACGGCTTTCAAGTTCAAATAAAGAAAGGAATCAAAAGTGACCGTCGTGTGTTCACATTCTCCACAAACCTATAGTTTGATCATTTAAGGTGATTCCTCAGTATTGCACTGCGCATCCTGTACTGCGCATAACACACGTAATTCGCAACATCGGCAGCATTAAAACATGGCTGCTTTTTTGGCCGGAAACCTCACCAGGCATAAAAATGGGCGCTTCATAAAATCATCAGTGAAAAAAAGAACTGAAATTTTGTTTCAAGATCTAGAGAGAAAAAGAAAATCAAACGACAGTGTAAAGGCCTGCAAGCTCGTTAGAAAGTACGACTGTCTTTTTCTCTCTAACGAGCATGGTGACCTATATTTTTTATTGCATCATTTTGATGTTAAATTAATGCTTTTTAAGTTAAAAAAGTTTAAAAAAAATTCCTCGACAGGAAAAAAAGATATCGCTAAAAACGTTCTCAAATCAGTTACTCGTGGGAGCAAATTGATGACCTTGAAAACATGGACGCGAGGAATGTTTTGAGTCCGTGTCATTTGAAGATGTGTGACTTTTTTATAACTTTTATTTCAAAGTGTTCCCATATGGTGGAGACTTTAACCTATCAAGTTTTTTTGAAGAATTGTAAACTTTGCTTTCACGGGTTACCGGGAAAAGAAACATGAACCGATCAAATAATGACGTGCGTGATCGGTATTGCTATAGGCATAAATGGAGCAACATTGGTCCATCATATCTCTTTACCGAGCATGGTGACCTATCTTTCTTATTGAATTTTTCGAAACAACTTATGGTAGGGAGCTGTTAGGGAAAAATTTAAAAAAATCGTTCGACAACTTTTTTTTCTGAGGAATCACCTTAACGTTGTTCTGTCGAACGGAACGGCAAAGAAATGTTACAAAATGTGAAACGCACTTTTAAGGGCATTGTTCTCGCTCATTATGCAAATTTAATTGTTCTATGCCGTTCTCGCTGCCGTCGCCGTCGTTGTTGCTGAAGGTGGCTCCGTTGTTATGACAAACTGTGGGTCATCACTTATTCGGCTCTAAAGCGATGCCAATAAAATTTTGCGAAAACTTACAGCTATTATTTAGAAATAATATGATAGAATTCGATTTAACTGAGAAAAAATATTTTTAATGATGAGGCTTAAATGAACCCCACGTTTTGAAGAAAATCGCACCCAGTGAAAAATTTTGCCGTTATGTTTGTGTTCAATTTCTGGAATCATTTAAGCACGACTATCACTAAAACTATATTTTTTAGTAAATCGAATTCTATCACATTATTGCTAAATAATAGCTGTAAGTTTTCACAGAGTTTTATAGGCATAGCTTTAGAGCCGTAAAAGTTATGACCAAAAGTTTGTTATAGACGAGTGCGCCCGAAATAACAACAGAGCCACCTTAAGCTCCCTACTTACTGCGCTGTGGTACGTTAGCTATTGTCAAAACTTACTATACCTCAGATTGCTTGCTGACACTGAGGTGTGGAAGCTATTGCCAATTCATCGCATTAGAGGCTTCCGTTTTCCTTTTGCTAAGTTTTATAGTGTAAAGGATAAAGGCCAAAAAATCTTGCAATTTGTCCAATCTAGACTAAGTTTAAATTCAGAGTTTAAAGGCCCGGCACGGGTTTAGTTGCAAATAAACCTTTTTTTTTTTAAACCCTTTAACTCTCAAGAGTGCCAAACATCAAAATTCAAGAAAAATCCCAAATTTCATTTTGTAAAATATTAAAAAACGAATAGTACCATGCAAAAATACTGCATTAGAGGTTTCATTTGAATGGTCACACCATAGGATTTCCTCAACAGGCTCAAAGTTAGAACTGCACTACATGTCTCCATAATTGACTCCGGGAGTGAAAGGGTTAAACATTTGTGTTTTTTTATTGTAGGTGGCCACGAAGTGTGAGAGCCAATGGACACTTATTGCTCAACTCCGAAAAGGTAATGCGCGATCAATTCGAAACTTCAACATCCCCACTGCCCGCGCATTTCAACTTTTAAAGATATTCGCCACATACCCCCTCCCCCTCTGGGCCAACATTGTGCCCTCCCCTAGTGCCGGACTTTGGCGATAAAATGCCACTCCCCAAAGAACAAATAGTGGGAATAAAAAATATATTCTGCTGGACATGAAAAAATACTTCGAACTTGACACTTCCAGTTCAAATTCCACATTTCACCCTGGCAAAATTTAAATTCCCCACCCCTCGGGCACCGAAAATAGTCAAATGCCCGGGGTACGCCCAGGGGGGGATGTTGAAGTTTAGAATTGATCGGCGCATAACTATGACAACCTCATATGCGAACTGGGGGCGACTTGTTTGAAAACATCGCTCCATTATTGATTATGATTGTTGTCTTGCTTTTAAAAAATTGTTTAGGCTTTGTCCGTTTATGAAGCAACATAGTCAGTATTTTGTGATGAGTTGGTAAGAAACAGCGATTCAAATCGTAAAAATGAATGTTGGTTTTCTGCTGAGGTTACCAAAGATGTAGGGAACGAACCGAAAATTTATTTAATAGTATGTATGTTCAACTGCGGTGTAAAATGCTAAATTTGTAGACAAAGATAGACACCTTTAATCATTTTCGTTTTGATATTTCAGATGTCAAAATCGACTGGGAATTTTCTCACCCTACGGCAAGCTGTCGACAAGTTTTCTGCTGATGGTAAGTTCATAATTCTCGCAAAAGTTGAGTTTTATTTCGGAATTCATAGCATTGCCATATTTTTATTTTTTCGAAAAGCATGACAACGTTGTTAAACTTTGTAAGATTATTCTCTATACCTTGTTCAAAAGTAGCGGCTGATTGTTTATTCTTCTGTATGCATGCTAATTTGCCCTAGTAGCCTCGTTAGCATGTGCAAAATTCAAAATGCAGGCAATAGGTGTATAATTAACATACTTATTGGCCATCCAGACTTTTCGAACCTTCTAGGAAAACCTCAATTGGTTGAATTGGTTCAGTCGAAAAATCGAGAGTTCGAATAATCAAAGGGAAACGAGTTTTATGACAAAGTTAAACACTAAAACGTTCCTAAAATCTATAATCTTATTTAACGAAATGCTAATCATCAAGCGCATTAAGCCCACTCTCAACACCCAGTCTGTTTACACATTTCATTATTTTAATTATGTTGTTTTCCTACAATCCTCTTCACATTTTGTTGGGACACCTCACGCTCAACACATATTCACCATAACAGTTGCCGTCCTTCCCTCCCAATGTTGAATTTTGCGGCTCTGAGATCACTAACTGTCAAACCAACATTAAGAAAGGAAGGAGACCCACATGTGTCCGAACAAATGTGACGACGAAGAATAGTCCTTTTTACAGTTGTGTGCTTGGTGACCTTGCGTTTGAGTGGAAGCGAGGCTGGAGGTGACCTTGCTTTGATACAGACCTTGGAGCTTTTCAGATGTAAATTTAGCTAGTTAGCATGAGAAAAGGATTATTAACATATGAAAGGCAGAAAGGTTTGTATCAAAGCAAGGTCACCTCCAGCCTCGCTTCCACTCAAAGGCAAGGTCACCAAGCACACAACTGTAAAAAGGACTATTGTAGCTATTGAATATTTATTTTTTGATATTTTTCTATTGTTTCACTAACTATATATTCTTAGTTTTCGTGTTATTTTTTGACTTGAGACGTCGTTGATTTTTATAATTTTCTTATGATTTTAAGAACATATTATTAGGAAAATTAACGATAAAAACGTTACATGACGTTTAATGGACTTCATGTCGTCATTGTCGAATGTGAAGACATGAAGTCGTCGAAACGTCATGTAACGTTTTTATCGTTAATTTTCCTTATTATTTTTTAAGAAAATTTTAGCGTTTAACTTTGTCATAAAATTATATTCCAAATCTTGTCCTTCATACGAAACGAGTTTTGGTTCAAATATTCGGGAGGCTCGAAAAAATGGGATTCCCATGTAAATAGGCCGCCATTTATGAATAAGGTCTGTGTTCAAGTTGTCATTACCTGTTTTTTTTTCCCTTATTTTTTTTTTCTATGTGTGAGTCAGTGCGGCCAATTCAATTTTACCATTGAATTATACTTTACTCGTTAACTTAGTTGTTTGGCCTTTGCAAATGTCATTGTAATATCCAGTTATGTTAGTATACATATAAACAATTCATCCCGCCTCCAATGGTTCTTTTAGCTAGTTTGCGGGAGGCAATATGCTTAGGCCAGTAGGAACGAATTTGAAAGTGAGAGGGCACGATCGACTGTTGTCGGCCGAGACCCCTTCAATATTTTCGACGGTTAAGCGGCAGTCTTCTTTTTTTTAATTTTCACCCGAAAAGTGGGGGGGGGGGGGGGGCCCGGGCCTACCCGCCCCCCCCCCCCCCCCCCCTACTCCTACGGGCCTGATGCTTACAAGGTCTTCTCTGATTGGCTGAAAAACAATAGGACAAACAACACAACAATGGAATGAAATTAGAGGTTCTAAAGAGCTGCGTGGCTACTGGGCAATATTGATAATATTGTTTTGCTTTCTGACAATACCCACACCACAGCACAGCACACAGATACCACACAGCACAAGGGCTAACTAACAACAGTTTCCGCGACACCAAAATATACTCCATTTAGTTTACCTCGTGAATACGCAAAGCGTTTTAACGAGTTATAGCAGACGGGGAACATTTTGCACATTTTCACTCCTTTACTCATATTTTGCCTGTTCCAAATGCGATAGGTAATGGTCACCTGCCTTTCCCATGGGGACGGCGTTTGAGGGAGGGGAGGGTGGGGAGTTGGACGCAAAAAGGGGGTGTGGGGGGGGGGGGGGGTTGGTGGATCCGAAGGTTGTTTCATATTTACGAGTTGGCCCGTAGGAGCCTTTGATTTAAAATAAATTTGTCGTTGTTGACTCCAAGCAAAATATTTGAAGCCGGTGACAAGCCAAGAGTCAAGATTTGTTTACTTTAAACATTGAATTGTAAAACCGCCCTAAGTTTTTGGGTAATAATTTTTTGTGTTTCCATACCAAAAAATTGCTCCCTGAAAGGAGACATTTGCTCCGGGCGTGCGTGTTGCTGAAATGAACTTTTGCCCATGCGCAGTTGAGCTCGAACGGCCTGGGCGCTAGTCTGCGCAAGTCACCAATAGAAGCCAAAATGGGCTCAGTCGAAGCATATTGCACTGAAAAAATGGTAAAATGACGGGGTTTTTTCGCTCCAACTAAATCACATTTCCCACCAAAATGTTCACTAGATTCCAGTCTCAGTCTTCAAAACCGAGTGTGGATGTTGACATTACGCCTATTAAAATGAGTTATACCGCTAAAAGCGATGACCGCGCGGTTGAACTCCATACAAGCTTTTACGTGACATTGGTCACTTCAAGGTCAAAATGACGGGACTTTTTTTTTAAGTTGTTAAAATATTTTAACGTTTCCAGATAGAATAATAACCAAATTACTGGAATCCGAGTGTGGATTTCCGAAAAGTAATTCATAAATGGGCGAAATTTTGATTTTCCCTTCAAAAAATGGCGTTTTCGCTGTGATTTTAAGGGTCAAATTGGGGGTCTGGGGACGAGTTAAAAAATTAGAGGCAAATGTCATTCAAGTTTTTTGCCATGTTTCCTTCTTAGGCATGCGCTTGTCGCTAGCTGATGCTGGTGACACAATGGAAGATGCCAACTTTGTTGAAAAGATGGCCGATGCAGGAATTCTGCGCCTATTCACATTCCTCGAGTGGACAAAGGTCAGAAAAAAAAAATCAGTTTCATATACAGTGTATATTGGTAGCAACATTTGACATTTAACATCACGTGATGATACATATTAAAAACTTATACTTTTTACTCAGATATTTGGCGACACGTACTTCTGACAGCCATTGTTATTTGTTGCCGAGCAGTTTATTATGCAAACCTGCACGCACGAGAATAAAATTGAATATGTTGATTGATTATGCAAACGAAACTTCAGCTTTTTAAGTAATGCTCCACATAAGAACTACGGCAAACTTCATTGTTCTGCGGTATTGGCTCTTCACCACATAGAATATCTTTGGTTTCAAGAATAGAGGAGCTGATGGTTCATCATTATAAAAGTAAAGAAAATCCATTTGCGTCAAATACATTTTAGGAAATGTTCGTTCTTAACCGATCAGAATAGCAAAAGACAATAGCTAATAATTTTGCTTCTTTGATGAAGTTCCCCAAATACAATATCTTTTAAAACTTGCATGTTGTACGATTGGGTCTTAGATTGCTTGAAACCTTTAAAAAAAAAAGACAAAATGCACCTTGAACCCTAACCTTTTAGCGGTTTTTGAGTCTAGGCCAATGAGATCACTAGTTGTAACAATGAAAAAAGTTGACATTCCATCGTGCATGGCCGTTGGCGCTTTCCTTCTTATGCGGATCATTACTTAATGCTCTACTGAGACGAAAATGACGCACTTTTTCTGATTCTAAATTCAGAAGGTTTCATATATTGCAGATAATATCTTTAAATATACCAATCTGACATAACGCTGCCCCGAAAAAACAGCCTGAAATCGATGAAAAAGAGCTGATTGTATATTGAAATTTCCCTTAAAATTATCCAATTTTTTAGAGATTTTTTTTGCGATCAACACTTTTAAAACAATCCGCTCTGTTAGTACGTCACTTTTGTCTGTTGATAGAGCAGAACAATATCGAAATGAAAAAATGCACAGTTTCGTAATTTTTTGTCTGAATTCTGGGTATACGTACTTAATTGTAACAAACCCGATGGCTTTCATCCTCAAGGTGCTTAAATTACAAGCGAGTACTGTTATATCCTTCCCGATCACAACAAGTAGCACATATAGGCTCCTCTTACTGTACCATCAGATAAAAATGATTTTAATTATTGGGCAAACAAGGTTTGGGAAGTGTTTTATCTTATTTCATTTTTTAAAATGGTGTTCTCATAAACATAACTAATGATGAAAAGGCTGTTAGTTTCTCATTCGGAGTCTTAATTAACGTTTTAACATGGTGTTTAAAACACAACTACGCGCTTTCTTTCTAGTATATGTCGTGAAGACACATTTGCCCTTCATTAATATGTCTTTGACTACTTTATTTCGTGGCATTATAAAAGTTAATGAATGTGTATACTAAGAGAATCTTTTCATCGCCTTCACCGATTCTGATACTTAAACTCACTGATGTTCGATATAACCTGAACAACCAAGAAAGAGTCTGTCATCGGAAAGTTTCCGATAAACTTTCCAACATTGTTGTTGGCGTGGTTAACCTCCCAAGAGTGCCAAGGAAACAAAAATTCAGGAAATATTGAAAAACGAATGGTACGGGCGTACCATGCAAAAGTACTTCTGAAAAGGTTTCAATTGAATGGTCAGTGTGCACCAAAGACAGTGTCCACTTGCCCCAGACAAGTGATTTTGGCTTGTGGACAAGTGGGTTATCAATCTTACTTGTCCTTTGTACAAGTAAATATTCATGGAATAATTTATAAAATAAATAATGTGTTATAAATATGTTTCAACGGAAAAAACAGTCTACAGTCAGGTTTCAAAACTTGGATTATCTAACTCTACATCCAAGGACAACTAGACTTAAGTTTGGACAATCAAAACCGGAACCTCACTTGTCCATTGGACAAGTGGAGTTCAAAATGTTTTTCTTACCCTGATGGTCACACCATAAGATTTCGTCCACAGACTGAAAAGTTAGAAATATACTACATGTCTCCATAACTGACTCTGGAAGTGAAAGGGTTAAAACATGATTGATTTTTGCTAGCGTTGTTGTGTTGAGATACAATTTTGGGATAATTTCAAGTAGTATTGTGTTAATTTTTTAGTTGTGATAATGTTACCATTAGCTCCGCTATTTGCTTACTTGAGCAGTTAAACTCATCACTAATAAATGAGCTTGAGAACTGGTGCCTTTAAGGTTAGCGGGGGGCAAAACAAGGTGCGGAAACGGAGGTATCCATGGCAACCCTGGAGGCGGGAACCACCCAAACGAGCAGCCGCTAACCGGGCACCGTCACACTGAAAATTCAGTGGAAACAACTTACCTGTGGGAATACTAACCAAGTTACCATCAGACCACGAGGGAGCGAGGAGAGGGTGCAAGAATCCGCCAAGATTCGCTAGCAAGAGCAAATGCAAAGAGCTATGATCCGCAATGATCAGCGATTAAACTGCAAGCGTAGCGAAACAAGCAACAAAGGCCCTGCAAGGCCTTGAGGGCCGCCCCGCAGGTCACGTACTATGGAGAAGACCGCTGGCCGCATTAGTTAGAGTTTAACTTTGCCTAAATAATATTAGCCACATAAAAGTTACCCAACATCTAATTGCACAAATATTTATGCATACTCATTGTAATAACTTAATACTGACATAAATAAACCCAACTACGGCAATTATTCGGCTTTACCAGTCTAGATAGTAATGCAACTGTAAACTGTACTTACATACAATAACGATAATAACTTATTTTTCTTATTTTTTTTTTGGTAGGGGCCTCAATACCTCTAGCCCCTCCTCCCCGCCCCTCCTCCCCGCTCCTCCTCCCTGCATACTGCGCAGCCTGTTATAGAAAAATACGCCAAGACTAACTTGTGCCGTTCTTTCAAAAACGTAGGAAATGCTCTCTTCCAAAGATTCTCTTCGCACTGGGTCAACAAACTGTTTTGATGATCGAGTGTTTGAAAGGTGAGCTTGTTTTTGTTGTTGTTGTTTTTTTCAGCCGGGATACTGTCCCGTTAATCTATCCGTACGGTATTTGCAGCTTTTGATGTAGAACTGTGGCTGAATTATTTCTAATGCAGTCGAAGCTCTTATGTTAAAGCGACCACCTTGGCGATAGAGGTAAATAGAGGAAATAAAGGTAGTCGCTAAGGGGAGCTGGTCGCTTACGAGAGTGGTCGCAAGTAGAGGTTATACTGTAGTTGTCATTTTAGAGTTCTAGACATCTTCTGCTGGGCAAGGAAAAGATTATTTCCGCAAGAATAGCGTGATACAGTGGAATCCCAAATATGTTTCGAATCCTCGATTCTTCGAACCTTCCGATTACTCGAACCAAAACTCGTTTCCCTTGGATTTGATTTATGTCGATGACGCCTTCGATTTTTCAAACCAATTGAAGCGAAATTGTCATTGAAGCGTTGAACGAGATATAGTATGTATACGGTGGCAAATCTGCAAATTTTTACTCCATTTATCACTGGGATGTAAACTTATTTTAATTCCCCAGTGTATTACGTCACCCAGTTGTCCAGACAGTCTCGTTTCACACAATGCATATTTATGTCACGCTAAGATGTTTTGGTCGTTTTAAATCTGGTTTACTCTTCAATTCTTTGCCTTCAAACACAGTATGGAAAATTAAAACCGATCATGTGTACTTAACCTTACGTTGTTTCGTATTCACGAGATGGCTCTTAAAGCCCTTTGATCTTAGGAGGTGCGAAAACTTGGGATTCCACTGTGCTTTTTTTTATCTCTACAGTTCTATTAACAAGGCCATCGAAGAGACAGATGCCAACTATAAGAACATGATGTACCGAGAGGCGCTCAAGACAGGCTTCTACGAACTGCAGGCGGCCAGGGACCGATACAGAGAGGGTTGTATGTCAGGCATGCATAAGGACCTCGTTTTTAGGTTCATTGAGGTGAGGTACTGTGGATACCACTGTGGATACCACAAGTGGGAAGTTAGTGCTATCTTAGCCACATTATTTCATCTTTTCTCTTGTGTATCCCCAGGTTCATCTTCTCCAAAACCCATAAAACGGCAACAGCATCGAGAACGGCACAAAACAATAGGTTTTATAAGCGAAAACAATGCTTCTGCATGTGCAATTACATTTTGATACATTTCTTTGCCGTTCCCTTAAAAAAAAAAAACAACGTCAAATGATGAAATTATAGGTTTTGGTGTGAATGGTTTCCATATAATCGCTTCAGATCTTTCACGGTCACCAAGTCGACCGGATAGAATTCAGTTCTATCCAAGCGACCGAAGTCGTCCCAGTCGTTATAATGGTATTGGTACTTTTCGTTTTCAGCTTTACAATGAAGCATGTGTTTGTCGTGAAAATGTTTAGTGGTTCATAAGCGGGAGATTTATTCTTGTGATAACAGACTTGATATCATTGTATTTGTAGGTACAAACTCTGTTGCTTTGTCCCATCTGTCCTCATCTCGCGGAGCACCTCTGGGAGCTTATCGGAAAGGTATGTCATATAATGTATTTCGTTCTGTCCTACGTGGCTGTCTCTCTGCTGTTTGTTGCAGAGCGGAAATATAATAAACGTCTCGTGACCTGTTGTAAAGTGGAAGTGTTATTAGGTTTGATTCAATTCGCTCGTTTTTCTTGTTTATTCTTCTTTTTTGGGTGGTGGTGGTGGTGGTGGTGGTGGTGGTGGTGGGGGGGGGGGGGGAGGGGGGAGTTGGAGCGACGAATGAGATTTATACACAATTGTAAGACGCGCGCGAAATGTGTGCGTGTACAGCGCGTAATGCGAACTAAATCCACGATTTTCTGCAAACATTTTGCCGAACCAGCCGCCGTTTTCATTTTAGAGCCCTCACGCGCGCATAATTAGCGGACTTAACTGAGGCAAACGAACGACTAAGAGCAAATCTACTGGGACGGTTGACCAGCCTTTGTTAAGGTTGGCTGAAGAACGAAGTATCATGGATGCTTTGTGGCAGGAAATGTTGAATGGTATGTCTGTGTTGACGTCAGCTGATAAATGAATCTGATTGTTGTTTGTTATAGAGCGGTAGTATTATGGATGCCTCGTGGCCTGTGGCAGGGAAGGTTGACCAACCTTTGTTGAAGTCAGCTGATTACTTAGCGGATCGTGCACATGACTTCCGTGTGCGAATCAAGGCCATGATGAACCCCAAAGGAAAAAAGGTAACAACTATTAAGGGGGCATTACGGTTGGTTTTTGGCAAAAAATTTAAAATTCGTCAATTTTTTTATTACCTCTCAATGAATACTTGAATCTATCTAGTTTCAGAATATATATTCATTTCTTTGGCAAGTTAATTTTTTCCACTATAAAATGAGGGCCTTTTTTGTGGGTGGCCCTCATATTTTTCAAAGAGTATTTAAGCAGTTGCCACCAAATTTGGTAGAAAGTCAGTAACACTGGTTATCATATGTGATAGACAGTGACCTTGATGTACTCTGTACAAAGTTTGGATCAATTTGAATGAATTGTCAATTAAAGATGATTTTTGTATTAAGCAGCCAAAATCTTACCAAAATCCAACCGTAATGCCCCCTTAAGGTTAAACATAGATACAGTGGAAGCTCCATTAAGGATCACCTCCAAAAAACGCGTGGCCGTTATGGATCCACTGCGCTGTTAAAACTTTAGGTAAAATGAGCATATGTACCCGGAATTAGTTATAGTAATAGAAATTGGATTGAGTGCAGTACAATTCTGGGAGTAATCGGGCGAGTAAATTCAAAGCGCGTGGACGATTTGAAATTACGAGCACGATTACCCCTGAATCGTACGACAGAAGTTCGATTACTAATAAATCGTATCAATAAAAAAGTCTTTGTGGATTTTTTTGTACTCAAAACGTCAAGGCTATGATATTTTCTATCAATTTGAAGCGAGTAGAGAACAGCGAAAAAAAAAACATTTAAGTTCACCTGATTGACGCTCGCACAACGTGTTGTCCAATTACCGCTATCCATTTACAAAAAGACAATTGATACGATTAACTAACAAAGAGCACACCTTCAGTATATTCCTACTCTCTCCTTTCTACAGGATGCCTACTTAAAGCTACTTTTTTATCATGCACTTGGGCATTCTTAAGTGTTTTCTTCCCTTTTTTGCCTTTCATAAAGCTAACCAGCCGGGGGAATTGTAGCCCGTTCCGGGCTTTCAAATAGTGGACAGCGAAGTGCTGACGGAGGGGGGCAGTTTTCTCGCTTTTTTCTACGCTCGCAATTTTTCCGTTGTGTGTTGTATTTTCTTCGCGTCATGTTTGGGCGCCATCTTGGAATATAAAATTAGAGGAGGATTGGGGAGAGTATAAAATGCGGCCAACGGCCCGCGCCCTTTCCAGTCCCCCTCCCCGCTTCCTTTGACTCGTCCCAACTCCCTACGTTTTGGAAATCCAAGATGGCGGAGAGCTAACGAACGAATTCAAAAAAAGAATTCACTCGCCATAAAACGCCCGCACTGCAGGTTAACTATCTGAAGTCTGAACGCCTGGAGTTGAGTTCACATCCTGTTTGTTTTGTTCCTGCAGAAAGATGCAGCTCCACCTAGAAAACCTACCAACGGAATAATCTACGTGGCCAGCTCTTACCCCCCTTGGCAGCACGCCACACTAAACACACTCAAGGAAATGTACAATCAACTGGGCGGAAACTTCCCAGATAACAGAGACATCATGAACCGGATGAAAGAAATAGCGGAAGTCAAGAGCGCCATGAAGAAGCTGATGCCATTTGTACAGCACGTCAAGGTACCGTGATCCAAGGATGCGGAAATAATCTCGCCTTCTACGCAGACCTTCTTTTAGCTCCTCACGCACTCCTCCCTCGTTGGGGAGGAGTGCGTGACGCAGATCAGTGCGTACTGTGCAAGTGCGTGACGCGTGTGTCACGCACACGTACTCCTTCCTCGTTGGGGAGGAGTGCGTGACATGTGAGTGCGTGACACTCCAAAAGAAGATCTACGTGGAAGGGCTAGAAATAAACTTGCTGTATTTTCCATTCAACAACAAGCACTGAAGAAAGTGCATTCATCACTGTTGTACATGTATTCCTAACTAACCCCTTCCCTGACCCACCCCACGTATGTAACTTAAGGTAACGTTAATTTTGTGATCTTGCTAGCAATTGGCCGTTTTATGCTAGAGACGTTAAAGTCGTTTAGACGCATTTAACATCTCAGACGTTAAATGCGTCTGGAATAAAAACGGGTAGCATTAAAGTGGACGGTCAAACAGAAAAAAAAACACAAGATTTTCTAAACCAAGGTATTCTGGGAAGTGACTGAACAAGACTAAACTCGTCGCCAAATAAATTTTAAGAGCGCGAATATACAAAAAGGGCTAAATTCGTCCCAGTTAAGGCCGTCCCGTTTTTATACTAGACGTATTTAACGTATGAGACGTTAAAGTTGTCTGTAAGTGCGTTTGAAAAACGCGTAATCAGTCACTTATTAGTAACTTGCTTGGCTTATTTTGTAAACATCTGCAGTGGTAGGTAGCATGTTACATGATATGTTTGTGTGACAGGAATGCGTGGAGCGGGATGGACCATCTGCCCTAGAGACTACTCTACCCTTTGACGAGAGACAAGTGCTCGAGGAAAACAGGGTTTTTCTTTCCAAAGCTTTGGAGGTAAGTGTTGGCTTCTCTCTTCACAGTTCAAACTTAGGTCATGTAATGTGGTTCCAACTTTTGAGTCTGTGAATGAATTCCTCAGATGACCATTCAAATGAAAGCTATTAAGCAGGGGCTGTTTATTATGCTCTACAAGGTGGTTCTTACTTTTAAGTCTGTGGATGAAATCTAAAAATTTGACCATTTAAATGAAAGGTATTGAGTATTATTTTCCTGTGGTACTGTTTATTATGCTGTGCAAAGTGGTTCTAATTGAGCCTGTTAATGAAATCCTAAAATGTGACCATTTAAATGAAAGCTTTTGAGCAGAACTTTCCTGTGGTGCTGTTTATTATGGTGTACAAGATGGTTTTAACTGTTGAGTCTGTGGATGAAATCCTAAAGTGTGACCATTCAAATGAAAGTTACTGAGCAGTACTTTCCTGTGGTGCTGTTTATTATGCTGTACAAAGTGGTTCTAATTGAGTCTGTTAATGAAATCCTAAAGTGTGACCATTCAAATGAAAGCTACTGAGCAGTACTTTCCTGTGGTACTGTTTATTATGCTGTACAAGGTGGTTCTAACTTTTGAGTCTGTAGATGAAATCCTAAAGTGTGACCATTCAAATGAAAGCTACTGAGCAGTACTGTACTGTGGTGCTGTTTATTATGCTGTACAAGGTGGTTCTAATTTTTGAGTCTGTGGATAAAATCCTTATTTATTAGTGTAACCATTCAAGTGAAAGCTATTGAGCGGTACTTTCTCGTGGTGCTGTTTATTATGCTGTACAAGGAGGTTCTAACTTTTGAGTCTGTGGATGAAATTCTAAAGTGTGACCATTCAAATGAAAGCTGTTGAGCAGTACTTTCCATTTATTATGCTGTACAAGGTGGTTATACCTTTTGAGTCCGTGGATGAAATCCTAAAGTGTGACCATTCCAAATGAAAGCTACTAAGCAGTACTTTCCTGTGGTGCTGTTTATTATGCTGTACAAGGTGGTTCTAACTTTTGAGTCTGTCGATGAAATCCTAAAGTGTAACCATTCAAATGAAAGCTCTTCAGCAGTACTTTCCTGTCGTACTGTTGTCGTTTGATTTTCTCTTTTACAAAATTTAATTTTGAAATTGTTATTGAATCTTGATGTTTTTGTTTACTTTTTTCTGGAATTGTACGTGTTAGTGGATGATACTAAAGTTTCTGTTTGTTTTTAGCTGGTGAATGTTGAAATCAAATCGTCGAGCGATGCAGACAAGCGAATTCAAGAAGATTGTGCCCCGGGAAAACCATTCTCAGTCTTTACAACAGAAGAGAACCAGGTTTGCGTGCTCTGTCTTTGCATTTGTCACGTTTTCCGTAGCCTGCGAATACAGCTGCCTCTCATCGCTCCCGGCCGCAAGAGGCGTTCGCGAACGCCCCTAGCGGCCGGGAGCGATGAGAGGCGGCTGTATTCGCAGGCTACGTTTTCCCTTCCTCAGATCAAATAATAGGCCATTTGCACGATGGCGTCATTTGACTACAACTACCAGAATTCATTTCGTTTTTCCTTTCTTATTTAAATTTTGTAATCCCAGTGCGGTTTTTAAAAATAAATTGTTAAATAAATTAAATAAATTGTTATTTAAAAATAACAATAGCCCCAATTTGCACTACAAAACAAAAAACTGAAGGATTCTGGTGGTTGTAGTCATATGACGTCATCGTGCAAATGGCCTATAAGATGACACGCAAGTGTCACACCATTTTAGTATAGCACAGCAAGAAACGAACATTTCTTCGGTTAAGATGTTTCATTTTTTTAATTGTTATTTTTACTTTTTTAACGTTTTCTCGTAGATAAATGGTATCAATGCCCCGAGTGGTGCAACAGACAAGTCACCCCTGCCCTCTGAGAAACAACCCATCTCCACCCCCGTGTGTCGGTTTGTAAACGTCAAGCTGTGTGGAGTTGAACCAGCTCAAGGCACCAAGGGGCATGAAGCCACGGTGCTGTTAGAGAACCCACAGGGAGAGTGCCTGCTAAATTTGGACCAACTAACACAGGAGGTAAGTTAATTATACCGCTGAGGTCCAACGCTTTGAAAAATAATTTTGCAAAAATCGGTGCCCAAAAAAATGAGACAAAAACTCAAACGGTGGCGGAATTTAAAACATCAACTGTAGAGTTTCGTGGAGGGTAACCCTCAGCGTAACGTCGCTGAAGAAAGCTGGCATTCCATTTATGGATGGTATTGAAAATTTTCTTATTTAATAATTTCTGATGATAACTTCTTTCGGTGTGTCTTGCTGTTTTAGGTAAAGGCGGTTTTCGGATTGAGGGGAAGAAAACTTGCACTATCAGCATCGCCCAAATGCGATTCCGGTAAGTTCAACCTCGTCCCCCTCTTTCAAAATGGCGGGGCGAGAGTAGAAACCGATGGACAACGCTGCCAAAATACTCCAAGAATCGTGCCCGGGCGGGGGTGGGGGGGGGGGGGGGGGGGGGTACTTGACCAATATTTGGGTATTGGGGTGCCGCTGAGGGTCTGAGGGCCTGACCCTGTTAAGGACAAAAAAAAAAACGAAAATACCTACTCTGTGTAGGACCACCCTCTATTTTAGGACCCTGCCAAGGACACGGCTTTGAAAATAAAACGACTTCGCCTTCGCATGAATATACCAATCACGACAAGGGAAGTCACCACAAGCGCTAAGTTAACTGGAACCATACCCTGTTTAGGACAGACTCACGTTAAATTATATACCCTGTTCAGGTCAAAAATGCCAAAACCATACCCTGTCCAGCGGCACGTTCCCGTATAGGTCATATAAGGGAGTACATTTTCGGGAGTTCATTTCAGCGATTAGCAGCCGTGTTTTTTTTTCTGCTAATCTGAAACCGTTGTTCAAACGAAACGAAGACTTTTCATCATGTTGTACGCGACGAAATGCTCCAGTATTTCTTTATAACCTCAACTTTTTTTTCCCACGGGGTCAAACGCAAAACTTTACGGCATTTCCGGTTTCAAATTTTCTGAAAATTCATTTTGAAAATTGCAGGTTATAGGTTACGGAATTATAAACCTAGTATGTGTGAGAAAATATTATCAGAAATGCAGTTTTTTACCACAATTGCCGCTAAACTCGCAATCTGATTGGTCGACGTGAGTGGTAAATGAGAGTCCAGACAACGGTGCTGACGCTAACATCACGCGCGCTTGAAAAAAAAACAATCAGATTGCGAGAAAGTTATAGACAACGCTTGCTCTTTCTTTGCTGTCACGTTTTGTAACAAGACTTCGATTTTTCCTTGTATTTTTTTCTAAATATTGTTGTAAACAACAAATTTTCACCGGTTTTCCGTGGTGTGGACTCTTTATTTACCACGATTTACGTCATCACATGGTCAAAATTTGTTGCTGACTCACGAGGCGCACAACATTTTGACCATGTGATGACGTAAATCGTGGTAAATAAGAGTCCACACCACGGAAAACCGGTGTAAATTTGTTAAGTATACCGAAATCAAGTTGGCAAATCGAAAGGTTAACAGTTTTCAGTTTCTGTCTAAATAAATGCACAAGATTTCAACTGGAACACTCAATATTCTCTGCGCATGCATCTGATTCCACGGAGCCAGCGTTTTTTTTTTGCAGCGGTGTTGCTAAGCAACTTGTATTATGGTAAAAACAACAAAGACTACACACGCCTTATTGTTGTTTCCTCTCTTTTTGTTTTTAGAATTGGCAAATCAAGATGTCACAAAGTACAGTGGACGGTGTCTTTTTGCTTTTATTCCAAAGAAGTGAATAAACTGCATTGTAATGAGAACTATTTGCACTCAATATTTAACTCCTTCCTAGCGAAGTAGAATGAATTTACAAGTCTTCAACGAAAGAAAATGTTGAACTGACAACATGTCGGCAAAATTCCAGTTACAGTTAACTTTCTTTCGAAGACACCTTGATGAAGCGGGCAGATCTTAAAAAAATGCCCCGCAGAAGGACACCTCGCTGAAAGGAACCTTGCGGTCCCCTAACTGACCCAAGAAGCACTCTAATGAAAGTAAGTCAGTCGTTGCTGGTCTAGGCTCGACTACTAGCCGTCAGAGACCGGACGCGAGAAAGCGGCGGAAATGGAGCCTATTGCTGGTCCCAATAATGTCCTCTTCAAAGAAAGTTAACTGTCAGTGTATTTTTCAATGGTTGTTTGCTGCGATGTTAATGTGGAACTAAATAATAAAGAAATATAATTGTGAAAACACAACTTTCCTCTCTGAGTAAAATCTGCTCAAAGTAAATAAACACGTTTTACTGACAAATATTGCTAAGATACAATAAATTTACGTGTTGTCCGCTTTGCACGTTGCCTGGGATTGCTGTGCAGAGAGGTTTGTTGTATCGACTCTTGGATCTACTTTAGCTCCAATCTCCTTACTAATTTGCCTTGCGATAATATGGTTTGTGTCAAAACATTTTTCTGAGGTTATTTCCCTGCTTGAATGTGATAAGTAAAGTCTACCTTTCATTCCCAGAGTCAATTATGGAGACATGTAACTCGTGTAGTTCTAACTTTCACGTCTGTCGACAAAATCCTATAATATAAATGGAGGTTGTTCAGCGTCAAGTTGTGTAATACGGCTGAGTATTTTTACGAGTCAGTTTCTATTTTTTCGAGTCTTAAATAGGCGAGAGAAAAAATAAAAACTGACGAGTAAAAATGCCCAGCCGTATTACACAACTTTTCGCTGAATAAGTTGTTTATTATACGACCGGCAGTAATCTCCTAAAACTAAGTTTTTGAAACTGTTTTTCCTAGCGCGCGGTCAGAAGAGTATGATAACGTATAATATTTGCACTCGTTTTGATGCGTATTTGAATTTGCTCTCCATTTTCTCGTTCCCCGGCTGTCATCGCACTCGCCACACTTCACAATCTTTTGAGAAAATAGAGAAACTGAGTTTTCAAGTCTATCCTTTTCTTTGTATGTTCTCAATCTCTACACAAGAGAATTTAATGTATTGTGTAAGTCTCCGTCCCCTTTTTTCGTGCGACAACAGCCTAAACTTCCGCAAAGCGCTTCCCGAAAATCCCGCTTTCCCATGACAAAAAGGACAGGATTTAAGGCAGATGCGGTGAATCTTGTGAAGTAGAACAACACGTACTCTGTCCACTCTGGTAAGGAAGTCGTCCCTTCAGTTTCCACCACGAGTTCCAGTACAAAGTAGGGCGCCCAACAGATGAGAAACACGACAAGCATTCCAACCAACACGATGTCTAATTTCCAATTCGCCGAGATCTTGTCAAACGTTTGATCGTCTACAGGATCAATCGCCTTTACTGATTGGCCGGCTGTTCGCTTTCTTTTGAAGAGGTGAAAGACTACAAAAACGCGCAAGTGGCAATAAATCATTATGATCAGCGGAAGGACAAGAAACAAGGCGAGTACAATGATGGCGTAAGCCAAGTGCACGCGTCGTCTTTCCGCTTCAGTCTCCTCGTCTTCAACAGTGATCCACGAAAGCTGGACGAGGGACACAAATGCGGCGCTCGACCAAGTAGCGCAGATTAGGACTGCGGAAATGTTTGGCTTAAGAAGGACTTGACACCGTACGGCGCGATCCACGGACGCGTAGAGATGAAGCGTCAAAATGGTGAGATGAAGGACGGTGGACACGGAGACGAACCGCCAAAAGACAGCGCTAGAGAAACACCATGAAATAGTGTAGGTCGCATTGCAGACGAGATACAGAGGAATGCCTACGAACCCAGCCAAAAAATCACTCACGGCTAAGCTTGCCAAAATGCCATTCGTTACCGAATGAAGCTTTTTATTGCGTGCGACCAGGACTAAGGCGGTGCCATTTCCAAGGACGATCAACAGGGCGACAATGATGGGAAACACATCATATTGCGCATAAAATCCCTCTACGGACTCCTGCTCCGCGTCTAGCGTTCCATTTGCTTCTTCTAAATATTCGTCTTCCATGGCTTGTTCTCACGGTTCTCTACAGTTTGGATTTCACTTTGCTTTAAAGGTCAAATTTCAGGAAGTTGAGGTCAGAATATTTGTACGATTGACGTACAGTGATTTATTTCACCGCGAGGTACCCAGTGTAACTGTTCTCAATCGGATCTTTGCTCTTGGCATTGAAAACAAATACCAAAAACAATAAAACTCTTACTGCAAGATCACCAAAAAGCCCAAAAAGTTATACAAAATTCACATTAAAAATACCAATGGTATCATCACTCAAAGAAAAATAATTAATTAACGTCTCAGACAAACAAACGTTGGAAGTTAATGAGGGTACAATTATTTTTTTTTTTTGCTGAAATTATGAAATTCAGTGAAAATGGACGCTACTGTCATCACATTGATTGTGTTTCCACTAGGGTAATTTTGACTATCTAAAGCGAAAAAAAATCCGTTGATACAATAAAAACACTTCGTTTTGCGAGTTAAAATTGCAAACCGTTCCGATGTGGGATAGTCCATCCGGGCCGGCGACGATTGACAAATCAATATCGTGAATGTCTTGTATAAATCTAACGTCACAACACCTTGCAAAAAGGAATTTTATGCCACGAGATTGACAGATAAGTTGACACTGCAATGTACAACTAATTGCAATGTAATTAGGGTTTGTCACGTACGAAAACAACCTATTTGACATCGTATTCCATCCTCCGCATCTGAGCTCAGGCGAAGCTGACAACCAGTTTTCAGAGTTTTGTTTTATATGAATACAAAATAAGCACGTGTGGAATTTATTCTAAGAAATGGGGGCTTACGTGACATGCGCGCGTAGTCAGCGTGGTCTCTGCATTAAAACATTGCACCCCATGGAAACTTCTAATGGAGCGTACATGCTCCTATCCCCCCCCCCCCCCCCCCCCCCCCTTTTTTTTCTTGGAATAACTAGCACACATAGTTCGTTCGCCCCCTATAAAGGTGCGAATTCTTAGAATAAATTCCACACGTGTCCATTTCGTATTCATAAACAAAACTTTGAAAGGAAGGGCTAGCACTCGAAACGTCAGCCATTTGAATCTTTTTACGTGGTCAATTTACCTTAATCTTTTACCTTGATTTAATCCCAACAACTATTTTTCTAATTAAAGCCCTTCTAAGCAAAAAAACAATCGATGCAAAAGTATTGCAGTACCTTGAAATTCATGTGGAAGGCGTTTGACACCAAACTACTGGCTAATTTTCGAAAAATGATGAAAAACACAGCATTGTGGATTTGAGTAGGTTTTGGAGATTTTTAGACGCGCGCGCCACAAAAAAACAACGGAGTCACCTTAACTGAATGCCAACCAGCTAATCAGATTTTTACGTCATATAATTCTCAATAAGATGTCCGACCTCCTTTTGAGCTATGGAATCTATACTGGACTCAACCGAAGAATGGACGTTCAGACTCCCTCATCTTTGTTCCAGCGCGTTGGCGCTTTACCAGCGCCTGTGACGAAGCAGATGCAGATCAGTTCGTTTTATTGGGGTTTGTCTGTCTAACGTTTCTTTGTTCCAGCGCGTTGGCGCTTTACCAGCGCCTGGTGACGAAGCAGGTGAACATCAGTTCGTTTTATTGGGGTCTGTCTGTCTAACGTTTCTTTGTTCCAGCGCGTTGGCGCTTTACCAGCGCCTGGTGACGAAGCAGGTGCGCATCAGTTCGTTTTATTGGGGTCTGTCTGTCTAACGTTTCTCTTTTTGTCAGGGTTGAGTTTTCGTTTCTTGAAGGCAACTTCACTGCCGGCGCCATCAGTGCGGAACATAATTTTAGGAGTTGATCGCTCCTTGAATTTGATTTCTGTTTTGACAGATTCCTCTGGAGGTTCGTGTTTTTTATCATTTGATGACTTTGGTTTTTCCCTGGAAAGAAAAGAGAGAAAATGGAAAATTTAATATTGTGACAATGGATTCTGATTCTCAGACGGTCGGCATTAGGTAACATAGGGTGAAGTAGGTCGGACACCTTATTGAGACTTATATAACGTAATGTCGACACTTTATTTTCAATAAATTTTTAAGTGGAAAAAAGAAAATCTAAAATCCCCTCTCAGGATTGAACCTGTGACCTCAGCTAGGCTTAGGCTTACATAGCCTACCGTACCACTGTACCACCTAGCTTCTCGGGTTAGTCCTAAATTTAACTATATAAACTGCTGACCCCAACCTCAACTGAAAGCTAACCAGTTAATCCGTTATATAACTCTTAATAAGGTGTCCAATCTGGTCTCAGTCGATGTTATCGAACGTTGACCTTCTCAGACGGTACAAGGTCACTCACACTCAGCCCCTCCTCTCCCCGTCTGATTTACTTTGCTCGATGACTTGTTCTTGACGTCATTTGATCTTTATATTTCCAGCAATCAAGAGTGGATGTCAGACGGTTTTTTTTTTCTACATCAGGAATTTCAAGAATGCTACTGAACGTCTAGCATCCACTCTGATTAGTGGAAATATTAAATGGTCACATGACGTCAAGACCAAGCTCTTAAACAATGGACATCAGATAAGATAAGTGTGAGCGACCTCAGACTGTCTAGACTGCAAAACAGTCCGTATTTTTACACGAGTCCTCCGAAAAGAGTGCGCGACCGAAAAGATCTGGAGCGAGTTTGAATACGTAGAGTTTAGTCTCAAGATCATGATCATCAAGATCTTACATTTAACCGTACGAGCAAGATAAAAACTTATTTTGTCGAAGTGAAAGAAGACTAGAGTTTTGCAACATAGATCGACTTTCGT